>OX328108.1:35145156-35753822 GCA_946811185.2 Hippopus hippopus | reverse complement strand
ATGTTGCGAGTTTGGTGTCACCAGTGTTGCGGAAAATCGTCACCCGTACATGTTTTTGTTTGGATCGCAAAGAATGAAATAAAATGTACATGTAGTATAAAATAGTATTGAAGCTAGTTGCCCATTTTCAGGCAGGACTTTTTAACCCTTATCATGCTGAATAAAAGAAATGAAACTTTCAAGCCGATAGTAAAAATCCAAATTTTGCTGTTTGAAAGGTATTTTTGGAGGAAATATATCTCTTTATCGGACGGTGCAGATCGAAGATCAGAATGCACGTTCTGTGCAGTCTGATCTTGATCTACGCTGTCCGCAAGGGGTCAGTGAGTCGCGCTTAGAAGCCTAAGGGTTAAGGCGAGCGGGTTGTTCTTTTTTTTTTATAAGCAATCCTGGACTTGGTTACCTAAATGGCCTAGCTGGCTTCACTGGCTTTGACCTACATCTTGGTATTGCTATACTACAAGATTAGGTAATGATCTGCAATCGGTTAAAACTGAAGACATGCTTATTCTGCGGGCCCCTGTATGCCAATTTGCGGGCTATTTTATGACTGAAAATGTACAAGCGTTGCTATCGCTAATATTTTTTCAAACGTTGCCCTATAATTATAACTGTATGTCTAAATATATTTTCATACAATTAATTTTTAGCAGCAACTGTTCCTTTACCAATAATGAATTGGATTAATATCTAATCTTGACAAATATATCTAATAAAAAATTTCATTTTTCAACATTGCACAAAACAATGGGGTAAAAGGTGGTGGGATTACTTTTCATTATTTCTCTTCATATTGAGCCGAGCCCCTGTAGCTCAGTCGGTAACGTACAGGACTCAAGAACAGGGGGTCGATGGTACGATCCCCGGCGCGGCCAATTTCTTTCCGAGGATTGATGATAGTCATTGCGACAGGATTCATTGCTCACTCATCGCTGATCATTGTTTCGACGATGCTTATGTAGGAAAGCAGCCAGTGGCTTGGAAAGAATATTGTTCGGAGTACTGGTAAAAGAAACCCCAGGAAAGCATGGTTAGGTGCACTGGTCACCGCGATATAACTGAAATAATGTTGAAAACGGCGTTAAACACTATACAATCAATCTTCATATTGAACCACGATAGAGTATCAATATTCGTATTCCAGGAACTCTTACGTCATGTATCTTTTTCTGAAGTTATTTCTTGCTTATAACTGGCTATCCCCCTCCCCCTTTTTTTTTTGCTATAGTCTTTTACAATTAATTCACTTTTTTCTCGTCTTTATTTGTTCTATTTAGAACACCTGGGATCGGTTCTGACAGTGAGGAACCGACCAAAGACAAGGATACTCAGATCAAACGTAGGAGGTATGGTGTGTGTGTGTGTGTGTGTGTGTGTGTGTGTGTGTGTGTGTGCGTGCGTGCGTGTAATGTATGTGAGCCATGCTCTGGTAAAATGGGGTTTAATGCATCTCTGCAATACACTATACAAAGCAAACCATCACATTTTAATGGATTCATGGAATTTATTGTGTCCAACAACTGGCTGAATCCTGTAGTTGAACGGTATTTTGACATGCAGAACATTTATCAAGAGGAAAAAGTTTCGATTCAGTTCAGCCTCCGCGGACTGCGCAGGTTGACCTGAATCGATACTTTTTGCAGATGCATGAAACCCTCCTTGTCACAAAGCATGGCTGATACTGTGTTTAACGTAAATAATAAACTAATTGATAATATTGTTTTCTTTAAAGTATTAACCCATAGACTGCTTAGCGCTACGAGTTCAATGCGCTTTTGCAGGCGTTGTAAATCAAGATCAGGCTGTATAGACCCTATCGTCTGATCTCGGGTCACAACTTTCTGATACTATGAGGTTATTAGAGCGAAAAGGAGGTTGAAATCACAATCATTGTGTTTTTCTTTTATGCTGGAGACTTTACATTTTATTTTATTTTTTTTTTTTTTTTTATTAGTTTAACCCTTTACCAAATAATTCCGAGTCTTTTGAAGAAGGCTTTTGAAAACATTGTGGGAAAAGCAGAAAATGCTGATAAACAGCATTTACTCCTTTTGCCACAGTGTTTTCTACCTTTTCTAAATCAAATTCTAACTACTGAGCCATAATTTATTTGTCGTCAGCAAATGCTTTCATTTTGGACCAGTCTAAATATTTGTTCTTTTAGAAAGAGTTCAGAGTTAATACTTTATTTACTTATATACCCTTACCCACCTGGAGTGCCTTTCAATAAACTGCGTGAATTTACGCATTTTTTTTTTGTGAGGGGTTAATTTAATAAACACACATACAATCTCTGCTATATCCAAAGGTAGAAGCTGGCGTATAGTTACGCAGCTATTTACTCAAATCGTTCAGTTATGCAGTTCAGTGAAACTTGTTTTCAGACTTAATGCTTGCTTACCATAACTGCAAACTCAAATTTCGTAAACTATACGGAGTTTAGAGAAAGGAACCCCAGGAAACACTTTTTTCTTTCATATACTTGGTTTGCTTAAAACTCTATGTTTTTCTTTTACTTTAACTCTTTACCAAACAACACAATTTTGAACTTGTCCAAATCCAAAGCTGTTCCAGACGACAAATCAAATGTAGTTCATATTGTAGAAACTTTTCTCTGAAAGGTAGAGTAAATTGTGGAAAAAGGAGAAAATGCTGGTTAGCAGCCTTTATCCTTTCCCACAATGTTTTCAAGATGCTTCTTCCTAAACGTCTTTATATAACTCGAGGTTGTGTAGTAAAAGGTTAAAACACCATTTTTAATATATTAATTATCACCTGTTACTCTGGTTCACAGTATACCCTGGAATTTCAATTTATTGTGTAATGTAATTACACAATAATATCTTATATAGAGTTTCATTTTGTTTGTAGATTACAATGAATTGCGTAAATTCGTGTTATGTTGATGGAAATAGATCGAGCCTTGCTAATGTTTTATGAATTGTACAGATAATAAAACGAAAGAAGTGATTCCTAATATTACATTGCCAGTAAAAGCTCAACCTTTAATAGGTTATACCACAGGTGAAATTTTCATTGTAAGTGATTTAAATGCCTTGTGTCAAAACATGCGGATACTAATTAAAGATTTACTGCAAAAAATGTCAGAAAAAAAACCCTACATTAAATCGAGAAACTAAAAAATAATCAAATATACAAGAGCAAAATTTAGCATGCATGTGCCCCGGAACACTAGAATTCGCGGACAGGGTTTCAACCTTGTTAAGCTTATTATATTCTGTGAGTCATGCTCTGTGAAATGGTGGTTTGATACATCCGTAACATGTCAGCCTGCGCAATCTGTACAGGCTGACCTTGGTCGAAACATGTGGCAATTAGTAAATTTTCTGAATGTGAAATGACCATCCTACCTCATTCTGTCCGGTTTTTTTGTGATGAAATGGATTGCTCGGAAAAGTGCATTAAACCCCATTTTCCATGAGCGCCGCTAGCATATATGTGAACTGTATGGTTCTTGCTGTGTGTTAGATACAACGATTTATTTATGACTGTTGTCTGTAGCCTTGAATGCCAGTATATGTTTTGATTGTTTACAGTTTAAGACTGTATAGTGAAGATGAATGGGGGAAATTTTCGAAATTTGATTTGGGTAAACTTGACTATGCTATTTGCTACGATAGAAATATCTCACCCCACTCAAGGTGACAATAGCATCAATAACACCCGACTTTATTTTAACTGATTATTTCAGCACCTTAAAGTCATTGACTCGGAAACCAAATTTAGACAAAATGAAAATGGAGGTTGACCGACTTTGGGAGTCGAGCCAGTCCTTAATGAAAAAAGAAGGGTAAATATGTCTTCATTCTAAAATTACAATCATACACAATTTTATTTCGTGACAATCTGGACATTTCATCTGAACTCTTCGACATTTTCCTGTTAAAAGAGAGGCATAGCTTGATGGATGAATTAAATTTAACCATTGGTACACCATAATTAATGGCTATTTCCATTGTTATTTTATTATTTTTATTGTTTATCCGCCAAATTGGCGAGCATTATAACAACTATGAAAATACAAACAAAGTACAAAAGAAGGAAGAAAAAGATGAAAAATAAGAATAAGACTCATACAAACAAAAGTAAGGTCTGTGTCATCGCCGTCCTTGAAAACACCTGAGATACTATAAACATGCTAGACTTTGATAAAATTACCCGTACTACTACTAACGTGTCTTTTGATGATGACCACGGGAATAAAGAAACAATAGATGCCTTAGATGGTCTTTATTAAATGCATCTGTACCTGTTATTAGGGACAATGTTACAGCAATACAATCAATTGTAGAGCAAATGTATGTCTTCTCTCAAAGTTCATAGTTGGAAAATAAGTACCTATATTGATAGATTTAAGCATTTAACGCATAATCGAGATCTTATACATGAAAGCCACTTGTTATTTTAAACAGAATTTGATCGAATTGCTCTAGCTATTTGATAGGCCTCAATGAATTACATGTATGCTTGATCGACGGTCTTAACGGTCTTAAAGGCATTTACAGTGTTACACATCAGTTCAAATTTCACTTGCTATGCTAAGATATCTCGATGTCAGCCCATTTAAGAAATTTGCACAAGAAATTTATTGCATATAAATCTACCAGCTTATGTTAGAAAATTATTGCAAGCCGTTATGTACTTTCGATTAATCTCGTCTTGGGCGTAGTATACCTACAATGGTTTATTGATTGAAGAACACCATTATAGATCTAGATGATAATCAATGGAAAATGGTAGACCAACATGTCTTACTGCCTGAAAAATGTAGGTCTTGTTTGACACATTATATAAGATTAAATGGCTGAATGTATTCAGGCAAGCGGAAAGACACTGTTTTTGTGAATTGCAGTAGATACTGAATATTTCAGAACGATGACGGACACGGATATAGAGCATTTGCGAAAGATCATCCAAGAGGCTGTGGATTTAAGTGGACGTGTTAGAGTTTTGATTCGTGAAAAGGACACGTGAGTATAATCAGATGTGTACAAGATACGAGACAAATCCTATTTCTTGTCTATAAAATCTCTGTTCGTCAATTCATGCTTTGTCATTCATACTTACTGTCCCGATAAGACAAGTTATATTTATGCGCAATCCAGAAATGAGGAGAAATAGAGGATATTTTTTTTCGGTGAAAGATCGCAATTTATTTCATGCTTTTTGGTAGGTTATCAAGAAATATCGGTGAAATATTTTTCGATATTTCATGGTTACGACCAGTGAAAATACCGATTTTTATATTCTAACTCTTCAATTGAAGGCGGAAACAGTTGTTCCCGCGCACTAGTTACCTAGGTAAAATGCGCGTGATTCACAACCAGATGGAAATATGACGTGTTTTATCTTACATTTCTCGCGCTTGAGGTAATATTGTAATGCGTTACTATGCGGAGGGGGTACGCCACGAGGAATAACCGAAAAGAACTGTTCTGGATTTGGATTAAGTTCTCCCCCAGAAAGGGTTAAAAGCATGAAATAAATAGAATATTTGTTTTTTTCGGTGAAAGATCGAAATTTATTTCATCGAGTGAAGATCATCGCGCCACTCGTGAAAAAATGACCGATGATATTCACTCGATGAAATAAATTTCGATCTTTCACCGTTAAAAAAAAAATACAAATATCCTCTATTTATTTCATCGAGTGAACATCATCGGTCATTTTTTTCACGAGTGGCGCGATGATCTTCACTCGATGAAATAAATTTCGATCTTTCAACGAAAAAAAAAAAAAAACTATACTAAAAAAACTAATATTCTGTTTATTTCATGTTTCTAACCTCCTTTTTGGGGGACTGTATCAAAACCCAGTAAAGTTGTTTTCGGTAATTTTCCATGGCGTACCGCCTCCGGAAGAACGCAATACAATATTACGTAACGGGCGAGAAATGTGGGGTAAATTACGTCATATTTCCATCTGTGTTGAATGGCACGCGCTGTTTACTGGTTAACAAGTGCGCGGGATCTACTTTTTCTGCCTTCAATTGAAGAGTTAGAAAATAAAATCAGTATTTTTCACTAGTCATAACCATGAAATATCGAACAAATTCCACCGTTATTTTTCGATAAACTACTGAAAAGCAAGCATGAAATAAAACAAGTTATCATTGTGCTTAACTATCCTATAACCACTTTTATTTTTGTGAATACTGTAAATATCTCATTTCTAAAACTTTTTAAAATCTACATACTGGTACAAGCTTTAAAGTCGTAATCACTCAGTACTGAAAGCAGTTTTAACATAATATAATGCATTGATGTTCTCTATGAAATTTAACTTAAGTTTCTCTGGGTAGCTACAGTGAAGCAATAAAACGGCATTTAAAGGAGGTAAATAAGTAACCATGCAAAAGGACACCTAGAAATGTCTGCATTATTCAGTCAATGATTCGCCAATAGATCAAAGTTGAACAGTCAAAGTTGACCAATGTAAAATTATAGCCTGAACAATCAATTTGTAAATAAAAAAAACTGAACTTTTTCCTGTAATAGTTTGTCGGTCGACAGCATATTGTAAAATTTCGCGAATACAATCGATCGGGTACTAAGGATGACCCCTGTTGTGTTTATGTTTGAGTCTTGTAATGTATCTGCAAAGGTTCTCTATTGAGAATAACTGAAATAACACAAGCGTGCTTACTACAGAAACTTTAATACAAGAACTAAAGAAAGTTGTCCAGCAGACGAACGCTACATACATAATGCGCATGCTCAAAGATATACTATAGTCTTTATCAAACAATCGTAGATGTAGTTATTAAACATATATAGAACATTTCCCTTCTTTTTTTAAAAAAAATAAAGGTAAGACTAGGGTTAAAAAATCTTTCTCAATGGAAATAAGAAAAATCGTCTGCTGGGAATATCATAAAGCATCTCGGATTACATAGCGGTATGTGTCTCTCATTCATACAAGTAATTAACACTATCTATATCAAGTCGTCCACTCCTCGCCAGTATAACGCCTGTTTTCCTTTACAACCCTGCCAGATCGTGTTACATATGACTTATCCTGATAACTGGATGGGCTTGTTTCATGCTGTACGGAGGTGCTTGGGGAACTTTCATTTTGCAAAATGTTCAAATCAAATGGGCAAATATCTGATACATCTTCATTTGTATGGTTTAAATGAAGACGATTTCTCCTGTAAGTACTACCATCCCTCGTTTGTACAAGATATGATCTTTCACCTAACTTTTTCAGGACTTTTGCTGGTTTCCAAATTTTTCCAAGTTGAATGCGCACTGCGTCATTTATGCGTAAGGGTTTTAATACCTTCGAGGATTTGTCATAATCTTGTTTTTATTTACCTTTTGACCTATTTACCGAAAGGCGGACTTTTTTAGGGTCAACTTGGTCTGGTTGCAGCGCTTTACTCGTAATTGGAACAAACGATTTTGTTCTACGACCAAGCAATAATTGTGCAGGGGAATATCCACAATCTAGTGGCGTGTTTCTGTACTCCAGAAAAAGCACATAGGGACTTTCTTTATCGTCCTTTGCCTTTTTCATAAGCTTTTTAGCTATCCCTACACCCTTTTCCGCCAAACCGTTTCCTCTTGGATAACGCGGTGACGAAGTTTGGTGTTCAAATAGCCAAGTTTTCGAGAAATCGCGAAATTCGGTACTTACAAATTGCGGTCCGTTGTCTGTGATAAGAATATCGCAGATACCATTTCGCGACATATGAACCATGAGTTTTCGAATGACAGTCGAAGATTTCATGTCTGGTAGTAAGTCTACTTCAAAAAACCTGCTGTAATAATCTATCGTCAATAGGTAGTTTTGTCCATCAAAATGAAATATGTCTGCACCTAGCTTTTGATATGGTCTGTCTGGAAATTCTGACGGAATCATAGGTTCTTTTGCATTTGAATTTCTATGTGTAAGACATACTGGACAGTTCAAAACGTAATCGGTGACTTGTTTGACCATGCCTGGCCAAAATAAACTGTCTTTAGCACGTTCAACAGATTTGGTAACGCCCATATGACTTTTATGGATTTGTGAAAGGGTCTCATTTCGCAAAGAGGCGGGAACAATTATTCTCTGACCTCGGAAAATTAGGCCGTCCTCAACTGATAACTCGTCCCGATGATTAAAGTAATCCAGGACTTTCGGATCACAATTAGAACGCATTTCAGGCCAGCCTTCAATTATAGTCCGTTTCAATGCTCGCATTTGCATGTCACTTTCAATGCCTGACTTTATTTTGTCTAGTCGTTTGTCTGTAACGAACAATTGCTTTCGTATCACGTGAACGTGTAAATCAAGACCTTCGATCATCTTCTGATCTGTTTCATTGCGTGATTGACGAGAAAGGTAGTCACTGACTGGAATGTCTTTTCCACTCACATGACGTACCAAAATGTTGTACTTCTGTAACTGAAGCAACATTCTTTGAAGGCGCGGAGGGGCTGCAGCAAGTGGTTTTTTCATAATTGATTCAATTGGCTTATGGTCACAATGAACTATGATATCTCTACCATACGTAAACTGGTGGAACCTTTTGCAGCCATATAAAATAGCAAGTAATTCCTTCTCTATCTGTGCGTACATGCATTCGCTCTTGGTCAGACTCTTTGAAGCGTAGGCGATTGGTCGGCCATCTTGAAAGATGCAGCACCCTAACCCAGATTTAGACGCATCAGTTTCAAGAACTAGTTCTTTATTAGGGTCATAATATCCTAAAACAGGTACATCAGTGATTAACTGTTTGACCTTGTTGAATGCCCTAGTTTGAGTCTCGTCCCAAATGAAATCTGATTCTTTTTTCAACAATACCCTAAGAGGATTTGTCACCTCAGCAAGATTTGGGGCAAATTTTGCAAGATAGTTAACCATCCCTAGGAATGTTTGAAGTTTCTCGCGGCTGTCTGGGACTGGTAATTGCAAAATAGCCTCGATTTTGCTCGGATCAGGTTTCAACCCTGTACTACTAATGATATGTCCAAAGAAAGGAACTTCGGTTACGCCGATTGTACATTTGTCGGGATTGAAGCAAATACCTTTTTCGCGGGCTCTGTTCAACGCATTTCTTAGATTTTGGTCATGTTCAGTTCTTGTCTGTCCGTACACCAGAGTATCATCTACAATGGCCTGAATACCTGGCAAGCTCTCGAAAATTTCGCAAACTTTTTGCTGAAAAATGTCTCCTGAAGAGCTTATCCCAAATGGAAGTCTTAAGTAACAATATCTTCCAAAAGGTGTATTAAATGTAGTCAGCAGAGACGATTGCTCGTCTAACTGAACATTCCAATATGCGTGTGTTATGTCCAAAATACTGAAATATTTTGCACCGGCAAGTTTAGATGTGATGTCATCTAACGTCGGCATCTGAAAATGTGGCCTTCGAATTGCTTCGTTTAAAGCTTTTGGATCAAGGCAAATTCTCAGTTTGCCAGTTTTTGGCTTTTCCACTACGACTACGGAATTTACCCAGTCCGTTGGTTCTGTAACACGTCGAATAACTTTGTCTTTGACCATTTGATCAAGCTCAGTCTTGAGTCTATTTTTCAAGGCTTCTGGTATTCTGCGTGGAGGATTGACAGTCGGTATCACATTGTCCTTCAGGTGTAAATGACATTTACCTGGAATTGTCCCTATACCTTTGAAAAGGTCACTGTACTCTCGTAAAACGGAGTCTTTTGTCAAGTGTTCATTTGCGTCATTATCTACAGAGTATGTCAGTTTAATTAGTCCCAGGTCAATTGATGTTTTTGTACCTATCAATGGCGGAGACTTAGTGTGTACAATGTAGAAGCGTGCAGATAATTGCGAATCGCGATATCGACAATTCAAATTGATCATACCTTTCGCATTAAGCATTTCTCCAGAATACGAAATTAATTTGCAATCTGGAGGTTTTAGGGAACCTTTAATACCTAACAGCTGAAATTGTGTGAATGGAATGATATTTGCACTACTGCCCGTATCAATTTTGAACATCACTTTAGACATTTTCGGACCAATTTGTAGGTTTACAAGCATCTGATCATCACTGGCAGAGTGTGTAAAAAGAGAAGAGGCGCTTACCATGTCTACGGAATATCCTCTGCATTCATCATCACTTTCATTCACAAAATCAACAGATTTAGTTTTGCAAACTTTAGCGAAATGGTTCAGTTTGTTGCATTTATTGCATTTTTCACCCTTTGCTGGACACACAGCTTTTGAATCGTGGTTATAACCACAACGACCACAAGTCCATTGTGTACGTTTCTTCTGGTCTGATCGTTGTCTCTGTGCCTTTTTGGTGCATTTCGTAGACTTCTTGACCGCGTCAACATTGTTTCCTGCTTGAGAGGTTGCCATCGAGTGTAATTGTTGTTGACAGTATTCAAAGTTTTGAACGATTTGAATAGCCTTGTCCATCGTGAGCTTATCACCTTCATTTATCAATTTTTCACGAACCTTGGGATCTGAACATCCGAACACAATTCTATCGCGGATCATGTCTTCAGTTATGTCCGTGTTCTCGTTCATTCGAAAATTACAATCCCGGGCTCGAATACGTAACCTTGTCACATAGGCATCAATATTGTCCGATCCTTGAACTTCGTTGTTGAAACGAAATCGGGCAAAAATGGGATTCAGTTTCGGTTGGACATGTCTTTTAAAACGGTCGTAGTACGTTTTCAGTTTTTTGGAATCTTCCTCCGAAATCCCAGTCCATGTTTTATAGATCTGGCGTCCTTGCTCTCCAACCCAGAGTAGCAAGTATGATACTTTCTCCTGCTCTGACTTTTCTTTCAAAGGTCCAGAAAATATCAGTTCCACATGAGTTTGGAATTCTTCCCATTCATCAGGTATATTCGTAGAGTCTCAACTGATTTTCGGGTGTGGAATTCCACTTAAATCCATTTTTACGACCAGGTATTCTCACTTTATTATTTTACTTCGTGTTTTTTGTTTTTACTTCTGACACCATGTTGTGTTTGTGTGTGAGTCTTGTTATGTATCTGCAAAGGTTCTCTATTGAGAATAACTGAAATAACACAAGCGTGCTTACTACAGAAACTTTAATACAAGAACTAAAGAAAGTTGTCCAGCAGACGAACGCTACATACATAATGCGCATGCTCAAAGATATACTATAGTCTTTATCAAACAATCGTAGATGTAGTTATTAAACATATATAGAACACCCTTCTAACCCTAATCCTGCTAAATAAGTGAAATTAAACTTTCAAGTCGACAGTAAAAACCCAAATGCTGCTATTTCAAGGATATTTTTGGGAAAACTATATCTCCCTATCGGACAGTGTGGGTCCAAGATCTTGATCTACACTTTCCGCCAAAAGTCCTTTAGCAGCCTAAGGGTATAATGATCGTTCATGAGTAATGATAAATAATGACAAAAGTGGGACGCATTGCAAAATTATTTTTGGAATGAAACAACCTTATAAGAGTCAGTGTTGGAATAATTCTATTGATGTTGTATATTTCTTGTTTGTTTTCCCGAATTCTAAATACTGACCCAGCATAGTATCTTAACAGGTACACAGACGACGATGTTGTTAGTCATGCAAAAGATGTAAACAACCTTCAATTATTTCTACACAACATTGTTGAGATTTGGGCACGTGTTGAATCGCCTTTAAAAGAGAAGTATTTGATTTTTTTAAGCATTCATACTCTTATGCTTTTCTTTCAATATATGAAAGTGTTTGTTGACAAAAAAGCGGGAATATAGGTCGATGTCCGTACACAGCCTTAACATTTAAGGTCTTAGACCCCTAACGGAAAACAACTATTTCCACTATAATAATTATTATCCTACAAAATTTCTATGATTAAAAATGAGTACTATTGTACTACTTTAACCTAGCCACTTTTACCTTTTTTCCTTCTTAGAATTATCATTTATAAATCTAAAACCACTATATTCTCATTACAAAGGGAGATAATAATTACCTCCCTTTTTAGGAAACTAACAAAAGTATCAACAAATAATTTCAAGATAGACATCAAAGGATTTTCTGGTCGGTTAAAAATGTGCAAAAGTGTTATACTAGTATAAATCCTTATTTATCAACTAACAAGACATTTTATTCCATGTTGCACTAGAAGTGTTAGGGGTCTAATACCTTAAGCTGCTAAATAAGTTAAATGAAACTTTCAAGCCCCAATGTTTCTATTTCATATTTATTTTTAGGGGTAAAATATCTTCTTATCGCACGTTTTGTGCAGTCTGATCTTGATCAACACTGTCTGCAAAAGGTCCTTCCTGTTAAGTAGCCTAAGACTTAAAATCCATCGAATCGACTGTTGTTAGATTGAATCCTATCGAAGTAAAACTTTTCGACAGGATCCATTAATCTATCAACGCGGAAATTGTTTCGACGGTGTTCATGAGGACAACCTTCCAGTGGCTGGGAAAGAGTGTTGTGCGAAATGCTGGTAAAATAAAACTCTAGTAAAGCATGGATAGATGTACCGGCCGCTGTGTTATGACAAAACGTTTATAAAATTACATAACAAGCAAATCCCACAAAACGAATCTGTTCAATGAAAATATTAACAGCAGTGATACAGAAATACCCATCAGGCAGTCCGACATTAAACAGTGATTCACTAAATATACGATCTTGTAAAAAAGAACGTTTTTCTTGCCAATATTCATATGGAAAGCTTGGACATAAAGAATACTGAGTATGGAAGTTCGGTTGATGGCAGAAATGCATTCGACCTGCTTAATCATGATGTACTATTGTAATTTGTTGAAATTTTACTATTTCTCAACGAACATAAATTGTTGCGTTCTTGTTTGAACGATTGTAAATAACCAGCCAAAGTGGCATTATATTGTCTTTTACGAAACTGGTTTTGTCTGGGGTTCCGCATCGTTCCGTATTTAGAACCATTCTGTTTTTAATTATGTCAACGTTTTAGGTACCATCAAAGTCTGTAATCAAACATGGACACGCAGCTCATCATAAGTCAAGTTAATCGAAACTAGAAATCAGTATAGTTTTACAAAATGATCTTGAAGTAGAGAAATGGAATAAATGTAACATGATTTTGAACCCATTCAAAAGAACATGCACTTGGACACAGATAGGAAGTAAACAGAGACTCAAGAACTCTTTTAAGCTTCAATTACAGGTACTAGAATAGATGTGCATGTGTTTGAAAGGAAGGCCTCATTGTGCAATTGATTTCTGAATGAGTCGTTATCATATTATTATTATTTCGATCTACAGATACGCCAGGAGTATTTCTGCAGACATGATGGAACTCGCAACAGACATTTGTTCTGTCTTCGGAGAAGTAATGGCCACATTTGTACAAAGGTAAAGATAGCTTTAAATACCGAATATGTTACCTAAGTATATAAAATATCCTACAGAATATGAATAGTAACGGTAGCTTTTTAAAGAGTGAGGAATGAATGAATGAATTAATTAATTAATTCATTCATTCATTCATTCATTCATTCATTTATTCATTAATTAATTAATTAATTCATTCATTTATTCATTTATTCATTTATTCATTAATTAATTAATTCATTCATTCATTCATTTATTAATTAATTAATTCATTCATTCATTCATTCATTCATTCATTTATTCATTTATTAATTAATTAATTAATTAATTAATTAATCAATCAATCAATCAATCAATCAATCAGCTAGTCCTGCTGCGCTCATAAGTTTTGCGACTGCCAGCAGAAAGTAGGTTCTACAACAGAAAACGCAACACGAATAACTTCTATGTCATCATGAACCTAAGAGAAGCTGCCATTTTTCAAGTTCTTTTCAATTTGATGAATCATGCTATTGTCAACCAGCGGGATGTTCTTCTGTCCCAGCAACTTTGAAGAATAAGGAGAAAGAAGGTCTTTTGGGTGAGACCCCGGTTGCCTGCTGACAGAAGACGCCAATATGTCACACTCATTGAAGAACTAAGGGCAGAGGACACAAACTCTCTTTTCAACTTAATGATCAGAGACCCTGCCAGTTTTGATGAACTGTTGCAGAAGGTTTCTCCAAGAATCAGCAATGATCAACATTAAGATGAGTAAGGCCCTGGAACCAACTCTTCAGATACCTTGCATCTGGTAAGAAGTATTCCAGCCTCCAGTAAGACTCCAGACAGTCCAGGATCACAATTATCAAGTTTTGCGCTGAGGTATGCAAGGCCGCTGTCGCAGATTATGTTGTTGTTGATGAGGTGGTCAAATGCTCTGTGAAAGAAGATGTCTAAAAGGTAGTTGCAGAAGAATTCAGAAAGAAATGGAATGTACCCCATGTTGTCCGTGCTGGCCTTCATGGCAAACGGCGGCGCTTTAAGGCAATCCAATAGAGCTCCAATTACGATGTTGGCGTTCGAGTAGCGCTCCGATGGCAATTTTGGCGATTAAAAAGCAATCTGATGACGTTCTTGACTGAGCACCACGGACTTTTGTGCAGAGGAGTAGACCGACGGCGACCTTGGCGATCACGAAGATCCGTTAGAGATCAGGTGGGGCTTTTGGGATGTTGCAGCTCCATATAGCGTTCTGTGGCGCTCTCATAGAGCGCAGTGGAGCGCTGCCTAGTGGAATAGGGGTATTAGCACGGTGCTGTACATAACTAAACAGGTTTTACCACTGTTAGCGAAACACGTATTTGCAGTTCGATATTTCATCAGTGAGCGTGAGAAACACAAATAATACCAGAAATATAACGCCAATTTTCAGTGAATGTAGGTACACTGAACGTT
This sequence comes from Hippopus hippopus, assembly GCA_946811185.2. NCBI lineage: Eukaryota > Metazoa > Mollusca > Bivalvia > Cardiida > Cardiidae > Hippopus > Hippopus hippopus. Next base: position 35,739,084 of record OX328108.1, on the reverse strand, counting down.
GGCTTCTAACCACCCAAAATTAAGGGATTCCATTTTCTGTGCTAGTCGGTAAATTCGTAATGGCGATCTGGGTCAAAATGTTTGAAGCGAGCAAGAAACCTAGCGATGAATTAATGATTCGAATTGTCAAACGGTGTGTTAAATATTTAGTGAAAGTCAATGATTGATAGTTGATGATACAGTATATTGATGCAAAATAAAGCTAAGTAACACGTAGATAAGTGCGAACTATTTTGTTATAAACCCCTCCCTCTCGTTTATTTTCGCAATACTTCGCCGTTAGTGAAATCATTACGCATGCTTTTTTACACGAGTTTCATTTATAAGAAAATATTATAGCACATTCCTTACTCTCTGTAATTCCATCTTATTCCCCATTTTTAGACACATTACACGTAGACTGCATGATGAATATAACGTTATCTGGCTCGGCTCGGAGATATTATCATGACTCGGCAGAGCCTCTCATGATAAATGCTCCCAACCTCGCCAGATAACATTGATATTTTGAGACAGTACCATATTGTTCTATATCTATTTAGTTTTCAAAAACTAACGACTGTCAGCTTCTTATAACCACATAAAGTATCTGAAAAATTAAGTTCATGATGTATATATAAACCTCTAGATTCGCTTCTTTGACAAGTTTGTATTCATGGACAAAAAATTAGTTCCAAAGAAACTGGCATATAGTGAATTTGTTTTGAATCTAAAGATGATAAAAATTTGCAGCTTGGCCATGATTATCAATTTTGACAATATATATGTATTTCACTGAGAAATCTGGATCAACAATATTTTAGAATGTGAGGCTTAGGATTACAGAGCTGTGACCAATTACGGCACTAGTTACTGATCTCAAACGTATGTTGGATAAGAAAATTCGTCATGTCTGTATTTTTCCAGAAAATATGGGTAGTTATGTAATAATTACGATGTGTATTGTTTCAGGTTTGGATTGGATATTGTTCCATTGATGAGGCCTGTCCACGGCTTGTTTTACAGTATCAGTATACATTGTCGGTATCACTGTCCTGATATCGGTGAGGAAGATGTAACAGAACTAAAGTCTCTCTATAGTTCCTTCTTGTCTGGATTGATTGGTCTCATGAAGAGTACAAAAGTTTTATTAAAACGTCTCAAGTAAGTGTTGATATAATGTTATTAATGAAGTGATTTTGTATTAGCCGAGGCCAAAGGTCTCAGGCTAATAGCGCAGACCTCGGAACTTTAACTCGGCAGATACGAAATTATTTCACGACTTACGATTTTATTTATTAACAACTGGAATTTGCCGTCCATGACCGGGTCATATATATTGGCCTTGTTTGCTTTAATATTAGTTGAGCTTTTCTTGCATTAAACTAGTTTTTATTTTCTTTTTGACCAAATTTGCTGATATTGACCGAGCTTGTCACTTGATATTGAACGGACTGTTTTCGTCATATAACAACGAAATTCAAGCACCTCACATTCAAATCTAGTCTTAATATACCATCAATAGGTTCGCTACTCATTATTCTTTTGTACTTACAGGTTTGATCAAGAAATTATTGCCAACAGACGCCGTCTTATACAAACTAATATTTCTCTTGTGATCGATGCCATGAGATCAATGGTCAAGGATGGTCGACTGTAAGTGAAAATCAATATATACATGTATGTCGTAGTCCAAATTGCAATCTAGGCAGATGCGGAATCTGCCTAGACCAAATTGGAATTCCAGTATGGCTAGGCAGATCCAGAATCTGCCTAGACCAAATTGGAATTCTTTTATGGTCTGGACCAAAATAGAATTCTACTTCGGTCTAGACAGATTCCAGATCTGCCTAGACCAAATTAGAATTCCAGTATGGCTAGGCAAATCCAGAATCTGCCTTGACCAAATTGGAATATTTTCTTGTTAAATATAGTGTGATTACAAATAAACCATCTGATTTAATTTAAACCCCAAAATAAAAGAGGTTTCAATCAGAAATTCAGAGTAAGAATAAATTTAGAATGTTTTGCACTCTAGTGGAAAAAATGTGGGAAACGGATCAATTGAAGGAAAAAAAAAAAGAAACGGCTTGCTTTAATTAAAAAATACCTCTCACTTGAAAACAAATACAGAGTTGTAAACCTGTTTTTTTTTAGAAAATACGATTCATAAATCAAGTAGAACGTATTGTGGGAAAAAGAGAATTGTTAATACTGTATATTCTTTAATTTGTCTTCCAATAAATGATAATCGATAATATGTGAAGGTTCAAACTGCCCACCTGGCACAAATGATGTGTGAAGACCTATGAAAGTTGTTAATTTCCAAAGTATTGTTAATTGCCAATTTTGATAACCACAAAGGTGTGAATGTGCGATATATTTTTGACCCATCAAACCTAAAGGGACCCTCTGGGAACCGCCTAAGTAAAATAAAAGAGATCACAGCCAGTTTAGCTATATTTTGGGCGGTAGTTTTCACATGGCTGTTTAGTTATGTAGATAACCATTTCACCTACAGAAAATCTACCGGAAGTGAAATTTCAGTCTTGGTCAGCCTTCGCAAGTCAGTGCAGTCTGACCAGTGTCAATATTTATTGCAGTTTCAGGAGGCTCTTTATTTACATGAAGGGTCACTGTCCTTATATGTGGTTTTATAAATAATTAATGGCAATTAATTACATTGTTCATGAATAATAAAACTTCCAACCATAAAAAACAATAATAAAAAAATCAAATTGTAGACCAAAAACCAAAATGTAATGATGTGCACACTGATCTTTGTCTACACTTCCTGCAAAATATGATTAAAGTTGGGAGCTGCAGAAAAATGAAGAATAAGGAAAAATTCATAACATAGGCAATTTTTTTTTTTTTTCCTTTTTCTTTTATATAAGTGTGTTTATTTAATGATACATGTATGGTAAAAAGTTTAAATATTAAAATTCAAACGATAAAGGTTACTTTTTGTGTGTGTGTGTGTTAAAATGGATATCCACAGAAAAGACTAAAAAAAAAAAATTCAAATTTGGTATAGGCAGATCCTTTCAGATACTGTCAAACTGGTGGTCTTGAAAATGACAAAACGGAATTTTAAAAAAAAATCGTTTCTTTTTGGTATGGATATCCTTGCTGATAAAAGATTATAGGTAATTACGCCTTTTTATAGTGTTTGCAAAAACTGTTATTCTAGTTTTTGCATTTGGGTCCCTATAAAGTAAGAAACGGAAACGCAACGAAACGCAACGAAACTGAACGAAACGCAACGAAAAGGAACGAAACGAAACAAAACTAGAACGAAACGAAATAGAACGAAACGGAATGGTACAAACTCAAGCAGAAGGAAAATCTACATTTTTTTTTTTCTTTTGAATTACCTTACTTTTGATCGCAGTAAGTGTAACAAAGTAAGAACTAAAATTTGATGACGGCTGTGCGCACGATGATCGTGCTACTATTGTGAATCTTGATAATTATAATGAAGACATTTTATTCTATTGTTCTTTTGAATGAACTTCTATTGTTTACTTTGGTATGACATAAATAACAAATAAAATGTTTTTCACGTTTCTAGCAGCCATCAGTACTTATGTTGACTTAAAAAGGAATATTGCAATTCAAAAATTTGGTGAACATCTCAATATCTCCGAAAATGTCACAATGCAATATTTAAATAATTCTGGTCATTGTTAGAGAGAGAGTTGGGTGATATTTCGAGGTCTCTATTTTCAGTTGTTCAGCAGCAGAATACATTGATACTATAGAGCGTATAGGAAGTCTTTGCACAGACATTTTCTTCGTCATTGGTAAAACCACAAGGTAGGTTACCATAAATGTATGCAGAAATTTAATACTTAAACTGCTGGGCAAAAAAAAAAAACTTTAGCAAATGGTAAAAACCAAATTTGAGATTCTGGTTAAAATGAATGGTTCTGCGCATACTAATAGATTTATTCAAAGGTGATGGTTTAATCTAAATTTCACTTTATTAACTCAATATCCCCAGGGTAGAGCAGTAGTAAAACGCTGGACTTTCAATTCTGAGGTCCGAGGTTCGGCACCCGGCCTAGCCAGGGCCTTTTTAGACACTTTGTGTTTCCTAGCCAACTAGAGGTGAACTGGTTTGAAACCTAGAGGTAACCTCGCGTGTATTGGTGCTTTACACCGGACACGTTAAAGGACCAAGGAGGTCTATTCGAAGAAGAGATAGGGACTTGTACCCTGATCTCCTTGTATCCTATTCTTTCTCTCTGATGGTCTATACCATATATGCCTAGAGTACGGAAGGACCTTTACCCTAAAGTCATCATTAAATCTCACTTTATCGGCTAGTATAGATCCAGTGTCAGGCTGGACAATTTGTGCAGTTCTTCCAGCAGTAACTTTACTTTAACATTTGTTGGAAATAAGACAGAAACGCTTAATGCTTCAAACAGAGAGAGAGAGAGAGAGAGAGAGAGAGAGAGAGAGAGAGAGAGAGAGAAATCCGAAAGCTGGAATGGATGAATTAATTACCGAATAAAACATACCAGGGAAAGAGTATTTGCAATATAGTTACCTTCTCAAAGCCTTATTCAAGCTTGTTTACTTGTCTCGTCCCTACAGTATAGTCGAGCTATTAGAGCTTGGAGAAAGCTGTATTGCAATAAAGCCGACAGAAGTTTTGGGAGAGATATGTCATTCTGACGTACAGAGGAGCTCCATAGAACAGAGACCAGTGGCCCTGAAAGGGCTTGAAATTGATGACGGAACAACATTTATATCGGACGTATTCCTCATGACAGGCAGTCCATTTAACCCTTCACAAAAGGTATACCTGGCAATTTTTTCGACCTCATGTTTGAGCCATGCTCAAGGAAACGGGGGTTTAACGTATCTCCGTCATGCATTATACAAAGCAAGTCATTACATAACTATTGGTATATAAAACTCATTTTGTCAAACATGCAACCAAATCATGAGGTAGACTGTCCGTTGACATGCAGAAAAATGACCAATGGCAAAAACTTTTAACTCGCAGGCTGACCTGAGTAGATTGCAGATCAATTAAACCACCTTTTGACGGAGCATGGCTCATTCGTTTATTTATATACATGTAGTTAAATGAGTCGCGTTTTGTAGAGGGTTTGAGAAACATTCATCCATTTTTAGGGCAAAAACCTTTAAAAGGTGTTATCTTACCAGACTGTTTGTCCTATCTGGCATATCTCAAATTTAGTTCAGCCAGTGCTGTATATTTTCAGGCAAGCTGGATTCTAGCTTGGATATTAATATCATAAAGCTGATTAAGATGTTTACAACCTTACTGCAAAGCCTGCCTTCAGCGAGCACGAAGTTATTAACACTGGGCAGACCCTAATGTTACCTTGCCTGATTTTCAAATGAGTCAAATTTTTATTGGTGCTACTAATGTGATAGAACTCGGACATTCAACATAAGAGAAATGCGTTTTGCAAACTGCCGATTAAACGAGATGGTACTTTTGATGTAAATAATTGGACTTAATGCAAACCTAGTTGTTCTTCTGGGAAACCTGAAGGCTTAGCGTAAATTTTACCAAGTTTTGGGATTTCACGCAAATCCATCTATGCAGGTACAGAGACCTGCAATCTCAATTTCAACAGTTCAGAGACAGCAAATGTTCTAATTTGCTAATATTGTCATCATTCTCCAGATGTGAACCGTATGGAGAATATATATATCATGGAAAAGCTTTGTCACAGGTACCCCCCTCCAAGAGGTAGGCAACTTGTAAGAAATGGCTAACGCTCTTGTTTAAGAATGGAGAGATTTCTTTTTTGATGCCAAACAGTATCATTTAAGGCCCGTGTGAAGACAACTATCGCTGAATCGTATCTGTATACAATGCAAAAGTCGTATCAAAAAAAAAAGTAATCTGGACTAGAAAACCATAGGTCCTTTTTATATTTCTTCGGTGCAACATATTGCAACTTTAATATTTTTCTGGTGGCTTCTTTTCACTCCTAAAACATAGCAAATTGTGTACTCAATTGAAAATATCATTGCACGTACAAGTTAAGTCAAATTGCTTCAAATTAGCTTTTAAGATTCCAAGACACGCTTTAGAAAAGCACAAGTACTAACTATTCTAGTATGCTTTGTGTAAGCACATCTTTATAATTCGTAATGAAACTGTTTTAAAGTGTCAAGAGGGACGATCTCTTTCCTCTCTCACCAACTGACAAAGATATTAAAGCCATCGAGATATGTGACATTATTTCGGTGGATTACCCCCAGACAGGCTGTTTAAAATAGTGATAAAATTTCTTTGAACAGGTAACCATTCGGATGCCTTTTTCCGGAGTGGCTGTTCCACCTGGTGCTGTAATAAGGGTCAAGCTTAAAATCGGAGAGGAATGGTACGATTCGGATGCAACATTAGTGGTGAGCATATTATTGCCCTATGTTCATTACATACCTACCAATCAGTGACAGCAGTATATCGGTTCGTTACCCTTTAGAAATGCCACATAAAATATCGACTATCTTCACCAGTGATGATATCACTTTCACAGTGACAATATCAGTTATGTCGAACTTACATTTTATTTCATAAATTGAAACAGGTTAAAATAGCTACCTACTTTTTTGGTAAGTAAAGTAAAAAAACTGAATATACATAATGGCTAGGTTATTTCTCAGACAATGTGCATGGCCTTATAATCGTATCAGTTAGACCTATTTTAGAAATTATAGAACTGAGATATGTGCATACTCCTCTCTACCCTTCCCTGTAGCAGCTGAAGAAAAAGCCACAAAAGGTAAAGTGAATCGTAAAAAAAACGTATGTAGACTATTATCCTTCTTGTAACTTCAGTAGTTATTTTGATTTCGCCTAGTAATGAGACATTAATTTACACTATTTACAATGTTTTCTTAAACAGGGGAGAGAAGAAGAGCTAAACGGTTTTGATGATGGTATAGCAAAGGTCAGAGTAAAAACCGAAGAAGAATTAAAATCAAAAAAGTCCCCAAAGGTAATAGCGTACCATTTTGTCCTCTCAAAATCGTTTCGGTTGATTTGTAGTAACAATAGAAGAAATCAAATAAAGAATAAGGCATAACGAGATGAAATATTTAGCAAATATGTATGGATGTTTAACAAACAAAAAGGGCTGATGAATAAAAGATATGTGAAGATATGTCCTACTTAAATATATGCACTTTAATTCGATTTGTGAACAGCCCCATTCGGCCTCAAACCAAACAATACGAGAAACATTACCTAAACTTTAGGTAATTAAGCATATCTGGGGGTACCTGAACCATGTTAGATGTCATTAGTCTCTTGCAAACTATAGCCCAACTGAGAGCTATGATCATGAAAGATTTGGCAAATATTTCTCAGAACTACTTTCAAAGATATGTGACATCGATGCGTTGACGGTGCAAAGCTGTGATAAATTGTGGATACACTGGTTAATATAATTGTATTATCCAGCAGGACTACCAGTGTGTGTGAACCATCGACTTCCAAGGGGTTTCTTAATTTACTGATACTTATGATATTCCTGTAATATTTCTTTGTCAAAACGCATGAAATATCGTCAAAGGTGTCTTAGCTGTATCTGTGGAAAATCTCAGTCAAGATAATTTTCAAAAAAAAAAAAAAGTTTAAGGCGTCTTACCACATGCACACAAATTTGCGAACTAGAAACTAGATGTCTTTGGCTTTCTTGGCTAGGAGAACAGCTATCCATTAACATTTCCCAAGCTCTGCAACTTGTACTGTATTTTTTGTAAATGATGGTGGACTAGCGACAGCAATATGTTATCATGGTTCTGGAAATCGAGATATCTCCCTTCATTCAGTACTTAGGTTATCACGTTTAAAGTCGTGTTAAAGTAAAAATCCTAACACAATTATATAGCTATGGTCAAGTGCTTGTATAGATTTACACTTAAGTACCACTGATTAAAGTACACTGTGTGCTCGGGGAACTTCATTGTTTTTTTCCTATGTAGGATGAAATGTTAGAATTCCAGACAAAGTTTGTTCAAGCTTTTGTGGCCATCCTTGAATTCCCAGCTTTAATAAAAGACCTTACACAAGCGGGGTTTGTCTACATCTGCCCAGAGGATGATCGAGTACGCATCAACTTTCCTGAAGATTGTGTCTCACAGACTGCAACACTCGCTTTTAAGGTATAATTGACATTCAGTTTTCAAATACTTCTTTTTGAAAAGAATAACACACAAAATTTCGAGAAACATAGGTCTTGAGCATTCAGCTTGGCTTGCCACGTAAAGGCCGTGACCATCCCTCGCCATACCATAAAATTTTACACCAATCAATGAGCTAGCCTTTGACAGAACGGAGTTTAATGTATCTTCATGATGCATTATACGAAGCAAAGTATCAAATAACTATGGATCTATAAAGTCCATTTTGTGCTTCGACCCACTAAATCATGAGGCAGACTCGTTCTTTGTCATGCAGAAAATACACCAAAAGGTTTCGACTCGGACTGCGCAGACTGATCTGGATTGATACTTTTTGCAGATAAATCAAACCACCCGTTTCACAGTGCATGAATCAAATATTGCACACGTACATAAACAAGATAGAATAAGTGTAAAATGATGTCCTCATCTCTGATTCAGAATGTACATAATATAGAGAGTAACGCGAATATTGTTGGCTAAACTAAATGATGTTTCATTAGATCTGCTTGTATTCACTGGGATCTTCTTCAAATGTGAAAAAAATACTGGTATCGGGGAGGGGAGCTACGCTTTTTTTTCTCTATGAAAGTTAATTGCCACACATACTTCTGGTAATTTATCGTCTCTGTCGATTCCAATTAAGGACATGGTACATTTATGGTAAAAGCGGTTGAGCGATGCAGGGCCACCATGGTTCTCTTATTTAGTATCATAGCAACTTTTGAATAAATATCATTTCATTTATTTGACTATTTAGATTTTGATTCTCTTCTCAGCTAATTCAGATCAATCGTACAAGGATGTTGGATTACAAAGAGCAGTGTGCTAAATTATGTCAAAGTATCATCGCCGTATCGGACTGTCTGAAAGGTAGTTATACATATTCAATCATAACAATGGACCAGCGTAAAGTCTCGCACATCTGAAGTTACTGTTACTCTCGCCTCAAATTAGTTAACTGCGGTAAACAAGTTTCTTAAAAACAGGTTGGTCAATAGGAAAATCCCAAATATTGCGATTTCAAAGTTGATTTCTCCGAAAGAAATATCGTATCGGACGTTGTAGATCATTGTTCAGACTGCAGGTTTTGTGCAGCCTGATCTTGATCTACACTGTCAGCAAAAGCGCCCTATGTTGTGCTTAGCAGCCTAAGGGTTACCGTTTTCAAATTATGCCTACAGAAATGAACATCATTCGACTAAATACCCATCAGATTCCTAATTGCTTTTCCGGATGGAAATTATTAAACTTATTTAAGTTTTTTTTATAATGTTGAATGTCCAATGAGCTGCCCATGTTTTTCTCGCTGCTTGGTTCGCTGTGGTTTTTCCAGTATACATATTAGTAGTGTAATATACTTTTTATTATGATTACTTCCTGTTCCTGTTCCATCGTAGCTGATGGACCCATCCCCCCCCCATCCCCCCACCCCTATGGCAAGGGTTGGCTCACGCACCGTTGCGTTTGAACACAAGCCCAAATTAAAGATTGGCGGGGGATTAATAGACCATTAGTTTATAAAAAAAAGTAGTATTATCTACTTTTTAAAAGTATTATTTCGGCGGCAGCAGCAGAATAACATATCCCCCCACCCCCCAAATCGCGCGCGCGCCTTTTTTTTCGCGCTAATTCGCCGAAACTCCGCGCCAATTTCAACAGGAGTATTTCACCAAATAAAACAATAGTCCTTCATGTGTCATCTCGGTTCATTTAACCAGAAACATTATTAGATCTATTTAACATTTTTAGAAAAAGGTATGTTCGTAGTGGAAAAATAATGTGTGAAGTATATTCTCGGTGACCGAGATGGTTTCGATTGAAATGCGTTATGACGGATTGACTTCACTCTCCTAAAAAATAAAACTAGGTTAAAATTAAGGCCGTTGTACCAATTGACGAAGCCTGTTTTGTTTACCATACAGAAGGCATGAATTGAAGGAAAAGGAGAAAATGCCCATAATCGAAAGCTGTTTCATCCTTAAAATGAGTATGTTAAAAATAGTTGGAAAGGTGGAATTTGTTGACGTTGTCCACATTTTTTTTTTTTTTTTTTCGTCGGTTCGAGCCCAAGATGGGTCAGACTCCTTCAGTATAACTGCTGCAGACAAAGAAACACCCTTAATAAGATTTCATCAGGCGTACAAAGGAGAGAATATGGAGACAAAACGAAAAAATGGCGATACATGTCACGACTTGTCATCGTTCTCGCTATTTATTGGACTATATTTTAAGCGTGCGAATATAAGATAAGCTATATCAACTACCATCGTATGATCGTCAGTAGTGAGTATGACTCAAAAACAAGTGGACGCGTATAATTGTCAGATGGAAGAATTTAGCGATGTGAAATGGGATGATCATCGGGTGAGTTGTCATTTTGACGAAAGTTTTTCTCTCGAGGTGAAGCGAGGCAACTCATCGACGTACGTGTTACTTCGGAGCGGGAGTAAATTTATTAAACTGCCATTCGAGGTCTTTGACGCCATTTGTAACTCTCAAATTAATATTACGTTTTTAAAACGGACTTTAGAAAAACGAGACGGCGACTGTCGATGGATGTGTTGCTATTGCGGACTTCAATTTTTCACAGAAATGGAATGCCTTCATCACGAGGACCAAGAACACGAAGAGAATTTTCACTCTGATTAGTGAAACGGACAATTGCGCAGACTAGGTATATATAAATAATTAAAAGGATACAAGTGACTGAAAGCAACATGGCCCGTTGTTGGATTCGTATCTAGACTTTTTTTACGCTAAAGAAATTTTTAGGTGTCTACCCGACATAGTGCGCCGATTGTGTGAAGGATGTCAGTTCGAGTCTCTATCACAAACGGCTCATTCTTGTGTTTTGTTAACCAGGTGTCAACAACTGACATTGTACTTTGAAAAGGTGCTATCTGAGATTGACGAGCGGGACATACTGATCAAGTGGAAGGAGGCTGCGACTCGAGTTGCGTGTCCGGAGTATGGTGCCATGCACGAGTTAAAATTAAATTGTGCAGACTGGCGCCAAACTATGAAAACACAAAGCTGGAAACATCGAATGATACAGATGTCATCGCGGCTTTGGAATTTAGAAAAATACTTTGAACACGATGAAAGACTCTCAAACCTGAGAAAGGACTTGTAACGTGATCATGGATTTACAAAAACTGGCATATCCGGAATATGTTTTATTTAAGGATCGACTGGCGAGTTACTCTTTGTGGCCGTCGCAACTTAGTCAATCTGATTATAGTGTCGCTCACGCGGGATTGTTTTATAGTAACGTGTGTGACAGAGTGACGTGTTTTGCTTGCGGAGTTATGCTTTTGGGATGGAAAGCGAATGATGATCCCTGGTTAGAACATTACAGACACGACAGGAACTGTTTTTATATGAAAATGGTCGGTGGTGTGATACTCGAAGATAATTGTAGCACACCGGCCATGTCAACCAAACCGTATGAAATATTGAAGTGCGCCGCTCTTCAAGGTCCATGGACAAAGGGCAAGATGAAAAACGAGCCAGACGAGTGACACCAGTCTTCGTTCGCTGCTTTGTCTATGAACAGTAATATTGTGTCACTTTATATTATCTTTTTTTTTTATTCTGGGACTGGATTGTCCACTTTCGGACTTCGTTTCTGAGACTTTCCAAGCATTTATAAATAAGGAAATAGAAAAATAAAGAAGTTATGGTTTTATCAAAACATGTTTTTATTTTATACAAATAAATAATATTATAAGTTTACTAAAGCTAGTATTTTTCTTTTTCTTCCCGCCTTGTTAGTTTTCAAGTCTATGTGCCGAATTGTTTGTTTGGTGATTAAGGCCGTGTCAACAGTATTTCAGTTCACGAATCAATGTATAAAACATAAACTAAAATATTATGTATAGTTTACAATATGTAAAAAAGAAAACATGTACCAGCTTTATCTATTACTTGTTTAAATAGATTTGATGTTTTATATTATGTATAGAACATACGATTAAGTATCAAATCTATGTATTAAGTTTTACAATATGAATATAGAATAAATGTGTTCCAGCTTTAGTACATTTAGAGAGAAAGAAAAGCAATTCCAACACTTTGCGCGTGAGTCTCCCTTTCACCCACCTCCTTCCACCCCCCTTTTTGTTAAAAAAAAAAAATCTAGTTTGATGTCTCTCTGACTCGTCTGCCTCTCTGTGTGTCTCTCTCTCCTTTCTGTCTGTCAGCCACTCTGTTTCTCTCTTTTCTCAGGTCCTGCGTGGCTCAGTGGTAAAGAGTGGGGCCCGTAACCTGGAGGTCCCGGGTTTGAGACCCTCTGGGTTTTTCGTGGGATTGTCCTTGGGCAAGACACTTCAGAGCCCTAGCCTAGCACTGGCGAAACCCAGGAATACATGAATATGTGAGATGTCGCCGTGATATGACTGGAATAATATTGAAAGCGACGTAAAACGCCATTCAGTCAATCAATTCTCTTTGTCCAGTACATATTTGTGTAGTACCGTTTCGGCTGTCAGTGTTTAGATTTCGGTTGTCAAAATGTATCAAAATGAGTTAAGGAAAGGAAAAGAGGAGAGTAGCAGAGTGAATGTCAATGATGAACGAGTGGCGAGGAGACGCAAGGAGAATTGAGAGGAGTCAGGTTTTAAGTGATGATCAGCTTCGAGGAGTCGGATCCATCATACTCGGGAGAGTCCTGAGAGGTCGAACCTATGAAACAGACATCAAGTACATAAAGAAACCTCCTTTGTTGGAAAAAAGCGAAAAGGATATTTCGCACGACATAGTTTAATGACCAGGTTATCTTACATATGTATTCAAAGTAAGTGTTATCGTCTTTCGACAAATTGTTTTCTTGGTATTTATCACTAGGGTAAAGAAACCACAATTACTAAAGGTAAAGCCGTGGGTCACTGTCCTGTTCGATGTTTTTAAAACGCCTTCATGTTTTCATTTCATTATTTTCCTTCATAAAGCTTTTGTCTCGGATGTAAAGTGGGAGGTGTAGGAGTTTTAACTAGTACATACCGGTAAAAGGGTTAACCTTCTGTCTAAACGATCTTGTTTCTTAAAAGCTTAAAAACATTTTGAGGAGAAATAAGTTTTAATCAATTTACTCTGCGATAGCGGTGAATAAAGGAGCATTTTCCTCCTTTTCACACAAAAGTTTCAAACGTGTTTTACCTCAGAGTCACAAAAACACGGGTTTGTTAAAATTCAACAAATTCTAGTACAGATATAAGTTTTAATCCATTTACCCTGCAAATGCAGTGAATAAAGCTTATTTTGTCTTCAATATTTCTAAGGCTTTATATTTGTATGCAGCCATTATATTGAAGAGTTCAGACCCGTCAGGGGCTCGAACCGACGACGTTCCGCTCGCGAAGCCGGGCTGTCTAACCACTAAACTACCGCAACGGTAAAGAGTGCGGTGTAGGAGGGCATGAAAACTATCGAGGAAAGTTCTTTCGGACAGAAACGAGCAATTTCTCCTTCTCTCACAATCTTCCCGAGTTAGATTCTTATGAATGAAAACTAAGGAATTTGGATGCCAGCCAAACACAAGTCCATCAGTGACAATGTTTTTATCTGTACAAAGTTTTTGGTCTCGAACAAATAATGTTAAATAATAATGTTTCTGATTAAATGAACCGAGATATGACACATGAAGAACTACTGTTTTATTTGGTGAAATACTCCTGTTGAAATTGGCGCGGAGTTTTGGCGAATTAGCGCGAAAAGAAAAAAGGCGCGCTATTCTGCTGCTGCTGCCGATATAATACTTTTAAAAAGTACGAGCGTAGATAATACTAATTTTTTTTTTTATTAATCTCCCGCCAATCTTAAATTTGGGCTTATATTCAAACGCAACGGTGCGTGAGCCAACTCTTGCCATGGGGGGGGGGGGGGGGGGGTGTCCATCAGCTACGATGGAACATTAACAGGAAGTAATCATAATAAAAAGTATATTACACTACTCATATTATAAAAAATCTGTTTGTATTGTGTTGAAAGTGGCTTCCAATAATGTTTCAGCTATAGGACTGAGGTGGCCAGTGTACCTACCTATGTTTTGCCGGGTTTCTTTTACCAGTATCTCGCACATATTCTTCCCAAACTACTGGCTGCTTTCCCACATAAGCATTGTCGTAACAACGATCATCGGTGAGCCAGGAGTGAATTCTGGCGCAATAACTATTATCAATCGTCATTGCAAAAAGGGTTGGGTTCCCTTGTTACCCTGGTAAAAGTGCAGAAATTGTAATTTTACAGTCCTTGATTCGATTTCCATCCGGGACATATTGTCATGTAAGTTTCTTTCGTTAAACCACAGAATTGAGGAGAACTGTGAGAGCACCTCCCGATCTGCGAGATTGCACGTTGGTCTATTGGTCTATTGTGTAATTTAGTCTTCACAAAATAAAACATACTGAACCATGCTCTGAGAAAAGGGGGTTTAATGTATCGGCAAACAGAATCGACTCAGATCAGCCTGCGCAGGCTGATATGGGTTGATTGTTTTTACTTTTGGTAATTTTTATACGCCCGTCGAAGACGGGGCGTATAATGGGATCACCCATGGCGTCCGGGCGTCCGGGCGGGCGGCGTCCAGTTGTTTGTCCGGAGCATAACTTTGTCATCTCCAGTCCGATTGACTTGAAATTTGGCATTTGTGTTTGTTGCAATAATACGGGGTGCAGTGCGAAAGAACCATAACTCTACCTCGTGCTGTCTTTTGAGTTATTTCCCTTTGATCGTCATTTTTACAGCATTTTCTGCTTGTCGGGAGCATAACTTTGTCATCCCCAGTCCGATTGACTTGAAACTTGGCATTTGTGTTTGTTGCAATAATACGGAGTGCAGTGCGAAAGAACGATAACTCTACCTTGTGCTGTCTTTGAGGTATTTCCCTTTGATCGTCATTTTTACAGCATTTTCCTCTTGTCCGGAATATAACTGTCATCTCTAGTCTGAACATCTTCAAATTTGGTATGCATGATTGTTGAAAAATTCTCCCTTTGATCTTCATTTTTATAGCATTTCTTTCTTGTCCGGAGCATAATTTTGTCATCTTCAGTAGGAATGACTTGAAATATAGTATGCTTATTTGTTGCAATATTTGGAAGTGCAGTGCGCAAGAATTTTAACTCTATCTCGTGCTGTTTTTGAGTTATTTTCCTTTGATCATCATTTTTACAGCATTTAGTGCCCTTCCGGAATATAACTTTGTCATCTCAAGTCAGAACGACTTCAAACTTGGTATGCATGTTTGTTGCAATATTACGGAGTACAGTGTGCAAGAACAATAACTCTACCTAACGCGGATTTTGAGTAATTCCACTTTGATCTTTATTTTTACAGTATTTCTTGCTTGTCCGGAACGGAACTTTGTCACCTCAAGTCAAATTGACTTGAGACTTGGTAAACATGTTTGTTGCAGTTACGAAAAGTGCAATGCACTGGAGCCGTAACCTTACCTAATGCCCTTTTGGAATTATTCCCTATTCATTATTTTTTTTTACATATTTTCATGCTTCTCTACAATATAACTTTGTCTTTTCATGTTGGAATGACCTGAAACTTTATGTGCATGTTTCCTTAACATTAGAGGAGACATTCATGCCTATTTCAATCTCTTACATGATTTCTGCTGCACTACTATTTTCCTCTACCTGCCTTTTACGATTATTATCCCCCCTGGACTATTAGCGGTGGGACGGGCTTATCTTGCGACAATTTGCCGCTCTTGTTCTCCATGTCTAAGGACCAGTGTACCTCATTATTCAGTCGGTTGTTATACAAAATAGATTTATGGATCCATAATACTATGATGACTTGCTTGCTTGATGTCATGCATCACGGAGATACATTAAACCCCTTTGTGCCATAGCTAAAATGTAGTTTTGTGTGTGTAATACATTTCCTTTTATACACTCTTGAATGTATATAAGATATCAGATAAAGAAAATAGAAGTTCGTCATATATCTACTTTTATGTGTAAAGGCAAATTCAA
The DNA here is from genome assembly GCA_946811185.2 of Hippopus hippopus. NCBI lineage: Eukaryota > Metazoa > Mollusca > Bivalvia > Cardiida > Cardiidae > Hippopus > Hippopus hippopus. Next base: position 35,722,930 of record OX328108.1, on the reverse strand, counting down.
TGTTATTGTCTATTACTGTTGAACATTACTTTCACAAACCAGCTGATCCTCTTCAAAACAAACCATAGTTTTCACGACCCTGATAAAGAGGCCTTGTGAAAAAATCGGTATTCAGCTTTTCTCCTTTTCCAAAAATATTGTCAACCCTGTGAAAGTACCTCATTTCATTTGTACCATTTTCTGATTGGTTGCTTTCCTATTCTCTCAATCTAGAGTTTAACATTTGTCGTTTGGGAAATGGTTAATTTTGTAATTGTTGTCAAGGTACACCGAGCAAAATTTATAAATTGCCACTGTCCATTTTGAAGAATCATGGTAAAACCGATGAGCAAAATCAACAATTTTATTTGTATTCCATTTTATTTAAATAGAATTTCAGCGTTTAAAATACGTTTTTAATAAAAAAAGGAAATGGTTGTTTCACTTTTCAATATTGTTTGAACAAGTGCCGAGACATCATATTTCATAAAGTGATGGTTTATAAGTTTTGTTACGTTTATGTGATATCTCGTATATACATGTACCAACCTTTAAGCCCCTTGCTTGTATGTACACTTTTCCTTTGTGACCTTTCTGAAAATCTCAAGGTAGTGCTGGTAAATCCAAGACTTAGGTACTGTTCAAAACTATTGTAATATAGCATTGAAATTTTTAGGGTAACACAGTGCCTTCATTAAAGTAATTTTTGTCAGTATTGATTGATCTCGGGCAACTTACATATTGCATTTTCGTACATTAGCAGTTAATGTAAAGAAAGCATACATTTATCTAGAATAGAAATATTAAATATTACACAATTAATCACTTAGTGCCAAATATCTTTTCTACGACTGGAATTACATTCAACTGAAAGAGTTTTATCTTACAAGCTTGACTAAACAAGTAAACGGTATAGATCCAGGATCAGGCGATGCAGTACGATCTTTAATCTGTGTCTCCGCAAAAGCCACTGTTTTCGCCAAGAGCACTGACAGTGCTAATTTGGTATTTAATGAACAAGATCGAGATCATTTTGCGGGATAGATTAAATTTAAATATCTCTTAACGTTTTACAGCTTAAATAACTGACTAAACTTGGAATATAACAGCACACACGATACAATTGATGAACGTATACGAGCTATGCTCTGCGAAAAGGGGACTTAATGCATCTACAAAAAGTATTAGCCCATGTCAGCCTGCTCAGTCGCACAGGCTGACATGGGTCGAAATATTTCCAGTAAATTTGTTTTTGTTTTTTTTGCAAGTCCATGGACCGATCCACGTCATAATTTAGTCGGTTGTTAGACAAAATGGATTTTATGAATCCTTAGTTACATGTATGTGATAACTTACTTGATATAGATCTATTGTATCATAGAAATGTATCAACCCTTAAGCTGCTAAGCGCAACTCACTGACCTTTTGTTGACAGTGTAGATCAAAATCAGACTGCACAGAACGTGCAGTCTGATCTTGGATCTACACAGTTCGTTAAGGAGATATTTTTCTCCAAAAAAATAAGTTTGAAAAAAAAAAAAAAAAAACATTATTCGGGTTTTTAACTTATTTAGCAGGATAAGGTTTAAACACACTTTAACCAGATCTTAACTCATATGCATTTCTTTATTACAGTGTACCACGATGAACATGTCGTGTTTGCCAAACCTGTGATGGTCCATTTACCAATTCCAAATGATATAGACGACAACGAAAGTGAAATCGTCATATTTCGTACTCGTGATGATGGAGAGATAGAGCTTATCCCTAAACGCACCGCCATGCTGTGTCCCTCTACACAAAACTGCTACACTTTCCAGATACAAAGTTTTGGAGGGTAAAATTGTATCTTTTTTCGGCGTACCCGAATACGCTGGCTTTTGACCTACTTCTTGGTGTTATTATATTAGAAAAACAACTGTTATCTGCTATAGATAATCAAAGTACTGAAAGTACTAATAGAAGGTGATGCTAGAAATTTGCTAGCAAATAGGTTTTAACAGTGGATCAATTCATTAAAAATTTCAGTCATCTGATGATTGATAACATCTTTTTCTCAGATTTGTGTAATTCTTTTTTTTAGAGTCTGCTCAACAGCAATAACCAGTATAAATGTTGATTTTTAACTTTGTTGATCACAGGTCTACATATGGATTGGGGACTGTGAAAAACGCAGACAATATAGAACATAGAGTTAAGCAGACAAAATACACAAAAAAGGGTAATGGAACAGGTGATAAAACGCAGACAATATAGAAAAAGAAGGGCTATATGCAAAACGAAGACAAAAAAGTTCAAGAAGGTTTTCTGAAATACCTGCAGCTCCACAATTTGCCTAGACCAAATTGGAATATTTTCTCGTTTAATATGGTGCAACTACATATAAACCATCTTATTTAACTTAAACACCGACATAAAAGAAGTTTTAATCAGAAATTCTGAGTAAGATTAAATTTTTAATTTTTTGCACTTCAAGAAAAAAAAATGCAATGTGGAAAACGGAGCAATCTCAGTTGTAAACAGAGGTGGATTAATATGAATAAAAAAATTTGGAAAAGAATCTATTTTGGTCTACACAAAATTATAATTCTAATTTGGTCTAGGCAGATTCCAGATCTGCCTGGGCAGATTCCGGATCTGCCTAGATTCTGATCTGGCCTAAGACATATACATGTGTCAAAATAATTGTGAATTACTGATTATGGAAATGTTTGTGAATTCAAAACACTTATTATTTGTTGGTATATTTGTCAAAACATGCAAACAGAAAATTTTACAAATTTTTCAAATTCGCAAAAATCACAGAAATTTCCACATCACAATTTCCACTTATACAGTATCAGTAATGACCCATATATTGTGAATTTGTCACATATTGTGCGACTGCTCATATAATCATACCTGTAAGTACACATGACACATGTCAGTTTCTTTAAAGTTTTGTCCCCAATCTAATTTTATGAACACATCTTTCGCTGTTGGTAATGGATAATCTGCTGTATCAAATACAGGGTTAAACATGTCTTTGAAATGTCCTTAAATTCTAACTGTATTGTCAGGTTTTAATACTCAGGCCTCTGCCAACTCTCAGAATTTGAGGAGAAGCTACTTCTCCCTAGCCTGAGAATCAGGAGAAGTTTTTCAAAATGGGGAGAAGTGATCAGACTTTGAGAACTTTAGACAGACATTAAAAACAGGATGCGAGCCGAGTTATACAAGGAAATAATAATATTTTAACAATTTAACAGTTTAATTAAATAGAAAACTATGTCAATACATGAAATTATATAATACTTTCTATCTATTTAATCAATATCCTAACTCCTATAAACAACTATTCATATCTTTGCAACACAGCAAAGTTTTAGACCAGTCCAAATCGAAAGCATACGCAGATGACAAATAAAATGGGGCACAAATGACAGTATCTGTCTTTAACTCTTTACCAAACCACAAAATCTTAGACTGGTACAAATTGAAAGCACTTGCAGACGACAAATTAAACGAAACTAAAAAATTGAAATTTGTTTCTAGCAGGGTAGAAAACATTGTGGGAAAAGGAGAAAATGCTGGTTACCAGCATTTTCTCCTTTTCTGGCAATGTTTTCAAAAGGCTTCTATCTCAGGGTCGTAAAAACCAGGGATTGTTTGGTGAAGGGTAAAGATTTTGAAAACAGTATAGGAAAAGAACAAAATGCTGGTGACCAACAATTCTTTCTTTTCCCACAGTGTTTTCAAAAGCCTTCCTCTTCAGGGTCTTTAAAGGTGGGTATTTAGATTTTTCACATCTCACCAAATTAAAAAAAAATATATATCACTGAAATCTATATGAAAAAAACAATACAAATCATCAATAATTAAGAATCATAAAATTAAAAAAAAAAATTTTTTTTTGGTGTTCCCTTAAAAGTCTACGTAGCCTCTGAAGGTATTTTTAGATTCCGCGTCAGAAATCAAAAAAGCATTGTGGGAATGTCAAGTGACTGGCATGTGACTAATGACGCTTAAATTCCATAACATAACAAACATGTAATTATTTTCCATAATGTCTTCTTCGGACGCTATGTTTGAAGCTTCGTCTGGGTATTTTCGGTATGTAAATGAGCGAGTTGCTCATGTAAAAAATAGACCGTGTTTCTCGTCGGTGTCGACCTGGCCGTAGTAAATTTCTAATTTCTCTTGTTGTCGGATGGTTTTCGATTACTGGGGTTTTATGAATGAAAATTAAAAGGCTTTGGGAGTATAAGGATGATTTTTTGGTATTTTTGTAAAATTTTCGTCCCAAAATCTGAAGGGCTACCTTTAAAACTCAGGACTCTGTGGTAAAGAGTTGAACATTTTTATTGTTTCCCCAGCTCTATTCATACACTTTTTGGATGAAAAACATTATGGAAAGAGAACACATTACTTGGTCGAATAATGAATTCCCGTGGCACATTTTTTTTTATCTTTTTTCTTTAATCTTCCAAGCACTATTATTTCCAACATCCTGGACAGAATTTTTTGCTGAAAATCATTCTGTTTATCAGGTAAGATAATTTCTTACTAACAAATTGAAAGCATTTGCAGCAGACAAATAATTTTATAGATAATGCCTTAAAGGATGTAAATAATGTTAAAAAGTAATGAAAATATTTTGTCAAAAGGAGAAAAGCATACTACCAGCGTTTTCTCCTATTGCCACTATGTTTTCAACTTTCCCATGGTAAGAAAAACCCAGTTTCAATGAAATTTAAGTAATAAGATTGTATCCTCAAGTTTGGCTTTACTTGTGGCAAAAGTCAACAATGAGTTAAAACATAAGTAGAGACAGGAAAATGATTGCAACCCCCATTTTCTCCTTTTGCAACGATGTCTCAACTTTCTCATGGTATGAAAACCTCAGTGTCAGGAAATTTAACGCTTTACCTCACAATCCCGACTTTTAACGACCCTAAGAATAAAAGCCTTTTAAAACATTGTAGGAAAAGGACAAAATGCTGGTTACCAGCATTTTCTCCTTTTCCCACAATGTTTTCTACCCTTCCCAGCACAAATTTCAATTTTTGAGTCACATTTGTCATCTGCAATTACTTTCAATTTGAAGAAGTCTACAATTTTGTCGTTTGGTAAAGAGTTAAGACTTGTCATAACACAACTTACAAGAATACCTTTCCTAACTCTTAATATACATGTACCAGTCAAACCTTCTAGTTCAGTTTTTTTAGAGAACCTGCAACCTTTCACAGGGCTGGTCAATACACTGATATTACGGTCTCTATCAACTCTGACAACTTTCAGTTTACTACTTAGTTTACGCAAAGAACCCTTCAACCACTCAGCTAGAGACAACAAAGATAAGCTTGTACAGGACAATTGTGAAGTTGCCCATTCAAGGTTTGGACTTTTTCCACTATATACTAGTCTTTGTAATTCTGTTATAATTTTGTTTTCTAGTGCAACCCATACAGGTCTTGGTTTCCAAAATTTTGAAGGTGATCTAAGTGGGAAAATTGGCCATTCTCCCTCATTTTAATTTTCAGACTCCGCAAGTTTGATGTTCATTCAGTAAGTGAATTTTGGACATTCTTTTATTTCTTTGTCCCGTTTAGCCATAGGCTGTGATTTTCTGTTGGTCTTTTTATAACCTTTTTTGGGACATCTTACTTATATGACCTGACCTTTACAGCTATGACACTTGGCATTCTTGTAAAAGTAATTCTGACTGTCATGATTAGCTTTACCACCGCTAAACCACTGTGTGAACACTTTATCATGGGCCCTTACTTTTTTATGCTTCAATCTCCACCAGTTCCATACTTACAGCCACATCAACTGCCTTTTTCAAAGTCAATTCTTCTTCTAACAATAACGTTCTCTGAATAACAATGTTCTGTAACCCTCTGACAAAAAAATCACTCAACACATCTAAAAATGTCCCAAACTCACATGATTCATTTAGCAACACTGATTCTACCAACTACTGGGTTACAGTTTCATTTTCACTTAGCATTTTACAATGAAACATAAATTGTTCTGCCATGATGAAAGTTTCGGTTTGCAGGTTATTTTAAATAATGGGTCGAAAGTCTTACCATTAACCTTTTGAGGTGCAACAAAATTACAGAGCAGACTGTAAGTCTTAGATCCACATGGAGATAAAAGAATCAGCTGTCATCATCATCGATGCTATTCGCTACAGAAAACCACTCTAGAACTTAGATTACTGTATTCCTCGTTCTCCACCCAACTGTCAATGTACGGTCGAAATTGCTGTATTTTACCCAGCGTTTCATATTTCAGATTATATTTACCGTATATGGAGGGTATGAAATACCCTTGTCGCCACTGTTTTACGGTCCGAAAAACAGCAATAATCAGCATTCGATTTTTAACTTTATTGATTACAATCGTTTTCTACTTTCGGCTTCCATCCCAGAACGCGTACGCAACTACAATTAATCAAAGTACATTAAATACCTCGACCTATAGCGGATCAAACACCTAAAATACTAAAACTGATAGCAAAAATTCATGGCTGATTTCCATAAATTCGTCTATCTAAGCGTTTCGCATGCAGTTTTAGATGTTAGAAAAGTTGTTTGAGGTGTAATGATATAGTTTTGGGTAATTTTCGAATGGTTTTGGGTGTTTTGGGGTGTTTCTTTTACTGATTCATCTGAGACGTACTATACAAATTAGGTCATGTCAAAGCTGCGAAACGAGACAAATTTTCAAATTTAGAGCGAGTTCTACGACATTAACTCTGAAATTCATTGTTTGTGTAAATGGCATACACTGATTTTTATTCCGCATATTATTTGTACATATCAAATGACACAGACGCGTCTGTTCATTGATCTATGAGGACCTATTTTTCTTGAAACCGGGGTGTAATGCGTCATCTTGGGGGAAAAGTCTGTCGGTTGGCATAAGAAGGTGATGATGACGTCATCACCTTCTAAAAAATGTAGACATATGGTGTCACACCACTGCTTTTTTGCCATATTGACAATAGTGTGAAATCGACCATCTTTAAAGCCTCACAGATTGCTTAATGACACACCTTTAGCTTTTCCATCTCTTGCTCTCTAAAGTACGTCCTTAGTCCTTCCAAATAATTGCATTAAAACAGTATGTCAACAGATTGCGTTTTTCACTAAATCCCAACAAAAACAGGCACCTAGAATTTGCCCTCTCAAAACACCTGTTCACTACTATGACCTCATTTTTTTTGTTCCCACAGTGACACAAACTAGTCCACTCAATTTACAATAAAAACACATCTAAGTAGTCCCCCACTGCCTAAATTTGAAGCAAATCTAAATTATATACCACTAAGCCCTTTTAGTTCCATGAAACAGTGCAACTAAAGTGCCACTGCAAAATTTCACACGGAACTACTTTTGACTACTACGACCCGGAAGCAGTATCGCAGTTGTGCGACACCATGTTTATTCTGCGGGCCCCTGCAAGCCTATTTTCGAGTGTAGGCATCGGCCCTTGAAATAAACATGTCTATATGTCCTCTAGATTCGCACATTTCCAACTAAAACTCTTCGTTTCTAGATATATTGTTTATCTGTTGACTAGATTCTATTATGAATATCAATGTAAACTATGAATTGAGCCATGTTCTCAGCCAAAATTGCTTATAATTATGGATCCAAAAAATCCATTTCATATAACAACCGACTGAAACATGAGGCTTATTGGTTCTTTGACTAGCAGAATATTGACAAATAGCAAAAACTTTCGTGCAAGGTCAGCCTTCGTGGACTCCACAGCCTAACCTGGATCAATCTTTTTTAGCAGATACATCAAGCCCCCTTTTCACAGAGCATAGTTCTTACATTTTAACATCTGAAATGCAGAGTAGCGGTATACACGCATACATTCAATAAAAGTCTTACTTTGGCTTTAACATCTAAGCTAAGATTTTATTCGATTTGTTATATATGACGTATCGAATCATTCTTTATCACAGGATAGCGATCGGCAAAGTCAAAAAGAAAAGTCTACGAAAAAACAGAGCTGCTATTATAGAGGAGTATGATTTGTACACGGAACAGGCCTACATTTGTAACACATTGACTTTCCTGGACAAGAGTTTGCTACATGTAGGCATAGTGAAACTCTTTGTAGAAATTGTAGAGCGCCGATTTGTGAAGAAAGCTTTGAGACGTCGTGTCAAGGAGGGACTATTTGAAGTGCCCGGAAGCCGATCACAAAATATTCGAATCATGAACGAAGATATTATTTGTTTGGAGATCGATGGTAACCTGCAGCGCATGCCGGAAGTGCCCCTGGAAAACTATTTCATTGTTTATCTGAGTAGTGCAAAGGATAACTTTCGATCTTTTTCTGTCGAAACCAGACATGACCCTTCGAACAGAGCATACGGTAAGAGAATTACTTTCTGAAACATTTGAGCGACGTTCTGGCAAAAGTGGGTTAACTCTCAACCAAACGACAAAAATAGTCGAAATTCAAAGCATTTGCAGACAAAAAAAAACGTGACTAAAAAACTGATATTCTTTTTGGGAAGGGTAGAAAACATGGTGGGAAAATGAGAAAATTCATTTTGTCTAACAACAGACTTAATTATAAGGCAGACTGATCCTTTGACACGCAGAAAATTGGCTAATAGCAAAATGTTTCGACTCGGATCACCCTTGCGGAGTGCGCAGCCTGACCTGGTACACACTTTTTTTCAGATAAATTCAACCACTTTTCACAGAGCAGTATTAATTTATTGTGTATCACCACCAACTATTACTATTTTTAGGAATTCTGAATTTTTACAAGGACAATGATGATGAACAAAAATTGCTACATTGCGCTGTCATTGACGCCAACAAATACATGCTGAATGTACCAGATAGAAGTAAAACTATACTGCCCTCAAGAGGTAAATACGTAGTTTCTTTAATTCGCTTTCTGAGTAAATCGAGAGATATACGGAATACGAGACCGAAGGCCGAGCGCGATTTCAAAATTTTCTTACGCAGCGAAAAGTAAATACAAGCACCAGGAAAGGTACTACAACATGATATTCCTTTTTATTATATACCTATAACTTTCAAAGACAACATTTTGCAATTATTGACATTTTATTCGAAAACGTTGAACAAAATGCGACAATTAATACTGTAGAAGGTATAAACTTTGTTTTTATGAATAGCGGATTTATAACGTTTATTACAGCGTAATATTGTGACAAACCAAATCGCAAATCAATGCATGCTTAGTCCGTGCGCGAGAGACGTCATCATGCCATATTTGGAACTTTATTTCATAATGTGTAGATACGGATTTTTTTTCTGTCGTGTGTGTTATTCTATCCGATTGTGGCGCAGTTTTTGAACTGGAAAATTTACTGGTTCTAATAAAACTAAATATGCATTTTCTTATTTTGGTTCCGTTATTGTATTAGGTCAATTTTCACTTTATGTCAGATAGATATTTTGCAATGACAACACGATACTAGTACTTTATTGTGAAAGAACGAAGACCACTGCGTAAAATGACATTCTTAGATCTTTGTCAGTGCGTTATTTGAACTTGAAAGATTCGCTATAAGGAAAATTGTTAAGAAAAACTCAAAAGTAAGTAAACCTGAGTATGCTGCTTTTAAGTCGATAATCAATGATAGAATTTTATTAAAATAGTCTGGAATAATGTTACTAAGTTCGAAAAAGGGTTCTAATAACAACAGTTTTTCAGACTCGTTAAATAAAAATTATTTTAAATGTAAACTTGTGTAAGATGCTGTTTTTCTGTCTCTACAGGTACTGGAATCACATCGAAGTCGATCGGTGGTTCTTGGTCCTCAAGGCCGGCAACACGAAGTGCAAGGCACAGCATTGCTTACCGTGCAGTATTTGGCAAGTCGATTTTCACTAAACCTTACCCTGCTAAATAATTGAAATAAAATTTTCAATACGATAGTATAAACTCAAATATCTCTTTATCCGTCAGTGTAGATCCAAGATCAGACTGCACTTTCTGTGCATTCTGATCGTGATCTACAGTGTCCGCACAAGGTCTCTGAGTCAAGCCTAGCAGCCTAAGGGTTAAACCTACGCCTGATATGTACCTCTCCATACCTTTTCGCAGACATTGTTTATCACGATCAGGGTGTGCAGAACGTGCAGTCCTATCTTGGATCTATAACGTATGTTAGTGTCAGGTCATACAATATGGAAACAGGTTTGAGGGAATCCTCGTTATGTTCCACGCAGTTGTTAGGTAGACTATCATGTAACAGTCTGAAACTACGTAACTGTTTTTAATGTTCGGGTATATTCTTCTCATGTACATGAGCTGTGACCGTTTACCAAGTAATCCTGTGTTTAAAGACCATAAGAAAGACGGCTTTTAGAAAACTTTATTGACAAGGCTAAAAATGTGACCAGTAGTTTCTCCGTTTGCTACAATGTATTCTATTCTTTCACTGTTTAACAGCCAAAATCATGTGACAGTCATTCATATTAAAAACATTTGCAGACACCAAACAATATGTGGCTCAAATGGTTCTGTTTGCCTCCGAAAAAAAAAAAAGACTGCTTAAATTGCAGGGTCGTATAAACTTGGGATTGTGTGGTAAAAGGTTAAATGACAAGTTCTAAATGTAGCCATATCTCACTTTTGCTTTCAAGTAGGACAAGCTTAAAATATAAATTTTGTCGTGTATTGTAAGATGAAATTTATCACATAACCCCCCTTGTTTTCAGTGGAATATATCAATTAAGAGTTTTATTATCTTATACACGTTTAATATCGCAATTATGTGACGTCAGTTTTGTACGTATTCAAAGAAGTGAATGGGTTTTATTGATATTTCCGCGGGTGTATCTATAGATGGTTTCGCATCTTCTGATCTATAATTTGTGAAATATCGTTATGTGATAAAAAGAATCTGACATTCGTTGGCGTTTGAGATGAAATTGTATTAAACTGGTCAAGAAAAAATGTTATTAAGCTCGCAAAAGGCTCGCTTAATAACATTTACCCTAGACACGTTTAATAAAATTTTATATCAAACACCATCTCATGTCAGATCCTATATATCTCCAGTCTTTTCTATTTTGGTACTGCAGATGATGTTCCAGTTCTGAGCCACCAAAGTCTGTTGGCTTTAGCAACCCACCTGAAGACTGATACCATCCAAAATCTGAGCTATGAGCTGGGAATACCCTATGACTTTGTCATGGAACAAAAACTTTCAGGTTAGATTTATTTAGATTTATTTCTTTGTCGTGCTCACTAACTGTTCCTCTAGGATAATGGTTTGTTTTGAAGTATAGGTTGGTTGGTTGACTGGTTGATCAGTTGCCTGGATGGCTGGCAGGCTAGTTACTGTAGTGATGTGTCAGTGAGTAAGTCGGTCAGTCAATCAGCCTGTGAGTCAGTCGGTCAGTCAGTTAATTGAATGGCTAGTTAGTTACTGTTTACGTCATTTTATTGGCAGTTCGGTAGTGTTAGAGCTTTTGGCACTCCAGTAGTCTCAATTAATGAGAAACTACGGTGATTTTTTTCATATTCGGACATTTATTGTGCACCATACCGTCTTAAGTCCATCGTATATTTTCCGTTAGCAAAGATACGAGTACAGCGCTATACTGACTTTCTGTTTCATCAATTTAACCTGTATTGCAGCGAAATGCAGCTATCTGTTAGTAACAAACATGACCAAAGACAAATTATTAAACCTTTCATTACCTTAAGATCATGTAGAAGTCGTTTATAACATGTAAATCTCGGAAAAAAACTGACGAAATCTATCGTGAGAGGCGGCCATTTTGTGTGTTTTCGGGAACGTAAATTATTCGAGTAACAGATGAAATGAACTGTTTTTTTTTTTCTTATGTTCGGCGTTTAAATTGAAAATATTTGTATTTCAAACGAAGGATTATTGAATACGCAAGCAAGAGGTATGTTTAAATCCTAGTTTTGTGCTCTATTTGTGAAATTATGAGAGTTCAAACTTGTGCACAAAATCTGTGCGGAGATTTCAACTGTTTTTGTCTTGATCGTCTCCGTACCCAGAGGCGACCAGTCAAAAAGTATCATCGCCTTTGGGGACAGTTATCTGTACTAGGCACTTCAGTAGCCTGGACATCAGTCTGATATATATATTGTTTTTTGTTTATAGTTTGACAGTGCCTACTCCCCTGTCAAAGCTGTGAGTAAGTCCCATTTTTGAATGTACATGTAGGTTAGCATAAATGATATATGTAATCATTATAGATCTACATCTAATTCTTGAAATACGGTCATGCAGGATAATTGTCTGTTTCGGTGTATGATCGAAATTTCTTTCATCGACTAAAAAGTGAGGGCTATATTTTCACGAGTGGCAAACAATTATCCCATATGTCTTTTATGCTCTTCATTTTAACTTTTCTTTTCACGTAAACTTTTGCTCATCGTGAAAAATACATGTATGTGCGTTTTTCAAGCAAAATCGATCTATTCAGTCTAGATATAGTCGGATATGGAATAGTTGTAATAATGACATCACGAGTGATGTTGAGGTAACGTCATAAAACATAGTTCACTGTTAGATTTCTAGATCTATTAAATAAAATCTGAAAAGCATAAAAGAAAAAGAGAAACTGATATTCTTAGGCTTTTTTAGATAAGGTTTTATTTAACTCGTCTAGAAAAGGCCCGAGTAATAACAGTTTTCGAGACTCGTTAAATAAAATATCATCTGAAACACCAACTTATGTCAGATCCTTATGTATAGATCTACCTCTTCTTGCTGACGGTATAGATTTTAAAAGCCCCATAAAGCACGCTATCAGTGCAAGATCAGACCGCACACTAGTCAGTCCTATATGTCAGCGAAAGAGATCAGTGTGATAAAGTTCTATAGTGTACCTTTTTTGCAGCATGCAACTTCTCCATTTGCGTCAGCGTTTTCTCGATATTGCATGTATGAATATTTACCCCTTTCTGCAAGTATACGTTAGCGTTTTTTTTTTTTATCTTATTACTTACTGTAGACAACTTTTTCCAGTCATGCGTTGGACGATATTTGTTCTAGCACTGTAGCGAATGGATAATCTGTTATCCATGTTTGCATCAACGCTTACTCATGCTAACGCTATTAGCGTGGCTATTTCCAAACCCATTTACGGCAACTTTATTTAATCAATATAAAAGAATGTAGATCTATGCCTAATAAGCAAGTGTCACGATTGCGTGCATATAATTATGTTACAGTTATGCATTTCCCTCTATCTTTACCTTAATTAAGTTTTCTACATAGAATGGTTGCAAAATGTATCTATATTCGTACATAATGCTGTCCCCACTTTATCTCTCTGATAGCTTTTCCCCCCAGTATTCCTACGTTTATCTATTTTGCTGTAAACCCTACATGTTCCGCGTAGAGTAGGATTCGGGACGATTCCGGAATCGTCCTGCGCAAAGTAGGAATTCCTACTTTGTCCGCAGATTCTGAAATCGTACCGGACAATTCTAGAATTGCGCTAGGGAGTTATATCGTATTATGATAAAATACAGTCTGTGCGCAAAGTAGGAATAGGCGTGGACAAAGTAAGAATAGAAGGGTAATGCAAAGTGAGAACAGTCTGACAAAGTAAGAATAACCAAAGAGATTTCTTTACAAAAATTATAAAGAAATAGAAAACGTGAATGGAAGATGCGAATTAACAATTATTTCGAAATTCAAAAAAGCCGAGGAGACAGATCTAGAGAACAGAAATAAATATGACAATCCCATATGTTGCAAAGGATTTAGATTCTGGTGATCATGATTCTCTTTCCGTTGTCTCTTACTTCTTAAAACTGATTTTGCCCTATTTTCATGTACATGTAGATTGTTTAATTCTATTATTCCATGAACTTCAGGCCTCCGGCCCGTATTACATAGCATAAAATTTACAAATATATTGTTATCCCCCTTTTTCTTAATATAAAACTATACTTGATTTTTTTGTGGAAAAAAAACATACAGACGAAGGTCTCACATACACACACGTACATACGCATACATATAAACTCACACATACCCATATAGAGACAGAGAGAGATCATCGCATATTATAAGTGAAAAAAAAAATCCATTAATCTCCGTAAATAGAATACTTCATTATATTTAACATCGTTATGATTACCGCATTTATTATTTAATCAAGAGCTCCGTGATTGGTTCTTAACTAGAACCACCAACGATGTTTTCTACCCTTAAAAAGACACATCCCATCGTTTAAGCAACATCTGATTTATTCTCTGCAAATGCTTTCATCGTTTACTGGTCAAAAATGTGGTTATGTGGTAAAGCGTAAAACTAACATTACAAAATGTCGCAATATCAAAGTTCTCTTCAACAGGAAAAATCTCACACTATCAGACAGTGTAGATCCTGGGTCAGACTGCAATCTGGTCTTGATCTACATTCTCTGCGAAACCCATCTAGTTTGTGCCTAGTAGCCAAACGGTTAACCCTGAGATACCTTTTTGCTAACTGAAGACTGAGACAGAAATAGATTTGCTGATTATTAACCCTTAACCAAAAGACATTTTCTTTGATTCAACAAAATAGAAAGTATTTGCAGACGAAAATTTAGATGTAGCTCAAATGAAAATATTATGGAAAAGGAACAAAATGTTGGTTTCCAGTAGCCTTCTTCTTTAGGGTCTTTAATACTTTGGATTGCGTGGTAAAGGGTTAAATTGACCGAAAATATTTTACATATCTTATTTTGAAAGTATTTGCAGACGACAAATTAAATGAATCTCAAATGAAAACATAAGGTAAAAAGGGTTAATTTGACCGAAAATATTGTACAGATTTTGTTTTTTTTTTCGTGCTCCTGATGCAACCCATGCTAGTTTTTTTCTCCTGATAAGTATAGTATTCTAGCTGCCATGATAAACACTCTCAACCAATAGTCTCACCGTACTAATGGGCAAACATCAATAATAATGAGTATAAAATGATGAAAAAATGAAAAAAAAAATTTGTTTTTCCCCAATTCCTACTTTGTGCAGGGAAAATGATCGATTCTCACTTTGTCCCGATTCCTACTTTGCGCAGGGACAATGCCAGAATTGAACAGCACCAGGTCGGAATTCTTACGCCGCCCGGCAAAGTGAGAATTCCAACTTTGCGCAGGACAATTCCAGAATTGTCCCGATTCGTACTTTGCACAGAACATATACAAATCAACTGTGTCTGTAATATTTCTATTGTCATTTTTTTCTCTTTTTTCCTGACTCTTGGGCTTTTCCATATCCTAATGTTCTATCCAGCAATCTTTGACTATAATATTTTTCAATTTCCACTTATGTCTGCTTTTGTGTAATGTTTTTGTTGTAGCCTCAGTTTGACTACTTGTTTTTTACTTGCTTACTAGTGCGTCCATTATTGCCACTTTTTCTCTATCCCGCACAATGCTACTTCTCGACAGACTACTATTTTAGAATCTGTGCTCTTAAAACAAATCTTTACTTCTCTTTTTCTTTATCGTGCTTTTTATCTCTGATTCTTTTTCCGAAACTTCATTAGTTTTTCTTACATTCCTTTTTGTATTGTTTCCCCATATTGCATTGTATAATACTTAGGTGAGATATTATGTTATGTTATGTTATGAATTAATTGTTTGCACATTTTTTTCACGTTATATAGGTCTTCCCTCAGTGATAGCAAACTTTAACATCCTCTGGCATTGGCGAGGCCATAAACCAACAAGAGAAAAAGTACAGATACTTATATCTGCTTTCAATATATGTGGTTATTCGAACATCGGGGAGAGAATAGTTATTGCTGGGAATGAGAAACGCGCACTTACTAAAGAGGACTTCGTGAAATAAATAACTGCGTGAAGGACGTTTTAAATAACTTTTTAGATGGATACAAGTTTCAACTTTAAATTATGTCCATCAGAAATAAAAATCCTCCTTACGTTTTGAAATTACAAAAGTTAAATTTCGGTGTAACAGTTTGAAGGGACGACTTTCAAATCAGCTGTAGGCCTATTTCAAAACGGTTTTCAGTTTTCACTACACAAACGTGAGCCAGATTACATTTTCCATCTTGAAAAGAAATCCTCATTTTTTTATACGGTATGTAAGTTTGTATTGATGTTTATCAATTAACAAATCGTGTTAATGCAATACCAAAGGACAAACTCAGCCAATATCAGCAAACTTAGCCGATACACAAGAAAAACCCGGCCAATACGAGAAAAAACTGGACAATATCAAATCCAAAATGGACGAAAAGTTCTAGCCGTTCATTTATACAGGTGTCATTAATCAAGTTTATTGGTCGAGTTGTATGTCCGAGGCCTGTGATATTGACCGTTTTCATCATAGAAACGCAACAACACAGTTTGTTGATAAATAGACTAGTACTTTATTTCATGTATCAACTGAAGCCCGTTTTGTTTGTATATACTTCTTGGTGAATGATGTGCAGAAATGATTGACAACATGGATATGATTTATGTTTGAGGAATAAATAAAAAAAAATGCAAATAGTTATTGACCGTGTTGCTGAGTTGCACCTGCACATGATACTCGCTGAAAAATCCAACCTGTCTATGTTGACCATTCCATTACTCTAATCATGGAAGATGATTCGATGCCTATTTCCAATAGTTAACTTTCAGACCAAAGATTTGAAGAACGTCTAGTGAGGTTCATGGCAAGATCATATCTGTGTCATAACTGGATGAATATATGTAATATAGACTGGCCATTTTTTCCTCCAATTTAAACGAGCGAATCACGACGTAGAAGGTCGTTTGACAGACAAAAATTACCGATAACAGTTTGTATCGATCCATGTCAGCCTGCCCGGATTGCGATACTTTTTTTGCAAAAGCATTAAACCCCTTTTCAAAAAGCACGATTCGGTTGGTAAAATGATGTATTAGGTGTAAACCCCCTCCCCCCCTTAAATATCGAACTTCATCGGAGGGAAACAAACAAAAGTTTTGTTCGATGGACGAATTTTGACTTGCTTACACACTTTAAAGACAATAAATCTGCTTGAAGGACTCGTGTTTGATTTATCAGTTAGTCAATTACGTGCGCATGGTCCACGTGGATTAATAGTTTTTGAACACAGATGTGCGAATGAAATGACTGCAACCTTTATTTTAGCAGAACATCTGTTACATGAATCAATTACAACGTGTGGCCATTTCTGACAAGGTATTTTACTAGTCAATAGAATCGTCTTCGGTGTTAAGAATAGTATATGTCAGAAATCAACATAGCGTGCTTTTTTCGAAAATATGTTGACAGCCCATTCCTGCGAAGTTGATTTTGGATATAATTATTCCAACATATATTAATAATGCAATCTAGACTACACACACTAATTGTCACGGGTGCACCACTATATGTACGTAAAGGACGGAGGAACAAATGCTCTTAAATTTTCAAAAACAGTTTGAAATAAATATGTGTCTGTAATATATTTCATTAAACTTTTCTTTAATGCGCAGAAATTTCTGTTTCGACTTGAATACGAAACAAAATGATAAGACGTATAAACACTGTTATATAATATAGATATAGTTAATTTGATGATATGGAATATATGTATGAATGTATGCGCAGTTTTGGTTTGTCCAGCGAACAATGAATAAAATATGTATTCTCTCTCGGAGCGTAAAGAAAAAAAAAGGGTTAAATTTGTGCTTATTTTGGAATGTTATATGATTTAATTAAAATGGTTTGCTCACCGTGGGTTAGTAAGTTTTCCATCTACAGTCACGAATCAGTTTCAGATCTCTTGTTACTACATAATATACAAACTAGCCAATTACATGCAGGCCTAGTTTATTTTTAAATAGTCTACTGTACTGAGTAATTATATCATAGCGTAACTGGCGAATGTAGCTGCAGTATGCAGATATTAAGTTTTGCCTGTATTATTTCGGTAACAAGTCAAACGAAGCACTTTTCGGTAAGTCGAAATAAACTATTGGATTAATGAAACTAACTACACCAACAACTGTCTCTTTTTCCTCATTGTTTTGCATATTGTAAAAAAGTAAAATTTTCAACTGGATATATTTTTCACGATTGATTTTGATCAAAGCCATTGTTGGAAAAGGAGCATTTTCCTGCTGAAATTGGTGTCTGAAAATACATGTAGAGTAGATTGTAATGGGTTGTAGAGGTCTGCAGAATAAATTGTCCATATTTTTAACGAATCGCATATTACTATTTATTTACTTGAGACTATTTTATAGAAAAACAGCTCATACAACTACGCTAAAAATCGATAGATGCTAAAATATTTATGACACAACAATCAAGGCGCGAACACTTGTTGAGGTTTCCATGAAGCAATCACCGAGAGTGGTTAATATACATGTAAGTTGTAAGAGCTTGTTTTACGATCGATATGAGAAATTTATTTACATTAAATAGTCACAAAAACCTAAAGGGACTTATACAATTTCGAGAAGGTCTGTATGCAAGTACAAAAGATTTAAATACGAAAATCTCGTGGTCATGAAAACTTTCAAAATTAAAGGATTTTTTTTCTTTTCCAACTTGAAAAAAAAAAAGCTTTCTAATCGATAGAAACTTTTGTCGTGATGCACATTTTCTGTGACTTTAAAGATCAAAATTGTATCCATGAGATAGCTATTCATTTAGGTTTTTATGAATTCTGGTGACTGTCTTGCATGAATTTTCTCACTTTGGTATGCTCAGGTGATCACGAGTTAAATATCTTCTAATGATCTTAAAAAATAGACATGTTGAGGCTGGTTCTACAAGTGAAAATAAGCAAATGTTGTTATATGTCATCAAGAGTGAACATTTATTCCGTATAGCAACTGACTATTATATTGAACGAAGCATAAATAACGAGCAGTTTTGAAAAGGGTACTGTTAGAGTCGGCTTATATAGAAAGGTGGTGTTTTGGCGGCTTGAATGTAACCTATGTCAATTCTTCCTTCACATCAACAGGAGACATCAAGTAATACATTCAGTACATATGATTCGACTTATCAAAGGATAAGTACACCTTTACATGAATGCATGAAAAGACAACAGAGATGAAGGGACGCTTTACCATAACAGGTCGTTTTTTGTTGATAATTCTTCTTTGTTGGATTTCAGCGATTTTTCTTATCATATCAAAACTTGACGACAACACCTACACTTCTCATGACAAATACGATTTGTCTGCTCACGATAATTATCATCATGAAAAAATAATTGAAAATAAGGAAATACTGGAACGATTTTCTAAAAAGTCAGATGCGGTAAGTGCCATGTTACGTGTCTTAGAAGAAGCTAACAATGAATCTAGTAAGCTATTATCAGAAGCTAAGGATCGTGTGCATGTAATCCTACAAAACAACAAAAACTTGTTTGAAATGGATGGCAAACTTGACGAGACAATTACAGAGATCTTAAAGAAGTTTCACGTACTACAAGATGATCTGCACAGCTCATCCTCTTCAAAGGTACATGTAAGTATATTATATTGTCACATAAACATTTCCACTGTGTGTAGACCACAACATGATATATCATATATGATGTGTACGATATATGATGTATGTTGGTAACCCTCTTTGCAAAGCAACCTGATATATATAGTTATAGTTCTACTTTATTAGCAATTTACATATCTTTGAAGAAATCATTAGTGTTGTTAACACTGTTGTAGGTATACTGAAGTATCCAAAGATTAATACACATCTCTTTGAGCCCCTTCTGATATACTTCTCACTCGCTCTTCTTGAGATGTGTATATAAAAGTGTAGCGAAGGTCTTGCAAAAATTGGAAGAAGTTGCTCAGACGTTCACTTATTGACATATTTTAAATATAAATGTATTTGTAATCATATATATCTGTAAGATGTATGAATTTGGATAAGCTCAACATGACCAGCTAGAATGGCATTGCAATAATTGTACAAAAACTACTTTACAAGACCTAAAAATTTAGATTTGTCATTTGACAGTAATTGGATTGAACAAACGAAACTGATTTTTGATGAAATTCGCCCTTGAAAGGACATAAATCAATGAAAAATGAGAAAACTTTACTCCGTTTTCTCCATTTTCCACAATGTTTTCAGAATTTTGCTTCATGTCGTTAAAACAAGGGATTGTTTGTTAAAGCCTTAAAAGAAAGAAAGAAAGAAAGAAAGAAAAACCCTTTGCTCCATTTTTTTTTTTTTTTTTCTTTAAAATCTACCAAGCGTATTTGCTTCGACATTCCTCTGTAAGAAAGTTTGAAACTGTGTAAAAGTGTATCAATTGACTGTACTCCTCTCCTTAACTTCTGTTGGCATTAGAAAGCGACTAAAAGTATTTCATACCATGATAGGAAAAACATTCAGCTATGGGGATTTTTTTAATGTAAGTTGAATGTTTGTAGTAAGACTTTGTCACAGCTGTTGCAGTAACAGAAAATGACGGTTTGGATTTAAGATTTTACGTTGGTAGAAAATCGTTTAATCGTCTTGTGTTCTTGTAGATCGGATTTAGACTTCACTGATACATCAATACAAGTGTACAGCTGTGACCATTTAGCCAATCGAATGGATGTTCCATACGAAATACCGTATCAAATAGCAGAGAGTCATGGCGTCATGTGATGTGGTTGTAAAAAACGGTATATTAAACGGTCGTCAGTCGGACCAAAATTCAGTCTATTATTGCCATATAATTGGCAATTGAAAGAGAGTCTTGCTGTCCCAAAAACGTGAATTAATGTCTTGAAATGTTACATTCACTGCTGGTAAAGAATTGAAAAGAAATAGCACAAAAATGGTGAAAATAAAGAAGGGCTCCGATTATGTGGGCTGGCTCTGAATATGTAAGTCGGCACCGATTGATGAGGCCTTCCTTTCAAAAATTTAGTTTTCTGCAAACAATTACTTAGGAAGTAGGCTTTGTTTTTCCGTTAATACCTTTGAGTCCTATATGTATTACTTTTGTTGGATGGAACATGACCGAATTTATGAACATACAAAGATTGACACGATTGAAAAGTCCTGTCGAACATTAGTCTATCTAAATTTTGAAAATACTTTTGTGAAGCTTTTGATTAACAGAATGGTCTATACATGTATACAGCATTTCTCATGCTTTCATCGTAAGTGCAGCCCACATGTAAGCAAAAAAAAAAGAAAAATATTTGGTATCTTCGGAAGACTATCTGGTCTTGAAACAATCATTAAAAAGCTAAATGGAAAATGTACCGACCGTAGCAGAGATGATGAAAAAAATCCTTTTACAAAACGTGAGAAATTTATTGTCTTGTAATGTAACATTTCAAGACATTAATTCATGCTTTTGGGACAGCAAGACTCTCTTTTAATTGCCAATTATATGGCAATAATAGACTGAATTTTGGTCCGACTGACGACCGTTTAATATACCGTTTTTTACAACCACATCACATAACATAACAATGAAATACAGCGTACTAACGCGATGGTTTCTTCTAAACACACCATGGCAAACACCATGAACAACGTACCAACACCCTGATACTATGAAACGCAATATGGCAAGCGCCATGACGAGGACTAACATCGCGCCAGCAATTCTAAAGGTAGCCACGCCTTAACCCACGACGTTGTGGTACTCTAAAACACAATATAGCAAGCGCCTTGACGAGGACTAACACCTCGCCAGCAATTCTAAAGGCAGCCACGTCTGACTCACGACGCTCTGAGCGCCTAACACCGTACTTTGTTTCGAATTATAAACATAACATGGTATATGAACTAAACAACGAAATAGAAATGTACTTGTAGTCCCAGTTGGTTCCAACTCTCAACTGAAGAACCAGCGCACGAGCGTTATACTCGTGCACTACACAAACGCCTCCTATCGGAGCTTAGACTATTACAAGGGAAATTAATTTTCGTCTAATTCGATTCCTCAAACGCCGAAAATAACATTTCCCTTGCAAACTCACACTCCTCTTACAATCAATACAACACTTACATATTTTTTGGTATAACAGTTGGAACCGTTGACCGACTGAAACCAAAAGAACGGGTCTGTTAACATTACAGTCCATGTAAGCAAAAAAAAGTGAATTCACTTAATTCAAACACCGTAGCTAGAATAAATAGCTTATAAACCCAGGGATTCAGAAACCCTTAATTATTCTTCTACAGAACTTTTGATATAGCCATCCTTGGCAGACTCACTAAGCCATCTACCATGGCGTTTAAAGAGTCTATCAGGAATGCCATTATTAGCTGCAGCGGACGCACCGCCGGCTCGTAAAGAATGCAAACAAAATTTATCCACATCTTCAACGAAAGGCTTCAGAGCTCTCAAGAACAGGGTACGGAAATTGCTATACGATAATGGCTTATTACTTTTCCTCAATTGATAACCCTTTTTGGTTGCACTTAACTGTGCAAATAAATATAGTTCAGACTCGTCCTTTATCTTAGCCCACTTGAGATATTTCTTTAAGTTAAGTACAGGGCACAAAATTGTTCCTGTTCTAGCAATAAATACCCGGGCACTCTCTCTGAATTTATCAGTTTTACTAGATTCAATAAAAATACTCATGTAACTATCAAAAAACATAATGTCATTTCTTTTCAAATTCAGAACCTCTGAACTTCTTAAAAACCCAGCAAAAGCCAATAAACAGATGCAAATAGTTCTTTGATTCATAACATTTCCTTCAATATAAAGCCCATTATACACTTTATTTAAAATATCAACAGTCATAGGTTCTTTTTTATGTACAGGCTTTGCAAGTTTCCGTCTTGCCGCATCCAACACATTAGACACTAGCTTACTGTCTGTAGGCGATTTATAATCAAACATATCATGAAACCGTTTAATACTATAAAAGGCATTCACAACTGGACTAGGAGTATTACAGAACTGTATCAAAGCTGACAGATAAAGAGCCACATGGAACGCGTTCGCAAAGCAAGGTATCCTCCACTCTCAGACCATGTATAACAGCCCATTTCCTCCAACGTTGAAATCCGCGTTCATACGTTATCAAAGTGTTATCAGCTCTCGATTCTTTAAGCAGCTGTGGTAAAGAAGACACCCTGTCAGCCAACGCCCCAGGCAACTCCAACTCTAGCAGCTCCGCTTCATATCTCTGAAAAAAACATATGTAAAATGAAAAAAAAAATGAGTAAACATAGCCTGTGCTCATCCAGGACTAATCCCATTGCAACAGTATATGCAAAGGGAAATAACTCTTACATCACATCTAGACATCGATCATGAATTACTCTCCCTTATGCAATGTTTCCAAAGTCAATATATAGCGCTGGCATTCGGAATTTTAAATCTTCAACTCCGAAAATGCCTGAACCATTTTTACATGGAACATAATAATCCTTACTTGTAGGTAAGAAGATGAAATCTTTTACAAACGAGCAAAAGTTTTCACTAGTTTGTGATCATAACATCGGCCAAAAAGGAGCCGATCTCCATTCAGGAACAATTAGAATTCCACGCGCCTTGCAGGCACTCATCTTACACAATACTCTGGGTACTAAAATGATCGGAGGCACGAACAGACCAAAACCATGACCCCAGTCATAGGTGAATGCATCGACACATATTGCCTCCCTACACCAAAACCTGGAATAAAAACGTGGCAATTTTGCATTATGAACTGAAGCAAAATAATCAACATCTAAACAACCCCACTTTTGAGTTATTATCTGTACAATGATATTTGAAATACCCCAATCATCTCTTTCAATAACTTTGGATAAATAATCAGCCTTTTCATTTTCTGGTCTAGGTAGCCATTCAGCCTCTAAATGAATACAGTTCTTAGAACAGAAATGGTATATCATTAAAGCCTACTCTTGCAGATTTTCTTTCATGGAACCTTTTGCCACAATGTTACTCACATTGGCGTTATCAGTAAATTTTACCTTTTGGCACCTGAGAACATCTTGAAGAGAGATCAGCACTCTATATACAGCACAGAGCTCTGTCCAAGTTGATGATTGGGCGGATTCCTGTGAATCCCACATACCGTGTACTATCCCTTTATAGGCATTTACCTCATAACCAGCATAACCTGAATTACTGGCGTCACTATATACAATTCTAGAACAAGTGTTTATACGGTTTAAACTCTTTTTGTTCGACTGAAATAAACTTTTCTTCCAAAATAAAAGCTGTGCGTAAAGTTCCTAGTGCCTTTTTTTATCCTCTTTTCTGGAATTTCAATGTAAAATTCTGAACAATTAAGCAAAGTCCCTAACCACTGTAACTCCTGAATAGGGATCCAGCATGATTTATCTGCCTTTGGAATAAATCCAGCAGACAATAAATCACACTTTATCTCTTGAGCAACCCGCTCTGTATCAATAAAATTGTCTGCAGTCCCGAAACCATCGTCTAAAAACATCAGTACACTTTTGCCTTCACCCAGCTATTTAGCTATTAATGGACTAGTAAGCTTAGTAAATATATATGGAGCTGAACTAAAGTCGAACGGTAAAACTAGAAATCTGTAAAATTTGGTTACTCCGTCTACAACCCATGAAAATCCTAAAAACTCTGTATGAGGAGGGTAAATGTCTAAAAAATGGTAAGCTGAATGAATATCGAACTTTATCATTCACGACCCTTGCTTTAAATATAATAAAGCAATTCTAATATCATCGTACTTCACAGACTGCTTCCAGATGTGTATATTGACTAATCTTAGATCAAGAATAAGCCTCCTTTTACCGTTACTCTGAATCGAAACTGTCAAAGGATTAACAACAGTGGGAATATCTTTGGTTTCTGTAACTAAACCATTATCTAAAAGATTTTTGATTGCTTCAGAAACAAATTTGCTTTCTAACAAAGTGGATTTGTTGTTTTTTTGAAAACGACACTGGTGGTAAAGAATAAAACGGAATTTTGTATCCATTAAAAATGATGTCTATAATGAAATCATTAGCATTAATACTCTTCCAAAAATCAATATGATCTCTCATCCTGTGTTTAACTATGATTTCTTTTTGACCTTGCTCGTATTAAAAAAAAAATCGTCTGTAAATCTATTTTTGTCATACTCAAAATTATAAATAGAATACTCATCTTCTACTCGTATGTCTATTTTAGGAAAATCAGTGGGATTCCCCATATCTAACCCATTACATCTTTGATTGCTCTTGCTGCGCAAAGGCTCTGGTGTAGGGACAGTTCTTTCGCATGTGACCGGTCTCTCCGCAGGAGAAACAAGCTCCGTACATTGCTTTTGTGCCTCCCGAGACTGGAAAAGGACGAAAGGACGGCTGCTGATGCACTGGCTGAGTCTGAAATTGTCCCGAAGCTCCGGATGGAAAAGTACGATGATCGGAAGGGAAAGTAGCAGTAGGCTTCGACTTCTTAGATTTCTGAGACTTCTTCCTCTTAAGAGCTCGGGATTCGGCTTGGTTGATCCTTGATTCGTCCTCCGAATCGCTAGCGACGGGATTAAGCTCGTACTGACGCACCGTTTCCCATCCCTCTTCTGAAGTGTCAGCAATGCGGACATGTTTATTCCTTTTCTTCAAACTTTCACAAGCCTCCTTCAAAATTTCATCCACGTAGTCAGTTTTACAATTGTCAAGTGCCCTCAAAGCTTGCTTCAAATTGTCCAACAAAGAAGCGTTGAATTCATGCTGAATCTTATTCCCTTCATATCGCCAGTTTAGCTCTTGTTCTTTCCTAAACCGCTTAACGTCTGCTTTTACCGACAAACAATCTCCTCTCAATTCCTCTTTGAAAGAATTTAATTCACGTCTCTGTTCACGAACTTCTGCCAAAAGCGTTCTTATGTCACTGTTCAACTCACTATTCAGTGAAACACCTTCTTCCAAACTCATAATTTGATAAAGACATAAGAAATTAAACAAGAGGGCCATGATGGCCCTGTATCGCTCCACTGGCTATTAAGTAAAAACACTACAAGCCAAACATTACAATATTCAGCAAATTGATTTCAAACACGAGGACATGCAAACATTTTTCTATCTAATCCTACGAGAAAGTTGTGATCCATGGGCAAAGCCAATTTTGATCGCAAAGCTATAATTATTTGAATCCTGGTGGAGGTCCACAATATAAAGCTCCATACCAAATAATTCAGTTCTTGAATGTTATAAACAAGAAGATTTTCAAATTTTTCTCAATGAAAAGCCCTGTAAAACATGAAACCCATGAGAGGAGAAGATTTTTAAAGAATTCCTTCATTTCTGTATAGTGCAAGAAGCCCCCATTCACCAGAGCCACGTTTTTTGACGGATCAAAATTTTACGAACAGTTTTTGAAAAGGGTCATCCAAGGAACAATCCTGTGAAATTATTTCGAAATCTGACCAGCGGTTTCAGAGAAGAAGAATTTTGAAGAATTCCTTCATTTCTATATGGTGCAAGAAGCCCCCATTCACCAGATCCACATTTTTTGACGGATCAAAATTTTACGAACAAGTTTTAAAAAGGGTCACCCAAGGAGCATATCTGTGAAATTATTTCAAAATCTGACCCGTGGTTTCAGAGGAGAAGATTTTTAAAGAATTCCCTAAAAAATTCCATTTGGTTGCAATGGCAACCAGAGTTTTTGATGGAATCAAATTCTGTGAACAGTTTTTAAAGAGGACCTTCCAAGGAACATTCCAGCCAAGTTTGGTTCAAATCCGCCCAGTGGTTTAGGAGGAGTTGATGTTTAAAGAATTGTTGACGACACACGACGCACGACGGACACCAGGTGATCCTAAAAGCTCCCCTTGAGCACGTTGTGCTCAAGTGAGCTAAAAAGTTAACATACGGATGGACGCACAACGGACAACGGGCCATAACATAAGCCTGCTGGCCTTCGGCCAGTGGAGCTAAAAAACTTGTCTAGCACCAATCATGTATCACTGCAGCTTGATAATCAAGGGAGGTAAATAGTAACGAACTTTATCTTTCATAAAAAGAGCTATTTCCCTTGATTAATGTTTAAATTGAAGTGACAATATTTTGAAGCCCATGTTAAACTTGCGATCCCTGGAATGAAGGCAATTTTGACCCCAGACCTACAATATGAAACTAGAATGTGTGGTTATAAACAAAAAGATTTTTTAATCTTGCCCAATAAAAAGTCATGTAAAACAAGTTTGCTGAATAAAAGGCCCTGTAAAATATGTGATCCATGACACAGGTTTATCAAGTTTTCACTATAAAAGCCAATGTAAAACTTGTGACCCCTGGTGTGGAGTCAAACTTGACCCCCAAAGTTAAAATTTGGGCCCTCTTGGTAGAGGCCCATTATATAAAGTTACATGCAAAATTTGGTAGCCCTAGGCCTAAATATGGCTATGTACAAGTAGATTATTAAAGTTTCCTTATATAAGACCATGTAGAACTTGTGACCCCCTGGGGTGGGGCTACATTTGACCCCCTGGGCTATAATTTGGGCACCCTTGATAGAGACCCCCTAGATAAAGCTAAATGCAAAATTTGATAGCCCTAGCCCTTATAGCTAGATGCGAAAGATTTTCCTATATAAGCCCGCCCATGTAAAACATGTTACCCCCCGGGGCGAAGTCAAATTTGACCCTCGACTATAATTTGGACACCCTTGGTACAGGTCCACTAGATAAAGCTACATGCCAAATTTGGTCGCCCTAGGCCCCATGGCTAGGTAGAAGAGGAATTTTAAAGTTCTCCCTAAATAAGCCCATGTAAAACTTGTGACCCCCGGGGCGGGGCCAATTTTGACCCCAGGGCTATAAATTGAAGAAACTTGGTAGAGGTCCACTAGATAAAGCTACATGCCAAATTTGGTAGCCCTTGGCCTTACGGTTTCAGACAAGAAGATTTTCAAAGATTTTCAAAATTTTTCAGTTTTGTTGCCATGGCAACCAGAGTTTTTGAAGGAATTAAATTCTTTCAAGAAAGTCTAAAGAGGACCATGGCAGGATCATTTCTGTGAAGTTTCATCAAAATTGGATGGGTAGTTTCAGAGAAGAAGACGTTTTAAAAAAAAGTTAACGCACGGACGGACGGACGGACGCACGGACGGACGGACGGACGGACGGACTGACGGACGGACGGACGGACGCACGACGGACAACAGGCCATGACATAAGCCCGCTGGCCTTCGGCCAGTGGAGCTAAAAATGTACACGTGGCAGAAATTGAAAAAATTGAAACGAAATAGAAATGTACGTGTAGTCCCAGTCGGTTCCAACTCTGAACTGAAGAACTCGCGCACGAGCGTTATACTCGTGCGCTACACAAACGCCTCCTATCGGAGCTTAGACTATTACAAGGGAAATTAATTTTCGTCTAATTCGATTCCTCAAACGCCGAAAATAACATTACTTTAAAATGGTATGAATAAGTCGTATAGAACATGCCTGTATTATGACTATCAAATTGTTTACTTTTGGCTGCTCGTGTTTATCTGGACAAATTGTCCTACCTACTGTTTTTTGGCTGGCTAAATTGTCCTGGGCAAAATTGTTCTGTCCAAAATATCGGCTGGCCAATTTCTCCCACATTACTTTCAAAGAATGTAGTATCTACCAAACCCTCAACCCTTTACAAAATGATGTAATTTTAGACTTGTCCAAATCGAAAGCATTTGCACATGACGAATGAAATGTAGACCAAATGATGATTTGAATCGTTGAAATCGTAAAAACACATTGTGGGAAAAGGAGAAAACGATGGTTATCTGCATTTTTCCTTTTTCCACAATGTTTTTAACAGTCGTCCTCCTCGGGGGTCATCAAAAACGGGATAGTTTGGTTAAAACACTCAGTTATGGCCTTTTACAGTCACAAAAACATTACAATTTCATGGTCGATTTTTTTTTCATTTACATCATACATAAACAGACAACTGGGATCTTAAATATGTAAGTCTGTGATCCTGATCTGCATTGCATTCAAAGGACAGTCTGATCTTTATCTTTTATTCTCTTCAAAAGCGACATTACTTGTCATGGGACAACATTTGCCATTGTATTGAATCATTTAAATGTGCAAAAGCATCACTACAGTGAACCTTGTGCTTTTAATCTGAAATATGGAAAGGATGAGAATCAACCAATATGGAGTAGCTGATGAGACAAACATGTTACTGAGAGTTTTACACTTAAAGCGCTGAATTAATGAAATGGATATGTTAAGCGTGGAAATGCAGGCCAAATATTGCAGCGTCATTGCTGTCTTGACTACAGTATCTCAGAAAATAGGAATAACAGATCCAAAATCTGACTGCATGTTCTGTGCAGTCTGGTCTGAATCTGATCTGAATCTGCGCCCTCCGAAGCGGCCTTTTCCCTGGTCAGTTGATTCAGACATGGAGAATATGACGTTAAGTGAGCTTTTTTGTGTTGCAGTTTCAGGTTTTTTTTCCTCTATGAAAATGCTCTGCTCAACTCTACCAAAATACAAAATGTTAAAAATCTTTCAAATGATGAAAGAACGCTGTGAGGAAAAATAGAACATGCTGAATACATGTATGCCGTTTTTCCCACTACATTTTTAAAGCCCGACAGGATTGTTTGGTCACCGGTTAACGGACTGATTCCAGTCTTAAGAGTGTCATTAAAAAGAAACATGTTAGTGAGCGTGTAAAATGGTAGTGCCGTGGCTGGAAGGAGAGGAAGAGGGCCTATGAAAACAAGGTAACCCTTAACCTGCTAAATAAGTGAAATGAAACTTTCAAGCCGACAGCAAAACCCCAATTTTCTACTATTTCAAAGGTTTTTTTTGCAGATCCAGAAGCAGACTGCGTTAGGTGTGCAGTCTTATCTTGATCTACACTGTCCGCAGAAGGTCATAAATTCGCGCTTAGTAGCCCAAGGTTTAATACATTCTAAGCTGAACGATGCATAATCAAATCTATGCTGGTCAGTATTGTGAATGGACAGTCTGGTTACTAAGGTTGCAAGCGTGGGATAACCAGTCCATTCTGAAAATGTTTACGTAATGGCTTCTCGACTAGGGTCATAACCCTTAAAAAACTCTACATCCTTTGTCCCTCACTCCTTCACACGCTTTACCTCGCTAACATTAAACTACCAACGGCAGATTACTTTTTTTAAACTTACAGCTGTTACCAGTAGCATGTACATCAGTTTGCTCTGAGGCAAAACAATCTAAATTTGCAAACTTTTTTAAAGCAATGTTTCCTTGCAAACTCCGTTCCATTGGAATTTTATCCTTGCTCCAGGCCAAATAACCTATCATCTTTTCAACACCTGCTACATATACGGACAGCACTCGTCACAACTCGGTCGATCCCGTAACTACGTATAACTTGATTAACGGATCTCTCGAAGTTTGCCGAATAATGGACAGCAGACGACTACAAGATATGCTTACATAACCCGATACTCCTTGATTCGCTCTTGTTTCATTCATAAGTTTTTGCTTTATCACTGACACCATTTCTTATAGCTGCATTGTAAGTAAACTGCTACAAAATTTCTAGTTTTTGCAGGCCCGAGATTTTGATAATACTTGTACTATGGCATAATCCAACGATAAACAAACTGTAACCGCCATTTAGTACATAACTGAAGTTAAGTATGGGATTACTTGAAGGCCTGCTTACTAACAGTTTGTATTCTTGCGCTTTTCTTGGTTAAAAGTAGTATTTATAATAAGGTCACAACAGCTGGTATTAGTGTTATAAGACTGTAAGTAAAAGCCGTAACGAGTTGCAGTTACATCAGTTTGCCCTCAGCAGACGGGTTTCCGAAACTTGTGGTCTCTCTAATAGTCCGGCTCACGCCAACCGATTAAAAATAGTAATTACAAGTTGGCTTCTTTACAAAAGAAGCCAGGAGAGGTCAGCATCAATGTTTTCAAATAGTTTATTAGCTTTTGATTTCAATATATTTTGGTACATGTAAACAAACAAGTAAAAAGGCCGCCGCGTAGAAACCTTTTATGCTTTACATGACGGTCATTGACCTTCTTTCCGCGTTTTCAAGTCGCATGTCCACCACTGTTGGAGAGGTCTGATGATCAATATTAATTATCGTTGCTCTTTGTGGGCTATGCCAAAAAGGGAAACGATCAAGCGCTTTGAGTGCTCTGATGGCCCCTAGCTGTAATTTTGTCGGGTGTTACACGTTTTGCTCTATCCGATCCTTGGTGACTCTACAACATGCAAAATGTAATTAGCAGCATGTAAGCAGAACGTTTTTACTGTTTGTATTCGCAATGAATAATGTTGCATTTCTTTATCCTTTAACGGGGTCCTGTGTGGCTCAGTGGTTAGGTGTAGGACTCGTGACCTGGAGGCCCTGGGTTCGAGCCTCACTGGCTCCACTGGGTTTTTCACAGGAGTGTCCTTGGGCGAGACATTTCAGAGCACCAGCCTAGTACTGGTTAAACCCAGGAAAACATGAATATGTGAGCTGTCGCCGTGATATGACTAAAATAATGTTGAAAGCGGCGTAAAACACCATTCAAACAAACAAATTATCCTTTAACAAGTAAAGGACCAGTGATTAAAATACACCCCCTTCCAAGCTTTCTTATGAACAAGTTATCAATATCCCCCTGCTTTTTCCATGCAATACAAAGCTGTGCAGATTTTTTCTTTCAGAGAAAAAAATATATATTTTTTTTGTTTACAGAGATTGATCTTCGGATCAACAACATTTTTTTAAAAGACATGCTTGTCATTCTCATAGATGGAACCCATTATATTTATACCCCCGCAAAACGAATGTTTTCGGGGGTATACTGGAATCAGCATGTCTGTCCGTCCGTCCGTGTGTCCGTCCGTGTGTCCGTCTGTGTACAAAATACTAGTAATTTTGTGTCGCGAACTCCTCCTACAGTTTTGCTGCTATTGTGTTGAAAGTTTGTTGATACATTGATCGTATACTGAAGTTGTGCAAGACGCAGTTTTCAATAATCTACTCCCTATGATTCAAGGGTAATCTCCCCTTGAACTTAGAAAATTTTTTGTTAAATTGCCTGTTTCTGTCAAAGCGCTGGCGGGCGTATTAAGTCACATTCAGTGACAGCTCTAGTATTTTTCGCGTTACTAAGATGCCGTAAACTATTCTTTGCAGCACTTCTGAAGTCATTATTATACTGCTGGTGTCAGAATGACTTCACTGCTTGTTAAGAATTCGTTTTCATTTTTATCATTTTTTTTTTTGAAGGGGAAGAGGTTTTCAATTATTATTTCCTTTAATTATCCCCTGTGCTACATTGTTCCTGATATGGGTGTTACTCGATCTTTACCTTAGTTATCTTGCACTACATACACGTGTTCTTGAGATAATAACTCAACTAAATTTGGTTGGTTATTCGATATATTCGCATTTCTCTGATGATTGAGGAAAGAATTTCCTTAAAGATGCAAGGGTTAGTCTTACATATATATCATGAATAAAATGAATCAAATTGTAATTATCGCAATATCTCTGTGGGAATCAAGGTTAAATAAAGAAAAGGTGGTAAGAGGACCAATAACTATGTTATTTGGTAACCTTATTGTCTATCTTGCAAAAGATATTATTTTACGTACAGTAATGTCTCCCTATCCAATCGATTTAAACTCTGATTTAACCTTATCGAATCAAATAAAATTCTTTAAAATAGAAATTTGAATATTTATAGCCCAATTATTTCGATTACGGTGAAAAAAATTATTGTCATACGAAGTATTAGAACGTACACTGTATGTTATAAACGGAGGCACCAGTAGCACCACCGGAGATCTACTAAAATCCAAGATTGCTCAAGTAAGTGGAGACCGAGAATTGACTATCACAGTTGTACGGTCATACGAGGGTTGATTGGGAAGTTCGTTGACTGTTAAGAGTATATAAAAACGTTAATATATATATGATTGCATATTTCATGTACATTTTAAAGGTTAACTTGCTTTTTCTACGATGCAGGAATTTTATGTAAAAATATTCTACAATTAAAACGTTACAATTTTAGGCAGTAATGCATACCCGGAGCACGCCAACGAACTATTAGCGATGTCGTTACAAAGTCAAAAGATTTAATCACACTTTTCAATGTAATCTCCATGGATTCGGTTACATTTCTTTTTTGTCTCTGTAACCATCATTCATATGTATAATTGCACTAGCTACGACAGTATGACGATTTTAACGCTTTATGTACATTTAGCGGAGTTCACTAGCGTCCTCAAATCGCACATCTCCGAGCACTGCTTTGATTTCAGGAAAAATTCTAAAGTCCGACTCGATTGTCATCCTGAACAGAACTCCTTCCTTCACTAAATCGTCGATGTCACGTAAAAACAAGCGCCCTGGTGCATTTCTTCATCGTGCTCGAAATTTGCAACAACTTTTAAGTATCAGTAAGTGTTCTTCTCAAATCCCACGCAAAATTTAATTGCTGTCCTTAACTCGATATCGCCGGTTGACGTCGTTATTATGAAATTTCTCCAGGTGATAACGCCTTGGAAATTGTTATAACTTAAGAAACTTAAGAAAACACCAAAGTTTCCGGATATGAAGTCAAGATCGTCATCAGGCAGTAGACGACTTCGCAGAGTTGTAAGGAAAAGCATAAAAACGCGATAGTTATCTGTGAAGGGCTTGTTCGAAGGTCCGTATATTTTGACGTGCTCCGCGTATACCGATGTACGTTGCCATGGACACTGGTAATTCAGCGAATACTTTAAAATTGATTTATTTTTCGATGACTCGCTTGTTAGAAAGAAAGGTTCTTAGATAAATGAGTTTCATAGAACTGCGATTTATAATGTAGACGTTACACGAACTGTCTACGAACTTCTTAGTCAACCCTCACCCATTCGCTTATATTTTTTGAAGTTGCCTAAAACCGCAGTCGGCTTTTCCGCTATAACTAAAATACGTTCGTCTAAAACCGAAACACAAACCTTAAAGGACTATACCTTAAAAAGTAATACGAGTTATCCCCGTACTTTTGTTGGATTTTGACAGGCTACAACTGCTCAAAATGGAAGAAAGGAAAATAGAACTACGAAGGTGCAGACCAAACGGGCTACACAGTCTCATCAATATGACGACTTCGACGAAGGAAATGTAATGGGGCTTAAAATACTAAAAGAACCCGATCACATTGACGTTCTGAATCGAAGAAAAAACGAGAATTGGAAAAAGAAAATATCTAACACTAAGGTTAGGGACGCAGAAAAGAATGTAAAAACTGCATTTGATATCAAACCACTTCAAGCACAAAACGTGAAATCTGCTGACAAAGAAATAGGAGAAACACAGATAAAAAGCGATATCAAAAACTACGAAAGAACGAAAAGCGAAGATAAGGCACATGATGGGTGAGTATGGATGCCTTTTCACTGCGACGATACAAGGCCCAATAAGTTAATGCTGGTGTTAAATACATTTAAACTTAAGTCATACCATTTAAAATATGAGGAAAAAAATGGTAAAGATGACAAACTGTTATTGTGTGGTTGGTCCAAATGTTAGTCGCTAACAGAAAAATAAATTTCGAAATCAGGGAAAAAGTAAACAAAAGATAGAGTGACCTGGCAATTCTTAACCTAGTTTTGGAATTAATTTCTCTATCAGTGACTAACACTTGGACAGACCATATAATAACAGGATGTCATCTTCACAGTAATTTCCATACTTTTAATTGCAATGATTTAAATTCAAATGCATTTTAACACCTATTTTGTTTACTTTTGGCATCTATTGTTACTTTAAAGTCCATATTGGTTCTTCTCATTTCAACACTGTATGCAAACTTACTGAGAGTTGCGTTGTTTTGTTCTACATTACAAAGATTAGACAACAGTGTAGAATTTATAATTGGCAAAATACCAGGCAAGTCTTCACAGTATTATACATTTCTAATATCTGTTTTGTCTAACAACTGACTAGATCATGAGGTAGACTGGTCCTTTGACATACAGAAAATCAACCAATAGCGAAAAGTTTCGGCCCTGGCCAGCCTGCGTGGACTGCGCAGGCTGACTTTGGTATTTACTTTTCGCAAATGCATTAAGCCCCTTTTTCACAGAGCATGGCTCATTTGTATCTTGACACTATTAATCATGCTTTAAAGGCCCAGTGGCAGCCAAAAGTAAACAAGGCCGGTGTTCTTATTTTATGGTCGGTCCAAATGTTAGTCGCTGGCGGAAAAAATGAATTTAAAAACTAACTGAAAAGTAAACAAAAGATAGAGCAAATTGACAACTTTTACCTAGTTTGAAAATTCATCACAAGAACACTTTGATTTGTTATAGATATGATACAATAGACACACTTAGCCCAAGTAAACTGATGTCTAGGGAGTCACTAAAGCTACGTTAGGTTCTACGTTTACACACCTCTATATCGTCTCAGCCATGTTGTTAGTTCACTTATTTTTGACATTGTGCAGTATATACATATACATGAAAGTACTTTAAAAAAAAATCTTCTAGTATCAACCAGGAGGAGTACGTGGATGGTGATGAAACTAGCTTTCGTGAAGGTACAGACCCCGTGCCAGTTCTACCCGAAGCAGTATATAAAAAAATGGACAATAGTGGACCAGGTAAACATTACTATACTTATACAGATATTAACCATCCGCTTCATTTAAATATGAATATTTTGATAGCTTTGAAATGTACTCCAATGGTTTGCCGAATGGCGTTCATTATGTGGGGTTGTATTCGAGTATGATGACGTCATATTTGATTTCATAAAATTAAATTGACGTACCGATTGCAAAGCGATTTGCCCATTTTTGAACGCCAAAATTGGACTTTTTTACTGAATGTCCTGTCTCTACGTTGACAGAGAAAACAAATACGTTTATGTATGTAAGTGTTTAACAATAAATGAATAAATACTAATAATAATCAACAGAAAAAAAAGTCACTTTAACACATAATTACGAGGAAATCTTACGAGTACCAGGTGAATTTATGATAAAACAGAAACTATAAAATTATTTTCTCGATGTATAGCGATGAAAGGAAATACTAAAACCATTAAACAAAACTGCAATGAAAGTTTCCATTACAGCCTGGCATGACACTTTAAGACATAACCAACACATTAAATCATACGGCTGCTAAATGAGGAAAAAGCCTGAGCCAATATTTTCACATGATTTTGTTTGCATATTTGTGATCGGCCTACTTTGAGTCATTTTACGCTATCACATCATTTTTTATCTTGCAGGTGAGTACGGAGCTGCAGTGCCATTTAAATTTGAGAAGCTGACGGAACTTGAGAAGCAGGACTATCAAGCCGGACGGAACAATCACCAGTTCAACGAATTTATAAGTAAAAAGATATCCATCCATCGATCACTGAGAGATGTACGCTATCAGGAGTAAGAATCCTAACCCTTAACCTGCTAAATAAGTGAAATGAAACTTTCAAGTCGACAGTTAAAACCCAAATTTTGCTATTTCAAAAGTATTTTTGGGGCAAAAATTTCTCCTTATCGGACAGTGCAGATCCAAAATCAGACTGCACGTTATGTGCAGTCTGATCTTGATCTACCATGTCCGCAGAGGTTCCTTTCGTGGCGCTTAGCAGCCTTAGAGTTATTTATCTTCAAACTGTTCGAATGATTGTGCATCCTTTTTCATCAAGTTTTATCATGACAACAATCACCCTCCGATTTAACGTCTTCCTCATACACTTTTCATCTTATTAGATTACCACATTGTGTTGACCCAGCGCCATATCATGTTAAAGAGCAGTGTTAACTTTCCGACTTATTATTTTCTTATACTTATTCTTATTATATACTTTACATCCTCGTTAACCAAAAGTTCAGCATTAATCACCTAATTTTCTCTTCATATATCACGTTGAGACAATTATGGGCCATTCCTGCGAGTCAAATTATCTCCCTTGCAAGATAACGGACTACAAGTAACCATGTAACAGATTGGTCCTTTTTACGTTTTGTTTTTATCCTTGATTCCATTGGGGACGTTGCAATGAATACAATTTGTTTCATGATTATATGTAAGGTCCCTAGGTAATCTTAAAGCAAATTTCGTTCTTAATCATCAGAGAAATGCGTATACATGTACATGTATATTGATTTATGAAACAATCCAAACAATGGCTCCCATTGTACTGACTAAGATTTAATCAAGTACCCTACTTTTGACCAGTGTTCAAAGATTTCAAAATTAGTCTACCACAGGACCAATAAAGGTGGCTGCATAATTCAATAAAATTACGAAACATTATTCAACAGCAACAACAAAAGTCAATCTGCCTGGTCAATTATGAGTTATTAATTGTTCTGTTATTACTGTTCTCACTCTTTTGAGGACAATATTTACATATACATACTTCTTCTCCATTCATTCTGATTGTAGATGTCCACGTGAGTACTCGGACCTTCCAGCCACAAGTATTATTATCTGCTTCCACAACGAAGCATGGAGTGTTCTGTTACGCACCATACACAGTATACTTGATAGATCACCAGCCCATCTAGTCAAAGAAATTCTTCTAGTCGATGATTTCTCAACTATGGGTATGAAAATTTGACACTGCAGATTTTCTTTTGCAATTTAGAGACTATTCTTAATCAGTTGTTTCCATTAACTAGTACAATATGTGTAACAGGATGCTGCTTACAAATCTAAATGATCAGAGATAGAAAGAAATTTCCATGCCCGACAGGGGGTTGTTCAGATATTTTCGTTATAAATGTAAACTGTCTGTTTTGCAGCATTTTAGTTAGCTTCTGATCTGTATAAATAGAGAATCTTTTATGAGCGTTCATGTTATATTGAACTAAGTAAACCAGTTATCTAAAACAAAATAAAAACGGGATCATTCTTAAAAAATAATTTATTCATTTTTTTACAGTAAAATACGTATAGCTTTGAGGTTTCCTTAAACATTCCATAAAGCCTTTAAACTTACAGATGAAAGCGAAACGTTCCCCTTTGTCAGGTTCTTTTTGATTGCATGAAAAAGAATGGACACAAATCAGGGACCGTATTCAGCAGCTGTTCTAAACTGTACTCAACTGCTTTTGCTCCGATGTGCAAGATGGCTGCTAATGTTAAAAATAGTAAAACCTTTGAACAACTTCTCCTAAACCAATGGAAGGATTTTGAAATAACTGCACAAAAATGTCCTCAGGTTACTGAAACACCTTCAAACAGTGATTCCACTTTATTTTTGCCTAGTATGTCATTTGTACAATTATGACCATCCAGGTGAGCCATAATGGGCCATCATGAGTTTTTCCTGTCGTTTTATTTGATGAGTTGATCAATTAAATGCTACTGCAACGGAAATTGTAATGCATAGAGTATAACACTTTGTTCACTGCGATGGGATTTAAATCGTGTAACATAAGATCCAAAGATTTGCTTTTTCGACACATCAAGGCTGATAAAATCATTTTTCCCATAGATCATTTGAAAGTTCCACTAGAATACTATCTGAAAGACTACAAGCAAATTCGTATAATCAGAACTCGACGTCGGGAAGGCCTTATGAGAGCACGTCTGATTGGAGTAGCTGCAGCGAAAGGTCCAGTTCTCACGTTTTTGGACTCACATATTGAGTGTTATGAGGGTAAGTGACCTCGCTAATTACCTTTGCTTTGATCATAGGGCTGATAAGCGCGACTCAAGGACCTTTTGCGGACGATGTAGATCAGGATCAGACGGC
Source organism: Hippopus hippopus (assembly GCA_946811185.2). NCBI lineage: Eukaryota > Metazoa > Mollusca > Bivalvia > Cardiida > Cardiidae > Hippopus > Hippopus hippopus. Next base: position 35,684,349 of record OX328108.1, on the reverse strand, counting down.
AGAGAACGAGCAGTTTAATCTTGCATCTACACTGTCTGATAAGGAGCTATTTTTACCCCCCCCCCCACCCCCCCAAAAAAAAAAAAGCAAATTCGGTTTTTACTATCGACTTAAAAGTTTCATTTCACTTGGGTAGCATGTTAAGGGTCAATTCCATTCTCACATTAGAATTATTGTTGCCACAAGTTGATTCGAGTTAGTGTAATTACTTTGCAAAAATTATCAAATTTGAATTAGTGAGGGTCAAGTATTCAGCGTTTCCGGAATGTATGAAATAAACTCTTATGTTGGAATCGCAGGACACAACAAACATTTTTTTGTAATAGAGTGTATTTTTCCCAAACTTTCAATCTTAATCTCACTGACACGAATGTGAAAAACGTACAGTAGATCATTGCTCTCTTTTTCTTCCCTCCTTTGGATCGAACGAGCATCCTTTTGCAATTCGAACTTGCTTCTTTTTCAGATTTTTTTGAACCACTGTTTATATTTATATCGGGAGATGTGCGTGTGCTGTGTGGAGATACATGTATTTTGGCAGTTGCGTTATCAAACTATTTTCAGATTTAAAAAAAAGGCCGTTTTTCAATAATGAAACCTAAATAGCTGCTGTCTTTTGTACAGGGTGGTTGGAGCCTCTACTGGATCGTGTGAAAACTGAGAAAAACCTCATCGTCTGTCCGGTGATTAACGGTATAAATGCCCATTTGTTCACTGTAGATGGGGGACAAGCAGTGAGCGTTGGAAAATTTGATATCAGAACAATGCAGTTCAACTGGATGCCTATACAAGCTTCTGAAGCAATACGAAGAAAATCGAGAATTTATCCAATTAGGTATCAGTTGATGTGGTTTTTGCGCTCTCTGAGTAATTATACCCCCGCAAAACGAATGTTTTCGGGGGTATACTGGAATCAGCCTGTCTGTCCGTGTGTCCGTCCGTGTGTCCGTCCGTTTGTCCGTTTGTCCGTCCGTGTGTCTGTTCGTGTGTCCGTCTGTGTACAAATAATTGCCTGTTTCTGTCAAAGCGCTGGCGGGGGTGTTAAGTCACATTCAGTGACAGCTCTAGTTACAAATGCTTCAATTTGTTCGTTTTAATTAATGGGAATTATTCAGAGTTTTTCTTTTGTTTTCATTCATGAATCATTTTCTCTTTCTTTTATTTGTAAAACAATGACAAGAAATCACTTAAAAAAAAAAACGTTTTCCAATGCAAGCGTTAAAACTGAACGGTTCCATCAATACAGTAAAGGTGCAACTTTGAGAATGAATAACAGGACGCTCTTTTTTGAAATTGGTAACCTTGTTTATTTTTTATGAGGCCCAATATGACGTCATGGTACTTATTTGAATACGGTCCTTTTTTCTGGTTAGCATTTTTGATGATATTTTCGTGATACAGGACCATAAAATCTCAAGCCTGCACAAAGGAAGTATTTTTTTTTTTTTTTTCTGTAACTAGAATCTATTTTGAAGTTCGGTAGTTTAGAATATACTTTGTGTCACCGAAATATTGCAAAATGGCATTCCATGGAGTCAGAATGTAAGGTACAGAAAAATACTTTCTGGTGATGTTAAATCAGTGAAAGCAATAAGCTTGAAGAAATTTAAGAAGCAATTTTGAAAGGCAGCGTAACACTGTTTGCTTTTGACGTTTGTAATTTGTATGCTGCTGATCCCAAGACAGGGGAGTTACACGTTTTTAAGGAGGCGCTTGACCGAAGAAGTTTGCCGCTGATGGACATGGCTGTCCTAAAATGACAGAAACAGTCCTTGAAAACAATAATCCTTAGTTTGGAGATAACCACATGATACAGAGAGTGTTGTTGTTGGGTTCAAGTTTGGCAAAAAAATCGCGTGCACATACATACATAAAGAAATGGGATGAACAGCTAATGAACGCTCCAAACTTGCCCATATTCTATAAAAGAGTGCTCGATGATGATTTCGGGTTGTGGATCAGCTACAAAGAGCAACAGAATTTGCTGATCATGTCCACAGTGTCCATGACAAGATCAACATCGAATTTCGTTATCAAGAACGAAGAAAAACAGTCATATACGAGGGCTGAACAAAAAGTTCGAATAATTTGTTACATAAAAGAAAACTACATGTGCCATTACACTTAAATTTTCATATATTTTAAAGATCCAGTCTTAGCGGACAAAACTGGCAACTTTCAGACAAACTGATATACAAACGTTGTTGCTATGACTCCTACAACAATTATAACCGCTACCCGAAGCACGCAACATGTGACGCTAACTTCATTTAACTAGGGCGTATTTTAATGTTATATTGTCGGCACTCTCTCGATATTATTAAGTATTAAGTCTTTATGGCATGTGCGCACAACACATCATTATTTTTTCAAAATACTGTCCATAAATTAGATACCTTAGCATAATATTCTGTGTTGACGGTGTCTTTCTGGGGTACAACGTGGCATATAACATTTCCTGTCGATCTGCGAACACTATAAAATTCGCTCAAACCTTAGCAATTTGGACCTTCTTTGAGTTTTCTGATGCTCTGTCTGTCAATTGTGAAGATTGGTGCTTTGTTTCAGGGTCGAAGAGCCAAATCCAAGTTTCGGCGTGCACGTTATAATCAAGGAACCTGTCGCCTTCACGAGAAATCCGCCATAAAAACTGCTTTGAGACAGCAATTCTTCTTGTCCGCACCTAAGCCGTTATAGTCTTGGCATCCAACGCGCACATGAAGGATTCGTGTGTAGGTGATCGTGTTAAATAGCTCTTACTGTCCCATATGATAACCCTACTGTCATTGAAATCTCTCTAACAGTTTGGCGGTGGTCCTTCTCAACGACGTCCCTGACGCACGTATACAGATCTCTATGTCAAACAATTTATAAACTATTCACGTGAATCACAAATTATGCTATCTCCTGAAATCGGAGAAATCATTGGAACATGGTGTTTGCCCTCTTAAAAGATCATGACTACCAAACGCAGAGGAAAGCGTTAAAACTTGAACATACGGAGTGAATTCGGCCGGGTCACAGCTAAAGAAAGTTGATAATCTGCATCGGGACGACTTAATGAAAGAAAATAAAAATAAGGGTATTTAAAAGAAAACTACATCAGTCCCTTTGGTTCTGACGTATCAACACCATTCAACTAAGTATCCAAAAATATTGACTAAGCACATCCATCAACCATTCTTAAGAACGTTGTTAGCCCAGAAGTATCTAAATTTGAAAGTAACACAACTCCTCATTGGCTAAACCTTTAAATTTAGAAAATCTTTTAGAATAAGGCTAAGGATGTTCTTCACAATGGTTGGTAAATACGGACCATGGGTGTTACATGAATCTGATTAAGAGAGTCAGGTGTTTCAAGACCTTCCTTCCCCATCTAGTAGCATTCATAAGAAACAGGAAACTAAGTTACACGCTGGCATTTAGTAAAACAAATTGGGAAATACGGTTTAAGCAAATCAAACTCTGAAATGTGTAAAATCATTGCTGAACTTCAGATCGTAGGAAATAATTCCAAGAGAAATTATGACGTCCGATTTGACACTATTTGCAAAGAAAGGAATATACTTCATGCTAGCAGTTGTAGACGCCGTAAAATTGTGGTCTATGCCGATGATACTGACAGACAATTGAAGGAAAGGAAGAAGAAACATCCGAGAGAGTCTGCTTAAAAAGAGACATGCCCATAAACTACCATTTCTCCAGAGAACACCAGTAAATTTCCATTATAAAGTTCACAATCCTGTAAAAGATGTAGACCTACTCCACAAACAAAAAAGGGGCGTCTAATACATGAATCATATTAATAATAATAACTTTATTAAGGAAAAAAAGGCAATATTGCCTATCACACCACACAATATATATATCTACAAAGTTTTAGATATCAATGGTGGGGAAAAAAAAACTTGATAAAGAGAAGTAACTCTGAAGAAAAATAAATTTTAGTTGATTACTGATTACCTCCCTTTCACTTTAAGGTTATACGAGAGAAGGGTATGCATAATTAATTCCAAATATGTTTTCAAAACCATTGTTATTTTCGATAAATGTTTTAAAAAACAGTTTATTGATAGGTATTATTTTTGAGAGGAGTATGTGTTAGTAAAAGAAGAACTGTTGTATTTTCAACTGTTTTTCTTTTACCAACACTATCACCATCATATTATTTTTTTTATATCTACTCATTCTAGTTATTGTATTGCTATATAACTACATAAATAAAAGTATCCACTTATTTCTCTCTTGTTCGAAACGAAACAACAAGAAGAGATAAATGGGTGTGGCTATTATTTACAAATAAGACATTTACATACAAAAGTGGTCTGTTAACCCCTTTTCCCACATGACAAAACTTTTGACCCATCCAAATTGCGAATTTGTAGACGAAAATGTGTGTGTCTAAAATGAAGCAAATTTTCGTTGCTCGACTAGGAAACATTGTGGGAAGATGAGAAAATGCTATTATCAGCATATTCTCCTTTTCTCACAATGCTCTCAAAAGATTTCTTCCTCGGGGTCGTTGGAAGTCAGCATTGTGTGGTAAAGGGGTTAAAACCTTTTCCTTTTTACATTTCTTACCTAATTCAAACGTGATGATTCATAATGAATCAGCAAACAAATTTAGCCCAACACAAACAGTTATTTTTTTAAAAAATCTAGCATAAATGTATCCGTAACTACTGCTCTTGAATACATTATAGGAAAGGAGGAATCACTCATAATGAGGGATCTCTCCTTTTTCCTCAATGCATCCTTTTCTGTAATATAATTTGGATAATAATTCTGCACTGTACCACTTGTATTCCGTTATAGCTTCCAAAAGTTAACAATTCAAAATTTAGTGCAGTAGTACAGTATACTGAAACTTTTCAAGAAAGTCTACAAATTTTAGAAATTTAACAGGTTTACAAATTTAAAATGAATTATTGTAAACCATATTGTGTAGGGTATGTATAAAGTGATGAAATATCTCGAAACCATTATTTTGTGTCATAAATCAGCATAGATAAAGAAGCTGCAGGCAATTTTTGGTTGCAATATCAAGGTCGCGCAATGTCATCATGTAACGTTACTTGATATTTACAATCAAGGACTTTAAAAACGCAAAAATTGAAATTCATAAAATAAATTCACTTTTGGTCCATCGATTTCATTGAAATTTAGCAACAAGGAACATCAATATGGATTTAAAACATGTTCTAAATTTCATTGGAAAAATATTGTGTAAAGTTAATAAAAAAGTGTATCTCATAGCAATACCTGTCTACCTTAAAGTTGCAATTAATATCGATTGTAGCGACCATTTGCTGCAATGGGTGCAGTTCATCTTCGCCTCATGGAGAGCACCATTGTTTGCTACCACTGGCTGAGGAATGTTATTCCCTTCATCTGTCAAATCAGTAGTAAGTTCATTTACGTTCCATGGCGGTTAACGACAAGCTTAAAAGCTTCTACCCAGCTCACCCCAGACATGTTCAATCGGAGACATGTCTGCGGACAAAGTCGGCCAGTCTATCACTGGAATTATGTTTGCTGTAAGAAAATTGACAGTAAAACTGGCGGTATGAGCTGGGACATCGTCATGATGGGAAAAAACGGTCCTTCTCCTGTAATTCTGACGTAAAAAGGGTGATGCTACAGAAAAAAAAGAACGTTGTCAATTTAGTTGCTAGCATATACATTTTCATTAGAGACAACAAGGGCAGTTTTGTCAAACTGCCCGATACCAGCCCAGGCGTGAACACTGCCGCCAGTACCACGGTTACGTTTATGAACTTAGGTCTCTGAATATCGCTGGCCGCGTTCACAACTTAATCCCGAGTTTTACCGACCCTGAGAAAAAAAGGCTTTTGAAAAAAAAAACTGTAGATAAAGGAGAAAATGCTTGTAACCAACCTTTTTCTCAAAGGGTGAAATTGTGTCAGCTCTGTATTTCATGAACCGCCAGTCTGATCTAAAAATAGTCCGTGGACACATGCATGTGCAACTTAGTGAGGCAGCGCTTGACAGCCGTCCGTCTGTCCGTCCATTAGTACCCTCGTGTTCACCAAAGAATTCCTGGATCCTCTGACCGAGCCCCGGTAGCTCAGTCGGTAGCGTGCAGGACTTGAGAACAGGGGTCGTGGGTTCGATCCCTGGCTCGGCCAATTTTTTTCTGAGGATTGATGATAGTCATTGCGACAAGATTCATTCCTCTCTCACCGCTGACCATTGTTTCGACGATGGTTATGTGAGAAAGCAGTCAGTGGCTTGGAAAGAAAATTGTGCAGAGTACTGGTAAAAGAGACTCCGGGAAAGGATGGATAGGTGCACTGGCCGCCGCGATATAACTGAAATAATGTTGAAAACGGCGTTAAACACCATACAATCTATCAATCAATCCTGGACCCTTTGATTTTATTATGCTTCTGATAGTAGGACTATGAAAGTTAAAAACTCAATCCTTATTTAATGATAAGAAGAAAAATAGTATGAAAAGATATGGTAATACTAGAATTTTTGCTCATTATAAACCTCCTGTATGATTAGCCAATGCATTCATGTGGTATTTCAGAACCCCAACCATAGCCGGCGGTCTATTTTCGATCAGTAAAGAATATTTTTACAACATTGGTAAATATGACGAGGGCATGGAGATATGGGGTTTTGAGAACGTCGAGATTTCATTTCGGGTGAGTACCTTTTGTATTTAAAGACTTCAGAAATTTTTCGAAACGTGCTGGCGATACTTAGTATCTTAAGTTGATAGTACAGGTATCATCATTTAACTTCGACCAGTTAGATTGTTTCTCTTCAAACCGAGTATGCTAGAAAACAGCCATGCAGAGATACAAATTACGAAAAATAAGACTTGTTGCTGAATTTCTGAGGCAACATAAAGGCACCAGAGTTACACATCATAACACTGTATTTAAAAAAAAAAAAAGCCTTCTTTTGTTTTGATGATCAAGGAAAGAAAGTATAAAAAATCAAACGTAGATATCTAGACGTCAGTACCAGAAGTTATCGGGACCCATATATTGCAAATAATTCTCTTGTGGTAAAGCAAGACTATTTAGAAATTAGTGCCGTTGTCCACAAGATAAAGTACGGATTTTCAGAACGATATGAATTGCAGTTTTCCGAATTGTAGCACTAACATAATACAGTAACAAGAAAATATTGATGCTTAACATCAGTGGCGCCGCAAATCAGTTGTTTCTGAAATAGGGCACATTACAGCGGGTTAATTTTTTACGCCAAGGGTATCACTTGAACAAACTTCGTAGAGGTCCACGTGGTGATACTACATGACAAATATTTAAACTCTGGACCATCTGGGAGGCGATCTGTTTTATTTTTATCGATCTGGCAATGAAAGTAAGGTATTTTACATGTTGAAAAGCAAAAAATCAGTCCAAATAGAAAAACAAAGTTGGTACGGGTTCGATCTGGTAATGAAAGTACAGTATTTTTATATGTATGTTAAAAAAAACCCCACTGAACCAGTCCATATAGTAAACAATATGGCTACCTCCACTGGCACTTTTCAAAAGCGAATAAGAATATAGTGCCGCCGCTCATGCGGCGCCACAATAAAGATTAAATTGCACCACCCTCTCCAGACATTGTAACTTAAAGTGGGGAACTAAAAGATGAAAATCTTTCAAAAGTTTTGTACTTTTTTCCTTATTCGTTTCCTTAATTTTGCAAACAAATTTGATTTCTAATGGTGTCTCCGGGGTGTTTCTCAAAGATACAAAGACCGATTTTGGCATTGATTGTGAAGATTGGCATGTAAAGACGGATCCATTCGCTATGGAGAGCCTCTACCCGATCTCTATAGTATTTAGTTGTCGTGTGACCACGTTTTGAAATCATCAACAGCTTAGTAAAAGGAAAATAAAATCTAGAAATGTATAAGTATAATTATAATGGCAGCTCCAGAGATTTTTTTTTTTTTTGTCCCAAAAGACAATGTAATCATTCTATCAGTCGGTGCAACAGTCCTGACGATCAACTTTCTACACTACGTTTTGTTTATAAAACAAATGAGTAGGATGGTATACCAATCGCTCATGAAGAATGACTTCACTTTTCGTAGCGTTTCCTTTCCAAATTGGTACAGGTTAGATTTTGTTTAACTCTTCACCATAGGGCAAAATTTGAGACACGACCAAATTGAAAGCATTTGCAGTTCACAAATTTATCGTGGTTTAAATGAGGAAATTGGTCTTTGATAGGGTAAAAAAAATTGAAGGTAAAGAAGAAAATGCTGGTTACCTGCATTTTCTCTTTCTCCCAAAACTTTTTCAAAACAGCCGTTAAAATACGGGATTGTTTGGTAAAGGGTTAAAAAGAAAACAGTATGGTAGATAATCATTCATCATAAGAGCAATTGCTTCCTCGTTTCGAAATGTGTTTAAAAAAAAGAAAAAGAAAAAGAAAATGGTATGTGATTGAAATTTTAGTTTATTTTAAATGCCAATTGTCAGCAAATAAGTTTCATGTATGTCGGTCAGATATTGTCAATAACTAAGTTATCACTTTCTTCAATCAAATAGTAATTGTTGCCATTTGTTGACAGAACATGCTCTATTCCAAAACAGGTGTGGATGTGTGGCGGTGCCCTGGAAATTCACCCCTGTTCTCATGTAGCACATATTTTCCGTTCAAAGAGCCCCTATAGCTGGGTTAAAAGGGTGACGGATATCATTAGAAAGAATTCTGTGCGGGTCGCAGAGGTATGGTTAGACGAATACAAGGAACTCTATTACCAAGCTATTGGATATAATCTGGTGATTAGTTTTTTCTGTAACCTCAGAATTTTATTATCGTATCTGATTGATGTTGAATTGATCATTGCAAATATGCCATGCTTTTTGTGTAAGGCAGAGGAAATCGACTTTTTGTTGCACTCTTTACCAAATTCATGATGTTCCTTACTTATGAAAAACTCATTTACAGCTTCTTACATGGAGTTAGTTTTGCTTGCAGTGGCCAAGGAAGGAATTTGTTAGTATAGAATCAAGGAAGAACTAGCACATGACAGATTTATCTTCCGAGACCTTTTGCAAAAGATAGCGAGGTCAGAGCTATTTATCTTTTTTCTCTTTCTACCTAATATTTGTATATCATTTTAAAGAGCATGCTTTGCAGATTTCCAAAATACAAAGTATTTCCAATTTCAGTGACTTTTTGATTTTTTACGGATTTTTCAAATCTCAGAATTTTTCGAAAATGTCTGTCAAATATTGGGGTGAATTCTTCCAAATTAAATATACATCATGTAAACTTGAAATAACCAAGAGTATAATCATTTTGAAACATAAAAGTAGACAGAAATGAACAATGGATGTGCTCATATCATTTTAATACCTTACCCAGTAAAATTCACATAATTATTTTCATATCTCCTTGTTCATAATCAACCATTAGTACATATACATACACCGACCTGTCCCCTGCATACTTGATATTGTACCAATCTGGAAAACCTGGGACCTGTAAAATTGTAAATTCATTGGTTAAAATGGCCTAAATTTTCAACCCTTTAAGAAATAACCCTTTGTTTAAACATGGAATCAATCAGGAAAACATCGTGGAAAAAAAGATAAACTGCTCAAAACACGCTCTTTTTTGGTACCATGTTTTCTTCCGTATAAAACAATCAAAACTCATTTGAACAAATTCTATAAATTTTCTCAACAGATGCATTAACCTGGGATATTCTAAAATTTTAATTTGTTTAAGGTGAACAATGTGCACTAGAACTAAAAGATTTAAAAAATCTGTAAGCAACTGAAGATTCAAAATTCAGTTTCAATGGAACGTAAAGAAATAGAATATACTATATTTGAAATAAATTAAACCATTTGAAGTTAACATAAAAAAAAAAGAAGTTAAAGTACAAACAAGTTAAAGTAAAAACAAGTACTCCTAAGGAGTGTGAGCATGACTTGTTTATCAAATTATCTCTAAGCTATCTTCATTAACCCCTTACAACACCACAAAATTTTGTACTTGTCAACATTAAAAGCATTTGCAGACGACATATTCTGTGTTGCTAAAAAGATGATTTCTGTCTGTGAAATTAAAGAAAGCATTGTGAGAAAAGGAGAAAATCCTGGTCACCAACATTTTCTCCTTTTCCCACAGTATTTCAAAAAATGTCTTTTATGTCAGGGTCGTAAAATCCGGATTTTGTGGCAAAGGGTTAATAAGAGTAACCCTTTACTATATGGCAAAAGTTAAGCTTGTAAAAACTGGCAGCATTAAAAGACAAGTTTTATGTAAAACAAATGGTGGAATTTGTTTTTGAAGGGTAGAAGACTAAGTTGTGGTAAAATGAGAAAATGCTGATTACCACATTTTCTCCTTTTCCACAATATTTCACAAAACCCTTTTTCCTGTGGCTCACCATAACTCAGGAAGTTGATACAGGAATAAACATTTGATAATCTGTTAGTGAGGAATAGGTTAAACCCAAACATGCAGTTTTAATAATTTCAAGCTTTAGTTAGTAATTAGTAAGTAAAGTTAATTGATGACCAAATTGATAAAAGAACCTGTAAGTTATGGTTATGTAGGAAATTACTTGTGATATAACTTGTCCAGTGTACCAGGTAACAGTACCATTTTCGTGAAATGCGTAGCTGATCTTTCGTCCAACAATCAATGCAGGCTGTCCTTTGTCTTTGTCTCTGGTGGAACTTACCCCTGTGTTGTTAAAAACATTTTTACCAAGGTTTTTACATTTGTTGTTAATTCTTTCACTATTAGAGGTCTTGATTTATCACCTTCTCGTTTTCTGAATTTATACACTGATTTATCTTCTTTCTTTTGTCTCAAAACTTTTTCTCTGAAGTTAAGCTGGCATTTCAAAGCTTTCACTTGATCAGTTTTGTTATTTATCCTTTTCAACGCTGAAGTGATCTCCCCTTCAGATTGCCACAATCCCCAAATTTGTATATTGTCCGTTAACTTTTCTTTCTGTTCTGTTTTTTATTGTTCTTGGCTTTGAAATTTTTCCAACCTCTCCTGGAGTAACCAACGCCGTCCTCTCTCTATTTGTTCTCGTCTTATCTTGGAGGCTTTCCTCAGTGATGCTACATCCCTTCTTGCTTCAGAAAGTAGTTTGTCACGTTCTTTGTCAGTTTTATTTTTTAACCAAGAAATTGTTTGGTTATGTATAAACATTATGTTGGCTTCTATAGCAATCTGTGATGTGTTGGGCTTTTCTCTTATAAACCTGTCCATGTGGCCAAAGATTGATTCACTAAATTTGTTGTGCTTTGGTACTCCTGATGTTTTTGACTTTGTGCTTTATGTGCTATCATGCCACATTCCACCTGGAAGAAAGTCTTTGAATAATCTTTTGCATAGCTGGCATAATGCCGGCAGTAGAGACTGGAGAAAAATGACCACAAGTGGGTCATGCTCCCATTCTGAGATTATTGATCTAAACACTGGGCACTGATTTAAGTTAGCTTCACTACAATAGCTCAGTACAGTTTTACCTTCAACAAACTCATCAAGATTCTCTACCGCATTCTCAAGATAGTGAACAAGTTCTTGGTACATTGCCCCTGATTCTGTAATTTGAACATTCTCATTTTCTATCATTCTCCACAGCGGTACCGTAATCAACTCGCTGATAAGTCCCAGTGCTTTACAACCAGCAAGATGTTCAGGGATGTTGATGTCATGCTTAAGTGAAGCCAACAATCTATGTGAGCTGTCCATGTTGCCTCGAAATCGTTCTAGGGGTATGCTGTGGAATCCATTTTCTTTCAACATGCTTTGAACATAGGTTGAGAATGGTTGGAACTGACCATTTTTATCGTCTCCACCCTTTGCAAAAGCTTTACAACATGTGCGTACCAGTCTAACTGATCCACTTTCATTAGCCTTTTTGAAGGACCTTTCAAGGATTGGCGCTTCTTCAAACAAGACATTGTCCATTTCAACAAGGGTTTTGGAACATACATCTGCCATATACACAAGTGCATGCAAGGAACAGAAGTTACACAACTGGCTAATGGACATTTGCTTTTCTTCAGTCATATCATTCCACTGTTCCCCTAGGTCCTCTTTGCATACTTCTCTTCTAAAATCTTCTAAAAGTTCATTGAACTTTAACTGAGTGCTTGCTCTATCTGACATTGTTGATGCAATATTTTTCAGTATAGATTTAGAGGCAGGGTTCACAGAGTCATTACTTACCGAGTCAATATCCTGTAAAATGTTCAGAGGCACTTTAAGACATCTTTTCCTGCCTTTGTTGTCATTTCTCTTATCCCTAACACCCAGTATTTGCCACAGCTGTCAGTAACATGCATTCCCTCATACTTGGTTCCATATTTGTTTGTTTCATCAATGAGCAAGCATAAATTGGTTTCGAATGTAAGTTGATCTGCAACATGTTTTTGTGATAAGGCTAATCTCTGAACATTCATGCTATTGATGGTCGTTTTGCACGGAAGCTTATTGGGTTTCCGTTTAGCAAGTGACAGATCACTTTCAATGACTGGTGACACATTATTAAAAGACACATTGTAACCTAGCAGTTCATACACACACTGTTGCAAGTCACTAGTATATCTCTGCAACCTCTCATCATAGGTTATGATATTTATATCAATCATGTCTCATAGCCAGTCATTTTCCTCTTGCATGTCTCTTACCTGAAGTTCTAATGCCTGTGCATGCAACTGTTGAATATTAATTTCATCTTCTTTTTGTTCAGTTTCATTTCTTGTTTCAGCTTCTTCAGATTTTACTCTTAACTGATTGATTTTAAGACTTTTTGATGACACTTCATAGTTTAGTTTTGAACGCAATCTTTTTAGCTCTCCATTTTTTTGCCGACAGTCTAGACTGAAGCATTCGGTTAGTTTTCAACAACTGTTTCTGATGCTCTTTCATCTTTCTCAAGGAATCTTTAAGGCTTTTTATATTTCCTACTCTAGAAAGTTTTATCTCACTTGCTTTCTGCATATTTGCAAGTTTATTCTTTAGAACCAAATTTTCTTCCGCAAGTTCATAGCTAACATTTGCTAAATTCTCAGTTTTCTAATAACATCACTGTGTTGGGGAGAACACATTTTGAATAATTGTCTGTGTATATGTTTCAGAGAAAAGAGAATCTGTGGTTTTGTTTACTTTTTCAGACAGTAAAGTTTCAGTGTAAATGGTAATTTCATTCAAATTTTTTAACCCATATTCAGGTTGAATTTCAGCTGTCGAATCTTTCAGGAGATTTCCACTTTCGCAAGTCTGAATTAGATGGTCCATATACACTGGAGTGTCATCAAAAGCATAAGTATTTTGTGTGAAGAAAGATGTTACTTCATGAAGTTTGTCCTCACATATTAATCTACTCAACAGTTTAGTTTCTGGATTAAGTATGGTTGATAGGTTAGTTTGACTACAACAAAGGAAATGCATAGCACTGAAAAGCATGCCACAAGACATGAACATATTTCATAAGCAAAAAGGTCATGATGGGTTTGTATCGCTCCTTCAGCTATTTGCTGTCTTCTTTTTTATTAATGTCATTAGAGTATCAGTGCTGTGAAGTTTTTGTTGAATAATAACTTTTTTTTGTGACATAGGAAGGGAAACAAATTCATTCAGACATTGGCAAGAAATTAACATTTTACTGAATTTAGATGAAGACCATTAAAAAATTACTTATGAAACATTTAATTCAAAATAGTTTACTTGTTCAAAGAAGTCTTAACACAGACAGACATACTACGAACACATGACCATAACATAAGCTATGCTGAAAGACCAGCAGAGCTAAAATGCAAGTGACTATCAATTTCAGGACCAAACAATAATTGTTGTTATAGAACAATTTTAATTTTTTTCACTAATAATATGCATCATGGGAAAAGGAGAAATTAAAGTGATATTAGTAATTCCTCCCTTTTCCACCATGTTGTCCAAAACTTATTACTACATGGATAAAGGCTCTATCTGAAGTAAGGGATGAGTTAAGTAAATACATGTTTAAGTCATATTACGGTAACAAAAAGTTGGAAGCTGGTTTTTATTCTTTGATTAGATTATCAAGCAGAAAAATTGCAAATCTCAAGCCCTGATGAATATTCTATACTAGACAAATCTGCATGCTCTAAGCCTCTAAACCTTTGATAAACAATCCTTTAACAAGTCTGCAATAAATTACTTTTAAACCATTGTAACACGGAAAGTTAAGTAATTTTGTAGCGTACTTTCGCCGAGCGGATGCGAATCACGGTGATTTATGGATGATATTCTTATTTACAAATTATGAAAAACGAATAAAATGATGAGCGAAGTTAATTTATAAAATGTACAGCTTGATTATAACAATTTTTCACCAGCTACCTGATGGTATGAGCACGATGATCTACATAAAACGAAAACGGTATATAATCTGAGACAATAATCAACAATTAGAATCAAAATATGATGATTTCTAGACTACCTGTCTACAATAAGAATCAAGTGTGATGATTTCTAGACTACCTGTCTATTTGATTTACAATGATTTACAACGATGTTTATAGAAATATTAATTCACTGGGCCTCGTTTCCTCCAAACTTAACACAGCTCGTCCCCAGTCTGAAACACCTCCAATATACCAAAAATAGATGAGACCAGAATGACAAGCACTATTACACTGACTGATAAACGTCTCCCTTATGACCAAGGACGCTGGGCATCAATGGAAACTAAGGGCATTATCTGCAGTGATTTTACCTGTCAAGTCTAAACCCACTCTATTTAATTGGAGCAAAGACCTATAACCTAGCCACCGGTTATAGCAGTAAAACGTAACCTGTTAATTCGTTGCTAATGTTATCACCACGAATCCAACAGCCAGACTGACTGAAATCTACTGAGCAAGTCCTATTTATACTAGATGGTACAACGCCACCTAGTGGGCAAAAAGGCAAGTTTAACATGTTTCAATGAGCGCCCAAAGGAAAGATTGTCATTCAGCATCTAACAAGCTTCAAAATGATCTTGAGAAACAAAAGAGTGGTTTCCTGTACTGCCTAGCAACTACCTGATGAAAACGGAACACAGTAATCCAAATGAAAATCAAAGTATTACAAGTATTTTCATTACAATTTCGCCAATGGTTTTCTACCTTAACAGAGAAATGAAACTCATGTTTGCCAGTTTTGAAACTGATGTTTGTGGATCTACTCTTTCACATTTACAAAGTCTTTGATTTGATGTTTGTTAAAGGGTTAAGTTATGGTAGGAAAAGGTTACAAGTTATGTAGGTAAACCAATTTATTTCATGCTGAAGTCAAGACATACCATTTACCCTTTGCCACAAAATCCAAACTTTGAATGACCCTTAGAAATAAAGCTATTGAAAACATTCAGGTAAAATGAGATGTAGCATTTTCTCACTTTCCCTAAATGTTTTCTTCTTAACTCTGAAGACAAATTTCATGTTCCTAAAAGCTTTTATCATCTGTAAATACTTTCAATTTAAACATGGCTAAGATTGGGTCACATGGTAAAGATTTCATGTTTTCAGCTTGAAATAAGCAAGAATTAGCAAGTGCAGCTTTCTACAGGTTACAACATGAAGCCAGTGAACTAGTCTAATGAAGCATGTAAAAGACTATACATGTATAGGGTGATCATTCCATAGATAAATACAGGAGATTCAGAATGGTTCAGTTAAATTCTAGCTTGTGTCGCCGAGATGATTTACTTACTAGTTTACTGCAGGAGTCTTCTGTCTTTACAACACACTTCCTCTTCTTTCCAAAGACAGGACTGGGCTGTACATAAAAATACAAAACCATTTCATACTATCATGGATGTCCAGGACATAAAAAAATTAAAAGTACTGGTTCATTTAGAGCAAAAGTCTAGGAAAAAAATATGAAGTACCGGACAAAGAGCAGTCAGAGGATCAGCTAAACCCTACAAGAATTATGATAAGAAATTCGGGAGACTGTCAAACTCTGGACTTAATAATTGTGGGTTTGCTGATCTTGAGTTGGATGGTGTCAACTTTGCAAGGTTCTAGAATTGATTCCAATGTTCAGCCATAAACCCTTCAAACTATTGTTGACCAACTCATTGCACAAGTACCAGTACTGTTGTTTTTCTCAAGAAACAGAATTGACAGAGAGTTATTATGACCCAAATTACTTTAATTTCTAAACTGGTCTTTATAAAAAAAGGTAAAATAGTCATTTACCATGATTGAAATCTAAAATGTCAAAAAGTAACAATCCACTCAGTTCAGCCTTGCTGACCTGGGTTCAAACTTCTCACATTTTTAATATTTATTTTTTGCTAGCAATGGTTCAAATAAAAAAAAAAGGGTTAACTATGTTTTGAAATATTTTGCTAAATACCGGATAGTCTTCTTCAGAGCTGATTATTATTGGTGAATATGGGAAAATGTCACTGTCAGGCGGCTGTGTAGATCTTTGACTAGAGGGTGTTAAACTCTGACTGAATCTAAAATCCGGAAGGAGATCCTGCTGAATGGAGGGAGTCAAACTCTGGCTGAATATAAAATCCGGAAAAAGATTATGCTGACTGGAGGGTGCTGAACTCTGACTGACTCTAAAGTCCGCAAAAAGATCCTGCAGACTGTCACTATCATACATGCCTAAAACATAAAAAAAGACCTGATGCTGTATCACTATGCATTACAGGCCTAAAGTGTATGTCAAGTATTCTAAAAAATGGAGGTCAACAACAGCATTTTCTCATTATTTTACTTGAAGATTTCTGAAGCAACGGCGTTTTCAATATGCAATATCGTTCTAAATTAGCCCTAACTTTGTCACTTAAATTGAAAGCATGACAGTCTTCTTTCTTAAATCAATTTATATAATTCCCTTAAGGAACCTCTCAGCCTCTGTTTGGCAAACGATTTTGTAATTTGGTCATCAAATGGCAGAGAAATGACTTTTTGAAGCGACCCACTACTTTCTATAAATAGCATACTCCGGGATACCGATACGCGTAATCGAATACCAGCACGAGTTGTTCAATTCAAGTATTTATTTCTTTTATGCAATTATTGGTGTCAAATGGTCAAGGCCGCTGGAGTAAAAATCTTAAGGAATTTACAGCAATTTCTTTCAAAGACAATTTGGCTGTTGACAGATACAATTCGATAATCTATAAATAGCTCTGACCTCGCTACAAAAGAGATACTTTGAACGATTCACAGTCAACCCTAAACCTCTATAACACTTTGAAAGAGAGAGCTGGTTTGAAAAGAGAGAGGTGTTTTATATGAAATAATTAGAATGTAAGCCTAGTCATAACATTTTAAATATCTCCTTTGAATTGTCACACACATGCGCACAAGGGCTTGCTCCATCGGCTACTGAGTTTGAAATTTGGGGAAAAATGAAGAATTTGTAGATAACTAGATCAACTCGACCAAAACTTTACTTAAGGATAGGGCACCCTAATGCGGATTCCTGTAACATCGCCTTTCATCGCCGAAAACGTACGTAAGATGAAAGGCGATATTACACAAATCCCATTAGGGTGCCCTATCATTAATATAATGAATTATGAGTTGAGATATAAATTTGCAGGGAGACTATGGTGATGTTTCTGAGAGAAAGACTCTGCGAGAGCGGCTACAGTGTAAATCTTTTAAGTGGTACATTGATAATGTGTATCCAGAAATAGACCTACCTTCCAAAGCTCTATTTATAGGTGAAGTAAGTATACTTATCTTATTACAGACCTACAAAAGAGTCGACCGCGATCAAAATGCATTATACTGAAGTGACAAAAGATACATAGTAAACGGAAAGCAGGGGTAGTATCAATGAAAATACCTGTCCGTTCCTGGTTCACTGCAGTTCTTCACAGGAAATTCACAATTTATTATATGTTCTAGTGGCTCAGCGTTCGTGTTTAAACCTTCGTTACGGTGTAACAACATTCGTTACTAGAGGAAAAGCATATTTTTCAAGCACCTGTAGAATCGTAGAACATGGACAGTGGGAGGACAAATTCTACGAAAATACACAATCGTCATTACACCGGTAACAAACAACGCAGTGCACAGAAAAAGAATTATACTGAAGAAAAAACTCTAATGATTTTAAATTGTTTTGCTGCTTATTTTGATACCGTGCAGCAATCTTTTGCATGGTATTGCAAAGGGTAAAGAGAAAATCGTTCTTAAAAAAAAAAACATTCTAGATCTTGACGGTTCACAGGTGTTTCAATATAGGGACTTTACTTGGCTTCGAAAATCAAGTCTTGTTTCTACTGTATGAGTTTTGTATTTCTAGGAGCGTTCTTGTATGCAAACTGGTTTAATTTGATGATGCTTAATATCATATAAATTTGGACCATCAGGTGATGTGACAATGTTCGTTACTTATAGATTATTTATGCCTCATCAAGTTACATGTAGCTAGTGAAAGGTGCTGGCAACTCTAGTATGGATACTGAAGTAAAACATACAAATTTCTGCTTGGCATTTTTCCATGCAGAGATTCCCTGATGAGAGTATCCCTGGCCTAGAGGACGTTACAAATGCCACATATGACTGTGGTGGTGCAACGAAAACTCGTAGACATTTTTGTAAAATGAGTGTGATGCGTTACCTCATAAAGTTAAGTGAAGTCTGTCATTCGACAACAACTGAGGACTGCAAGCGTCAAGTCATATTCAGTATGACTAGTCATATTCAGTAAACGGGTGCAAGTTTGACGTTTAAATAAACGGGTGATTTTTTTGGGATATACATGAATATGTGGGCTGTCGCTGTCATGTGAATGAAATAATGGCGTAAAAGATCATTCTTTCAATCAACTGGTTTTGAAAAATATCTTAGATTACGCTAGATGATCATCTGGCGCATAGAACTTCGATTTGATACTCATTGTTTATAATTTAAGATAAAGTCTAAAAGCCAGATGAGTCAATGCCTTGACAGTATGGGAAGAATAACTCCACAGATGCAGAGATGTCATGGTCTACGCGGAAATCAGGTTCGTCCTCTAAGCGATTTTAGCTCGTGCTTTTGTTGAGAACAGATGTAAATAGATTAAGTTTGATACTATGTAAAACGGCTCGATAGTTCGACATATAACTTGTATCCTACCATACGAACTACCAGTTTTTCCTGATTGACAATCAGAGAGATCGCTTGTATTTTTTTTCATGGGCCTTGTCATCTTTGAATTTTTCAAACACGCTATACATGATCACGTCATTAGACATTACATCAGGTCATTGCGGCCTAGCATACTGTCTTTTATCCTTTTACTGCAACAGACTCTGATAAATTGCTGCGAAACTTGGTGGGAAAAAACAGTTACAAAATATTACAAATCTGTGACTTCCTCGTTTCTGTTCGACATTACTTATACGAAAGACAATGTTCTGATTATCAAATTTCATTTAAAAGAAAACTTCGTGTACAAAATACATTTCTGTACATTTGATATGGTATTTTGCCTGTATATTGCTTCTATAATTCAATATTAGTTTCTTTCATGAACATTGGCGAGTTCTGATTGGCTGAATTTTTTTTTTCATAGCTCCATGAAAAAAAAAAAAAAAAATAAGCAGTGCCGGAACTACTTTTGCAGTCAAACTAATGTAAACAAATATGTATACGAGATTCCATAATGTTTTCTGTCTGATTTTATATCCAGTCCGAATTTCACATTGCTAGCTAAATTTATTTTCTCTGAACATTGAAAAAAATATCCAACAGTAAATTCAAAGAGAGAGCTTAAACTCATTGTCACTTTGCTGGGTCCTAACAAACTTATTTTCATCTTGCTTCTACCGTATTGAACTTCTAATAATAAATCTACTAAATCTGCCAATGTTCAATACTATAATGACGTCATGAATTTACGTCATTATTACGTCATGAACGAGCAGATTTACCGCGCTATGAATTATCAATGAAATGGACATTAAATAAATACGCAATTTTGGATTTACAAAAATAAAAGCAGTTAGAGTAAACTTTAAGTGCATATTTCTTGTCTGTGATGTTGAATTATAAGGAATGAAGAGATTTTTTTTTTTTTTTTTCATGGAGGTATGAAAAAAAACCTAATCACAAAAAAAAAGTTCTCTTCATTCCTTAAATAATTTTCTCTCCAACCAACTGCGCACTTTATTGTAAATATATAATTATGTGTTCAATAATCAATTAATAAAACAGTTAAATGTTCGGATACAAAATGTACATGTTGTTTGGCGTGATGGATAAAACAGGAAATGTTTAGTACTCCAAATGTAATCAAATATAGTTCATGTATAAATCTATAAAATCTAAATAACTCTAACAGAAAAGGGGAAAAGAAATAAAAACATTTTCGGAAAGACGACCCTTTTTTTGACACATACATATTAAAAGCATTCACAAGGACAAATTAATCATGGCTCAAGTGAAAGAATTTTACAAATGGTTTCAAGAAAAGAATATGGGATAGGAAACACCGCAGGCAATCAGCATTTTTAGTAATCAGTTTAAAGAACGCAACAGAGTATTTTTAACCAGGATCATTCGCATTGTAAAAATTTCATTTCATATTGATTTTTTACATTGGAACAATATTATTTACAATCAAAGTGTTTATGTTTAAGTATGCAATTTTTGTATTTTAGATGTGGTTATTTGATGAATCACAAAACCTTGGACATGGAGGAAAGGAATGTTTAAGGCAGATCATGAAGAATGGAAAACTTGACTTTGGTTTATGTTCATCTACATCTTCCAGTTTGAAATGGAACATGCTCAGTGTAAGTGAAGACGTTTAAAAACAGTTCTATCACAACCAATATCGCTTAGCATGACATTGTCAATTATTTGACAATAAAACGGGAACGGTCATTACCTTTCACATATGCATGCATTTTAGTCTTAAATATTTTACCAGTGAACGATATATTTACACTAATCAAAGTTTGCTAAGCACCTATTATTCTACCATTGTGAAGTATCCATGAAATATACCTGAAAAATTTTTGAATTTGGATTTTGTTTAATGATATACTTACATTGTATCTTGGTGGATGCACAAGAGTTTGTAACTCGCGAAGGTTTCGAGCAATTTATGGACTGGACATATCCCCCTTTTTATACGCCCGTCGAAGACGGGACGTATTATGGGATCACCCATGGCGTACGGGCGGGCGGGCGTCCGGGCGGGCGTCCGTCCGGGCGGGCGGCGTCCAGTTCTTTGTCCGGAGCATAACTTTGTCATCTCCAGTCCGATTGACTTGAAACTTGGCATGTGTGTTTGTTGCAATTATACGGAGTGCAGTGCGAAAGAACCATAACTCTACCTCGTGCTGTCTTTGAGTTATTTCCCTTTGATCGTCATTTTTACAGCATTTTCTGCTTGTCCGGAGCATAACTCTGTCATCTCCAGTCCGATTGACTTGAAATTTGGCATGTGTGTTTGTTGCAATAATACGGAGTGCAGTGCAAAAGAACCATAACTCTACCTGGTGCTGTCTTTGAGTTATTTCCCTTTGATCATCATTTTTACAGCATTTTCTGCTTGTCCGGAGCATAGCTTTGTTATCTCCAGTCCGATTGACTTGAAACTTGGTATTTGTGTTTGTTGCAATAATACGGAGTGCAGTGCGAAAGAACCATAACTCTACCTCATGCTGTTTTTGACTTATTTCCCTTTGATCGTCATTTTTACAGCATTTTCTGCTTGTCCGGAATATAACTTTGTCATCTCTAGTCTGAACATCTTCAAATTTGGTATGCATGATTGTTGAAAATTTACGGAGTGCAGTGCACAAGAACCATAACTCTTCCTAGCACGAATTTTGAGTTATTTCCCTTTGATTGTCATTTTTACAGCATTTAGTGCTTGTCCGGAATATAACTTTGTCATCTCAAGTCAGATTGACTTCAAACTTGGTATGCATGTTTGTTGCAATATTACGGAGTACAGTGCGCAAGAACAATAACTCTACCTAGTACGTATTTTGAGTAATTCCACTTTGATCTTCATTTTTACAGTAATTCTTGCTTGTCCGGAACGGAACTTTGTCACCTCAAGTCAAATTGACTTGAGACTTTGGTAAACATGTTTGTTGCATTACCTGCCCTTTACGATTATTATACCCCCTCGACAACTGGTGGTGGGACGGGTGTACCTTGCGACAATTTGCCGCTCTTGTTTCATAATGCTTTGGTGCGCTGAAATATTGCCTATATAAATAAAGAAAACATTAATTGCAGACAGAAGTGTGGCTTGTAATTAGTATGGTATGGCAAGTAGATCTATATGTACCCTTGTCCTTATCCTGCTGTCTCACTCTCTCTTTGCAGGATGGCCATATTCAACACAAATTTTCTGGTTTGTGTTTACAACGTACACCAGGCCAGTTGTACAACCCCGCTGTAGGTTTAGCAGCGTGTGCGCCACAGGATGAACAGATATGGATATTTGTTCCACTTAGATGACGTATTACCTCATTCCATTCTTCCATAGCACTTCCATTTTTTGCAGCGTGGGATTTTGTATTATAAATAGGCCTACTATTGTATGGGACGGTACTGCTAAAATTAAACAAACTGTCTTCACAAAGAATTACATGGAAGGAGGTCTAAATAAGATCGATGTCAATAGTTATAATAAAAGTATGAAAATTAAATGGATAAGAAAACTAGTTGCTTGTGGTAAAAGTTGTCATAAATTCATAAATAATATAATTGACACACACAAACTATTTAATTTTGGAATGTTGTACTGTGAAAAAATTATTAACAATATAAAGAATAATTTCTGGATTGATGTTTTAAAATCTTTTATGGTATTTATCTAGAAATCTAGTTTTACAAAATTGCTGGATATAGTTAACATGCCTCTGTTTTTTAATAGGAATATTTTGGTAGACTCTAAACACATTTATAATAAAGTATTATACGATTGTGGTATAAGATATGTGAAAGACCTGTTAAACGTAGATGGAAGCTTTAAAAATTGGGTGGACATAACAAAAATGACTAGAAACAAAGGGATTTTTTAAAAATTTCTATAGCATTATAACTTCAGTTAAAACTTTCCTTTCAAAACATTATATTTCGATTAAAAAAGATGCTTTAAAAGGATGTCACAATCCTTCTATTAGCTGTTATTTCTTTCATACGCTAACTAAAACTGACATAAATAAACATGTTTATAATACTTTGATACACAACGATGAAATACCTTCGAGCAGAGTTAAATGGGACTCATTATATAACAACGTAAATATTGATTGGGAACAAGTTCATGGAAATGTATCTAAATGCACAAAAGACACTTATACACAATGGTTTCAAACAAGAATAATACATAGAATAATTCCAACAAATTCTCTGCTTTTTAAAATGAAATTGATAGATACTAACTTATGTACATTTTGTAAACGATATGAAGAAACTATTCTACATTTATTCCATGACTGTGAACACACCAAATTATTGATTAATAATATTGCAACAATATTAAGTACTTTTGACCATACTCTACAAATTGATAGTCGAACTTTACTTTTAGGCACATATACACCAAACGTACCATTGGACAGGCTACTTTTAGAATTTAAAAAATATATTTATCACTGTAGGAATAAACAAAAATTACCCTCAATGATCGGTTTAAAGAATACTTTAAATTTTACCTTGAATATTCATAATTGCACAAAAACAAATGAAGTTGACAAATGTCACATAACAATTGCGGAGCATGTTTTTCAAAGTCTCCTATTGCCAGTATAGTGTACAGATACACATATTAACGAATATCTATATCATTTTTTTAAACAAAGATTCCAGTTTCTTTACTCCATATCCACACACCCACTCACCCAAACACACACATACTTGCACCTATTTTATGTATTTTTCATTCTGATTTCTGATTGTTTTTATCTCTCTCTCTCTCTCTCTCTCTCTCTCTCTCTCTCTCTCTCTCTCTCTCTCAATAAAGCCACATTCAAGTAATGGAACAACTTTATGAAAAATACAATCTTTGTTAGTCATATGAAACATCTTTTGTATAAGAGTGCTAAAAATATATTATTAAGGACTATTATCTCTAACATCATTAGTGTCATTAGCATAAATACATTACTAACACATTACTAACAAACCTACTAACATTGAACTGTAAGGTATGATGGGAGATGGCCACGACTCCCATCATACCAGTTGACGTGGCAAATAAAAATCTAAAAAAAAAATAAATAGGCCTACTATAAAATGCATGTACGAAACGGAAAAAGAAAAGTAAGGTAAACATCTTACGGGGTAACTACTGAACCGATGAAGTACTTGGAAATATTGGAGGTACCGTCGGGAATTGTTTGATAACCCTACAGTTTCGAGTTATATTGTATTCTAACTATCCATGTTGACCCAGTTTCGATTCATTCTGTAATCGACCCTGGGTTATTTCACTAGCGTTTTCTCGTTCTCATGAATAATTCATGAAGCATTTTGATTGGTAATCTCAGTGTTTCCTTGAGAAAAATTGAACTATTTTTATCATATATACGACGTCATTTCTATTTTTTACTTGTCGATATCCAATCACATCACTCGTTGCAAATCATGCTTAGCGATGCTTTAAAAATGGCGACGCCCATCAACACCACAATCGAGAAGCGATTATAAGAGATTTCCGGCGTAGCACCGAAAGATTGGACCAGCCCGCATAGCTCAGTTGGTAGAGCGTAAGACTCGTGATCATGAGGGTGTGGGTTCGATTCCCACGGCTGGCCATCTAAAATTACTAATAGTCTTTCGGATGAGACGTTAAACCGAGGTCCCGTGTGACGGTGCTATACACCGAGCACGTTAAAGAACCAGGCGTAACTTAGGATGGGTTTCGTCCTGTATCCGCACTATCCCCCGTAACAATACTAACAGCCTCCAGGGGGCGTCGCCCATATGGGAAACCGGTGGCGACGATAAATAAACGCAAATTCAATCAATCAAACCGAAAGATTGTCAGTTAAAATCGCACACACAGCTTTATAGTGTCGTCCCTGTATAGCACAGATCGTCAGATAAGAAGTATTTTAAATTACCTAGACTCCTCTTATTAGCGTGCGCCTATGACCGACTCTCGCAACAGTCAACACGTAGAAATGGACGACGGAAAGGAAAACACCGTGCAAATATTTAAATTAAATTCGCGCACAACTCGACATTTCTGCTATGGTACGTGCAACAGTGATAGCAGATATGCTAAAAGGCCACACATGAAAAAGGTCGGATAGATGCCCTTCCAAAAGCCGAAAACCAACAAGGAATAATGTGAAAGATGGCTTCCTGCTTGCGGATAGGAGGATTTCACAGTTGAAAAAATGAAGAAATGGACTTATATTTGTACATTTAGCATTTCATTGGCTGGGCTGGACCTACCGATAAGCATCCTGATCCCATACCAGCTACCTTTACACCGCAAGAGGTAAGATCCTGGTGTCTCCTTATTAAAGAAAATACGATATTTTGGCCCCGATGCCATTGTATGTTAAATCTGTGTCCTTCCTCTTGTTTGTGTACATGTATTATGTTAACTTCATATTAAGCTATCATATTCATTATTTTTCTCTTCTAGAATGTCCCTAAGCTTGATTTGTTTTTTCTCTTTGCTTAACCTGTTTTTTACGACCCAGACGAAGAAGCCCTCTGAAAACATTGTGGGAAAAGGAAAAAATGCTGGTAACCAGCATTTTCTCCTTTTCTCAGAATATTTTCTACTGTTCTTTAGTCAGTTTCAACTTTTGAGTCACGTTTATTTTGTCGTCTGCAAATGCTTTAAATCTGGACAAGTCAAAAATTTTGTCGTTTGGTAAAGGTAAAATCGATAGAAGATTTGAAAGCATTGCAGAAAAATGATAAAATACTACAAACCGGCATTTTATAGTTTTCCATCCACTTACTTTGTCTTTTATGTGGTTTAACTCATTACCAAACGACAAAATTTTAGGTTTGTCCAAATCGAAAGCATTTGCAGACGAAAAATTAAGTCACTGAAAATTTGAAACTTGTTTTGTGAAGGGTGGAAAACATTGTGGGAAAAGGAGAAAATGCTGGTTACCAGCGTTTTCTCCTTTTCCCACAATGTTTTCTAAAGGCTTCTTTCTCAGGTTCGTCAAAAGTTGGGATTGTGTGGTAATGGGTTAAGCGACATAATTTTGTTCCATGAAAATATGTTAAACTATGGAATCATTCAAAATTTTTATAGATCTAGTCTTGTTAAAGAACTGACCCTTAAGCTGCTAAGCGTGACTTGCTGACCTTTTGCTGACAGAGTAGATTTAGATTAGACTATGCAAAAAATCATTCTGATCTTGGATATATACTGTCCAACGAGATATTTTTCACCAAAATGGTAGTTTGGGTTTTTACTATCAGCTTGACAGTTTTATTTAACTTCTGTAGAATAATGAGTCAATGAAAGTTGTGTTTTATATTTCAGGTTGATCATTTCTCACGCAAAAGGAAAACCCCAACAGCATGAGCCGCACTTGTCAGTAAGAGACAGCTTTTTGAAGCAGTGGAAGCCCTTCATTCTTTGCAAGACAGTTTCAACTAGGCAGACTTGAGTGTGGAGTCATCCACAAAATGGTCAGAATGAAAACAGATTGTAATTGTGAATTGTAGCCCCTATTCCAAATTAAAATCTGTGAAATACTTAGGAAATATAATTCATTTAGATCTAGATCTTCTGAAGATTTTCCATCTATCACTGTGATAGAGCTTACAGTTTAAAAAAATACACAGTGCTGTTCTGCTAAAAAAGTACACAGTGTTGTTCTTACATAACAACAACTTCTATTTGAGAAATAGATGTAATGGTCCTAAAAAAAAACTATGTACACAGTGCCATAAATTTATTGTCTTTTGGTATTGTGCTAGTGTTCTGGGGCAGGGCATTTTGAAGCCAAAGTAATAAAGAAACTTTAATATATGAGCAAACTGTTGCCTTGATACAACAGAGTTGTTTTGGAGAGTTACCAAAAACATTATTCAGGGATACAGAAAACTAATTCAATTAATTATTCATGTTTTCTGCCTCTGTTTCAGAGCATACATGAATGTGATGCATTCATGAATGTGATGCATTAAATTTGTGAGAGGGAAAATGTAGGAAACCTAGTTGTTCTCCTTTCCATACAATGTTTTAAATCCTCATAAAACTACAAAATGTTAGACTTGTCCAAATTTAAAGCATTTACAGACAACAAAATAAATGTGACTCAGAAATTGAAATTAGTTTCTTAGAAAACATTGTGGGAAGAGGAAAAATGCTGATCACAAGCATTTTTCCCTTTTTCACTACATTTTATGAAGTCTCTTGGGTAATTAAATCTTGGGATTGTTTGCATGAGTGTTAAAGAAAATGCCCTCATAATTTGTGTTACTTTACCAACTCTACGAATGCCTAAAAGATTGAAATGTCATCTTGTGGAAGTTCAATGATATGACATTTTTGAGAGTGCTTATTTAACTCTTTGCCAAACAACAAAGTTTTAGACTTGTCAAAGTTGAAAGCATTTGCAGACGACAAAATAAATGTGACCTGAAAATTGAAATTTGACTTCAGTAGAGTAGAAAACATGGTGGGAAAAGGAGAAAATGCTGGTTACCAGCATTTTCTCCTTTTCCCACGTTTTCAGACGGCTTCTTGCTCTTGGTTGTAAAAACCAGGGATTGTTTGGTAAAGGGTTAAAAAAAGATAAAGTTGGAACAAGAAATACGTGCTTCACAATCAAGTTTTATTTTTCATCATCAATTACTTACGTACAACAGTTACGTGTACTGGAGTTTTACCTTGGTAATTCATACAGCAAGTTTACCATAAAGGAACATTCTTGAAAAGTACATTTACAAGTATGGATTATCAACATGAACTTAATCTTTACCAGATAACACAATATCACACATGTCATAATCTAATGCTTTACCAGATGACAAAGTGTTAGACTAGTCCAAATTGAATTTTGAAGCATTTGCAGACAACAAAATCAATGTTACTGAAAACTGAAATTGGTTTGTGGATAAGTAGAAAACATGGTGGAAACAATAGAAAATGCTGTTTACCAGCATTTTCTACTTTTCTCACCATGTTTTCAAAGGCCTTTTTTCTTCTGGATTGTGTGGTAAATGGTGAAAAACTTTTACGACTTGTATGTGGCTAAAATAATTGATTTTGGCTCTCAGCAGGTGAAAACATTGTGGCAAACGGAGAAAATGCTGGTTCAAAAGCCTTTCTCCTTGGAATGATTAAAACGTAGGATTGTGTGGTCAACATGCATTATTGATTGTACAGTAAGATACATTTTTAAAATAAAATTTTAAGAAAAACTCAAGGACTTGGATATTGCAAGCATTTCTTCCCTTTTTCCATTCTGTAATGTTTTTGATACAGTAAGAAAAAGACCAATTTTTAGTAAAGGGTTATGATATAGTAGATGATCATTTGAAAACAATGAAGGAAAGGCTTTAAGCAAGCACTTAGAGCCTTCAAATATTACTAATACTGTAGTTTACAGGAACCAAGGTAATTTGTTACCTTCTCTCAGACATTATTTTATCCCTATTCTGCAACTACGTGTACATGTATATCTTTGTTAAGAAAAGTTGATGCTACAGGTGTAAAGAGTCTCATTGCAAGAACTCAAAGGTTCAAGTCTGTACCACATGAGAAAATTTTAGACTGGTTTACAATGTAAGCATTTGCAGATAACAAATTAAACGTGGCTCAATTGATGGAAAGCATGGAAAACATTGTAGAAAAAGGAGGCAACGCTGGTTAACTGCACTGTCTCCTTTTTCACACTGTTTTTAAAGCTTTTAACATCAGTGTCATCAACACTCAGAGTTGTTTAGTAAAGTATTAAAGATTTGCAGGCATGAGCCACCTTTGAACCCTCATTTCAAAGTATTCTGGTAAAAGTATGTTATGATGAAATTTCAGCAATTTTGATTTAAGATCATTCCAAAAAGTATAGCCTCTGTCAATTCTTTGATGATATTAACCGGTAGGTGTCCACACAAAAAAAGTTACAGTAACTGACATTACAGACAGCCATTTGCATTTGAACTTGATAATAAAATGCATGGTTCTCTTTATGATGCATTGATCCATGCTTTAATTTGTAACAAAGTTGATTTTTCGGTGGTTCTGGATAGTTTTCAATATCCAAAGGATGCAAACTTTGCAAACAATAGGGACACTTGACCTCCAGAATGCTCACTAACTTATCTCCTTCATAAATAAGGCCATCTGGGCTACGTTCAAATTCAGGGGAGTTTGGATTTACCCAAAATCCACTCCTTGTTGCATGCTGTCCTGGGCTAAGATATATATTTCACAAAAGTTTGCATCAGCAACCTGTCCATTATCGATTCCATACTTAAGTGATTTAAGTCTTGGTGGTCCCTTTCACCAGTAGAGAATACTGCCCTCTTTTTGTCACAGCACTACATACTTTGGCATTTGATGCCGTGATTCTCAAGTATCTATGTAAATGCCAGTTAACTGAATCCGTTTGATCTTTAGTTCCTATGATTTCCATAGAGACATCACCTGTAGTATGTTCTCTCAATGCAGTTAGGCAGTTTGTGTTTGCCTATGTAGGAATACGGTGTCAACTTCGTTCATGGTATTTTACCCCCATCACTCTTTTAAGCATCGAGTCAATTCCTTTATTTGGTAATGATAAAATAAAATTGTTAACAAATGCTTGCTGATTCTGAATATAGTCTGTCGGTCTTGGATAATGCTGAAGTATCCTGTCCGGTTTCAGTTTTTTTTTTGACGTAATGTAAAGCATTCCTCAGGGTCACGTTTCGTTTACCCTCCCTTGTTCCACCCACACAGTTTGCTCGTGCAGCTAGGTGTATCATAATTTAACTGCATTTTTCTAATGCAAACAGGAGAGCAGCAGTGCGATTGCATCTGTTCATTGCAGAATGGCATACCTCACCGGAGACTACTCCCGATTCGGGGGTCTAGCTCCGATGTTATTTTTGTGATTGTTTCTCCTCTAGCGGAGAAACAATCACAAAAATAACATCGGAGCTAGACCCCGAATCGGGAGTAACCGGAGACCAGCATGCCGACGGCCGCCATATTTGTTGACAACCTTGGGTTTTTTTTTCCAAGGTTATTTTTAGTAAATGACGAAATGAAATTGTCCTCCCTACTATGTTATCGATGTTTCGATTGGCTATTAGGGTACTTCCCGACCATATGAATATTCATTAGAAACGAGAATTTGCTAGTCAATTTTCCCAGGGGTAATGCATGGAGAGTAACGTAATGCTTAAACCTGGGTTCCGAGGATGTATTCTAACATGAATTCAACTCTATATAAACACAGTGCAACGAAAGCGTGGTAAAATCTACGTCATTCTATATAGAGTGACGTCATTCTGTATAATTTAAGTCGCCCGTGGCTGTTCCATGTCTTCGCCCTCCGATATTTTATCAACGAGGTCACTTGATGTAAACAAATCGTCATTTTTCGCTCCTTGACCAAGGTGGTAGGAAAATCCTCAAGGATTTACCGACATTAACTGTTTGAATAAAAATTGATAACGGTGGAACTATATGAAATGTTACCAATAAACATATGTAAGTCAAGTGTTTCATCCTGTTTAATCCGACGACATGCACAACCGATTGGTGAAAATATAATGACTTGCCGAAACTCCTGGGTTGAAGATGCCGCACCGACTGATCTATCAGTCCATTTCTAGTCCTGCTTTTGGCTGAAATCTATTTGACCGGCGCTCTGACAAACTGGAGTTTAATGCATCTCCTTGATGCATTATACCAAGAAAGTTATCGCATAAATATGGATCCATGAGATCCATTTCGTCTAACAACCGACTGCGCAGGCTGACCTGGGTCGATACTTTTTGTAGATGCATTAAGCCCCCTTTTCACAGAGCATGACTCATTTAATGAATAGATAACAGCACGTCACGCGCATTGCTGGTTCAGTCTCCAGACTGCGGTCCTCGAGATACAGGTCTTAAAGGTGGCCCTTCAGATTTTGGGACGAAAATTTTACAAAAATACAAAAAAATCATCCTTATACTCCCAAAGCCTTTTAATTTTCATTCATAAAACCCCAGTAGTCGAAAACCATCCGGCAACAAGAGAAATTAGAGATTTACTACAGCCCAGGTCGACACCGACGGGAAACACGTTCTATTTTTACATGAGCAACTCGCTCATTTACATACCGGAAATACACAGACAAAGCTTCAAACATAGCGTCCGAAGAAGACATTATGGAAAATAATTACATGTTTGTTATGTTATGGAATTTAAGCGTCATTAGTCACGTGCCAGTCACTTGACATTCCCACAATGCTTTTTTGGTTTCTGACGCGAAATCTAAAAATACCTTAAGAGGCTACGTAGCCTTTTAAGGGAACACAACCAAAAAAAATTTTTTTTGTAATTTTGTGATTCTTAATTAATGATGATTTGTAATGTTTTTTCATATAAATTTCAGTGATATATATATTTTTTAATTTGATGAGATGTGAAAAATCTAAATACCCACCTTTAAATTGTAAGTCTAAGATGCAAACAATCTGTCTCATTTCTAATTTCAGTTCTAATCCTGTACATTGCACCCTCTAACTATCCTAGACAAAGAGAATAGTGAAGGATTCGTTTGTTCGTACGGTGTTTAACGCAGTTTTCAACGTTATTTAGTTATATCGCGGCGGTCAGTTCGCACAATATTCTTTCCGAGCTACTGGCTGCTTTCAAACATACCATCGGCGAAACAATGATCAGTGGTAAGAGAAGAATGGATCCTGTAGCAATGAATATTATCAATTCTCGGGAAAAAAATGCCGAATTGTGGAATCGAACCGGCGATCAGATAAGCAAAGCAATCTCGTCACTCAACGGTATTGAAAACAAAATTGGAAAAATGTTGCATATAAAAAGCTTCTTTTCACTTACTGCTTTTTGCGGCTGTCAACTGCGAAAGGAGTTGGGGTGGGGTATGAGGTAATTGTCCTATTTCATACAATTATGGGTCCACTCGCATGTCAAAAACGACGCTGACCCTAGTTTTGACGCTGTAATGGACAGTAAGTCTCGATAAAAAGTTTGGATGGGTCGTTGAGCCATATATTTGGATTTTATGTCAAGGTAAATATTTTTTAGTGTGTGTGTTATTCATCGTGTGTGGGTGCTTCTTTACAGCACAGCTTAGTTAATACTTTTCTACACAATCCCTAGTTTTAACGACCCAGACGGGGATAAATTTTGAAAACATTGAGGGAAAAAGTGAAATATTGGTAACATGCATTGCCTTCTTCTTCCAAATTATTTTCTGCCTTTTCTAGGACAAATCTCATCATTTGCGCCTAATGCAACTTGTCGTCTGCAGATGCCTATAACTTGGACCACTCTACAAATTTGTTGTTTGTTAAGGAGCTACGGCAAACAGTTATACAAGTTATATAGATTTTTAGAAAATTGTAGTCGTAAATGGATTTCTATAAATCTTCATTGTACTGGAATTAACGATAAGGAACCTTGAGGAACAGGCAGCAACACATTTCAAGTTTCAAATTATATCAAGGCTTCAAGGTACCAATGAAAATCTGTTTTGTAGTCGACAAAGATCAACATCAAACTGAAGGGATCTACACTATTCGCTCTTTAGTGAAAAATCCGAGCAAAATACGCTTGAAATTACGATATTCGGTCTGTTTGCCTTATCAATTTATTTAATAGACTTTTGCAACGTACACCAGCAACGACTTCGGACTACAGACTTCTGACTTAAACTAGGGGTTTTCTCAGAATATCTCAGACGATTGTGTGAATAAGTCAAATTTCGTGATCAGTATTAAAAAGAACAGAAAATAAATCACCAATGAATTACACAAATATCTGTACTTCATATTGTGAACTTATCGAAGGGATTTTCTCAAGCAGGGTGAAATACAAAGGAATTAATTTATGATGGTTTTATTTTTAATTCTTCAAAAACCGTACTAATGACGTAGCAGACGAGTCATGGCCCTCTGAACTGCTTACTCCTAGTTATCGAAGCAGTTTAGGTACTTTCTTTGTGAGAAAGTTCTTGTAGGCCAGGGGGCCCTGCGTGGCTCAGTGGTAAAGTGTGGGACTCATAACCTGAGAGCCGTTGGCTCGAGCCTCACCTGATCCGCTGGGTTTTTCGTGGAAGTGCCTTCGACAGACACTTCAGAGCCTTAGCCTAGGAGTGGAGAAACCTAGGAACTACATGAATATGTGAGGCGGTCGTGATATGACTGAGATAATGTTGAAAGCGGCGTAAACACCATTCAATTAATCAATCTAATAGGCTAGATGACTGGCGTATTATGTCGGACAGGAGCTGTTTTGTCCACGAGCCCGTCGATTACTAGTTGTACATCCCGACGGCACTGTGAAAGATTAAAAAATTGACGATTTTAAATTTCATCATTATCATTGTTTCTAATCTCAACGTTGAAATGCTAAAAAATTCCTTCAAGGGCTTTAACAAAAAGTTGATTGATTGATCAATTGATAGAATGGTGTTTAACGCTGTTTGTAACACTATTTCGGTTATATCGCGGCGGCCAGTGCACATAATTATCCATGTTTCCTGGAATTTCTTTTTACCAGTTCTTTGTGCAATATCATTCCCAAGCCACTGGCTGCTTTTTGACATAGCCAACGTCTAAACAATGATTAGCCGTGAGAGGAATGAATCCTGTGGCAATGACCACCATCATTCCTAAGAAAGAAATTGGTCGAGCTAGGTATTCGAACTTTAACAAAAAGTCAAAGTCAGACCTGTCCTGAATCTAGGGTATACTACAAAAGCACAATACGAATGTAGGAAAGAAAGTATCAGGGAAAAACTATAACCAAACTGTGGGACAAATATGATGTCTAAGAGGTTCACGCCGACAAATTACCGCAGTCCTTGTAAATGTGTTTTGAAATAAACCACAGGAGCAGTGGTTGTCTGGTATCGGCATTGTGGAGAAAGGATTAAATGTTATTTACCTCAGTGCTTGTAAATGTGTTAAGGCGTTGTGCATGTTGGATACATCATTTACCAAACAACCCCTGTTACTACGCCTCATAGATAGAAATCATTCAAAACACTTTGTTTTCAAAAGCCTCTTGCTGCATAGGTGTCTGAGTGCGTCTTTTTGAAGTAGAAGGTTTACTCACCAATCTATGATTCACATTTCTATTCTCCTTTTTTGATACGGTTGCGCAGCCATCCACAATAACACAAAATCCAGAAATAAACCACAGGAGCAGTGGTTGTCTGGTATCGGCATTGTCATGTGATCCATGGAACAACTGTTCATGTTGAAAGTGGCTCTCTGGTCCTAATAAATGATGCTCAGCAATTATGATCAAAATTGGGCGTAATCCGGAACATAGATTTCCTGAAAATTGCATTTACTGGCAAATAAAATATATGCAAATAGATTTCCCCTACTCACCGAATATAAAAGTGTTTAACTTGGGAGAACGGAAAGACCTAGATTTCCGAAATGTCGCCAAGTTCAGTGCATACCTAGGTTGCTGTGGAGTTTCTTTTGAGCACAGTATAGCCAGGCTTGAATCGTACAGGGCTATAAGTGACGTTTGGAGACATTCTAGACATCTACTAAGCTATACTGTGAATATATTTGCCAATTTGATCCGTCGAAGGAGGGAAATTGACTTTAATACTTAAATAAGACACAAAATGAGGTGAACAGATATTTGTGTAATTCAAAAGTGATTTGTTTTCTCTTCTTTTTAATATACTGTTACGAATGTGAACCTTTAATCTATTCTCACAATCCTCGTATGTACAAATGTTTTGAGAAAACCCCTAATTTAAGTCGGTAGTCTGTAGTCAGCTGTCGGTACTGGTGTACGTTACAAAAGTCTACTAGGCGGTGTTAGACCTCCACTTTCTTGACCCTTAGGCTACTGAGCGAAATTACTGACCTTTCGCGGGCAGTGTAGATCAAGAGCGGAGTGCACAGAACGTGCAGTCTGATCTTGCATCTACACTGTCCGATAAAGAGATTTTTTTTTTCTCAAAAAAAAAAAATAGGTAGAACCAAAAAAAGTTTTGAGTAGCATTATTTGGGTTTTTACTATCAGTTTCAAAGTTTTATTTTCCTAATTTAGCAGGATAAGGGTTAAACATACATCTTTACTCGTTTCCATCCTGTTTTTTAACCGTTTTTTTTTTTCTTTATTTTTCGGCGTAGCTGTATGATCTCACTTTTGACCTACTTTCAGTACTAGGAGGAAATGAATGGTTACACATTTTGTGATTGGCCAAATATAGGTAAACTACGCAAAAAAATAAAGGTCATAGTAGAAATTAACCGACATGGACATTGACTAGAAAATCACGTAATGATCACATTTACCTGTGTAAAGATGTACTTTTTGGCCATGCAGATGTTAAACTCTAGCAAAACATCCATAATCTAAATCATATGGATAAACTAATAGCAATGAGTATTGGCGAGTTTTCTATTTTGGTTAGTGTAAGGGATATGGTACCCGTTTTACCTCGCGTAAAACCGAATAAGAATTGCGACGGCAGGCTACCGCTCTATTGTCTTACACGAAAACGGGTTGTGAAACAACTGATTTCGTTTCTTGTCACAATGAAAAAGATGTTATGTCTTGAATTTGATGATTTAATTCGAAACGTGAATAACTATGCCTACCTGGGGGAACAATCGATTTTATTGCGTTGTTAGCGAAGAAACTGGATTTCTACTAAATTACTCTTAATAAAAGTAGATGGGTGTGGTCAAGCATTGAGAGGGGTGATAAAACCCCGCCTTCTGATAACGACAAATAGTCGATGTTTGAAAGGTGCTTCATTTTTGCACAAAAACATGCAAATGTACTTTGTTTTCTTTTTAAAGATTTCATCGTATGGTCTAAACAGACCTTTATTTAAACATGATTCATTAATAAAAAAAAAAACAGAACAAACGATATATTCCGAAACATGGCAGAATGTCGACTCTCATTTTACGTTAAACATGAGAATTAATGTATTGCTCAATAACGCTTCCTCCTTCTTAAATCCTATTTAAAATTCTGCTTTCAACCATATGCAAAACAATTTAAAAGAGGCTACTTTCATAACTGTTTTCATCATTTCTCATCATATTATACTACAAACGAATTTAAATATTCATATCCCATTGCCTCTTACGCCGTCTGTCTTTTTTAAAAGATATTTCTTGTATGAAACTATAAACACTCTTGCATCTTCATGCCAAATATTGCCCCGATGGTTGCAAGGTTGCACAGATTTTGGCAGATAGAAAATGCATTTCATTCTATTGCGGCTAGCCATGGACATAACAACCACAGTTTCCGGTTTAAATCGAAGACAAATCCCTACAGTTTCTTTACCCCATACACCTTATATTGATTTTTAATCGGTCGGCGTGAGCCGGGCGATTAGAGAGACCACGAATTTCGAAAACACGTCCGCTGAGGGCAAACTGATGTAACCGCAACTCGTAACAGCATTCACTTACAACATTACAATGCTTAACAAGCCTGTCGTGACCTTATTATGTTTACTACTTTCGGTTGAGCGCAAGAATGAGTAAACAGTCCTAGTAAGAAGGCGTCAAGTAATCCCGTTGTCAACTTTTCAGTTATGCAATAAACGGCGATTACAACTTGTTTAGCGTTGAATTTTGTCATATTACCAACATAATCAATATGTCTAGCGAACAGAAATTGAAAAACTCGCAGCAGTTTATTTTCAAAACAGTTATCAGAAATGGGGTCAGTGATGATGAGTAAGAATTTAGATTGTACTGCTTTAGAGCAAAGTGATGTAAATGCAACTCCTAACAGGCGCACGTTTAAAATAGTGATTGGCCGAGGGTTGTTTGACGCTAATGAGGCAAAAAGGTGTGAAGCTGTGAGGGAAAGGGATGTAAAGTTGTGTAAGGGTTATGACCTCTAACTTCTCAGTAGCGGAGAGGTCATTACGTAAGCATTTTCAGAATGGATTGGCGATCTCACGCCTGCAACTTAACTAGCCAGACTCTCCATTCACAATACTGACAAGCATATATACCTGATTACGCATCTTTCAGCGTCAGATGTGTTAATTTTTTATAGCCTCTTACAGACACGGCACTACCATTTTGTACGGTTACTGATGTGTTTCTTATTGATGAGCTTAGACTGGAATCAGTGTGCTGACCCTTGCCAAAACAATCCTATGGGGCTTTGAAAATATGGTTGGAAAGAGAGAAAATGCTTGTAACCAGCATTATGTCTTTTTCTAACAGCATTTTCTTCACCATTTGAAAGTTTTCGAAATAAAAATTTTGTCATTTGGTTGACTTAAATAGAGCATTTTCTCTTTGTCTGAATCAACGGACCAGGGAAAAGTTTAGGAGTATGTTATTTTTTCCATTTTTTTTTTTTTTCTTAGAGGGCTAAGCATAACTTATGCTGCCTTTGCGGCAAGTCCAGATTCAGACCAGACTGTACAGAACATGCATTCAGAACTTGGATCTATCACGTCAGCTTTTCTATGAGATATTCTAGTCAAGACAGCAATGACCCTTCAATAGTTAGGGTACTTTTCCAAGCTTGATATGTCTCTTTCATTAATTCAGGGTCCTGAGGTAAAAGTCTCAACAACATGTATGTCTCATCGGATATTTCATATTAGTTGATTCTCATCCTTTCCACAAGGTCCTGTTTTACAGCTAAAGAGCACAAGGTTTACTGTAGCTTTACTCCTCGCTTATTAGAATGAATCAAATGCATGCCCTGTATTGGTCAAGGTTAAGAAAAGTTACTTTTGCAGACAATAAAAGATCAAGATTAGACTGTCCTTTGAGTGCAGTGCAGATCAATATTATACACATAGATATCTTAGATCATAAAGTTATGTTCACGTAGGATACAGATCTACATGAAAAAAAAAACGACCATGAAATTGTAATGTTTGGATATTGGTTTCTGACTGGAAAAGGCCAGTAGGTTAACTCAGTGTTCTAACTCTTTACACCACACAATCCCATTTTGAACAACCTTGAGGGAAAAGGCTGTTGAAAACATTGTAGAAAAGGGGGAAATGCTGATAACTATCGTTTCTCCTTTTACCATGATGTTTTCTACCTTTTCAACGATTCAACTCATCATTTGGGCTACAGTCAAATTCAATTCGTAATGTACAAATGCTTTCGGTTTTGACAAGTCTAAAATTTCTTTGCTTGGTGAAGAGTTGACGGTTACGTAGTTACCAGTATTAGCTACATTCTTTGGAAGTACGGTACGGAAATTTGGCAAGCAGACGTTTTGGCCTGGGTGATTCTGCCCAGGACGATTTAGCCAGCCAAAATATTAGGTAGGACAATTTATCTAGATAAATACGATGGCTTGTTAAATCAAAGCGTTGAGAACCCTGAAGTGGTATTTGTCAAGGAAGCCGTTGTGTGGAATTAATAATTTGAAAGAAAAAGAAAAAATATTATTCAAATATTGGCTTGAAAGGCAACCAACTAAGGAAATGAATACCTTTTTTGGTTGAAGGGAGAGTACTCATGACAAAGTTAGGATTATTTGTGTATTGGTGGTCTCCTTTTGATCATTAGGAGTCGGGAGTAACGTTTCTTGACAGTAGGATGCATGATGGATAGAGAGAGAAACCATGTGAATATATCGAATAAAATTAAGTTTGTACCTGAAAACTATGATTTTTAAATATCTTTGGTCGTAATATTTAATTCCCAACATTACAATAAATTATTTCGATCTATAAATATTCATGCCCAATCAAATGGAGTAGCTCGCAATCACTGGATGAACAAGCCATGTGACGAACTGGTTTTGGAACGAAAATGCCCAGGACCAAGTGATCGGTAGACAAATTTTGTATCATTGCGCCAATAGAAGGCTATGAGCGAGTGAAGCTATTTTCAATCAAAAATCAGTATTTTCACGATCGATGGCCTCACCTAGTGTATTTTAACATGCCATTTCCAATTACATATCTGAGTGCTACCGAAAATTCATTTGCCTGAGAAAAATTGAGTTTAATTGGGTTTATTTCCTTCGGCTTTGCACAAAGTACGATACATGGTCTTCAAAATTCAATATTGAACTCATAGTGGTATTGTCTTCGACAAATACCACAAAAATGGAGAATTGGATAGCCCACTAGCGGACAAAACTAAACGATTCGGGAGTCAAAATGCAAACACATTTTATACGATTTATTCATACTATTCTAAAGTATGGATATTATTAAAAGTCTGATAATGTGTTACAGTACAGTCTGTTTATGTTCCAATCGTCGGTAGAAAAGTGATTCTTAAAACTAGAATTAAAGTTATTAAAGTTTCTAAAGAATATTAAATTTTACGTTTGTGTATGTGTGTTTGTGTGTGTTTTCTTTTTTATTCTTTTATGAAAGGCTGGTAGGTACTGATAATCTAGTAAGAGTGACGTCTAAAGCTTGATAATAGGTATTGCTGATTAGAATCCCGTATCTTTTCCCTCTATTGCTGACGGCTGGCAAATACCTACTTAAACATTCAGTTAAACTACTAATTTGTAAAAGATAGGTTAAAAATTTAAAAAAAGTTCCTAGGTGGCTCAGTTGTATGGTGTAGGATTCAACTCCTGTATTTTTTGTGGGAGTGTCATCGGGTAGGATACCTCACAGCCCTTGCCTAGTACGAGTGAAATCCATGACATACATGGAAAGCAGGCTGTCGCCGCGATATGACTGAAATAATGATGAAAGCGGCCAAAAACACAAAACAGCCAATTAATCAACCAATTCATTACTGAATTACGATAATTTCCACATAGTCATTTGCAAGAATAAGAATGGATTTCTTAATCCATTATCAAGGTTCTAATTCAGTACAAAAAACAATATAATATGGGGTTCTTACTCCCATTTTATCCCCGCTTCGAAACCTTAGAGGGAAAATCAATTTATGTGCCCGAGAGGGTCCTTAATTGGCAAAAAGATATTCTATTTTATTCTATTCTATTCTACACAGTTCAAACAACTACCATTTGATTTGTGTTTTTCAAAACAGTGTGTTTATTCAGTGTCGAACGATTACAGGGCTGATAGCACTTTGATTTATCTACGTTTCCACAGCTGACCGTCAAGTTTAAACAGTCTTTGTTTACTCTTTGGCTGTAAAGATGTCTCTTTAGTGACGTAAATTAAGAAACATTAAATTTTTCATACACAAGAAAAAAAAAAATAATGTTTTTCTTCTCGACGGCTTCAAATACATTCCGCTGCAATATAAAGAGACATATAAATCATAATTGAGAATAATAAAGTGGTAGACAGTGTAGATCAGAGATCAGACTGCACGTTCTGTGCAGTCTGATCTTGATCTACACTGGCCACAAAAGCTTGTTTTGTCGTCCATGGTACGGAAAGAGTTTAATCAAGCTTCAATGCAAATTGAAAGGGTTACAGCAAGGTTAAAGAACGTACTAGTTCATCTGTCATACATAACAGTTGATGTATTTTGACAAACGTGCAGACGAAAAAAAGCCTGTGTATGCGTTCAGTGTGATCTTAATTTACTTTTTCCGCTTCTCTGTCAACAGTTAATTGTTTGTTTGTATGTTGTCTTACATTATCTTAGCTATATAGCGGCGGCCCGTGCACCTATCCATGCTTTCCTGGAATCTCTTTGATATTCACAATATGCACAATATTCTTCCGAGATCTCTGGCTGCTTTCCTACATAAGCATCAGCGGTGAGAGACGAATGGATCTAGTTGCAATGGCGATCATCAGCTCTCAGAAAGAAATTGGCTGAGGTGTGAATTCAAACCAGCGACTCAATGTACTTAAGTCCTGTACACTACCGACTGCGCTTCCGAGGTTCGGCCCATTCTCTATCCATAGCCTTCCGAGACTAGTCGTATCGGATATTGTAGATTAAAGATCAGACAGTGCGATCTGTATAGTCTGATCTTAATCTACTCTATCCTCAAAAGCGCACTAAGAATTAAATAACCTGCATTAAAATAGGGTTGATACCTGCAAACTTATCGTTCAGAGAAATGTCCTGTAAACTTTAACTTTCAACCAGAAACAAAATTTTAGACACGTCCGTATTAAAAGCATTTGAAGGCGACGATTATCATGTTGATCAATATCTGAATGTGTTTTAGAAAGGCTAAAAAACATTGTGGGAAAAGAGGTAAAAGCTACTTAATCCTTTAATGCTAATAGCTGGAACCATTCTATTGATGGAAAAATAAGAGATGAGCCTTGTTCTTTGAAAAGGTAGTTTAACACACCTACAAAAAGAATGACCCACGTCAGCCTGTGCACTTCGCAAAAGCTAACGATGGTCGAAACTGTTTGCTTTTTATCATTTTTTTGTATGTCCGAGGACCATTCTACCTCAGCATTTACCCGCTTTTTAGACAGACTGGATTTATAAATCCATAATTATGCATTTCTTTTCGTAGAATAATGCGTCACGGAGATGCATTAAACCCCCTTTTTTTAGAGCATGGCTCATATATATATATAGAGTATCCTGATGTTATCAGTTTCGCTTGTATTTTCATATGCCCAACAGACAAAAATAATTTCGTTAAGTAATGGCTGACATGAGTAAATTTCATGTAAAATTTTGTCGGTGTCAAAATTATCAATTATACGTCAATTGTTGTCAATTGGCCGGGCGTCTCTGTCAGCCAAGGTGCTATAAAGATGGATCAAGCGTTTTTTCACGGACAGTTACGTGACAGAAGACCGCGCCATCATCTGTCATCCGAAAATAGCCAGCGGTATTATTGATCAGTGAACATAAAAATGTCGCGTGGCATCTCAGTCTGCATTATTCTCTGTTTCGTACTTTAAACCAGGGGGTCGCTAGTTCGATTCCCCAGCTCGGCCAATTTCTTTCTAAGGATTGATGATAGTCATTGCGAGAGGATTTATTCCAATCTAACAGCTGACCATCGTTTCGACTATGATTGTGTAGGAAAACAGCCATTGGCTTAGCTTTTTTTAACAAGCATTT
Organism: Hippopus hippopus; assembly: GCA_946811185.2. Classification (NCBI taxonomy): domain Eukaryota; kingdom Metazoa; phylum Mollusca; class Bivalvia; order Cardiida; family Cardiidae; genus Hippopus; species Hippopus hippopus. Next base: position 35,642,269 of record OX328108.1, on the reverse strand, counting down.
TCTCCTTTTCCCACTGTGCTTTCTACCCTCAAAAAACCAACTTTAAGTAGTTGAGTCACACATATAATGTGGTCTTCAAATGTTTTCAATTTGGACAAGTCTAAAATTTTGTTGTTTGGTGGAGTTAAGACATCCAGTTAACCCTTTACCAGTCGACAAAATTTTAGCCCTGTCCAAATTGAGATCACTTGCAGACGACAATTCCAGTGTGACTCAAATGGTGCAAAATTTCTTGGATAGGGTAGAAAATATTGTGGGAAAATGAGAAAATGCTGGTTACCAGCGTTTTCTCATTTTCCCACAATGTTTTCAAAAGGCTTCTTTCCCAGGGTCGTTAAAAGCCGGCATTGTGCGGTAAAGGATTAAACGCATTATTATAAATCTGACTAAGTACTGGCTGGGTCCGAATGAATTCGGATACGTAAAGTATATTGAGTTATTTCCCTTTGACTACTGATTCTTCTCTTTTTGCTTCGTTATCTCTTGGACAATGTAGAAACAATGGAATATTCCTAGATCATTTTTCGGCTGCATTATTCATAGGATAGTCCCCCCCCCCCCCAAATTAAACAGTAAAAAAATATGTCAAATTTTACTTGAAGGTAACGGTAACTGATTTTCTTTTACAATACAGACGTAATTGACTTGGAAATATATCAGTAGGATAGGGCCGTAACCAGGGGTTCAGAATCATTACGCACTCCGAATCGAGAGTGCTGTTTCACCCTTTGGCTCTTAAGCTTAACACAGTGCGCTTTTCCGGGCCGTGTAAATCAAGATCAGACTGCATAGAACCTGCAGTCTGATCTTTATAGATACACTGTCCGATACAGTGAGATTTTCCATCGAAAAGAAATAGGATGAAATCACAGTACTAGGCTTTTTAGTATCTGTTGAAAATTTCATTTTTTAGCAGCTTTGGGCTTAATTAAGATAAAGTTCTATAAAGTGATAGACACTTTATAAATTATTCGTGTTTTCCTCATTTCTTTTTACATTACAAACTTACTTATGATGCGTTATGGACGTCGCCACGCCTTTATAAGGGGATACCTTGAAAATAACAAGGCTTATCTTAAGATCTTATTGTTTTTAGTAAAAGGCACTATGAGGGTAAATCAAAGTACCTGAAATACCTCTGCATGCGTGAGAGCAATAAAGATGAGTGCCCTTTGTGAATTCACACTAATAACCGAAGAAATTTGGCATGCTTTCTTTTTTCTCAAAGAAATTTCACAGAAGGAGTGTTATATAACTTTGAATCATCTTGGTGCAGACAGACAGGGAATGATTTACTAGCCTGTACTCTGTAAACCCGTTACCAATCGGAAAAACTTTTAGGCTTGTCCAAATTAAAGGAATCAAAATCTGAATCTAGCCTTTTTAAGGTAAGAAATGGTGTATTGATAAAGGTGATATCTCTCCTTTTATCCCGTTTCCTTGGTAACAATTTGAAGACCCTTTTGAAGAGAAATATCCGGTATTCAAAACTTTAAAGCTATTATCAAACTCTTCTTTAGCATCGGACATTTAGCTCTCTTAAGGCAAAGCTTGATACTCTCACACATGCAGTACGCGAAAGGCTGAACTGAATCATAACTCTGCTTTTGGCCGACATTCTACATGTCCCAAGACCATTAATTTTTTACCTCATGATTTAGTTGGATGTTAGACAAAATGGATTTCGCGGATCCAATATCCCGAGATGACTTGCATGGTATAATGGATCAAGGAGATGCCACGTAAAACCCCCTTTAACCAAAGCGTGGCTCAGATACGTTTTATCTTTATGCAAAAAAATGTGAATTTTGGAAAAAAGAGTGCAGATACTACCTTTTACTGGTAAGCCCTTGCTCTGCTTTACGATCCTAAAGAAGAATGGTTTTTGAAAACAATTTTGGATAACGGTTTGTTTATTTGTATGAACGGTTTTTAACCCATTTCTAACATTATTTAAGTTATATTGCGGTGGTCAGTGCGTCTATCCTTGCTTTCCTTGAGTTTCTTTCACAAGCACAATATTCTTCCAAAGCCACTGGCTGCTTTCCCATGTAAACATCGTCGTCACAATGAATGGATCCTGTCCCAATGACTGTTTTCAATCATCGGAAAGAAATTGGCAAAGCTCAGGATTCGAACCTGCGACCCCCACTGGTTTCAAACCCTGTACGTTTCTGACTGTTATGCTACCTTTTGATCGGGAGAAATAGCTGCAAAACATCATTTCTCATTGTTTGAAATCCCTCTCATCACAGGTAAAGGTTCTGTGGAAGTAAATAATCAAATAAATGGTCCGTCACGAGTTTGCATTTGAGATAACTTGAGTCTGGAAAAAGCCAAGCCTTTGGCAAGCTTTATATTACTTTTTGCAGACCTGTTAAATAGAATTTACGTGAACAGCAAACGAATATTAGATACTTTTTATCACAGATCGGTATCTCAAGAAATAGACTCGTAATTTATGATGTGTGGAAACACGGGTCTACATGTACATTCTTTCACAGGTGTGTACATCACGCACGAAAAATAGCTCCAAATAAACTTGCATATTATGATTTTGGTTTGAATTTAAAAATGATAAAGTTTCCAGCGTTACATCAATTTTGACAGTAAATTTCATAGAGAATTCTGGATCAAGAAAAGTGTCTACTAGAGGCCATTGAGGGCCTGAAATCGCTCAACTGGCAGAGAGCTTGCTTTTTTGCTAGCATACACTATGAATTCCTGAAAAAGGGGGAAAAAATGGGCTTGAACCCACTAAGACAGCATACGTAGGCATGGTGAATTGAACAAATAGTGAAAAAAAATTGAAGTACAATTTCTCAAAACCAATTGCTTGGAATCCAGCCAAATTTGATAGGGTTTCAATATGCATTGTATTTAACAATCCTAGCATTTCAAAGAAATGTAACTAATAATGTGGACTTTGTTGAGTAAACAATACTAAGTCATTAAATGGCTCCTTTTCCTAAACTGATTACTAGATTTTCTTCACTTTTAGTAGAGTTCAATCCCTTGACGAAACAATGATTGATTTGATTGTATGGTGTTTAACGCCGTTTTCAACATTATTTCAGTTATATCGCGGCGGCCAGTGCACCTATCCATGCTTTCCTGGAGTCTCTTTTACCGGTACTACACACAATCTTCTTTCCAAGCCACTGGCTGCTTTCCCACATACTCATCGTCGAAACAATGGTCAGCGGTGGGAGAGGAATGAGTCCTGTCGCAGTGACTATCATCAATCCTCGGAAAGAAATTTGCCGAACCAGGGGTCGTAGCCAGGGATCGAACCCTCGACCTACTGTTCTCAAGTCCTACACGCTACCGACTGAGCTACCGGGGATCTTGACCAGCCCGCATAGCTCAGTTGGTAGAGCGTAGGACTCGTGATCATGAGAGTGTGGGTTCGATCCCCACGGCTGGCCATCTAAAATTACTAATAGTCTTTCGGATGAGACGTTAAACCGAGGTCCCGTGTGACGGTGCTATACACCGAGCACGTAAAAGAACCAGGCGAAACTTAGGATGGGTTTCGTCCTGTATCCGCACTATCCCCCGTAACAATACTAACAGCCTTCAGGGGGCGTCGCCCATATGGGAAACCGGTGGCGACGATAAATAAATGCAAATTCATTCATTCATACCGGGGATCGGCTTGACGAAACAAAAAGTCTTTGTAAGTTTCAAAAGAATTGGATGAAAAATATGAACTTGATTACCCAAACAAGAAATGGAAATTTTCAACTTTAAGTGATTACTTTTCCCATAGAGACAGTCGGATCTTTTTCAAAATCACTAGGGTTCAAGCTGTTGATGATACAGAGCAATTGTGCAAGTTTCACAAAAATGCAGACTTTATCGCGTAAACATGAAATGGAAAGTTTCAAATTCAAATGGCTACTTTTCCAATACCCATGGTCAGATTTTTTTCAAAATCAATTAGGTTCAAGCTGTTGATAGTACAAAGCAAATGTGCAAATTTCGTGAAAATCTGACCACAAGTGCAGACTTAATCGCATAAACAAGAAATGGAAATTTTCAGTTTCAAATGGCTACTTTTCCCATACTGTTTGATGGATTTTTTTTTTTTTTTTCAAAATCAATTGGGTTCAAGCTGTTGATAAGATAAACAAACTGTGCAAGTTTCACTGAATTCTTACCTCAAATTCAGACTTCATCTCGTAAACAAGAAATGGAAATTTTCGACTTCAAATGGCTACATTTCCCATACCCATCGTCATTTTTCTTTTCAAAATCAATAGGGTTCAAGCTGTTGATAGTACAAAGCAATTGTGCAAGTTTCATGAAAATCTGAACACAAATGCAAACTTTATCATGAAAACAAAAAAATGGAAATTTTCAATTTCAAATGGCTACTTTTCCCATACTGATTGTCAGATAATTTTCAAAATCAATAGGGTTCAAGCTATTGATAGAACAAAGCAACTGTGCAAGTTTCATGAAAATCTGACCACAAGTGCAGACTTTATCGCGTAAAAAAGAAATGAATAGTTTCAACTTCAAATGGCTACTTTTCCCAACTGATTGTGGGATTTTTTTTCAAAATCAATAGGGTTCGTGCTATTGATAGTACAAAGCAACTGTGCAAGTTTCATGAAAATCTGACAACAAATGTAGAAGTTATCGTGTAAACATGAAATGGACATTTTCAACTTCAAATGGCTCCTTATCCATACTGATTGTCAGATATTTTCAAAATCAATAGGATTCAAGCTATTGATGAGATAACAAACTGTGCAAGTTTCACGAAAATCTGACCACAAATTCAGACTTTATTCTGTAAACAAGAAAGGGAAATGTTCAACTTCAAATGGCTACTTTTCCCATACAGTTTGTTGGATTTTTTTTTTTTTTTTCAAAATCAATTGGGTTCAAGCTATTGATGAGATAAACAAACTGTGCAAGTTTCACGAAAATCCGACCTCAAATGCAGACTTTATCGCGTAAACAAGAAGAAGACTAACGGACGGACGGACGGGCTGACGAACGGACGGACGGACGGACGACGGAAACCATACCATGACATAGGCTCTGCTTGCTTTCAGCCAGTTGAGCTAAAATGAGGCATATGATTACAGAACCGAAGTTTGACCAAATAAGGCACTTTTTGCTATTTCTTGTTAGATATAATTCGTTATGGCTGTATTTCACTGAAAATAAACATAGTTGTGTGATTAGGATTTCAAAAAGTTTTTCTTTTTTTTTCTTCTTTTTTTTTATTTCCTAAACATTCCATTAAATAGCTGATAGTGTATATCTCAGACAGGACCGCACGTTTTTTTACAGGTTTCTCTTGAACAGATAAACAACAACTGTCTAGAACAGCGCACTGCACTGAAGTCTCGCTTTCAAACACGCTGTCTGATCTTAGTCTTCGTTGTGTACACGAACAAGTCAACTTATTCTTAACGTTCTAAGCGGACGAATTCGTTCAGGAACACATAAATCCGATAGCAAAAATCCCCTGTTTTTTGACAGTGAGGAAGAGGCCTTTTGAAAACATTGTGGGAAAAGAGAGTTACCAGCATTTTCTCCTTTTCCAACAATGTTTTATATCCAGTCAAAGAACAACTTCATTTCGTTTGTACCACTTTCAGATTTGTCGCCTTCAAATTCTCTCACTTTTGGAAGAGTATAAAATTTATAATTTTCAACTGAATTCACGATTCTGGGAAGATATCATCATACATGTAAGCCGTAAAAACCTCATAAATTTTGATTGAATTTAATCATTTACGTCATAGACCTTGTATCTTTCCCGACAGAAATTCTTATTGCAGAATCAGTTATAAGTGATAATTTTACGGATTAGTACTCACCCTCCTTTTTCCGAGTCTTTTTCACCACCACTACCACCACCACCACCACCATCATCATCATCACCATCATCATCATCGTCATCATCATCACCATCATCATTATCATCATCATCATCATCATAGCGGTCATCATCATTGTCATCATCATCTGACATCATCATTATCTGTACATGTTTCGCTGACTAACTCTGTTTATACGACATATATGACCTAACCTGCAAAAAGGTTAGGTCATAGAATTTTGAAAAAAAAATCTGAAATGCTCCAATCTTTTGTGTACGTAGACCTTCGCTTTAAGAAAATGATATCAGCCGTTCCGAATATAGCCTGTTGACCAGAGTTTTCTTCCTTTTTATATACTGTTTCGAAAAGCTTTCTTGCTGTGGATCGTTGAAACATAGGATTGTTTCTCAAAAAACTGATTGAAAGGCAGTAGAACCGTGAAGATACTGTTCTCAAAGCTCGGCAGGATTAGGGGAACAGCCGCAAGAAATTTTCATTGAACTCTGATTGTTTTCTTTTTTACAGATTAAGCAAATCCAACCTTGAGGTCAATATAGACATGCTTTACAGAACATGTCAATACATCACGCCCAGATAGACAAGATAAATAAAACAGTTCTATCAGTGAATTTAAACATTACTCACCGCTAGAATTTATCATACGACCTCTAAAATATCCTTGTAAAATAGGAAGAATTTAAGATGAATTACAGTGAAATACATGAAAACATTTGAAATGACTGTGGTAAAAGCAGAAACTGTTCGTTAAGAGTAATTTCTGCTTATGCCACATTATTTTCAAATGTTGTCTGCAGCAAACCAAGAAAAAAGTTATCTGAAAGGTGAGAATGATTTAGCCCTTTACCACCCCGCAAAAAAATGTTTTTTTGACTTGTCCATATTAAAAAAAAAAAATACAGTGATTGAAATGTTTTTCGAATGATTGTTTTTATTTCTGAAAAGGTAGAAAACATCGTGAGAAAAAAAAAAGAAAATGCTGGTTGCCAGCATTTTCTTCTTTTCCCACCATATTTTCGTAAGGCTTCATCTTCAGGTTTGCTAAAACTCGGGATTGTGTGGTTATGTGTTAACGTATAACGAAGTGTAACACTGGCTGACTTTGAGAAAATTTATCATTCAGATTTTATGATTATATTTTTTGCTGTATTTGCACGCAGAAATGTAAATTCAGAACTTTGGTTACAATCCAAGAAATCCTTTACTCTTTCCAACATTTCCCCCGATATCAAACTCTTTAGCAAACGACTAGCTTTAGACTTTGCCGTGTATGAACACGACAAAGTAAATGTGGCTAACAAGATGAGATTTATTTTTGAAAGGGAAAAGGACACTATACATTATTTCCCTTTCAAACAATGTTTTCAAATGCGTTCTTTTCAAGGATGGTTCATCACGTGATCGATACGGAAAGAGATTTTATAAAGTACTTTTAGAAAAATGTAGGAGAGCAGTCGGAAGTTCAACGTCGAATGTATCGGAGGCTTTTGTCCACTCATGAACAGTTGTCAATAATCACGATTGGCAAATCTTGATGAAAAAAAAAAAAGGACTTGTCCTGTACCAGGTATTTGAACACGTTGTGATTGATTGTATGCTGTTAAACGCTATTTTCAACATAATTTCAGTTATATCGCGACGGCCAGTGCACATATCCATTCTTTCCTAGATTTTCTTTCACCGGTACTTCGCAAAATATTCTGTCAAAGTCACTGGTTGCTTTCCCACATAACAAACGCCCGAATCAATGATCAAACGTGAGAGAGGTGTTAATCCTGTCGCAAATGACTATTATCAATCCTCATAAAGAAATTGACCGAGCTGGGGATTCGAACCAGCGACCAGTTTGTTCTCAAGTCCTGTGCTCCACCGACTGCGCTACCGGGGTTCGGCGTATTTTTTCATGACAGATAAAATATGGCTAAAACACGTGTTTGAATTCAGGGGGAAAATGTCAAGGTAGAAAATGCAGAGTACCAGCATTCGCTCCTTTTGCCACGGTTTATTTTTTTCAAAAAGATTCATTCCACAGTGTCATTAGATTTAGTGAAAGGGCTAAACTTTCGGGCTAAACTCCTCCCTTTGGGAGGAGGCTTTTGAAAACATGTTGAGAAAAGAAGAAAATGCTTGTAACCAGCTTTTTTTCCCCCACAATATTTTCTACTCTTTGATAGACAAATGTTATGTTTGAGGTAACATTTAACATGTCGTCTGCAAATGCTTTCAATTTTGATAGGTCTAAATTTTGTAATGTTGTCAAGAGTTAAAGTAAGAATAAGCTCTATGAGGGTTAAAGCGGTGCAACATATAAATACGTAATGTATGAAATAGCAATTGGCAGCACACTGATTTGATTTGTCAAATAACAGTCATTATAACATTAATGCCAGGAAATGTTGTCTAAGCAGTCATGGGATTGAGACTGGTAGACATCAGATTTTATAATGTTTTGAATAGTTATGAGATCGTATTTTTTTCCCTCACAGTCGACATAAACATGACTTTCATGTGAGACGGCTCTGCTACACCGTCGCATACAGCTTACGGTAAGACTAAGCTCGTATATAGATATAGAGGATATTTGTATTTTTCGGTGAAAGATCGAAATTTATTTCATCGAGTGAACATCATCGGTAATATTTTCACGAGTGGCTGCGCCACTCGTGAAAATATTACCGATGATGTTCACTCGATGAAATAAATTTCGATCTTTCACCGAAAAATACAAATACATGTATTCTATTTATTTCATGCTTTTAACCCTTTCTGAGAGAAACTTTATCAAGATCCAGTAGTTCTTTTCATTTATTCCCTGTGGCGTACCCCCTCCACATAGCAACGTATTACAATATTACGTCAAGCGCGAGAAATGTAAGGTAAATGACGTCATATTTCAATCTCGGTTGTGAGTCACGCGCATTTTATCTAGGTAACTAGAATATAAAAATCGGTATTTTCACTGGTCGTACCCGTGGAATATCGAAAAATATTTTCACTGCTATTTCTCGATATCCTACCGGAAAGCATGAAATAACTAGCATTATTTTTAAAATGTACACGGCGTTATCTATATATGGGATATAAAACGAGTCCAGTGGTATCTAGGAAATCTATGGCCATGTAGATGAATAGCTAACGTCGTGTAGATATATAGATAATGTCGTGTTCATTTAAGGAATGGAGAGAACTTTTTTTGTTTTCACGGAGGTATGAAAAAAAAAAACCTTATCACACTTTTGCGCTTCGCGGTTTCAAACAGTGTGATTAGGTTTTTTTTTTTTTCTTCATACCTCCGTGAAAACAAAAAAATTTCTCTTCATTCCTTATAATTAAATATCACAGACAAGAAATATGCACTTAAATTTTACTCTAACTGCTTTTTTTTGTAAATCCAACATTGCGTATTTATTTAATGTCCATTTCATTGATAATTCATAGCGCAGTAAATCTACTCGTTCATTACGTAATAATGACGTAATTCATGACGTCATTATAGTATTGAATATTGGCAGATTTAGTAGATTTATTATTCGAAGTTCAATACGCTAGAAGTAAGTTGAAAATAAGTTTGTTAGGACCCAGCAAAGTGACAATGAGTTTAAGCTCTCTCTTTGAATTTACTGTTGGATATTTTTTTCAATGTTCAGAGAAAATAAATTTAGCTAGATCTAGCAATTTGAAATTCGGACTGGATATAAAATCAGACAGAAAAACATTATGGAATCTCTAATACATGTTTGTTTACATTAGTTTGACTGCAAAAGTAGTTCCGGCACTGCTTAATTTTTTTTTTTGAGCTATAAATTTTTTTTTTAGCCAATCAGAACTCGCCAATGCTCATGAAAAAAACTAATATTGAATTATTTGAAAATAATGCCGTGTACGTGTAGAGCTAATGTTATGTACATGTATAGTCAGCGTGTAAATGTATAGCTAACTCCGAATACTTGTACATGTAAAATTCTAAATGTGTTTAACATCATTTGAAGAAAAATTAGCAGGTAGTATTTGTACTAGATCTATCATCTCAAAGCTTTAACTTTTATAAAATAAAGCGTTTCTTAGCAAAGAGTCATTTTTATATTTTGAGGCTTTTCTTTCTGATAACTTTTATCATATCGTTCGCGACCATAGATGTATAAATTTTGTGGAGAGTAAAAAGCAAGATCAGCCTGCGCATACATGTAGTCTACTATTGTTCTACACTCTCCGCTGATCTATCAGAAATTTCGTGTAACGTTAGTATGAACCCGGTTTAATGCCAATGAATACTATTTTGCAGTCGTTTAATGTTCAAATTGGATAAGGATAAGGATTGAATTTAAAAATAGAACATGTATACCACATGATGTGAAAGTAGATACCATTTACATGTTTACCGTCAGGACTATATTCTGGTACATTCATGTTTTCGAGAACAGAGTCCCATCGGAAATCACAAAAATTGCTATCGCTGCGGTGCATTCCAGAGTTTCTATGATTTCCTCTTCATAACAAAGGGACTCTATCATTGCGCCGACAGAATGCAAACAGTACCAGAAGAGGACAAACAAACTGTAATGATCTATTATTGCTGTGAGATAATGAAAAGCTAAAACCAGATGGATTTTGTCAATAGCTCTTGAAATAATACATGTTGATAATTACTTTTATGATATTCTAAAGGTTGATATTATAACAGTGTATAATCTGGACCGATTTTCTGGGCTATGTAAATCAAGGTCAGAATGCACAAAAATCTTATGTCTGACTTCATGTAGATAGCTAGCGAACACATTTTTTTAGATAAGGTATCTAACACGACTAGCAAGCCAAGCGGGTGTTATCTCATAACGTATCTTACGTGACCATCAAACTAAGAAAACATTTCCTTCCATCTCCGGGGTCCTGCGTGGCTCAGTGGTTAAGTGTGGGACTCGTAACCTGGAGGCCCCGGGTTCTAGCCGATTTGGATCCACTGGGCTTTTCGTGGGAGTGTTTTGGGGCATGACAATTCAAAGCCCTAGAATTTAATCTGACTTTAATAATCTTACCAAACTTAAGAAAAAATAAATATTTCACTGAATTGAGTAAGCCAATGGCCGCTGGTAAATCATCAGTAAAGAAGAAAGACAAAAGTCAGACAGAAAAAGTGTTCAATGGTATTTCCTAAATTCGCAACCAAGCTTGTGTAGGTATTTCTTATGGTGGCATATTTCTGCCACGAGATACGAAATAGCTATCATGATAATTTTAGAAAACTATCGCGATGAATTAAAGTTTCCTGGAAAGTTTATCGAATTAATGAAAAGTTTCCCGAAAAAGATATCACGATAAACTTAATGTTTTAATGAAAAATTTCTCAATCGTGCACGAAGCTGACATCCGAGATAAAATTATCGTGATAGTTCTGTTTCTCGATATCTATAAATAGAAAACATCATTTGGATGAACTCGGTAGTTTTTGACTTCACAAGACTGCAGTAAGTAAAAATTCGAGTCATTAACAATTGTAGCTTAATTGGTAAATTTTGACAAGACTCGAAATGAACAGAAGTCTGTAAAATCACAAAGACGACTCGAATTGCCTCCTACGAACAACTTTAAAACCATTCAGGGAAAAGAATTCATGAGGTTGTAGACGAAGATGTTCCGAAACCGTATCTAATTATGGATGCCGTAAATGTCAGTTATGGGCACGAAAGCAAAAAAAAAAAAAATCATTATAACAGCTAGAATTATCGCGATATTTTTATCCTGAAAATTTTTATTATCTAGATAATATTTCCAAGAAACTTTGTTTTATCACGATAGTTCTCTTAAATTATCGCAATAGCTATCCCGTATCTCGCGGCATAAATATGTCACCATAATTTCTAGATTTTGCTCCAGAGTTATGCAAACACTTGTTGAAATATCACATGATCAACAGTGCACGTCGAGTAAGAGGATTTGTATACAAATTAGTATGATGGCATCATGTCTAATGTAATAAGAATAGATAAAGTTACCGATAACGATCATTATAACATTAATGCCAGGAAATGTTGTCCAAAATTACCGTTGTGAATGATGTCCAAAATTGTTCCCTTTTATATTTGATGTAACCTAGCAGCCTATGCAATTGCAAAGACAATTATATCTAGTTTACATAGATACGGATCAACCGTGGTATAAAGATAATACAATAAACAATACAGCGGCGCTCCGGGAAAACGAGGTTTAAGGCATCTTCATAATGCATTATGCCAAGCAATTCGTCGCATATATATTACTCAAAATTTGCTAAGGATCATTTATTCCTAACTTAAGATTTTTGAATTTTAGTGAAATGTTTGTTTTTCTGGGGACGTTAGTACGTTAGATATTCAGAATTTGTGAAAAAGTGATCATTGAAGTGTTAATTTGTGCGTTAACTTGGCAAAAAGAATGTAAGGGTGGAAAATCAACATTTTAGAAGATATCCTCAAATTATGGAAATCGGGTAAATCACAAATTTCCAAAATTTTAGCCACTTTAATAGCGTGTATGGTACCCCCGTGCATTGATAATAGCCTGACAACGTCTTCGCATGCTGCTGATAAACCTCCTGATGTTGTGTTTCGGGATCTGAGCCCATTCTTCGACGAGAGCTTGTCTGAGCTCCTGGACAGATCCTGGTTGGACTTGGCGTGATGAAACTGCTGTCTGTAGCATATCCCAAGCATGTTCAATTGGATTTAGGTCCGGGGATCTTGCTGGCCAGTCCATTCGCAGAATCGTAGCTTGCTCAAGATACTGGCTGGTGATGCGGGCCCTATGTGCACGGGCATTATCGTCCATAAGGATGAAGTCATTACCCACAGCACCTGCATATGGGCGTACGTAAACATCCAAAATTTCATTTACATACCTAACAGCTGTCAGGGTGCTGTTTTCAATGACATGTAGATCAGTTTTCCCCTGTGCACTTATGACTGAACCCCCGCCAAAACGATCATGTTCTGCAACACAAACTGGAGCAAAACGCTCATTTGGCATTCTCAAAACCCTTTCACGTCTGTCCGTGAAGTCCACTTAGAATCTGGACTCGTCTGTGAAAAGAACTGGGGTCCAGTCATTTTGGGTCCAATTAACATGGTCCCGTGCCCATTCTAAACGCCTTTGATGCGTTATGAAATCGGTGACGCCGTGCCTGATTGACAAGAAATCGGTCTTGGGCTTCAGTAGTTGAGCGTTCTCGACCTCCAGCATGCAAATGCGATACATTTCCAGTTGTGAGAAATCGATTCCAGAATCTGGAGACAACACTCACCAAGAGCATTTGCAACATGCCGTTGTGAAAACCCAGCTTGAAGCATTCCAATGCCCCTACTCATCTCGGCTTCGCCAAGACGACGTCTAAGCTGTTGATCTGCCATATTAACATAAAATTCAATCAGAGACTGATGATAGCGTCGGTAAAACTGTGGTAAATGTACAAAAGGACACGAACGTACAAAGCGAAATGTAACAAGTTGTAGGGGGTACGTCTTTCCCCGTGCTTTCCGTGCAAAGTATACATGACAAATCGATATTTTCACTACAGTGTCATGAAGTCCGATTATGGACCTATCTTTCACAATAATTGATTTTGGAATCGTTCTAATTTATACAAAAAATCCCAAGATGAAAAAGTGATCCTTAGCAAATTTTGAGTAGTATATATGGCCTGCAACACGCTAAAAGGGGCATTCGGACATTTGCGTAAAGTGTCGTCTCGGATCAGCCTGCGCAGTCCGCGCAGGCTGATCCGAGACGGCACTTTAAGACTATATTACAGTTTATCCCACAGTAGACTTGCGCAAAACAGAAAATTACATAAAAACGGAAAGTATCGCTTCGGATTAGTCTGCGCGGACTGCGCAGACTGATCAGAGACGGCACTTTGCGCTAACGTCCGAATGCCCCTTTTCGCGTGTTGCAGGCCATATGGATTCATTCTGTCTATACACTGACGAAATCAAAACCATATACTTTGACTTGCAGAAAATTCAACAATAGCAAAATGTTTCGATCCAGGTCAGCCCCAATGCGGACTGCGCAGGTGACATAGATCGATCCTTTTTAAACCCCCTTTTCATCAACCATAGCTCAGATATATCTGAGCCGTGTTCTTTGAAAAAGAGGCCTGATGCAATTGCAAAAATATTTAACCAAAATCAGCCTGTGCAGTTAGCGCAGGTTGACTTGGACCGAAACTTTTTGCTTTGATAATTTTCTCCATGTCATAGGACCAGTGTACCTCATGATTCAGAATGTTGAAGTACAAAACGGATTTTATAGATCTACAGTACTGTGATGACTTGCTTGGTATCTTACATCACGGAGATGCAATAAGCACCCTTTTGCCAGAGCAAGGCTCATAATTAGATATCCGAATTAAAGACTATTAAATAGAGTAGCAAACACAGGCGTTCGTGTTCTGACGAACTTCGCCACCCATATAATGCAATATATATATTACATTATATAGGTGGCGAAGTATATCAAAACACGAACGCCTGTGGTAGCAAAATAGACTTAGCCCATAACTATCATATATAGAGACTGTCGATAAGTTTTAAATCAAATTGAACTATGAGACTCTGTTGTCATTCACGATTGGCGGGAGTGTTCCATTTGCTTGGTAAAGTCTCCTTCTGTAAAAAAAAGAGCAAAAACAAGTACATGTACAATAGTTTTTATCTCAGTAAATTGTCTACCGCACAAACGCAAAGATCATGCTTTGTTTCAACAGCTATCACTAGAAGATTTATTTTGCTTTCATAAAACAACATCAAAATCGGGAAATCGTGGGACCTAATAATACAATGCTTTTGTAAATAAATTGATTGAATAGTGTTTTACACCGTTTTGTGCATTATTTACTAGTAAGTCATTACAAGGCGACAGCTCATATATTCATGTATGTCCTAGGTTTTATCAGTTCTAGGCTGAGGCTCGGAAGTGTCCTGCCATAGGACACTCCCATGAAAAAATGCTCTCATAATTCTACAGAAATCCATTGACACAACAACTATAATAAAAATTAAATGTAGGATATTTGGGTATTTTTTCAGTGAAAGATCGAAATTTATTTCATCGAGTGGCGCAGCCACGAGTGAAAATATTACCAATGATGTTCACGAGATGAAACGAATTTTGATCTTTCAGCGGAAAAGACAAATATTCTGTTTATTTCATGCTTCTTACGCCCTTTTTTTTCGGAGGGGGGGAACTTACATCAAAATCCAGTACAATTGTTTTCAGTAATTTCTCGTGGCGTACCCCCTCCGTATAGCAACGCTTTACAATATTACGTAAAGCGCGAGAAATGTAGGGTAAAATACGGCGGCATATTTCTGCCACGAGATACGAGATAGCTATCATGATAATTTTACAAAACTATCGCGATAAATTAATGTTTCCTTGGAATTTTATCGAGATAGTGAAAAGTTTCCTGAAAAAAAAAGTATCACGATAAACTTAATATTTTAACGCAAAATTTCTCAATCATGCACGAAGCTGACATGCAAGATAAAATTATCGTGATAGTTCTACCTGTTCCTCGATATCTATAAATAGAAAATTTATCATTTGGATGAACTCGGTAGTTTTTGATTTCACATGATTGCAGGAAGTAAAAGTTCGAATAATTAATAATTGGTAAATTTTGACAAGACTCGAAATGAACAGAAGTCTGTAAAATCACAAAGACGACTCGAAATGCCTCCTACGAACACTTTAAAACCATTCAGGGAAAAGGAGAATTCATAAGGTTGTAGACGAAGATGTTCCAAACCGTATCTAATTATAGATACTGTGAATGTCAGTTATGGGCACAAAAGCAAAAAAAATCATGATAAAAGGTAGAATTATCGCGATATTTTTATCGTGAAAATTCTTATTATCTAAATAATATTTCCAGGAAACTTTGTTTTATCACGGTAGTTTTCTAAAATTATCATGATAGCTATCTCGTATCTCGCGGCAGAAATATGCCACCATAGTAAAATACGTTATATTTCCATCTGGTTGAATGGCACGCGCTGTTTACCTAGGTCATAAGTGCGCGGGAACTACTGTTTCCGCCTTCAATTGAAGAGTTAGAAAATAAAATCGGTATTTTTCACAGGTCATAACCATGAAATATCAATATTTCACCCTTATTTTTCGATAAACTACTGAAAAGCATGAAATAATATAAGTATACCTACTCCTTCTACTTTTACCACAAAAATTAAACATTTTATAAACACATGTACAAGGCAGTATTGAAAAAGAAAAAGATAGAGAGAAAAAAACAGAAAACATATTAAAATGGCATAGAGTTTAAAGTTGTTTTTTTTGTCTAAAGATTAAACGGTTTTTGTTTTCGAAATATTTTTTTTTTTCAGACCATTGGCTGATCTTATATGAGATAATAAATACAATCGGGCACCAAGACTGATTACAGAATACAGCAATTCAATCTGACATTTAACAAATTAGATATGTCGACTGTAGCGAGGATATGATGTAAAAGAATCGAATTAAAGCATGCACAGTTGGATAACAATTTACCAAAAAAGCCCGACTTTTAACGATCCTTAGCTAGAAAGCTTTTAAAGCATTGTGGTAAATAGGAGAAAATGCTCTTAACCAGCATTTTCTCCTTTTCCTACAATGGTTTCTGATCTTTGAAAGGCAAATACATGTATCATGCTTTGAATACATTATGTATTTATTTTGTCGTCTGCAAATGCTTTCAAATTGGACAAATCCAACATTTGTCGACTGGTAAAGAGTTACAACATAATGGGAAATGACATACAATAGTAGCAAGGTGCCATTGATTTTCCATAGAAATGAGCTTACTCCGTGAAAAGCAGGTTTAGTGCATCTGAAAAAATTATCTACTCAGGTCAACTTGCGCAGTCCTGCTAGTGGTCAATTTCCTGCTGTTCAAAGGACTATAATAACTTACTTGTTATAATGCATCTCGAAAATGCATTAGGCCCCTTTTTCCACGGATTCCTCTATTCTTTATTCTATAGTGAATAAGGCTAGAGTAATGGTTCAATGATTGATTGTATGGTGTTTGACGCCGTTTTCAACATTATTTCAGGTATATCGTGGCGGCCAGTGCAGCTATCCATACTTTCCTGAAGTTTCTTTTACCTGTACTCCACACACTATTCTTTCAAAGCCACGTAACTATCGTCAAAATAATGGTCAGCGGTGAGAGAGGAATGAATCCTGTCGTTATGACTAAAATCAGTCCGTAGAAAAAATTGGCCGAGCCGGGGATCGAACCAGCGGCCCCCTTTTCTTAAATCCTGCATGCTACCGACTGAGCTACCGAGGCTCGGCGGTAGAATAATTATAAAGCCAGTGGCTTTAAAAATGCTGTGTTTCTTCTCGGACCGACCTTACCTCTTACCTAACCTATTTTATGCGGAGTTGAAACTGTAAGCGGACAAGCAAGACGTAATAGAATTTGGCCTCCCTCCGTAGGCCCACATTCACATTTAACTCGACACAACAGTAGAATTATGATCGTCATTACTGTCTGTCTGTCTGTCTATCTCTTTCGGGCGCGAGTATAAATGCACCAAAAGGTTGTTTTTACATACTTTCTTGGAATCGAGGTAATTCAATAATTTCTTTTAAACTTAACAGACCCAAATAAGTATTACAAGATAAATCTCAATTTGAACCTATCTTTCTTCGGAATCAACCTTTTTTTTTTTTTGTTTCTTCAAATGAGTTTGGTTGTTCAGAGACTTTTGATGTCAAGATAGTCAGATTGTCTACAATACAGAGACAAATTTATGAGAAACCAAAAAAAAAACAGATGTCCCGCACAAGATATTCAATTTGAATTAGAAGAAAAATGCTGCTCTTAATAGCCTGTCGTCGTAAAAAACCTTTCAGGCAGGCAGGCAGATGGACAGACCGACGAACGACAATATTTGAGACTGGAATACAGTATTCAAATAGATAGAAACCCAGCGCGAAACTATCGTGTCACCATGTGTAAATTTACCTTAACATATGGGCTATGCTCTGTGAAAAGGGGGCTAAATGCATCTGCAAAACTATCGATCTATGTCAGCCTGCGCAGTCCGTGTAGGCTGACCTGGTCCGAAACTTTTTGCTCTTTGTCAATTTTATGCATGTACAAGGACCATACTACCTCATGATCTAGTCGATTGTTAGACAAAATGGATTTTATGTAGGGACCCATTTGGTTTTTATTCCGTAAAACAAAATTTATTGTAACGCACCGATAAACACAATAAGTTGTATTTTTCTTTGCATTTTTATGAACTATACGCTTACATTCAGTAAAGAAGTGCAATTTTAAGCATTTGATAAAGAGATGGTCGTTATGCAATGGGTAACCCCATCTATTTAAGTATTACATCAGAAATGACGTCATCATACTAACTTCAATACCATTATCTTCCGCTAGATGGCATTCTACAAATACACATCTATCTAATTTGGGCATTCTTGGTACAGAACCGGACTACTTTTTCAAAACGACAACTGTTACTTTGAATTTCAAAATTAAATAAACGTTTACTCAATAAAACGCTACCTGGTGCGATTCATTCAGCTATGATCAGCTAGCATGTAACCTATGTACCTGCCATTTATTAAAACAGCCCCTACAGGCTTGGGTAATAGCTTCGGTATAAAACCCTACTTTTCCCAAGTATATGGGATGGGTGATGCGTCATAGCAGACAGGTCGAATCTTCGAAGAATATCATATGCGCAGACAACGGCTTCAAAACAAATCCTGTAATCAACACGTGAATAATGACCAGCCCGCATAGCTCAGTTGGTAGAGCGTAGGACTCATGAACGTGATGTTTCGGGTTACTTGAGGGTGTTGGTTCGATTCCGACGGCTGGCCGTCTAAAAGTACTGATAGTCTTTCGGATGAGACACTAAACCGAGGTTCCGTGTGACGGTGCTCTTTACCGAGCACGTTATTTAAAGGACCAGGCGTAACTTAGGATGGGTTTCGTCCTGTATCTGCACTATCCCCCGTAACAATACTTACAGCCTTCAAGGGGCGTCGCCCATAAGGACAACCGGTGGCGACAATAAATAAACGTATAATTTATTATGTTACATCCCGCAAGTCTTTGCGAATCTCTGGCGAGAATTCTAAAGATAAAGAGGCCACCTAGCCTGTTAAGGAAATACAGCTGGAAAAAATCTTTCTTCTTTACTGATGATTTGCCCGCAGTCGCCATAGATTTACCTACTTCAGCTATTAAATCATTTTTTTTTTTTTTAAGTTTGGCGAAATGATAAATATCTGAATAGATCTAGCTCTCTTTGAAACTGTATTGTCCAGTATTGAATACCAAACTTTATTAAGGATAGGGCACGCTAATGGGATTCCTATAACATCGCCTTTCATCGCCGAAAAACGTACGGATTCGGCGAAGACTCGGGTAATCTATAATCGATCGGCCGACAGACTCTGGTTCCCCGCATCGATTACGGATTACCCGAGACTTAGCCGAATCCGTGCGACATTTTGGCGATGAAAGGCGATGTTATACGAATCCCATTAGGGTGCCCTATCCTTAACGCGTTGAATGCCACGACCTTTATATACAAACAATGTCGAGTTGTGTTAATCCAGCGGTATAATCAATCGATCTTTTATTAGTTTAATATTGTACATATTGGCATTTTTCACCTGATCAATATGAAGGGTATCAAATTATTTAACTCTTATCCTGCTAAATAAAAGAAGTAAACCTTTCAAGCCTATAGTAAACATCCAAATTTTCCTATTTCAAAGGTATTTTTGGAGGAAAGTTATCTTCTTATCGGACAGTGTATATCAAAGATCAGACTGCGCGTTCTGTGCAGTCTGATCTTGATCTACGCTAAAAGGTCAGTGAGTCGCGCCTAGCAGCCTAAGGGTTAAAATTCGTCCATAGCGCCTTCCATAGCTCTAACTGATGTTTAGATATCAATATAGGATTAAAATCTATTGAAACTCATTTATATGAACCCCTGTGAAAATACATCTGGGTCGAGACTGTTTCTTATTAGTCATTCGTTTGCATATTACAAGTCTACCTCATGATTTAGTCGTTTGGTAGACAAAATCGGTTTTATGGATTCATAATTGTGTGACGACTTGCATGGTATTATTCACCACTAGGATGCATTAAACCCCCTTTTTTGAGAGCACTGCTCATCTATATATAACCGTTTATGTGCAGTCTGATCTTGTTCTATGACTACAGAAACAGAGACTACATAGTTTTTTTTTGATGAACTTTAAGTGTTACCTTCATTACAATGAACCTTTTCTATACATAATATCCATCATCTAATGTTTATAAACCGATAAGGTACGCGTGATTAAGTTTTGGAATGTAAATAAATGCTAAGATCTATTTCCATTGATCATACAACAGTGAAGCAAACATTCTATAGAATGCACAGCCTTGATACTCTTGGGAAATAAAGACGGGCATATATCTACCTCAAAAGTCTATCGGACTGGTATCAAACATCCACAGTTGATTAACTGGTAAAAAGCAAAAACGACTCCAAAGATGTAAGATGGCCACGCATAAAGGCAACAGCCAAGTAAAAGGTTATATTCTTTATTCTCTTTAAAAACAGCTTATAAAGTTTTAATCATAATGTTTTTCGCCTGGGCATCAGTCCAAGTTAAAGAAATACATTCCGGTTTTTTTTTGTCATACTCTAAATTTACTGTTTCTTTTAAACCCATAGGCAGCTAAGCGAGACTTACGGACCTTTTGCGGACACAAAAGGTGCAGTCACATCTTGTATCTACATTGTCCGATAAGCAAATATTTTTACCCAATTTATTAAATTTGAAAAAGCAAAATTCAGGTTTTTACTATCGGCTTGAAAGTTTATTTTAAGTTATTTAGTAGGTTAAGGACTAATAGGTTTGTTTGCTTCTTAAAGATAGGACACCCTAGTGGGATTCGTGTAACATCGCCTTTCATCGCCGAAAAAACGTACGGATTCGGCTAATACTCGGCTTTCATCGCCTAAAAAAGGTAGGGATTCGGCTAATACTCGGGTAATCCGTTATCGATCGGCCTATAGACGCTGGTTCCCCGCATCGATTACGGATTACCCTAGACTTAGCCGAATCCGTACGATTTTGGCGATGTTACACGAATCCCATTAGGCTGCCCTATCCTTCACTGTTTAACTCACAGTAAAATGCTTTTAAAACCATATTCAAAGAGGCATTAAAACAGATTTCTTGTCGCAAGTTTTTTTTTTAAATCCTAACAGAGATTGCCGATTATCATTTGCGTGCAAAGACATTGATAAAATGCATATAAATATCATGACAAATTCCCGATATTTTTTTTTTATCTACTTTCACTGGAAAATTTCCAATCGCTTTCGTAACGGTATAAATGTTATTGCATAACAAGAAATACATGTATTTTTAAGACAACGAAATATAATTGGGCTTTTTATCTCAGTTGGTAGAGTGGCAAACTCTAGTTTTGAAAGTCATGGCTTCAAGTCCCACGAGAGGCAATTTAATTTCAGTATTTTCCTCCTCTACTTAAAGGCCCAGTAAAGGCCAAAATATCAAAGCAGGTGTCATAATACATTTAAATTTAATCATCCCATTTAAAAGTATGGAAAATATAGTGGAGATGACTGTCTGTTATCGTGTGGTCGGGCCATATGTCAGTCGCTGGCAGAAAAAAGAATTTTAAAATGAGACAAAAAGTAAACAAAAGACACAGCTACCAGGCAGGTTTTCACCTAGTTTTGAAACTGATTTCTCTGTCCGCGACTAACTCTTGGACCGACTGTACAATGACAAATTGTCATCTTCACAATAATTTCCATACTTTTAAATAGTATGATGTAAATTCAAATGCATTTAAACACCCGCTTTGTTTACATCTGGCCTGTATTGTTACTTTAAGGGTTAAAACTCACTTCCTAATGATTTTTCTTACAAAATATTAAGTTTCTCTCCTGTCCTTCAAATGTTTGCTCCTTTAAAGGCCATTATATATTGCAAATATTTTTATGTATTTATTTTCACTGGAAAGCTTTAAAAGGGTTATTTATCACTTTAAGATTTCCCATATGGTTCATACATCCCCGAAAGATTTGTCTTTAATTTAGGAGAGCAAGTGGTTGGTATATAGCTCTAGTCACATGACTAAATACTTATAGAGAAGGAAAGAAAATTAGGAAACTGTAATTTAAAATTTTCACACACAAGCAGACAAGCTAAACAAAAGCTATGCTCTGTGAAAATGTGATTTAATACATCTGCAAAAAGTATCGACCCATGTCAGCATTTGCTGTCCGCACCGGCTGACATGGATCGAATCTTTTTGCTGTTTCTATTTTCTGCATGCCCAAAGACCATTCTACCTCACGATTATGTCGGTTTTTAGATAAAATGGATCTTATGGATCCATAATGTTGCGACGATTTGCAAGGTATAATATATCACGAAAATACTTTAAGGACCCCTAACTTATCGGTAAATATCGTGTGACATCGACGTTTTCGTAAAGGCTATTCGTCTCTTATTGCATTCCACATTTCCGCTATTTTACACGTAACACTTTAATATCTTGCCCTAAAAATAGTTCATTTGTCTAATACATATTTTGACAAACATTCGTGCACCCTTCATAGACTTTATCGATCCTAATCATTCAAATATGATCCTTTACTATTTTAACACAGAAACCCCCAACTCTAAAGAAGGTTCTTGAGTAGCAAACTCGAAGCTTGTCAGCCCATGTAGGTTAAGTGAGACTTACACACGACACATCTCTGGACACTTAATTTTACCGATTCAAGCTCAACGGCTGGTAAACCAAAAACTACTAACGTTACTGCAAATCAGGCGTAAGTAACGATGGGGTTCGTCCTGTATCTTGCACTATCCCCTCTCTGCGAGCAGTGCCTATTTGGGCAACCGGTAGCGATGATAGATAAATGGAAAATCAATCAAACACGAAGCTACGATCTCCCTCTCTCTCTCTCTCTCGAACACAAACGCAGAGCCCCGGTAGCTCAGTTGGTAGCGTGTAGGACTTGAGAACAGGAGTTTCGAGGGTTCGACCCCTGGCTGAGCCAATTTCTTTCCGCGGATTGATGTTAGTCATTGCGACAAGATTCATACCTCTCCCACCGCTGATCATTGTTTCGACGATGGTTATGTGGGAAAGCACCCAGTGGCTTGGAAAGAAAATTGTGCGGAGTACTGGTAAAAGAGACTCCAGGAAAGCATGGATAGGTGCACTGACCTCGGCGATATAACAAATAATGTTGAAAACGGCGTTAAACACCATACAATTAATCAGTCTCCAACACAAACAAATACAGACATGCGGTGTATAACCCTTTACTACACAATCATGACTTTAAATGACCCTGAAAGAAGGAATTTTTGAAAACATTGTGGCAAAAAGGAGAAAATGCTTGCAACCAGATTTATTTTCTCTTTTTCCCACAATGATTTCTATCGTATCATAGACAGAAATAGTCGTTTGAATTGTATTTAATTTGTCTTCTGCAAATGCTTTCAATATGGTGTCCTTAGGTAAAGAGATAAGGAAATCCACTGTGGTGAAGGGTCAAATGTTATCTAAATAGCTGACAAAGTTTAGCCCTTAACCTTCTCAATAAGTGAGATGAAACTTTAAAGCCAAAAGTAAAAACAAATCTTGCTGTTTCAGAGGTATCTTAGGGGAAAATACATCTCCTTATCGCACAATGTAGATCCAAGATCAGACTGCACATTATGTGCAGTCTGATCTTGATCTACACTGTCTGCAAAAGGTCAGTGTGTCGCGCTTAGCAGCCTAAGAGTTACGATGTATGTTTGTAATTTCAAAACACTTTCACATTATATCAGTATTATATACTGCTAAAACATTATGCTGCTACGTACATGTCAAACCAGTTTTTGCGGACAATATAGATCAAGATCAGACTGCACAAAAGCATGCAGTATGATCTTTGACTTACACTGTCTTACACTGTTAGATTTCACCGATACAACAACGTTGAAATCGCAATATATTTTTTCTGCTAGTGATGAAAACTGTCGTTTTACTCTTTATCACCTGATTATATCTAAGACTTGTCTGAAATGAAAGCATTGCAGAAATTCAAATTGAAGGTGGCTAAAATAATGAAATTTGTATGATAAGATAGAAAACATTGTGGAAAAAGGAGAGTTTCCTGGTCACCAGCATTTTTTCCTTCTCTCACAATGTTTTCAATGTCCTTTCCAGGGTCGTTAAAACCCGACATTTTGTGGCACCCGGGATTGTGTGACTATGGGTTAATTCGTCTTGCAGTGTAAGTTTAACCGTTTAACGCACAATGCCGACTTTTAACGACCCTTGGAAAGGAGCCTTTTGAAAACATTGTGGAAAAAGGAGAAAATGCTGGTAACCAGCATTTTCTCCTTTTCCCACAATTTTTTCTACCCTATCAAAGAAAAATTACACAATTTGAGTGAAATTAAAATTGTCGTCTGCAAATGCTTTCAATTTCGACAAGGCTAAAATTTTGTCGTCTTGTAAAAGGTTAACGACCGGTTCCTATACTTATCAAAATTAACCGGGCTAGTAATTATTTTGTAAGAATATATCCTTTTTATAATGTTCCTTTTTCAATAATCTTAGATCACCAGAGATATAACAAGACGACTGTGTCTCGTTTTAGAAATACATTACACTGATGACAAAACAGACAGAAATATAACTTGAGTGGAAAGGTGAATCTTTATTCTAACAGACACACTTTTGTCTTAAAAGATAAAATATGTGGATCCATACGACGTTTTAAAGATAGCAAACCCAAGCTGTGTTACACATTAAAGTATATATCAGCAAGAAAACCAACATGACAAAAATAACAAGTCTACGCTTCTATTCTTGTGCTGTTTCGACGGGTTTCGGAGAAAAATAGGATAAGAATAGTTTTCGGTTTATGGGCAAGGGACACCACAGTATTTGTTTTTTACCATAAAGGGGATGGACTGTGTAATACACATATTTTTTACATGCAAGGACTTCAAGTGGTTTTACACAAGTGCCGTTTGAAATGTGTTATTTCGGTGAATATTTTCACCGATATATAAACTTAGTCTTGGATTTATATGGATTAATTATTCAGATACAGGTAAACGCGTCTTCCTACACTGTTATTTGTGATAAGATTGGGTTTTAAATCTTTACCAGGCGCCAAAAATTTTACTTAATCAAAATCAAAAGTATTTGCAGACGAAAAATTAAATCAAAACATTAAACTTGTCTTTCAAAGTTTTTTTTTTTTTAATCAATATGGGAAAAGGAGAAAATGCTGGTTACCTGCATATTCTTCTGTCCAAAATTGCTGCGAGTTTTAAACCCTTTTTCCCCTGGGTCGTTAAAACTCTGGATTGTTTGGTACATGGTTACTAGTTTGTAATAAACTTCTCGTCGATTTGGCTGATCATTCCACTGCAAGGGCACCCTGTGCACGGCAGTCCCTCTTGGTTTTAACAGAAGTTTGATTTAGAATTAGCCGAGCTCTGGTAGCGCATTCAACAGGGTACAGGACTTTAGACCAAGGGGTCGCTGGGTTGAATCCCAGCTCGACCAATCTCTTTCCGAGCATTGATGATAGTCATTGCAATAGGATTTATTCCTCTCTCCCCGCTCTTATTATCGTTTCCACGATGGTTATACCGGAAAGCAACCAGTGACTTGAGAAGAATATTTTGCGGTACTGGTAAAATACTGGTAAACAGAAACTCTAAGGGGGGAGGGGGGGATGGATATGTGCACTGGCCGCCACGATATAACCCAAATAATGATGAAAACGGCGTTAAGCACCATTCAATCAAACAATCATTGTAGAACTAGGAATGTATGGTGGCATAAAACTTCCACCATTTTACTCGATAATTATGGCGGATGTTTCCGCGAAAACTACGGCGGATTTCACCTCAATCTGTTTTTTTTTTAAACCGTATAAAGTCTATGGGACTGAAATCGAACATCCACGGTCGTATAAATAACTTAACGTGATATTTTTCTTCCTCTTACTGCTCTCAGTTGCCAAATGCTAATAGTTTTCGTGATAAATATTGGGATTTGTACAATCGGCCGAGATGTTCCGCCGATGGTTTACAAATCTAGAATTACAGTACAGTTACGACATAGTTTGGAATCCTGTTCGAACATATCGTTGGTATATTACGTACATAACGTACATTTTAAGTCTATTATTATATATTCGGTATCACCTTTTTTAAAATGTTGTTTTTCTAGTAAGACGACAAAAATAATCACGATAGATTTAGAATAATGTGAAATCCGCCATTTTTTTTGCATGAAAATACCTGCAATGATTAATGTTGAGTGATGACAGTTCCAGAGCAATAATAGGGTAAAACCGCGAAAGTTATTTATCTAGCATCGTGATAAAATAAAAAAAAGATGATATGAAAGTTTTGAAGTAACTTGAAATCAACAAAACTTTTGCGAAAATATCTGCCACTATTGTGTGGTATGTAGTGGCAGCTCTGTGCTACCATAGAAAATCATGGCTCGATCCCACACACGGTTCTAGTCACGTGAGAGTGTCCTTGGGTAAAATATTGCAGAGTCCCAGTATTGTACATCTGAAATGTAGGAAGCACGTAAATAAGTAATATATCTGAAATATTGCTGAAAGTGGAACAAACCCCAATTCAAAGATGATTGTTTCTTGAAAAGATCTAGTTTTACGTACACTTCATGGTGAGGTTGTTCTTTATATATTCATCACACCAATAAGTTTGTCTTTACTTGGATTCTACAAGCATTTACTTCGGATTATGGCGACAACTCACCTATTTATTCTTTCCTGTATATCTCACAAGAACAAGATCAGGGTTCCTATTTACCAACCATTCTTAAGAACGATCTTAGTCTTATTCTCAAGAATTTTCTAAATTTGAAAGTAACAAAACTTCTGATTAGCTAAACCAAATGGTTTAGCCAATCAGAAATTGTATTACTTTCTAAATCTAGAATTGGACTAAGCATGAAGTAAAGCGTAACCGGTTTTACTTTTGGCTTAAACTGGAAAAGACATGACGAAACATAATCTTTAAAAGAATTCGATATTGTTTACATAGCATGATCTTTGTACACCATAATTAATGCATATATGTAAATGATGTGTGTGAATAGACTTGGATAAGATTATCAGCTAATACCAGACGACATGTGGTAGTCCCTGATTTACATAATTCTGCTAAGACTTCGATTTAGGACTCAAAGCCAAGTGTGTACATAATGTTTTACCTACAGGTCTTGAGTACAAGGTGTAGTATATACATAGGCTTTGATTTACAACTTGGCTGCTTAGCGCAACTTTGTGGTCTTTTGCGGACTGTGTAGATCACGATCAGACTGCACAGAACGTGCAGTCTGATCTTGGATCTACACTGTCCAATACGATGAGATTTCCCTGGCGAGTTTAAGTTTTCCATCGTAAACTATGAGTTATGACCATTGGCTGCATGGAAATCTTTTGTTCAATATTTCTAGTAGCTTAGGGGTTAAAACTTAAAGCCCTTTCAGTATGCCTACTACGGTTCCTGACTACTAGGTATTTAGTATCTACAAAGACTTCAATAAAAGGCTTGAGGCAGCTTCTGTACCTTCACTAGGGATCTTGAGTTCTTTGTGCAGTTTAAACTTTATACGGGGACTTCGATTTCAGATTCAAAATATTACTAGGTTCAACGTCTCATTCGAAAAACTATTGGTATGTACGGAGATTTCGATTTAAGAATCAAACCAACATCCTCAAGTGACCAGAGATTTGTCATTTACAAGCCTCACACTCTACCACTTCAGCTTTTCGTGCTGGGATGAGGTGTAGGATACATGGAGACTTCGATTTAAGACTTTAGGCTGTGTCGGTTTGTTTACTGTGGTTCTTGAATACGAGTTATAGTATATACGAAGACTTCAATATAGTACTTTAGGCCATGTATACAATTAGTGGTCAAGGTAAGCTTTTGTGATCGTGCTATGTCCGACGTCCGTCGTGCGTCGTCAACTTTTACCTTGTGTACGCTCTACAGGCCACATTTTTAGTCCAGTACTTATGACACTTTATGAGAATGTTTTTCTTGGTAATATCTTGGACAAGTTTGAAAATGGGTTATGTCAGGTCAAAAACTAAGTCACTAGGTCAAATCTTAGAAAAATCTTGTATACACTTTACACTGTAGAGGCCACATTTTTAGTTCAATATTCGTGAAAGTTAGTCAGAATGTTTCTCGTGATGATATATCGGACAAGCTTGAAAATGGGTCATGTTGAGTCAAAATCTAGGTCACTACGTCAAATTTTAGAAAAACCTTGTGTACACGCTACACGCCACATTTTCGGTCCAATACTCTTGAAACTTGGTCAGAATGTTTGCCTTGATGATATCTTGGATGAGTGTTAAAATGGGTTACTTTGGATCAAAATCTAAGTCACAAGGTCAAATCTTAGAAAACCTTGTGCATGCCTTAGAGGCTACATTTTCAGTTCAATACTCTTGAAAATTAGTCAGAATGTTTGTCTTGATGATTATCACAGATGATTCTAAAAATGGGGTCATGTCAGGTCAAAAACTAGGTCACTAGGTTTAATCTTAGTAAAAAACTTTGTGTACACTGTAGAGGCCAGGCTTTTAGTCTAATACTTTTGAAACTTGGTCAGAATGTTTGTCTTGATGATATCTCGAAGGAGTTTGAAAATGGATCATGTAAGGTCAAATAATAGGTAGCTTTGTCAGATCTTAGAAAAACCTCGTGGACACTCTAGAGGCCACATTTCAGTCCAATACTCTTGAAACTTGGTCAGAATATTTCTCTTTATGATATCTTGGACCAGTTTGAAAATGGATTATGTTGGATCAAAAACTAGGTCACCAGGTTTAATCTTTGAAAAACCTTGTGTACGCTCTAAAGGCCACATTTTCAGTCTGATAATCTTGAAACTTAAGCAGAATGTTTTTCTTGATGATATCTCAGACGAGTCCGAAAATGGGTCATGTCAGGTCAAAAACTAGGTCACTAGACCAAATCTCGGAAAAACCTTCTGCACACCCTACAGGCCACATTTGCTCTCAAATACTCATGAAAAGAGGTCAGAATGTTTGTCTGGATAATTTCTACTTGTTTGAAAGTAGGCAATATTGAGCTCAAAAGTAGGCCACTGAGACAAATTCTTTAAGAAGCTTGTTTATACTCTAGAGGCCATATTTCAAGTCAAATACTAATGAAAGTTTGTCAGAATATTTGTCATTATATCTCGGAAGAGATTGGAAATGGGTCATGTATGGTCATAAGGCTCAGGTGAGCGACTTCAGGGCCATCATGGCCCTCTTGTTAATGTACAAGTTGGTCACTTACATAATTGACACTACTTGACGACAGCAGTTCAACTTTCCAGTGGTTTAGCCAAACCGAGTGGTTTAGCCAATCAGAGGTTGTGTTACTTTCAAATTTAGCAAACTTTGGAGAATGAGAACAAGAACGTTCTTAAGAATGATTGGTCAGAACTGGCCTGGACAGTCATTACTTTTCCCAACAACCACGTGTTTGTACAATCACGGAAAAGAAGCTTTTGAAAACATGGTTGCCAGCAGTATCTCCTTTTTCCTAAAAAAATAAATCCCATCTTTTGACCTACATCTTATTTGTCGTCGGAAAACATTTTCAAATGGAACGAGTCTATAACCTTGTCTCTGGGTTAAGATGGACAATACTTTGCGGATAACTCAGATAAAACGCAACAAATGCAAGACATATTTCATCTCGATGCTTATTTATTTCAAGTCCCTAAATGTAACACTAGACCTAAATCAAATTAGAACTGTCGCAAAGCGGACAAATAACCCTCACCAGCAGGTCTAGCACCTTGGCAGTGAAGCAGCACAATAAGAGAACGGAAATGATAAAAAAAAGGTCACCAGAGACCTTGACCTTTGACCCATGTGATCCCAAAACAGTAGGTCACCTCCTTGGGCCATGAGCAACACTAAAGTTTCAGGGTCCTAGGTCAAACGACCATTGAGTTAGAACACGGAATCGAAAACAAGACGAGGGGACAGGCGGACTGACGGACAGAAAGACGGACGCACGGATGGACGGACATGGTTAAACCAGTATACCCCCCTCTACCTAGTAGCTAAGGGGTATAGTGTAATGAAACGTTCAAGCTCGCTATTGATTAAAAAAAAAAACAATTGTTGCTATTTCAATTATTTTTCCGGTGGGGGGGGGGGAAAGAGGAATATCTCCTAATCGGATAGTGTAGAACCACGATCAGACTGCACATTCTGTACAGTCTGATCTTGATCTACACTGGTCGCAAAAGGTCCTGAAGTACCATTTAGTAGCCTGGGGGTTAATTGTATTTTGTTTAACACCGTTTTAGCATTATATCAGTTATATCGCGGCAGCCACTGCACCTATCCATGTTTTCCCGGAGTTTCTGCTACCAGTACTTTGCAAAATTTTCTGTAAGCCACTGACTGCTTTCCCACAGAACCATCGTCAAAATAATGATCAACGGTGAGAGAGGAATGAATCCTGTCGCAATGAATGTCATAAATTCTCAGACAGACATTTGCCGAGCCGGGGATCGAACCATTGATCCCCTGTTCTCAAGTCCTGTACATTACCGACTGTGCTACCGGGGCTTAGGCTACTGTCCGTAAATCCGATTGAATTGTATTTTTCCTATATTCTTTACATCAGAAAGTTTCTAAGATGTATTTCCAAGATTTCTGCTTTCTCCGAAGTTACATGTAAATATAAATGATTAGGCAAAGAGAAGGTATCGGATTGCAAATAATGTATAGATTGTTTTAAATTTTATATGTATCCTTTTGTGTATATCTTTGCCACACAATCCAGAGCAGAGTTCCAACGAATTTGAAAAGAAAATATTTTGAAAACATTGTTGGAAAAGGAGAAATTGCTGGTAACCAGCATTTTCTCCTTTTACCACAATATTTTCCACCCTACCTTAGACAAAAGTCATCCAGAACATCTGTTTTGTAATCTGCACATGCTTCAAATTTGGTCGAGTCCAAAATTTTGAGATGCAGTAAAAGGTTCAATCTGTATCTGTATTGTTTTGTATAATATGGCCTGCATCATGCGAAAAGGGGTATTAAGACATTTACGTAAAGTGTAGTCTCGGATCAGCCTACGCAGTCCGCGCAGACTAATCCGAGACTACACTTTCCGTTCTTTGATAATATTCTGTTTCGCGTAAGTCTGCTGTAGGAAAAAATCGAATGTAGTCGGGAAGTGTCGTCTCGGATCAGCCTTCGCGGACTGAGCAGGCTGATCCGAGACGACACTTTACGCAAATGTCCGAATGCCCCTTTTCGCGTGTTGCAGGCCAGATATAGTAGACAATAACACAAAAGACACAGTAGCTTCTCTCGTTACTCTGTACGTATTATTTATAGTCATAAAGCTATTTAGCCATGCTCTGGCAAAAAGGGGGCTTAATGCATCTCTGTGATGCATTATATCAAGCAAGTCATCAAAAAATTTAAGAGCTACCGAATCATGAGGCACACTGGTGCTTTGAGCTGCAGACAGTTGGCCAATAGCAAAACGTTTCAGTCCAAGTCAGCATGTGCGGACTGCACAGGCTGACATGGACCGATAATTTTTGTTGTTGTATTCAAACCGCTTTTCACAGTACATGACGCCCCATGATTTGCATTCTTAGTCTAACAGCCGATCCCACGTAGTTCAGTCGCTAGCGTACAAAACTTGCGAACAGGGTATCGCTAGTTTGATCCCCTTGTCGGCCAATTTCTCAAGTTCCGAGGATTAATGATAGTCAGTGCGACAGGATTCATATCTCTCTCACCTCTGGCTATTGATTTGGCGATGTTTATGTCGGAAAGCAGCTTGTGGCTTGGAAAAAATATTGTGCTGAGTAATGTTAAACGCAATTCCAGGAAAGCTTGGATAGATGCGCTGGGCGCCGCGACATAACTGAAATAAGGTTGAAAACGATGTTAAACACCATATAATTAATCAATCAATCTTGTTCTAACTCTAAATTTAAGAAAAAAAGGTCGACACAATTTCTGATTGGCTAAGCCATTAGATTTAGTCAATCAGAAACTGTGTTACTTTAAACTTCATGAAGAGACTTTTAATGAGACAGAAATTTGAGTTGTAGGTGAAAGCGGCCCCCAAGCTACTCGTTCTTCTGTAATTGGTGTAAAAATGAAATTTGTTAATTTAAATCTTTAACCCTTTAGCAAATACAATGTTAGTCGAATGCAAATTGAAAGCATTTGCAGACGACAAATTCAATGTCGCCTTCATGATTTGAATTGTCTTTGAACGGGAGAAATCATTGTGGGAAAAGGAGAGATATATCTCTTTACCATACGGCAAACTTTAGACTTATCCATTCTGAAAGCATTCGCAGACAACATAATTATTCTATGTGGCTGAAATGATGCAATTTCTCTTTGAAAGGTTAAAATTCAATTCATGCTGAGGAGAAAATGCATGCTTTTTCCACAGTGCTTTTAAAAGTATTCTTTCTCAGGATCGTTCAAACGCAAGAATATTTGGTAAGAGGTTAACTTGATACAAAATAGTGGGAGTAAAGGTAGTTAGCTCTCTGTCAAATACGGCCAAATTCTCTGACGTTGACTTTCATTGAATAGTTTCCTTTGAAAAAGATGTCGGCACTTATCTACCCCTAAATACCTCCAAACTACACATAAGAGAGTTTTTATTGAACCGTTTTCTATGGCAAAACCGAGATTTATTGTGGTGATACAAATATGAAACTGACGCCTTTTCACACGGTGACCTTTGACCTTTTTACCAAGGTTTTAAAGACATTGAGGAAATCTCTCGGAATCATTCTGTGCAAGAGACGGTGCTGGCAAATAACATTTTCTCCTTTTTTTTA
The DNA here is from genome assembly GCA_946811185.2 of Hippopus hippopus. NCBI lineage: Eukaryota > Metazoa > Mollusca > Bivalvia > Cardiida > Cardiidae > Hippopus > Hippopus hippopus. The sequence continues at coordinate 35,609,413 of OX328108.1, read as the reverse complement.
GAAGAATGTTTTCTACTTTTTAACACTTCACCAGACGACAACATTTTTGGACTTGTTCAAATTCAAAGCATAATATGCAGACGACAAATTAAATGTGGTCTAAGTGATAGGAGAGGTCTTTCAAAAGGTAGAAAACATTGTGGGAAAAGGAGAGAATGCTGGTTACCTGCATTTTCTCCTTTACCCACAATGTTTTTAAAAGCTTTCTTCCCGTAGGGTCGGTAAACTATTCGGCATAGGATTAAAAGATGAATTCCTTCTTTGGTCAAAATCTTACTCGTCTTCAAAGATTTCAATATGGGCAAGTCTAAAAGTTAGTCGTCCGGCCGTGTAGCTCAGTGGTTAACGTATCTGACACATGACCTGGTGGTTGCAAGTTCGATTCTCAGTTGTGGCAAACTTTCTTCCCGGCGATTTTTCGTTTCTCACCTCTGATGCACGTTGAGAAAAGTAGGCAGTGACTTAGAAAGAAAGTTGTTTCAGTACTGGTGTGAGAAAGCAAGGAAACACAGGCGTAGGTATACTGACCGCCATGATTCTACCAAAGCTGTTCAAACGGCGTTGAACTCCAATACAAACAAACAATAATCTAAAAATTAGTCGTCAGCGATAAAGGTATATCAGGATATCGACATTGTATAATGTTTGTATCAGGAAGTTGACAGATTGCCTGTATGATCTGTCCCTTGTGACAGATAGGACAACCCTCACCTAGCACCCTGTGAGCGGCTTTGAAAATAATCAATTGAAAATGGCTGCGGAAGTCTCGATGTAAATGAGCCATGCTGTATGAAAAGGGGACTTAATGCAACTGCAAAAAGTTTCGACCAATGTCAGCTTGTGCAGCCCGCGCAGGCTGACATTGGTCGAAATTTTTTGTTATCTTTAGATTTTCTGCATGTCAAGGACATGTCTACCTCATGATGCAGCTGGTCGTGAAGCAAACGGGATGTTATAGATCCATAATAATTGTGAGATGACTTGATTGGTATAATGTATCACAGAGATGTATTAAGCCCCCTTTTCACAGAGCATGACTAAAATATTTTGGAAGTTGATTCATTGAATGGTGTTTTACGCCGCTTTTAACACCAATTCAAGTATGTCCTAGGTTTGATCTATACCTAGGCTAGGGCTCTGAAGTGTCTTGCCCAAGGACATTCACACAAAAACCTAGTGCTGTCAGTGCAAGCCCACATATTTATGTATTTCCTGGGTTTTACCAGCACTAAGCTTGGGCTCTGGATGCCCTGCCCAAAAACGCTCCCATAAATCAACTGCTCCGATCGATTGAGTGGTGTTTTGCACCGCTTTCAACGCTAATTCATATATGACTTTAGTTTAAACATATTTATTTTACGTCGATTGAGAAACAAGTTCTTACAACTTACACTAATTTCTCTCGATTCTGCTTCCTGGAAACTACACCAGTATTCGCGCCGAATGTGTGGGCCAATGAAAAATCCCCAAAATCCCGTATATGACTTTGCTTTAATTTTAACCTAAGCTAGGGCCCTGAAATGTCTTGTCAAAGGACAGTCCTACGAGAACTTAGTGCTGTCATTGAGGCTGGAGCCCAGGTTATTTATGTATTTCCTGGGTTTCAAAAGCACTAGGGCTCTAAAAGGTCTAGCCCAAGGACGCTCCCACGAAAAACCTAGCGCTTGAAGTGAGGCTGTAACCAGAGGCCTCGAAGTTACGAATCCTACACTTCACCACTGAAACTACAGGAAAGCATGGATAGGTGCACTGGCCGTTATGATGTAACCGAGACATCATATGAAAACGCCGTTAAACACCGTATAAACGAAACAATTGAAATATAAACGAGAATTTAAAAAAAAAAAAAGGCAAACAGAAGTGACTGTGCTAGTGTGTTACAAAACTTTAACACGTAACCTACTAGATAAGTTAAATGAAACTTTCCAGCCTTTAGTAAAAATCCACCAGTTATGTTTTGGAGAAAAATATCTTCTTATCGGACAGTGTAAATCCGAGATCAGACTGTACGTTCTGTGCAGGTCGACCTTAACATGTCAGGGCAGGGCATTGTTAATGGAGAACAGCATTTCTTTGACTTGCTATCGCCGTGCCCCGGTTGCTCAGTCCTGAGAACAGGGTGTCGCTGGTTCGATTCCTGGCTCGGCCAATTTCTGTCCGAGGATTGATGATGGTCATTGCGATAGGATTCATTCCTCTCTCACCGCTGACCATTGTTTCGACGATGGTTATGTGGGAAAGCAGCCAATGGTTTGGAAAGAATATTAGGCAGAGTACTGGTAAAAGAAACTCCAAGAAAGCATGAATAGGTGCACTGGCCGCCGCTATTATGTTAAAAAAAGGCGTTAAACACCATTCAATCAAATGACTTTTCACAATACTGCAACAACAAAAACACGGACAACTGTTAACCCTCTTTCTCTCTCTCTCTCTCTCTGTCTCTCTCAGGACTGCGAAATGCAAGAGACTGAGTGCAGAAAAATTAAGTTTCTTTTCCATGAAAAACAATAGTTATGACTCAAAAACACGTGACTTCGAGTGAAGAGCTTCTATAGTGTGCTTCTTCCCTGTTATTAGTTTTCGATTAGTCGAAGCACATCGCACCTTGTAACTTTGTGATGACTGATGCTGTATTTTTCAACGCATTTTTCTGTGCTGTGAACGATGAATATGCCTTTGATGTACCACAATTCTAATTCTTACTCTCCTTAATTCTAAAATGTTAAGAGTCAAATTTAACAGATATGAGCAATACTTTGTGAAAAAGGAGGCTTAACGCACCTGCAGTCGGCGCAGTCTGACCTGGGCCGATATGTTTTGCTATTGGTCAATTTTCTGCATGCCCAAGGACCAGTTAAGCTCATGATTCAGCCGATTGTTAGACAAAAAGGATCTTATATATCCATAATTATGTAATGAGTTGCTCGTATCATACATCACGGAGATACATTAAGCCCCCTTTTAAATTTTCCAGAGTATGGCTCAATTACATAAACTTGAATTTAAACGTGAACCGGGAACTTTTGATGAAACCATAACAAGTGGGATCAACCTTTGGATATACGTACTTGACGGTGCAAGTGCTTGTTAAGATTTCCAGGGAACAACCATCGAAAGTGAATTATATAAGTTGTAATGTGTTATTTCACAATCAATGTAAAATAAATATGTGACATGCTCTGTGAAAAGGGGGCTTGATGCATTCACAAAAACCATCAACCCATGTCAGCCTGCTGTTTCTAAATTTTCTGCATGCCCAAGGGCCAGTATACTTCGTAATTAAGTCGTTTGTTACGCAAAATAAACTTTAGGGTTCCATAATTATCTGATGACATGCTAGGTATCATGCATTACGAAGATGCATTAAGTCCCCATTTGCCAGGGCATGGCTCACATGATCGTGCTCTGGCAAAAGGGAGCTTAATGCATCTCCATGATCCATGATACTAAACAAGTCATCACATTACTCGCAATTATGGATCCATTAAATCTCTTTTGTACAACAATCAACTGAATCATGAGGTACACTGTTCCTTTGACATGCAGAAAAAATATCGAAAGCAGAAATTTTGACCAAGGTCATGCTGCACAGGCTGACCTAGGTCAATACTTTTTCACAGAGCATGGCTTATAATTATGTTCAAATTAAGTAAAACGTGACTTTGTAAAATTTATGTTATACTTCGTGCTCTGAATTCGACCTGTTTTCGGGAGTCTGGAATTATGACGGAAAGGTCTTAACTCAGAGGCTTCTAAGTTTGATTCTGTTCGCTTTTTGTTGACAGTGTAGATCAACACAGAACAAGCAGCCTGATCTAGGATCAACGTTGTCCAACACATTCAAATTTTTGCAGGAAAAGAAAACTTTTAAGTCTCAGTATTTAATTTGTACATTGTACTCGTATAGTGCCATTTTTAACATTACTTCAGTCATATCGAAAAGACCAGTGCACCTACCTATCCGTTCTTTCCTGGAGATTCGTTTACCAGTTCCTCTCAAAATTTATTTTCCAAACTACTGCCTGCTTTCCCTCATAGCCATCATCGGCACGATGATCAGCCGTGAAAGAGGAATGGATCCTGTAGGAATGACTGTCATTAGTCCTTGGAAAGATATTGCCAGTCTGGGGATTCAGACTAGCGACGTGGATTCAAGTTCTGCATATTATCGACTGAGCTATCGGGCAGACTCCATATTCACTACTGACTGTAATTTTATATGCTTAATGAAGCAATCTAGTGTCTAAGTAGTAGCTGTTACTTTCAATCTTTTAAATCTTGTATAGGATGTCAAAATCTTTTTCCACACAGTCACGAGTATTACGACTTTAAAGAGGAAAGCTTGTGAAAATATTGTTGGAAAAGGAGAAAATACTGTTAACCAGAATTTTCTTCTTTTCTTTTTCAACGGTGTTTTCTACGCGTCTGAAGAGAAATTTCAGATTTTTAGTCACATTTTATTTCATGCTTTCCGGTAGTTTATCGAGAAATAACGGTAAAATATTTTTCGATATTTCATGGTTACGACCAGTGAAAAATACTGATTTTATTTTTAACTCTTCAATTGAAGGCAGAAACAGTAGTTCCCGCGCACTAGATACCTAGATAAACAACGCGTGCCATTCAACAAGAAGGAAATATGACGTTATTTACGGTACAACATATTTCTCGAGCTTCACGTAATATTGTAATGCGTTGCTATGTGGAGGGGGTACGCCACGGGGAATTACCGAAAACAACTGTGCTGGATTTTGATGAAAATCCCAACAAAAAAGGGGGTAGAAGCATGAAATAAGTAGAATATTCGTTGTTGGTTTTTTTTTTCAGTGAAAGATCGAAATTTATTTCATCGAGTGAACATCATCAGTAATATTTTCACGAGTGGCACAGCCACCGAAATAAACAAATATCCTCTCTTTATTTGTCTTCTGCTAATGCTTTCAATTTGGATAGGTCTAAGATATTGTCGTTTGGCAGAGTTCACCATATACGACGTAAAGTCAGGGGTCCTGCGTGGCTCAGAGGTAAAGTGTGGGACTTGTAACCTGGAGACCCCGGGTGCGAGCCGCACTGGGTCCACTCGGCTTTTTGTGAGAGTGTTCTTGGGCAAGACACTTCAGGGCCCTAGCCTAGTATTGGTAAAATCCAGGTAATACATGAATATGTGAGCTGTCGCCGTGATATGACTGAAATAATGTTGAAAGCGGCGTAAATCACCTTTCAATTAGTCAATGACGTAGAGTCATATAGAATGGATGGTTGATGTCTTGAATTGGGAAAGCTTATCGGGCAAGGCATTAAATCAATTAATCCGGAAGGCGAATCGGATAGAATTCCGAAGCCGAGCATGATACATTTTCCCAATGAAAGACACCGACAATCTATTCTATTTATCCTGTTTCTCGTTTAGTATAATCCAAATCCAACTAAATTACGACCCCTAACTCATTGCTAAATATCGTGTTAGGGGCCGTAGACCTTAACCTATTCACGATGATGTAAAACGAGGAACTGTGGAAAACTTTCTTTTTCTGGATATGCAGGTGCAATAATGACGTCATGAATGATACTGACTATTCAATAAAGGTGACGTTTACCTCCAAAAACACTTCGTGGCGAAAAAGACAAATATTTCTCTTGTTTTAGTATTTCAACATGTCAGAAAACGGGAAAAAAGCGTGTTTAGATCTACATGTTGAAACCATTTACAGACAATTAACATTCAACGACAATGTTGACTGACAATACTTTCATTCACTTATTGAGATGCTTCTTTTTTAAAAGTAGATCTAGTCACAATATGTAGATGCCCACTTCTACGGTCACATGACCAAATGACAGATAACACAAAAATATACAGAACCGTCTTATCGGGTCGAAATTGCTGCGATTGACAGGATAGAATTATAAATTCCCAGGCTGTTGACATAAAAAAGAAACCATAGTTTACAGTAAAAGTTACGTTGCCCTTAATTTCTGTTCAAGGTCTTTTTTGATGTCTAGAAGTATCGTCGGATGCCCTAACTGCGCCCCTGACCTAACTCCGCCACCTTTCTTGTTTTGGTCAAATCTCGCGATGTTTCAGCGTGAGTGAGACTGACAGTGAAAAAAGTTTTTACTATCAGAGGAAATACACTCGAATGATTTTCAACCTAAAATGAGATATAAGCAGATATTTGTCTCAATTTTTATGTCTACTTACTGTTTTTCTGTGTATTTTCGTTATTTATGCTATTTTTTTCCTTAAAAATAACCTCTAAAGTCATAAAATAAGAAGGGAAACCCATCTTAAATGCTTCGTCTGCAAATGTTTACATTTTGTGAATGAAAATCACGTGGCAAAACAAAGTTCTCTAAGGCCAAGCATATCTTTATAGATAGGTTTTGGTCCCACTGTCGTTAACTGATATTTGCTTTCTCCATTTTAATTTAAGCCCAACTCATGAAAGATCATCAGAACAAATGAACAATATTCCCATGATGCACTTCATAAAGCTTACCAAGAAATTGTAGAGAAGAACATGCCAATAAAAAGGGTTCCTAAATATTTAATGTACCTCGCACCACTCTCAGGTACAGCTTACCAGGAAAGGTGTATCCTAATACTGTAACCACTGGTAAACCACCTTTATTGACGCTACTGGAACTAGTGGATCACATAAAAACAACGGCAAACTCTTGCAGATATTTATTTTAAAACAGCTTATTGTTGAAGTTAAATTTGTTCAAAAAACAATAACAGTAATAAGTTTGCCTTATTTTTCGAGACTTGGGAGAATTTGTTACGTCACTCCAGGGGGCGGAGTTAGGCACACAAAAAAATGGCGAGTGTTTGTTGACATGCAATTAATTTTTATCAAGTTTTGGAAGTTCAATACCATTGTACACGTGAATGAATTTTGATAGAGATTGATGGAAATAGAAGATATTTGACTTGTGCATGTATTATTTTTCTTTTTGTATATCATCTGTTTATAGTTCTGTTCCCAGATAAAGCTTAGAGGGGCGCAGTTTGGGCATCCGAGGATACATGTATGTCAAAATCCTCGTAACCTTGTACCACAAAATAGAAATTTAGTTCGTTTGTTTGGTGTTTAACGCCGTAATACACGTTTAGTTATATTGCGGCTGCCAGAGTCTATATTCACTCTTTCCTGGAGTTTTTTTAAACAAATACGTCATACGCTGCTTTTGAAAATACCCATCGTCAAACAATGATCGGCTAGAAGCAAGGATCCTGTCACAGTGACTATCATCAATCATCGGAAAGAACTTTGCCGAGCCGTGGATTCGAAAACACGTCCCAGTGGTTTCAAATTTTGTATGTCATCGACTGCGCTACCGTGCTGTGGACACAATTTTAGACTTGTTCCAATAGCTCAACGAAGACATACATGTAGTTCATTACATCCAGTTCTGGGCCTGTATTCACCAAAGATTCTTAACCCTTATATCCTGCTAAATAACTGAAATGAAATTTTTGAGCCGATATTAAAAACCCAATTTGGCTATTTCAAAGATATTTTTGGGGCGGATAATATGACTTTATCGGACAGTGTTGATCAAAGATCAGACTACACGTTCTGTGCAGTCTGATCTTGATCTACACTGTCCGCAACAGGTCAGTGAGTTGTGCTTAGCAGCTTAGGGGTTAAGAACATTCTTAATCTAATTCTCGACAGTTTTCTGAACATGAAAGTAACACAACTTTGACTAGCTAGACCAAATAGTTTAGACAACCAGAAGTTGCGTTACTTTTTAGCGGATTTGCTATATAGCAAATCCGCTTACTGTGATCGTTTTGACCGGAATCAAATACACATGCGTAACGACGCATGCGCGCTCACTTTCAGTTTTGCATGGCTGGTGTTGGGACGAACAACGCAGATCTACAAATGATATTCAGTTCTGACTTTGAACAAAACATAGAAATTATGTTCAATTTCTTTATCGAAATTTCGTCAGAACTACAAAAATTGTCAGTCTGAAATACTTTAAATACTTAAACAAAGTTTGTTCTTTATTTTTCATTAAATATTGCCATATGCGTATGAACATTGTTTACACAGACTGCCCCCGTTTTCATTCAAGATATGTTCATTCACAACTTGTGTCGTCCGCTGCCGAAATAAACAAGGAGATTAAGAAATCATTTTCTTAATGAAATTGCATTTTTCAACTAGGCATTGTATCAAATATCTTTAACTGTTCTGATAGCTAGCTAGAATTTACCCGTAAATAATTTAAAACCCTTTTCAATAACGAATACACAGAACCCCAAAAGTCGATTCGGCACCTTGTTAGGTCGCCCTTCGTACAGAACTATCGACGAATATCCGAATTGTTTGAAACATTTCTGTGAAACTTTTAAAGAAATGGAGATCGTGTAGATATAGTCTATCAAAAAAAAAAGAAAAAATATTTGACGTTTGATTTATGCAAGACTGCTTCCAAGGTTTCTCTCCATTTATCGATGGGACAAAGGAATCCCTCGTTCACAAACGGCCCCGATCAAGTACGAACCCGTGACATGAATTTACTAGTATACTGTGGATTTTTGATAGGAAATAGTGTCCTTCTCAGTTAACTAGACATCCACTTACTTAACCTAACATCCTTGACTTTAAGCCTCAAAGATTCAGTTGTCTTCAAGGTGTAAAAGTCCATTCGTAGTCCTTCTAATATGCTTGAATTTCATTTGGTTACGCTTCATTCAAAAGAATAAAAAAGAATGCAGAGTTTGCAGATAGATGTATGATAAAGGGTCCACAGGAATGCATCTATACGTCTTACTATTTGGACATGTAGATTTGAAATCTTTGATGCATTTTTATACTTGAAGATTGAAATACATGTACACAGAGCAAATTGAAAATATTTGTACTTTATTTAATAAAGTACATATTTATGATGAACTGCTGCTCAACCCATATTAGAGACAGTTCTGTGCTTCATGTAAACAGCAAGTAATTCAAACCTCAGAATGAATTTATGCCGACAGTTTTTAAAGTTTTATAGAGGGACCAACTCCTTTGACCCTAGGCTGTTAAGTGCTACTCAAGGACCTTCTGCGGACAGTGTAGATCAAGACCAGATTGCACCAAACGTGCAGTCTGATCTTTTATCTATACTGCCAGGTAAGGAGGTATCATTCCCCCAAAAAATAATTTTGAAATAGAAATATTTGGATTTGTACTATCGACTTGAAAGTTGCATTTTAGTTATGCAAAAGTCAGTTTTTACTTTGCATGGCAACTTGTCACACTGAGTGTGATCTTGGTCCATTCTGGCTGCTATAGTGCCTTCATCTGTACCCAGGGCAGGGATTTACAGATATCAAAAAACAAATAATTTCTGGACCCTGTTCTTCCAGGTGATGAGTGACGATTTTAATTCTTTTCATTAGACCATGAAAAATGAATTCACTCAAAACTGCATTGGATGTAATGAATAGCCTTTTTACCAGTGTTAATATTTAATTTCAAGTATCTCATAATGGTACATCATGTTTTTTTTTTGCAATTGTCCCTGCAATGGTTCAGTTATGTAGTATGACTCAAATTCACAAAGATGTGGCTCAAAACTTCAAAAAGGAATCTAGATCTATATGTAAATGAATAAAACTTACATAATCACTTACAAAATTTCAAAATCCCATCACACTTTAACTGTAACTTGCATATATGTGAGACTGAAGTCCACTTTTTACATTGTACTTATTCACACCTGCATTTTTTGACTGAATAGAAATAGACCAAAGAATGTGAGTTTGCATATTACATGTAGGTCTCTTATGTTTTATGTGATACTCATAAAATGAACTTGAAATTATTAAGTACGTGTATCAGTCCATTTTTATAGTTAAGTGTAACACCAGATTTTTTTTTTTGAAACTGTGTATGATAATCTAAGTTCAGACTGCGCAGAATATGAGGTCAAAGCTTGACTCTATACAGCCTATGTTTTTTTTAAAATATTTTCACCAATATAGCGGTGAAAGGACATAATTTCGTTCATTTATTTAGTGAGGTTATGTGAGACTGTGGCTGATTGGTGAAGGTTTACGATGGGTTATCCTGGGTTTTATCCTTACCAAGTTGCCAGGATTTTGTAGGAGTGCCTATGGACAAGACACTGCAGAGGACCAGCCTAGCCCTAGTAAAACACAAGTGGTACACAAATAAATGAGTTGTTGTCACTGTAAGACTGAAACAGTGTTGAAACTAATGTAACCAACAGAAATCAGTCAAACATCAAATTATTCTTGAAGGTAGTTACAATCAATTTTACGGAACCCCTAAAGTGACATACTCGACTTTTTTTTAATATGCAAATTTCTCAAGTTATTTCGTTTTTACGAAATATTATTTCGTAAAAACGAAATATTATTTCGTATATACGAAATAATATTTCGTATATACGAAATATTATTTCGTATATACGAAATAATATTTCGTTTTTACGAAATAATATTTCGTAAAAACGAAATAATTATTTCGTAAAAACGAAATAATTATTTCGTAAATACGAAATAATTATTTCGTAAAAACGAAATAATTATTTCGTAAATACGAAATAATTATTTCGTAAATACGAAATAATATTTCGTAAAAACGAAATAATTATTTCGTAAATACGAAATAATTATTTCGTAATTACGAAATAATTTTACCAGCCTGTATATCAATGAGGCCACATAGCCTTGAATCACATTTTTGACTGGTTTTTACGCCGCTGTCATTATTATTCTAAATCTATGCAAATACATAATAAATTGTGCTCACTGAAAAGGATGCTTTTTGCACTTGAGGAAAAAATCGACACATACCAGCCGGCACAGTCTGTGCAGGCTGACATGGGCCGATACTTTTTCAATATGGTCTTCCAATTTTCTGCACGTCAAAGGGATATTCGAACTCATTATTCGCTTGCTCATATTAGACAAAATGGAATTTATGGATCCATAACATGGAATCACTCATTTGCGAAAAGTATCGACCAGGAAAGCCTGCACGGATTGCTCAGGCTGATCTGGGCCAAACTTTTCGCTATCAATAAATTCTCAGTATGTCAAAGGACTAGAACTACTATATGATTCCGTCGAGCGTTCTAGATAAAGTGAATAGATTTTCTATGTATCCATCAGTATGTGAAGGCTTCCTTGGTGTCATAGATCACGGGGATTCAATTAGCCTCATTTTGTCAGAGCATGGCTCAATTTCAAATTTGCTAACGTTACTGCGTACAACTTTAAACATTATTCCTTGACGCAATTCAGCTAGTTAGAAGAAGTCCTTTGTCGATTTGACTTATGTCTTTGCATAGATCTAGAGAATTTGGGGGACCGGATGCCTCCTCCTTCAACCCCCCACTCCCCACCCCCACGCTGATCCGCCTATGCATAATCAGGTGATGTCTTGCTTGATACCATGGATCATGCAGATGCATTAAGCCCCCTTTTCATGAAGCACGGCCCAATCATGTCTGATTGATTTGCGTTTTACGTCGCATCAATCTTTTAAATTTAAGTGAGGCAATCATTGTGCTGTCCTAGAGGCCCTGAGTACGAAGGAAGGAATTCCATTACTACCATATTAGAATTTGTTTGTATCAGCACGAAACCACTAACGTTACCCCTCGCTGTTCTCCACCCCCGAGGCGGTCTCTTAAGAATCTGATCTCCGTCTCTCCGTCTCTTAGTTTAAAAAGAATGTTCTGTCACTACTGGTGTGAGAAAGCCAGGAAACACATGGCTGCATCGCTTATCACCGTGATATTACTACCTGTCTGTCTGTCTGTCTGTCTGTCTTAATTATCACTCTACAAATCTCTTTACCCTGATTCTTAAGCGACAGTCGTAATGTTATCCCATCTTTCCAAGAGCAAAGAAGGTAAGAAATAAGGAACGCGCTTTTAATACCATATTATAAGTCTTAAAAATGGATTTGCAGAGTATCGACCCCACTGTAGGCAATTCAGGACAGCTCAACTCGGAATTCAAATCTATAGCCTATAGTGTGAGAGGCTGTCAATCAACCCTACAATGTAGCCCTATCGCAAGGCAGTCAAAGTGCCTCGAACCCGAGTCGAACCAAGGATGTCGGTATTTCAACTTATCAGATTATTTCGTTTTTACGAAATAATTATTTCGTTTTAACGAAATAATTATTTCGTTTTTACGAAATATTATTTCGTTTTTACGAAATACTATTTCGTTTTTACGAAATAATATTTCGTATATACGAAATAATATTTCGTATATACGAAATAATATTTCGTTTTTACGAAATAATATTTCGTAAAAACGAAATAACTTGAGAAATTTGCATATTAAAAAAAAGTCGAGTATGTCACTTTAGGGGTTCCGTACAATTTCATGCTTTATAGCAGTGTGTGAGTTAACCTTACTTTTCTTTTGTGATATCATTATTTTCTTGACTTGTGTCTTTATGACGATACAAGGTGAATTTTCATTTATGTAACAGAAGGAAGGAATTCATGAATTACACATGACCTAAATCTTAGAAAATACTGAACTCACCATTTAGTTTTCGCTTTTCAGACTATTACATAACAATTTCTAGTTCAGGAATAAAACCAAGAATATTCTTTTCAAAATAAAGAAGAAATCATTGTATCTGAACAATCAAATTGTTGTTTCTAGTTTGATTTTGTATTTCATTTTGAAATTGATAGTTTCAAGTTGTATAGTAATTAGGAAGAACCCTTGAAGGGATTCCTAGGTGTTAAAATCATGGAAAGGACAATGTGCTTTCAGTAGGAAATTACATACAAAATGCCATTGTTTCTATTTCCCTGAGAGGACTCCAGTGTTTTTTTTAACTCTTTACCACACAACAAAATTTTAGACTTGTCCAAATGGAAAGCACTTGCTGATAACAGAATCAGTGTGACTCAAAAAATGAATTTTATTTTAGGAAGGTCAGAAGACATTGTGGGAAAAGGAAAAATGCTGGTTACCAGCATTTTCTTTTACATGTATTCCCAATTTTTTTTAAAGCCTTCTTCCTCAGGGTTGTTAAAAGTCTGGATTGTTTGATAAGGGGTTAAACTAAACCATACTAATTTCAAAACAATACATGCTTTATACTTCAGAATGAGGCCAGTTTGTTTGCTTTGTAGCAAGGATAGATTAAGATTAGACCACTTAACATAGTAAAGTTCCACTCCTATAGGCACATTATTTTAGATTTGAATTGTTTGCAGTATATATGATTATACCCACTATATAAAAGTTTAGAAAGTGTTGTGTTTATGTTTTGACTAGATTCGTAAAATGCTGTTTTAAAAATCAAGACCTTGATGTCTGAGTACAGAAGTTTCAATATATTAAAAGAGTCTTGCATAATGATGAATAATAATGATTTTAGAAATGCTTAAAATGCTATGGTTAAAGAAAAATATAGTCTATTTAAGCTCATATGTTTACAAACCCTATGGTGAGCTGTTAATATTTTCAATCTGACTTAAAGCATAATCTCAGACAAAAGCCGCCTTCACTAGTTCTTCTGAAAATCCTTCATTATTAGTATAGCTAGATAAAGCTCAGCCACTTGGATAAGTTGTTTCAAACGTTTTTCTGAACATCCTTCAAAATGGGATAATATAGCCACACTTACCTAAATTAAAACACATTGTATCCTTTATGTTGTTATGGAATGGGGAAAAATGACTTTAGTAAGAACAAGTTGGCTTCTTTACAAAAGAAGCCAGGAGAGGTCAGCATGATCAATGTTTTCAAATAGTTAATTGGCTTTTAATTTCAATATATTTTGGTACATGTAAACAAACAAGTAAAAAAACTGCCGCGCAGACCCCTCATATGCTTTACATGACGGTCATTTGACCTTCTTGTCGCGTTTTCAAGTCGCATGATCTTGTCCAGCGGTCTTCTTTCTCTTTTTTAACGAAATTCTTCTTAGTTTTTCTTCTGCTTAGATTTATTTGCTTAATGAAAAATTACAATTATTTAGAGGTCATTTGCAACCATGGCAAATTAATATAACAAATCTTTTCTGAAATTCGTCATATAAAAATAAACCACGTCTATTACCTGTTTCGGTTTTTTGATTTCGCTTTATTTACAAAACCATGACGAAACAGACTGTGTATCAGAACAATTTCGCAAGAAAAATGGATTTAGACAGCAAATTCTGTGGCAGTCTGCCTTTTAAACTCACCACTGTTGGAGAGGTCTGATGACCTCTCCAATGAAAGAAATAAAAAGTCTGTCTACTAATGCTTTCAAAAACTTAAGAGCTACATTTTGTGAGACTGACAGAAATGCCAGATAAAGGTTAACCTGGCAGGAGGCCAATGTTAGATCCACATTTGATTGATTGAATGGTGTTTAGTGTTGCTTTCAACATTATTTCAGTCATATAACTGCTACACTTATCTTATTTATGTATGTCTGGGTTTCAGCTGTACTAGGCTAGGGCTCTGAAGTGTCTTGCCGAAGGACATTCCCACAGAAAAATATGGTGCTTCCAGTGAGGCTGGAACCTAGGCCATCAGGTAACAAGTTCTAAACTTTACTGGTAAGCCATGCAGGACCCCAGATCCACATTTAGCGGGGAGTTAATTTGTGTCAGATTGTTCAGATTTGTCGACCATCTATGCATGAATTACTTTTTGCTTTTTAATCAAAAATGGTAATCAAATGGATGCTGTTTTGTTATTCATTCCTTCCCCATATGAAAAGATTAAGGCTCTTTAAATGTATCTGCAGACAATAATTCAGAAATTGATACAAATGAGCTGAAGTTCACTCGTATGATTGAAAACACTGTTGGAACAGGAGAAAATACTGTTTACCAGAATATTGTCCTTGTCCCATGATGCTTTCAATTGCCTATTTCCTTCAGGGTTATTAACATGAGTGTTCAGTAAAGTGTTAAAATAAACCCCAATCAAAATTTTGTCCAGATCCAGTTGTCAGATGCCAGGGAAACCTGACATGGATATGTTGTATACTGGTCTATCCCACCGATGGATATAAATGTATAGCTTGTGTTTGTATAAGGGGAAACTTATACTGTCTTGCTATAGAGCTAGTTTTTGTAGGCATGTGGTAGAGCGTTTGCCTTGGGAGTTGGGACCTAAAGGTTCTGGGTTCAATCCCAGCCTTTGGGGGCCATTTAACAGAAATGTTACAGATACATCTAATCAGCATTCAGAAACCTTACGGTTTGTCCAAACATGGCCTATATTTGACCCTTGAATTTTGTGTCAAAGTTAAATTGGGAGAATTTTTGAGGATTTTTCTTGTTTTAGTCCTTTAGCACACAATAAATTCTACATTTTATGAGTCCTGTGTAAAAGAGCTTATGAAAACGTTGTTGGAAAACAAGACATCAGTATTTCTTTTCTTTTTTCTTCCAGAATTTTTTCTACCTTTTACAAATACAAACCACATAATCTGAGGGCTCCATATTTATTGAATTGTTTGTTAAGGCTCTAAATAGGGAGCTATTTAGTTTTTTTCTATGCCACAAATCAAAATTATTTTGTATAAGGCCAATAAATACTACCAGATATATATTTTCTTTTCATATAAAGTATACAGTAAAATGATGTAATTTTGGGTGTCTGATAATAGATTTGTAGGCTACTTACGCAGTAGGTCACTCTGTTTAATTTTATTACACCAGATGTGATGTCTTGATACTGATTTGAATATAAATCCTTGTAGACGACGCATGTTATTGATTAAGTACCATTTTCACAAGGCTTTTCAAAACTGTGGGATGAAATCTAATAATACCCAAAGAGGCTGTGAAGCCCATTGGAAATATCAATTCATATACTTTTTTTTTTCTAAATCTTATCTTTCTTCTTTACTCCAGCTATTCAGTAAGTAATTTTTGATTCTGTTGAGAGTATGAAAATCTGAAAAGTTGGTTTTAATTTGGGAGAGTCATAAATTTTGTCCTCTGGTAAAGAGTTCAACAAGAAGGTACAAAAATTTCATATTGCGTTCATGTGTAAGTAGCAATGTATTGTACACTTTGATCAAATGTGTTCATGATTCCTGAAACTGATTGACAGCTGTAGACCTTACCACTTTGTATTGACTGTATTTACAGAAATATCATTATATATAATTGTCCTATTTTTTATATATTTTTTTATTCTTACTCATCAACAACTGAAGTGTTCTATATATTTGTCAAATAACTTTCACTTACATAAATCCATCTTGTTTTTTTTTTTTTTTTTTCTTTTCAGTCCTACGCGTGTTTACTGTCCTAAATATAATACTAGCATAAAAAAACCCATCAAATTGTTGGATCAAATTACTACTCTAATGAGTAGTAAAATAACAGTTGCTGCACAGCACACTTGGTAGAACAACTTCGACTCCCATTGCCTTGCTTACTCTACTAAATACTTACATATTATACATGTATTACATCTGATAAAAAATAATTATTTTCATTACATCAAATCATAGCTTAAAACTGTTCAACAAATCCGCTTTTCAGGACTTTCAGTCCTTTGATTAAATCTAGAATTAGTTTTGGAATGAAATAAAGAATGGTTGGTGTATACAGACCCAAATGATGGGTTGCATCTTTTAAAGGATAGAAATATTTTACATTGAGGGAATATGCTGATTACCAACATATTCTCCTTTTCCAACGATGTTTCCAAAAGCCGTCTTTTTTCAAGGGTTGTTGAAACACGTAGAAAAAACAGCCAAATTGCGATTGCGAAGGGAGATGGCAATTGGAACAGGTCTTTAAGAGTTCGGGTATTTATGAAAGAGAGCGATAAGCACAGACCAATCAAAACATTTAAACTGCTCTCTCACAGATAACTCATATTTCCCAATATTCTCTGCAAGCCGATCGTAACCAGGAACTCACATTTTCATAACTCTACAACTGCCCCAGGAATCAAAACTATCGTTATTTTTGTTGTATCAGTGAAACGTGTTGGGTCTAACACTCTGTTTACTTTGTTATACTACGTACATGTGGGACAACATATGGCTAGTTAATTAACTTCTTAAGTAAGTAATGATTTATTTATTCGACCCTTTACTAAATGTCAAAATTTTGGACATGTCCAAACTGAAAGCGTTTGCAGACGATAACGAAATTTGGCTGAAAATGTGGAAATTGTCTTTGAAAGGGCAGAAGAGATTATGGGAAAAAGGAGAAAATGCTGGTTATTTGCGTGTTCTCCTTTTCGCACAAGGTTTTTAAAAGCCTACTTTCTCAAGGTTAAAATTCGGGAATGTGTTGTAAAGGGCTAAACACAGATTTATATATTTTGTCTTATCTCTGTGCTGTGTTCTCGTGTTTACTTCATGGCCTGAAAGAAAATGATAATTTGGAATTTTAGGTTCGTTAGAAAAAAAAAATAATTAAACTTTTTTGCATATTTCAATTTTCTACGAAAAAACATGCGCGCCGTTGTGTCGGAATTCCCAACTTGCGGTGAAATAAGTAAAAATACATTATAGTCCATTTCGATGGTATAAAAACTAACGTTTGGCTCAAAATCATCTATCTAAAAATTTTGGGGGAAATTTCTTTATACTTATCTGATTATTTTACAAAAACCATGAGAGAAAAAATGCTTGAAGAATTTAAAACTGTATTTTAATGATTTTGTCCATTAAACTCGATGTTAATTTTGACATCTGAAAAAGATGGAGAGAGTGCACCAAATAGAACAGCATACTATCCCATGGTTAATTTGAAAACATTTACATATGAGGCCAAGCATGTTGAAAAACTAGATTCACAATAACTTAACCTTACAAAGACACTTTATCAATTGTTTAAAGAGAGCAACTTTCAAGAAATATTGCTGGAAAGCCAGAAATTGATCTGAAGAGGTATAACTTCTTTCTTTTCTTTTGGGCATGACATTATCGATTCTCTAAATTATGGATAATTTGTATCACATCTTTTCGGTTAGGAAGATTGATAAAAATTGCTATCTGTTTGATGGTAGAGGAATTTATAAATGTATGTACATACCCAAATAATTCAATTTCTATGGCCTTAAGGGTGTTCATTGTAAAACATGAGATTAATATGTTAGTTTCTATTGTTAAAGTGCTAGTTGTGTACATAAAGTCACTACTGAATCTAACTATGAATGAAATTACTACAAAAATACATGGTTTTACTATGATTTATTATTGTTTATGGCTGTTCTCCAACTGTCCCTCACTCCTCTGTGGCTAAGACCAAAAATGCTAAAATATTACTAACGTTATAGAGTTAATTAGTCAAAACCATGAAAGTGAAATTGAAAAGTTGTGAAAAATTAGATTTCTACATGGTTTTTGTAAATAACTAACATTGCAACAACGAAAGTATGAAGAAGTTGTTCCATTTGAGTGCATTTGATAGAAACCAAATGGACTATACAATAATTGCTAGACTAAGCAGTTTTGGTTATGGTTAGTAAAACGCTTCAATGCCTTGGTGTCTGACCTTTATTAAAGATACACCCTTACAGCCAAAGAGATAAAACGCTGTTTTAACTTAATAGTGTGTAGAATTGTTCAGAATTTAATCAGCTGTGTAATTGATTAACGACAGATATAGTGTAAGGGATATAGAAACCCAAGGGATTTGTCTTCGATCTGCAACCGGAAACAAAAACAGTGATTTCTTTGATGTCCTCCAGAAAATCGGTTGTAATCTGTGCAACCTTGCCGCCGTCAGGGGCAAGATTTGGCATCAAGGTACAAAACTGATTGTAGTTTCATAAAATAAAGATGAAATTGGTTAAAGACTGGTAGGAAACGAGTATAGATGTATTTTTAAACTTTCTGAAGTCGAAAGCTTCCAAACTCTCAACGCCAAGCCTAGAAGCTCCGTCGTAGTCTGCCGAGCCCCGATGGCGCAGTCGGCAGTGGACAGAATTTGAGAAGAGGGGGGCCGCTTGTTCGAATCCCCAGCTTGGCCTATTTCCTTCCGAGAATTGATGTTAGTCAATAGTCATTGCGACAGGCTTCATTCCTCTCTCTCCGCTGATTATTGTTTCGACGATGATTATATTGGAAAGCAGCCAGTGGTTAGGGAAAGAATATTGTGCCAAGTACTGGTGAAAAACTTCAGGAAAGCATGGATAAGTTCACTAGCCGCCGCGATATAACTTAAATATAATGTTGAAGACGGTGTTAAACACTATACAATGAATCAATCCGTCGGTAACCTATACAATGCTGGTTAGACAGGGGTCATGATTCCCAGCTCCGTCCTACTCTTTATTCGAATTGATGACAATAATTTTGATAAGATTCATTCCCCCACATTGTTTCCGCAATTTCTATGTGGAAAAACAGTCAGTGGCTTGGAAAGAGTATTGTGCGATATACTTGCGAAAGAGACTCTAGAAATGCATTGATAGGTGCATTGGCCACTGTGAAATTACTGCAGTAAAGCTGAAAGTAGTGTTAAATACACTAAAAGAAACCATATCAAAGTTTGAACCTTCAACCACTGGATTTATGAAGAAAGAGATATTTCCATACATAAGATACGGAAATTGCAATGGCAATGCTTTCTTTGCCCAAGATACCTCATGATACGCCGAGCTATGTAAATCCAAGATCAGTCTGAATGTTCCGTGCAGTCCAGTCTTGATCTAAATTGTCTGCTGATATGTTTGAAGTCGCCTTACACATGCCGAAAATTTAACACAGTAACCTAGAGAGCTACTGTTCGCGTGTTTCTATGCAGATTGTTACGGTGATAAAATTCCACACAGAACTTTGCACGATAACAGTTACAAGTTTTCCTCTGTATAATCTTTAAGCTTGCTATTTATACTGTTAAATCCCGTGTTTTAACGTCCATGGAAAAAATCCATTTGAAAACTTTGTGAGAAAAGGAGAAAATGCTGGTAACCAGCATTTTCTCCTTTTCCTGCAACGTTTTCTACCCCTTCAAAAAGATCATCATGTCAGCCAAATTTATTTGCTGTCTGCAAGTGCTCAAAGCATGGGCTGGTCTAAATTTATGTCATCTGGTAAAGGCTTACCTCTTTTGAGGACGGCATAACTCTAGACTCTTTCAAATTCAAAGTATCATTTTCAGGCGACAAATTTGGCCAAATGGGTTTTGTCTTTGGGTGGGTAGGAATCGGTGTGAAAAGTGGACAAAAACGCTGGTTTCCGGCCGGTAAGCAAACCCACGTTCTGATACAAAGAAGCGGCATCACAATTAGAAATCCTTTACGTAAAGCCAAAGAGTCGATCTCTGTAATTTTGTGTAAACATCTGAGGATAGTATAATTAATGAAATTAACAAATGACCGTCGAAACATGTTGATTTAGATAAGACTGCAGTTCGTGTTACATCTTTACAGATCCATCCTGTGCGTAATTATACAACAGTCATCGTGGTGTTAGATAAGATTTACCGATTTTTTTTTTTTTATAACACAGAGGTATATAACAATCATTGCTGTACTGTACACTGTTATACAACAACCATTGCGATATCAAGAGTAAAACGTTTGAAGATATCTATATTGTACACAGTTAGATAATAATCAGTTTTAGGAGTTAAAAGAGATCTATACTGAACACTTACACAACAATCATCGCGGTATCAAGAGTTAGAGGTCAACACTGATCTATACTGTAAACAGTTATACAACAATCATCGCGGTATAAGGAGTTTATGGTTTACATGGATCTATACCTTACACTGTTAAATACCTATCATCGCGGTATCAGGAGTTTAAGGTTTACATAGATCTATACTGTAAACAGTTATACAACAACGCACGCGGTAAGACAGATCTATACTCTACACTGTTATACAATAACCATCGCGGTATCAAGAGTTAAAGGTTTACAGATGTCTGTACTATACACAGTTATACACCAATCATAGCGGTATCAGGAGTTAAAGGTTTACAGATGTCTATACTATACACTGTTATACACCAATCATAGCGGTATCAAGAGTTAAAGGTTTACAGATGTCTATACTAATACACAGTTATACACCAATCATAGCGGTATCAGGAGTTAAAGGTTAACATGGATCTATACTGTACACTGTTATACACCAATCGTCTCGGTATCAGGGGTAAAAGATAAACATGGATCTATATTGTACACTGTTATACAAAACCATTGCGGTATCAAGAGTAAAACGTTTAAAGAGATCTATATTGTACACAGTTAGACACCAATCGTCGCAGTATCAAGTGTTAAAGGTTTACAGACATCTATACTGTACAGTTAACACCAATCGTCGCGGTATCAGGAGTAAAAGGTTAACATCGATCTATACTGTACACTGGTATACACCAATCGTAGCGGTGTCAGGAGTTAAATGTTAACATAGATCTATACTGTACACAGTTATACACCAATCGTCGCGGTATCAGCAGTTAAAGGTAAACATGGGTCTATACTGTACACAGTTATACACCAATCGTCGCGGTATCAGGAGTTAAAGGTTAACATGGATCTATACTGTACACTGTTAGACAACAATTATAGCGGTATCAAGAGTTGAAGGTTTACAGAGATCTATACTGTACACTGTTATACAACAATCGTTGCGGTATCAGGAGTTAAAGGTTTAAATACATCTATACTGTAAACAGTTAAAAACCAATCGTCGCAGTATCAAGGGTTAAAGGTTTACAGAAATCTATACTGTACACAGTTATACAAAAACCACCCCGGTATCACGAGTTAAAGGTTTACAGACATCTATACTGTACACAGTTATACAAAAACCATCGCGGTATCACGAGTTAAAGGTTTACAGACATCTTTACTGTACACTGTTATACAAAAACCATCGCGGTATCAAGAGTTGCAGGTTAAGAGAGATCAATACTGTACACAGTTAGACAACAATCACGTCGGTATCAAGAGTAAAAGGTTGAAAGAGATCTATACACAGTTATACAACAATCACCGCGGTATTAAGAGTAAAAGGTTTAGAGAAATCTATACTATACACTGTTATACAGCAATCATCGCGGTATCAAGAGTAAAAGGTTTGCAGACATCTATACTATACACAGTTAGAAAACAATCATCACGGTATCAAGAGTAAAAGGGTTTAGAGAGATCTATACTATACACAGTTAGACAACAATCATCGCGGTATCATGAGTTAAAGGTTTATACAGAGATCTATACCGGTACTGTTCACAGTTAGACAACAATCATCGCGGTATCAAGAGTTAAGGGTTTACAGAGATCTATATTGTACACAGTTAGTCAACAATCCTCGCTATAAAGGTTTACAGAGATCTATACTGTACAGTTAGACAACAATCATCGCGATAAAGGTTTACAGAGATCTAAACTGTACACAGACAACAATCATCGCGATACAGGTTTACAGACATCTATACTGTACACAGTTTGACAAAATCTTCACGGTATCACGAGTTAAAGGTTTACAGACATCTTTACTGTACACAGTTACACAACAATCATCGCGGTATTAAGAGTTAAAAAGTTATACAGAGATCTATACTGTACACAGTTAGACAACAATCATCGCGGTATTAAGAGTTAAAGGTTTATACAGACATCTATACTGTACACAGTTAGACAACAATCATCGCGGTATTAAGAGTTAAAAGTTTATACAGACATCTATACTGTACACAGTTAGACAACAATCATCGCAGTATTAAGAGTTAAAGGTTTATACAGACATCTATACTGTACACAGTTAGACAACAATCTTCACGGTATCACGAGTTAAAGGTTTACAGACATCTTTACTGTACACAGTCAGACAACAATCATCGCGGTATCAAGAGTTAAAGGTTTATACAGAGATCTATACTGTACACAGTTAGACAACAATCATCGCGGTATCAAGAGTTAAAGGTTTATACAGAGATCTATACTGTACACAGTTAGACAATATTCATGGCGATATAGGTTAACAAAGATCCATAAGGTACACAATCAGACAGGAATCATCGCGATATCAATAGTTCACCCTTTACCGAACATCACAGTTTTCGACTAGTCCGAATCAAAAGCATTGCAGACAGAAAATTGCAGAATGTGGCTGAAATGTTGGGATTTGTCTATAATGTAGAAAACATTGTGGGAAATGGAGAAATGCTGGTTACTAGGATTCTCTCTTTTTCCCACAATGTTTTAAAAAGGTCTCCTTGCTCAAAGTCGTGAAAACTCCGGATTGTGAGAAAAATGGTTAGGGGCTTACAGAGATCTATACTGTATTCCGTTATACAAAAATCATCGCGATGTTCAGACTTACAGCTTTATCATACCTGATTCCTAAATTACTCCCATTTGAATGTAGATTATGTAAATCACAGGAAAACGAATTACTTTCACCACTGACTAGAACGCCAGAATTATTTAATTATAGCACCCAGATGTTCTAACTATTTATTTCGTTTTACATGTTCTTAACCCTTAGGCTGCTACGCGCGACCTACTGACCTTTTGCAGACGGCGTAGATCAAGATCAGACTGCACACAACGTGAAGTCTGATCTTTGATCTACACTGTCTGATAATAAGATATATAATCCTCCAAAAATACCTTTCAAACAGCATTATTTGGATTTTTTACTATCGGCTTGAAGGTTTGATTTGTTTTATATAGCAGGATAAAGGTTGACTTGTGTTTTTGTTTGATCTGAACATCTCAGTGTTAATTTCGTTAAAAATCTTCAGAGCAGGTTGATTAGCGCCCTAGATCGGACACAGTCTCTTCTCGAGGATTTGCCTCAGCAAGTGTTACAAAAGCCGTAAGTCTATCATTTATGAATCGTTTTCGCTTTACTTCTGTATTGATGCAGCAAATGCTATTGGTTGCGCAATACTCTGAAATACTACTGTTATCCTGTTGAAAAGAGAGACGGAGGGAGGGAGGGAGGGAGGGAGAGAGAGAGAGAGAGATATTGCTTACTTTTAAAACACAGGATTAAACGAAATGTATAAAGCCAATAGCGCCGAAGAAACTGAAGAAACATTTAACACGTAATTGCAGTTTCATAATTGCTTTTGTCTAGAATGTCACCTGTGCAGTCTGATCTTGATGTAAACTGGCCGCAAGGGCAATTTCAGTCGTAAAAGGCGCTTTAAGGTTCTATGCGGTCCGACGAATCACCGAAATACCACCGAAATACCCGTTGTTTTTTTATTGTTGGGTTCAAATAACTGACAAAAATATGCAGGATTTTTTTTGTTCAGAAAACATACTTAATCAAATTATTAATCATTATTGAGAAGAGTGACGCTGTTAGTATATACTAATCATTGATTTACGTGGAGAATAATTACCGAAACACTCGCGTGCCTGATCTGTTACACACCGAAATACCCGATCTCTATTACGACAATCTAGACTAAAGATTTATCAATATCAAATCATCACTTATACTTCTTTTGAATGATAAACACACACAAAAGATAGCGCTAATCCAATTCATTTGCGAAAGAAGTAGACGGTGAGACCCACATCAGACTTTACATATCAATGTAAGTCTCTGATCTGACAAACATACACGTTTCTCGGCGCGTTCTGTTCTCTTCTGTTCTGTTAAAGTGAAGCGATCATAAATGTTCGGCTGACATACTCAAATTTGTTTGATGTGTAGGTTTGTCCTTGTAATTTTTAAAGTAATATGATTATTATTTATAATCTTATCGGTGAAACTGTAATTGTCTTATCAATTCACGCCTGGTGCCGTGCTAACTAAAGATTCAAAATGGCTGCCGGTTTTCTAATTTGGTGACGTTTTATCTCATATTTTCCAACATAAAAATGGAAAGCTAGTCTTTCTAGCATACCTATGGATAAAGTTCAGACACATCAATCTTGCACAAAAGCAACTGAAGTGAGATTGTGGAGGTATAATCCCTGAAATGACCAATTTTAGTACGTGGAGCGAGTATTTCGGTGGACATTTACAGCGCGGTAGGCTATTCCGGTGCACATTCTTCGCGGCGGGCTTCAATAACATGTTGCTATTTTAACATTAGGTTTAATACTAAGCCTCCTTCATAAATAAAATTACAATTTGGCCAAAACCCACTACTTCAGTTATCTTAATAACTAAAAAAATACGGGTATTTCGGTGTTTCGGTGGTATTTCGGTATTTCGGTGATTCGTCGGACCCCGGACCTATGTACAACAAATATATGTTGGAATACGTCGAAGATATAGTAGCACATACATGATTGGACATAAGTTGGCATTCGACATAAAATTTCATTCAACGTGTCAAGAAAAATGCGATATTTTTCGTAGACAAATTAAAAAAAATTCTATCTCAAAAGCCACGAATGTGTGATTTTTTTACACATAACTGTATTTCACGAATTATCGGTCAAAATATACAAAACTATGCATGTGCGGTAATTACCATGAATTAAACACGACTCGCTTCTCTCAAAGAAGTATAATATGACGTTATGTATAACGTCACAGTATGCTTATCTCAAACTTGTGCATGATGAGAAAATTCGTTATGAGTATATTACATTGGAAAAAAGGAAGGTTAAGTGATAAAGCCTTTGGCGAGCTTAATAACATTTTTTCTTGACGAGTTTAATACAATTTTGTCTCAAACGCCAACGAATGTCAGATTCTTTTTATCACATAACGATATTTCACAAATTATAGATCAGATGATGCAAAACCATCTATAGATGCATCCGCGGTAATAACGAGCGAAGCTCGTTTTGCGGTAACACCGTTCTAGATTTTTAAAGATAAAATTCCGACTTCGTTCTGGGTTTTAGTCTAAATCTAAATAGGGAGGACTAAAAATTGAGTGTCTTCCGGTTAGTCGCACATCGTCACACGTATGACAATCTTCCGCACAAGTACCTGATTGGTCAAAAATGACAATAATTATATATGGATCGAATGATTACTTAAAAATCATTATCAGTTAAATGAGTACAGATTATCTAATTCCTTACTTACTTTCAGCGTATTAAACGTCTTTTTGTGTATAAGCATACGCAATGATCTATGCTAGCAAATAATGACGTCATTAATCATACTATTCTTACGTCATGCACGAGCCGTTTTTTCGCGGAAAACATTGTGTCGAAGAAATCATGACTAACCTAGTTTTTTGACTGTTTAAAATACCATCAGAGAAAGCCGGATTTATGATCTGTAAAAAGGGGGCTTAATGCATCTGCAAAAACTATCGACCCATCCGCGCAAGCTAACTTGGATCAAAACTCTTTGCTAGATCTATTTTTCAACGTTCTGCATGTCAAAGGACCAGTATGCATGCCTTTTGATTCAGTCAGTTATTATACAATATGGATGTATAATTATGTGATGACTTGCTTGGTATCATACATCACGGAGATGCATTAAACCCTCTTTTACCGCAAGATGGCTCAAATATAATTTGTTTAATGTTACGAAAGCTTGTTGATAGATCTAAAAGTTTGGCGTTTTTTTCTTTCCATAAGTTGGATATCTATCCGATAACTCGGCAAATTTCTTTCCTAGGATTGATGATGAATATAGATCTAGTCATTGCGACAGATTTCATTCCTGTCTCTGCACTGATCACTGTTTCAATGATGGACGTGTAGGAAAGCAGATGGGATGAAAAAGGAAAGCTACATATAATCTTATTTTAAACAGCGATCTACACACTCTGATTTTAAAGAAAGTCCAGGTAAAATATGAGTAGATCTAGACCTGTGCACTAAAGAAGAAATGAAAGAAAGATTCTGTTTTTGTTTGTTTTGTTTTTTTCCTTTTGTGTGTATATTCATTGCGGCGACAAGTGCACCTACCACGCATTCCTGAAGTTCCTTTTACCAGTACTCTGCTCAACATTCTTCCCAACCTACTGACCGATCCCTCGTAAAAATCAAAGTCTCTCTGATATAGATCTAGATCTACATGCAGAGAGGAAATGTTCCCGTAAAATGGTCTTTACAAGTGTGTGAACCAATAATCATTCTAAGTTATTTTTCTGGACATAAATTAACGAAATTGTCCAAGAACTGTTTTTCTTTTGTTAAGGAAATCAGGGACAGTTCGCCCTATTTCACACGTATAAATCTACGAAAGAAAAATGCTTTCTACTTTTGACAACGCTCAAAATTAGTTTTGACAAAGCCGGAATTCGAACTCAAAACCCTTTGATTTCAAGATGTAGAATATAGCTCGTCATTCGAATTAATAGATATTTGTACCAGAAATCATTCACGTCGCTCGTATTGCGGCTTTGCCTTTTTCATATTATCCGTAAAATCTATTCACTTCTATGAAATACGTACAAAATGACGTCAAAAATGACGTCACACAATAGTGATATTTAGAGGTTATTACACGGCTGATGAGGGCCGGAGAGTGATATCAGCCCGCCACCTTGATATCTGCCCCGAGGGCTTTAGCCAGAGGGCAGATTTCGAGGTGGCGGGCCGATATCACTCTCCGGCCCTCATCAGCCTTGTAATAACCTGTTTATTACATTCATTGATGATTTGCTCGATTACTTCGTTTTCTTACATGTTTAAACACTTAAAACAAAGAAATTCTTGTCTTTATTCGACACAACTTTTTTTTCCGCGGGTAAACGTCACGTTCATGACGTAATCATGCATCATTCATCATCGCTATCGAAGCTGCATATACAGTATAAGGACGTTTTAAATAAACAGTTTTTCATACTTATCAATAGTTAAAAGATGCCAGTATGTGTGTTTTATTAGGCCAAGTATTCAATTTATTATGTAACGTGTTATAAATGACAGACAGGAATAAATAGAATAGATGGTTGGTGCTTTGGATTGTGAAACTTAAACAGGCTCGGTTTCCCAGGCTCAACGGATAAATTCGTAGAAGTACTAGCCTATAGACACCACGCCTTGCCCGATAAACTTTCCCAATCTAAGACAACAACAATCTATTCTTTTCCCATCGTGTCTTTGCTAGTTTATGATTCAATCATTGTCTGTAGTTCTGAAGAAATGTACGCTAGCGACTGACGGACTGACTCAGCCATTTTTTTTTTCAAAATGGATGTTTTAAGAACGTAAGTTTACGAGCGAGTGTTCTGTTGCTATAGATTTAGAACAAATATCTTGTCAACGGGCAAGATATCAGATATCAGCCCGTTGCCCCGTCGTATCTGCCCTCGCGTGACACTGATATTACACCATTTTCGGTAGAAAATGTTGCTATTATTAGTAACAGAATGTAATAACAAACGTGTATGAGATACGAAAATTCGTAATGGGTTTATTACACTGAAAACAAGGGAGGTTATGTGATAAAAAATGAGTAGTGCTAAGTTCAGTTTTGGATAAAAAAAATCCCGGATAACTAATAAGTAGGCTATTGACTGCCTCATTCCCGTGTAACTGGGTTTATTAGACTAAGATTCGGTCTTTGAGGGCGTAATTGATGTCGCAGTTATTGCTGTCTACAGTATTAGATGTATAATTGAAGTAATCTCAATGATTTTCGCACCATTATACATTTGAGCCATGCTCTGGCAAAAGGGAGTTTAAGGCATCTCCATAGTGCATTATACCGAGTAAATCATCACATAATTATGGATCTATAAAACCGATTTTGTCTAAGACCTGGCTGAATCCTGAAGTAGAATGGTCCTTGTACATGGGAAACATTTACCAACAGCAAAAATTTCGACAGCCTGGAAAATCCGTACATAGGTTGATATTTTTTTTAAGATGCACGAAACCCTCTTTTCATAGGACATAGCTCATTTATTTTTTCCTGATAGCATTTAGCTATTAAGTATGAAGTGGAGTCATGATTGAAACCTTTACCGAACAAGCCAGTCTCGGACTTTTCCACATCCAAAGCATTTACATACATGTACGTCGAATCGAATGTGGATCAAATGGTGGAAATTGTCTTTGAAATGGTAGAAAACCTTTGAAATAGGAGAAAATGCTGCTTACCAGCATTTTCTCTTCTTTCCACAAGGTTTTCAAGAGCTCTCTTCTTCACACATGTTAAAACTCGGGATTGATTTTGTACAGGGTTGATTAAGAACAATAGAGAACGAAAACTTGTAAACATTGCTGGTTTTTCAGAAACTCAACAACTGGAGGAAACGTATCATACAAAACATAAGCTCCTGTACACGACTTATGGCCTTGTAGCAGACTGCTGTCGAAAAGTACACGACTTATGGTCTTGTAGCAGACTGCTGTCGAAAAGTACACGACTTATGGTCTTGTAGCAGACTGCTGTCGAAAAGTACACGACTTATGGTCTTGTAGCAGACTGCTGTCTAAAAGGTCATGACTTATGGTCTTGTAGAAGACTGCTGTCGAAAAGTACACGACTTATGGTCTTGTAGAAGGCTGCTGTCGAAAAGTACACGACTTATTGTCTTGTAGCAGACTGCTGTCGAAAAGTACACGACTTATGGTCTTGTAGAAGACTACTGTCGAAAAGTACACGACTTATGGTCTTGTAGCAGACTGCTGTCGAAAAGTACACGACTTATGGTCTTGTAGCAGACTGCTGTCGAAAAGTACACGACTTATGGTCTTGTAGCAGACTGCTGTAAAAAATAAAGTTGCGTATAGAAAAAAGAGCTCGCAAGGCCTCAGATGTATTCATATAAACTCTTTACCAGACCGCAAAATTTTAATTCTGCCTAAATTGAAATCATTTGTAGACGGCAAGGTAATTGTAGATCTAATGACGGGATTAATTTTGTCTGTGAAAGAAAACATCTGACTGTGGAATAAAGAATTATTTTGGTAGCGTTTTTGCTCAGGTCTTTAAAACTTTGATAAATTTGTGTTTTTCGCTCAAACAGGGGACAACTGGTATTAC
The DNA here is from genome assembly GCA_946811185.2 of Hippopus hippopus. Taxonomy (NCBI): domain Eukaryota; kingdom Metazoa; phylum Mollusca; class Bivalvia; order Cardiida; family Cardiidae; genus Hippopus; species Hippopus hippopus. Next base: position 35,579,588 of record OX328108.1, on the reverse strand, counting down.
AGGGACTGTGAGTTCGATTTCCACCTGGCTTAACTCTCATCGAAAGTTAATAATTGTGACATGATGCATACCTCTCTCACAGCTGAACATTGCAGCATCTTTGAAAGGGTGTGGCCCGGCCGAGTAGCTCAGTCTTCAGCATATCTGACTTGTGACCTGGTGGTTGCGAGTTCAATGCAAGGTTGAGGCAAACTGCCTTTCTGGCGATTTTTCGCCTCTCACCTCTGATGCATGTTCGATGCCTGGTCGAGTTCGATACCCGGTGGAGGTAAAATTTCTTTCCGGCGATTTTTTGCCTCTCACCTCTACATGTGAGAAAAGTAGCCAGTGACTTGGAAAGAAAGTTGTGTTAGTACTGTTGTGAGAAAGCCGGGAAACACATGCGTAGGTGCACTGACTACCGTGATATGATTTAAGCTGTTAAAACGGTGTTGAAATTTAATACTTACTTGAAAAGAGTGCTGCGCACAGTACCGGTAAAAGGAAACACAAGGATACATATGTAGCTCTACTTGCCTTCGTTATAATATTGAGCTATGCTCTAGAAAAGTGGGATTTAATGCATCTTTGTGATACTTTAAACCGAGCAATTCGTCACCTGATTATGGATCCATAAAATCCGTTTAAATCTGGAGGTAATATAAAGTCCTTTGACCTACAGAAAACTGACCAATGGTAAATAGTTTCGACCAAGGTCAGCCTACACAGACTGCGCAGGCTGACCTCGGTGGATACTTTTTGCAGATGCATTAAACCGCCTTTTCAAAGAGCATGGTTCAATTTAACGACGTATATGACAAATGTTCGCGCGCATCCTACTGCGCATGTGTTTTTGTCGCGGATATTTAATCAAACGTGCACCTATGTATTTCTTGCACATAATGGTAATACTATTGGTGCACTGAAACAAGTAGCACTTTCTTCGGGTAGTATTGGTGAAGAGAAAAAATGGATCGTTAAACTGTCACCGTGAAATAATCAAAATGCTGCTGACACGGCGTTACACACCAAACAAGGAAACTAAGGCAGGAAATTTAAAGCTGTGGAAGTATAACTGTTTCCACATTGAAAATTTTGTTGGAAAAGGAGAAATCGCTCCTATTAAGCAATTTCTCCTTTTCCCAACATGTCTGCTGAGCTTTTATCCTATTTTTTCCTTGAAAAAATAACTACCACGTTGACCTTCAACCTTGTTTTCTGACGAAATAAGCACGGATAGATGCCATTTTTATTTTTTCTTATTGTTTAGAATTATAAATACTATAAGCGTAGAAAGTTTAAGAAAAATCTGTCCGTTAGAAAGTATGTATTTTTTAGCTCACCTGAGCACAAAGTGCTCAAGGGGAGCTTTTAGGATCACGTCGTGCGTCGTGCGTCGTGCGGCGTCAACAATTCTTTAAACATCTTCTCCTAAACCGCTTAGCCAATTTGGACCAAACTTGGCTGGAATGTTCCTTGGGAGGTCCTCTTTAAAAAATGTTCACAGAATTTAAATCCATCAAAAACTCTGGTTGCCATGGCAACCAAATGGAATTTTCTAAGAAATTCTTTAAAAATCTTCTCTGAAACCGCTGGTCAGATTTGAAATGATTTCACAGAAATGTTCCTTGGGTGACCCTTTTCAAAAATTGTTCGCAAAATTTTGATCCGTCGAAAAACATGCCTGTGGTGGATGCCGGGGGGGGGGGGGGGGGGCTCTTTGCGTCCTGCGGTGTCAACAATTCTTTAAACATCTTCTTCTAAACCACTTGGCCAATTTGGACCAAACCTGGCTGGAATGTTCCTTGGGAGGTCCTCTTTTAAAAGTGTTCACAGAATTTGATTCCATCAAAAATTCTGGTTGCCATGGCAACCAAATGGAATTTTCTAAGAAATTCTTCAAAAATCTTCTCCCCTGAAACCGCTGGTCAGATTTTGAAATAATTTCACAGAAATGTTCCTTGGTGACCCTTTTCAGAAACTGTTCGCAAAATTTTGATCCGTCGAAAAACATGGCCGTGGGGCGGGGGGCTTTTTGCACTGTATGGACTTAAAGAAATTCTTTGAAATTCTTCTTCTCTTAAACTACTCGTCAGATTTTGAAACTATTTCACAGAAATGTTCCTTGGGTGCCCCCTTTGCAAAATTTTTATTCGTCAAGTAACATGGCTGTGGTGGTGGGGGGCTATTTGCACTATACGGACATGTTGAAATTCTTAAAAATTCTTCTTCTCTGAAACCACTGGTCAGATTTTGAAATAATTTTACAGAAATGATCCTTATAGTTTGCCCCTTTTCTTAGCTTGGCTGTTTTCAAAGAAAATATTGAGGTATTGTCATAGCCCTGTTGTTGTCGTCTGCGTTGTTGTCGTTGTCGTTGTGCAAAAACTTTGACATTTTGTTATATCTCGGCTTCCACTCAACACATGTACTTGAAACTTGGAATAATTGTTCACTAGTAAAAGAGCAACCCATACAACAAGGGCAGATAACTCTAAAATCATTTTGTCCAAATTATGCCCCTTTTTCGACTTAAAATTTTAACTTACTATCCAGCACCCAACAGCCAATCGTTGGCACCCGCATGCGGTGCTCTTGTTTGACTTAATATTTTTAGCCACTATCGGGCTTCTGCTCTTGTTCAAGAAATGGTCTTTGGGTGACCTATCCCAAAATTTATTCGCAGAATTCTGGTTCGTCAAAAATATGGCTATGGTGATGATTGTAGGGGTGGTGACAGATTTTGAAATGATTTTTACAGGTGACCTTTTCAAAATTGCATGGCAAAATAATGATTTTTATTCCAAAATTTCAATACTTCAAAAAAAAAAATTGGCTATGGTCCTCTCAAAAATTCAGGTGAGCGATCCAGGGCCATCTTGGCCCTCTTGTTTAAGATTAACCCTTAATTCGATCAAATTATCTCCCTTTTTATCTTAATGGTCTATATATAACATGCATATTTGTACATTTACCATGCTCAAAACCAGGCTTTTACATATTTTTTTGTGCAAAAATATATGAATTGTCATTAAAATGATGTATATTTGTATATTTTTCCCGTAATTTACCTGTTTAACTGACTATTAAAGAAAGGCGCTTTAAATCCAATATAAGCTGAATTTTGGAACTGTAAATACCTTTTTCAAAGGCAAATTTCTCAGAAACGAGCACGGTGACCCACATCTTTTTTACCGTGCTCTTCTAGAGACATGATGAGCTTTGTATGTGCAAAGTTTTGAAAAAATCTGTCCGTCAGAAAGATTTGTCATATACGTCGTTAAATGCTTTTGAATACAGAGTAAATACCAAAGAGAGAAAAAGAATTCTGCACACAGACAACCAATAAGATAGTAGAAATGATACAGAGACAAAATGTAAAGTCAGACTTGTGTTTATATTGTAGTACTGGAGGAATGAACACACCTGGTACACAAGCGTGTCCAGTCTTTTGGCTGATGAAAAGCCTTAAAGGTTTATCAGAGAGAAAGTGATGCACCTGTTGATATTGACAGAGATAAGCTAATGACTCTCACCTGTTTGATCACCAGCGCTTATTTTTTCAGAGTGTTCAGGTTCTCTTCATTCGCAACACGAAAAGGAATGTATCAGAATCCTGTTACTGCAGTACAATGATTGATTGAATGGTATTTAATGCCGTTTTCAACATTATTTCAGTTATATTGCGGCGGCCAGTGCACCTAGCTATGCTTTCCTGAAGTTTCTATTACCAGTACTCCGCACAATATTCTTTCAAAGCCTCTGGCTGCTTTCCCACATAACTATCGTAGAAACAGTGGTCAGCGTTGGGAAAGGAATGAATCCTGTGGTAATGACTTTCATCAAATCCTCGGAAAGAGATTGGCCGAGCTGGGGATCGAACCAGCGACCTCCTGTTCTCAAGTCTTGTACGCCACCGACTGAGCTACGGGGGCTCGGCCCTGTACTATTGGGAAAGTTGAAGTGGATATTACAAACTGAACATGTAAAAAGATAAGCAAATATTTGCTATAAAGGGCAATATGTTGTCTAAAAATCAGCCATGTTCTAGCAAAATAGGGTTTGTTGCATCTCCTTGATGGATTATACCAACCAATTCATCACACAAGTATAGGTCTATGAAATCCATTTGTCTAACAACCAACTAAATTATGAGGTACAATGGTCCTTGGAAATGCAGAAAAATTACCAAAAGCAAAAAAGTTTACACCTAATTTAGCCTGCGCGGACTGACCTGAATCACGAGGTAGAATGGTCCTTTAACATGTAGAAATTTACCAACAGCAAAACGTTTCAATTCAGGTCAGCCTGCGTGAACTGCAGGCTGATCTGAGTCGACATTTGTTGTAGATGCATTAAACACCCTTTTCACAGAGCATGACACATTTGTATGACATTGGCTGCAACACGCAAAAAGGGGCATTCGGACATTTGCGTAAAGTGTCGTCTCGGATCAGCCTGCGCAGTCCGCGCAAGCTAATCAGAGACGGCACTTCACGACTACATTAGATTTTGTTCTTCAGTAGACTTGTGCAAAACAGGAAATTAAATAAAAACGGAAAGTGTCGATTCGGATTAGCCTGCGTGGACTGCACAGACTGATCCGAGACGACAATTTACGCAAATGTCCTAATGTCCCTTTTTGCGTGCTGCAGGCCATGTAGTACTGCTGATTTTTTTTGCAGATGTATTACTTCCCCTTTTCACATTACATGGTTGAATGCGTAGTCGTTTATATAAATTCAAGAAAGCTTGTTGGACTGAAATCACAACATATAAGTGAATTAAATTGCTTGTTAGAAATCTATAAGTAACTGCGTAAAGGCGTTTTTTTTTTTAACATCTCTATGCTTGCAAACAGTTCACAGGGAAATTTGCAGGGTTGTGCCGATGTTTATTGTCAGATAGCATCAATATTAGATCGCCATATCTGTTGGTCCCAAGGGACATATTCTGTGGTTATTTTCGAATTACAGTGGACCAGTAATTATACCGGTTCTATTTACTGTCAATCCGTCACCGTCGGTTCATCAAACAAAACTTTTAATTGCAAACCTTTCTCATTTGATTGGAATATGACACCATTTATAGGCACTGGCTTCCTGGATTTACTGCATTTGTGATTTTTATATAAGCACTTAGTTGGTTGACTAAGTATGAGCCATGCTCTGGAAATTGGGGTTCTAACGCATTTCTGTGATTCATTATACCAAACAATGCATCACATAATTATTTATCCGATAAAATCAATTTTATCTAACAACTGACTGAATAGTCCTCTGACACCCAGAAAATTTACAAATAGGAAAATGTATCGACTCATGTCAGCCTGCGCGGAGTGCGTAGGCTGACACGGGTTGAAATGTTTTGCAGATGCATTAAACCCCCTTTTCATAAAGCATTGTACTTATATTTCGTGCGTCCTGTCCCTAGTTTTTATTCTGTTTTTCGGAGATTTTTTATACAAACCTGTCTGTGTTTATTCCGACGAATCAGCCCATATATCGCTAAAGAGGCAATGTGTTTTATCATGTATCTTAAAACGTATGAACCAAGCTCTGTAAACAGATGGCTTTAAGCATCTGCAAATGTATCGATCCAGGCTAGCCTGCACATGCAGTCCGCACAGACTGACCTGGTCGAAACATTTTGCATGTGGTAAATTTTCTGCATGTCGAAGTACAGACTACCTCATGGTTTATTCTGTTCCTTGACAAAATGGAAGCATACTTTATTATGCGACGACGAATTTGGTATAATGCACTACGAAGATACATAAAACCCCACTTTCCCAGAGCGCTTCCAATGTCTTTGGGCTATGCTTTGTGAAAAAGGGGTTTGAATTATCTTTGTAAAGCTCTGTATGATGTATTACTGTCACACAAGATAGACCCATTTTACCACAAAGCTGGCTGAATCACGAGATAGAAAGAGGTAGAATGGTCCTTTAATATGCAGAAAATTTACCAACAGCAAAATATTTCGATTCAGGTAAGCCAGCACGGACAGTACAGGTTGACCTGTGTCGATACTTTTTGCAGATGCATTGAATCCCGTTTGATTAATTTTGATTTATAAAACTTTTAATAAACTAAATGACTGACTAAACTTTGACAGGACATCGACAATACTGTTTTACATCAGGTTATGAATTCTGTCTATAATCATTGCTGTTACGAAATGATTATATCGTATTTAGACATTTCAAGACGACTTTAAAATAAGATCTTCAAGAGCGGAGTAGTAACAAACAGTTTATGCAAATTTTTAAAAGTGATTTTACCATTTAAAGTTTCAAAAGCTGCCAGAAATAAACTATGCGGGTGTTAAAATGCATTTGATTTCAAAGTATGGACGTTATTGGCGGTCTGGCCAAGTTTGAGTAGCTGGCAGAAAACAATGAATTTTTAAAGTAGCTCAAAAGTTGCCAAGTCACTCCATCTTTTGTTTACTTTGACCTAGTCTTGAAATTCATTCCTCTGCCACCGACGAACACTTGCACCGATCGTACAATAGCAGATTGCCATCTTCAAAATAATTGTTTATGCATTTAAAACGTATGTTTTAAATTCAAATGCATTATAACACCCGCGTCTTTTACTTTTGGCCGCTACTTGGCCGTTAATAATGAAGCATATACAATCTGTACATTTGTCCTTGGGAATGCAGCATGCATGTATAACACTAGATCAAATCGCCATTCATCGTTGCGGAAGAGATGCGAGATATGTAGTTATGCACGGTACAGATTTAAGATGATAGTTCCTATGGCTCTCACGCTAAGGGCTATGGTAGCTTATATCTTCCACAAAAAAAAAGTTATGAACAACTGTGGTCTACAGCTTATGGGTGGGACTCATGATTATTTATAACGTAATTTAAGATTATTGTATGGGTTATCGCACTGTAATTAACATTTTGCAGATATCTGTAGTTAAATAAGGCGATGCTTCATACATCTTGCCATAATAAAGTAGCTGATTGTACATTCAAAGGCGAACAGTTAAGTCCGAAAATGGCACAAAAAAGAATGCCATTGTAGTCGTCATCACAGCTTATTAAAGTGTAGGTTTGTTTTTTGCAGATCGATATTAATTACAAAATAATATTACTGTTCAAAGTAAGTGCATATCAAACTGCTAAGGATCTTAAATTACCGCTGGAAAAAAAAAAAATCATTGCTCGATATTGATCTTTATGGCACTTTTACGACACAGAACATAGTATTGCTCGATATTGATTTTCATGGTACTATTACGACACAGAACATAGTATTGCTCGATATTGATTTTCATGGTACTGTTACGACACAGAACATAGTATTGCTCGATATTGACATTTATGGCACTGTTACGACACAGAACATAGTGCTGCTCGATATTGATTTTCATGGTACTGTTACGACACCGTAGATACCAAACTGAAGAGCAGTAGGCTTCCTAAACACTTGAACTTGTTGACTCTGATACGAGCTTGATCTGTGAAAAGGGGGTGTAATGTATCTACAAAATGTATCGATCTATATCAGCCTGCTATTTGTCAATTTTCTTCGTGTCAAAGGACCATCCTATCTCCAGATCCAGTCGATTCCTAGACAATATTGATTTTATGAATCCATAGCTCGGCGACGACTTGTTTGGTTTAATGCACCACGTAGATACATTAAGCTCCCTTTTGCCTGAGCGCCACTCATATAATATGCCCGATTACTTTTCATATGTTTACAGACTTGCGCCTTTGACCGTTCTAGATTGCATTTAAATTCTCGAGAATTTTATAAACTTTAAAACACTCTTGAGAATCAGAATCAAATTTAGAAAAGCGTCTGAGGGACGCAATCTTTGACTGACTAAAGCTGAATGGTTTAGCCAATTAGAAAATTTGTTACTTTCTAGATTTAGAATCAGACTAAGAATAATTACGAAGGTGGTTTTATGAAAGAGAGACTCTGGCATGACTTAAGGTCGGATAAATGAAAAACCTACTATAACAAGCAAAGGTCTCCATAAACCGAGAACTGTTTGTGCCAACTGTAATTCGATTCAAACAAAGAGACGTTACTAAATGATCGTTTCCCTAGGCTGCTTAGCGCGACTTGACTACCATTTGCGGACAGTGTAGATCCAAGATCAGACTGCTCGTTTCCGTGCAGTCTGATCTTGATCTACACTGTTCGATACGGAGATGTCTTTCCCTAATTCATTTGAAATTTACTATCGACTTGAAAGTTTCATTTCCCTTCTATAACAAGATAAAGGTTAACATATTTTTATATAAAAAGTGCAGAGCTTATGTATTTGCGGTATTCGAACACATGTTTTATCAATAAGACCTGAAGATGCCAAGGAACCTGAATTTCTGTATTTCTGGCAGAACGTTAAGTTAGGCATATAAAATTTCTTTAATCCCTTCCCTTCGGAAATCAAAAACGCATTTGCTGAACTATTTTCAAGTATATGAATAATCTAAACTTTCATACTGTAAAAATTTCACATTTGAGCCATCCTTTGTGAAAAAAGAGGTTCAATGCATCCGAAAAAAATGCCGAGCCAGGTTAACCTGCGCAGTTCGCGCAGACTCACCTAGATCAAAACTTTTTGTTTTTTCAAAACCAATTTTTCGCATATCGAAGGACCATTTTACCTCATGATTTATTCGGTAGTATGAAATAAAGTTATTTTATTGATCCGTAGTTATACGGTGACTTGCTTGGTTTAATTACGGAAATGCATTAAACCCCTTTTGCCAGATCATTGCTCATTCACTTTAAGCTCTCATATTTGATTTACAATTAACATTGATGCCTTCCCTTTTTCCCCATTTTCTCTCCAATGAAGTGATCTTTAAAGGTTACTGGTTGCACAAACCTACTGGGTCCTCGTGAGTAGCGATGAAACCTTTAATCATCTATAGAAACCTGATTTTCTGCTAAATAAACCCTAGGATGTGCTAATCTACATGGATAAACCACTGACATATAGGTGTAATTCGAAAGCGTATTATTTCCAGAGAAATTTGTTTTATTTGTTTGTATGTTTTTTTGTTGTTGTTTATTCCGTTTTCAGCATTATATCAGTTATATCGTTGCGGCCAGTGTACCTATCCATGCTTTCCTTTGAGTTTCTTTTACAAGTACTTTGCACAATACTAGTATTCTTTTCAATCCATTGGCTGCTTTTCTTTTCTTTTTTAGATGAGTTGTAGACCACAGATGTGGCTCAATGGCTCAATGCGTGGGATTTGTTGAAATGTTGACAATGTTTTGAAGAGGGAGTAAAATTAAAGCTGGTAGCCATCATGTCCCAAAAATGATTTCAAAAACCTCTTTTTGAAGACATGGACAGAGTAGTGTGGGTTGGGACAAAAAAAAAAACCGGAACAAATTGATAGATGTGTATTTTCAAGAGAAACTGATGTGAGACATACTCTGTAAAAATAGGGTTAAATGCATCTGTAAAAAGTATCGACCCAGATCAGCCTGCGCAGTCGACACAGGCTGACCCAGGTCGAAACTCTTTGCTTTTGGTAATTTTACTAAATGTCAAAGGACAAGTGTACCTAATGATCCAGTTGGTTGTGATTAAAAAAAGAAAAGATTTTATGAATCCATAATTTTGTGATGACCTGCCTGATATCATGTATCGTGGATTATTTTTTCTCCTCCAAGGCAAGTTGAAAGTAGCTCTTTGAGTGTTCAGTGTAGCTCTTTGCGTAATTCTGATTATCAGCCAATGTCTTCACCATGTATTTGGACCACAGTTGCCTCTTTTAGCGTTAATCAGTCCTCCTAGACTGTTATCTGCTTCTGCATCGAAATCATGTTGTTAAATGTCCATCTTGAAAGGAGATTGAACTCGAGGGGCAACTCTAAACATCTCTTGCATTAGAAAGATAGATATTTTTTTTTTCAAAATTCGTCAGCGGCGCTCTTGAAAAGGGGATTTAACTCTATACCAAATAATGGAATTTTGGTCCAAATTCAGAGCATTTGCAGTCAACAATTAAATATGGTTCAAGTGATGGAACTTGTTTTTGATAGGATAGAAAAACTATTGGGAACAGGAGAAAATGCTGGTAACCAGCATTTTCTCCTTTTTCCAATATGTTTTCGTAAGCCTCTTTTGTTAGGGTCGTTAAAACTCCGGATTGTGTGGTGAAGAGTGAATCCATCATCTTAATGCATCATACCAAACAAATAGTTGCATAATATGGGTCAGTTTTGTTTAAAAAATAGTTCATCATGAAATGGTCCTTTGAAATACAGGAAAGTTACACATAGCAAAAATTATCGACACAGGTTTGCCTGCGGTTGGCATCGGTTGATACCTTTTGCAGATACATTAAACTCCCTTTTCACAGAGTATCGCTTAATTCTCGTTTAAATTATGCCGATTCTTGACGTTCTAACCTGTATACGAGTATAACATCTCAAAAGTCTAGGATATTTTAGAACAGCATTCTTTATTTTTTCAGATTCAAACCGGAGATATGAAAGACCGTGGTGTTTGCTGTAATTGTTTTAGAAATGTACATAGAAGAGGGGCATTACCTTTCCGAAAAACTGGTAATGCTTTTGATATTCAAACTACATTGTACATTTATATCCTTATGAGGAAAAAACAAAAATTACTGTAGTTATTACGCCTAAATAATTCTAACTCAAGTTAAAGTTTTTTTTAGAGTTATGTAGTCAGTAGCAATGGAAGAAAAAAAGTGAAATTCAAATTATCTCCATTGTTAGATAAAAACCAAGATAACTAAATTGCAACTGGGTCTTTTTATTTGATTTCCTTTGTTTTTATCCTTGCTTTACCAAGAGATGTTGCGATTATTATAATTTGACTTATGATGTATATGTGAGGTCTTCATATTATTTGCAAGTCGAATTTCACACACTATTACCATTGAAATGCATCAAATAGATTAAATTTGTGGTTTAATAAATTTTGAAGGTGATATTTAAACCTGAACATTCCTAGATAGCGCAAATGATATCAAAGATAAAAACCAAGTAATACCTTATTCAAGACCTATGAAGAAGTGGAGAACTATCAAGGGAAGTAACTGTCTCTTGTCTCCCATTGCTTCAAGGCGTACACATGCATTTCCTAAATTTCCCGGCAGGGTTATGCCTAAAAGTTTAAGTATCTGTTAACTCTTTACCAAACGACAAAATTTTAGACTTGTCCAAATTGAAAGCATTTACAGACGACAAAATAAACGTGACTCAAAAATTAAAATTTGACTTTAGAAGAGTAGAAAACTTTGTGGGAAAAGGAGAAAATGCTGGTTACCAGCATTTTCTCCTTTTCCCACAATGTTTTCAGAAGGCTTCTTCCTCTAGGTCGTAAAAACCAGGGATTGTTTGGTAAAGGGTTAACAATAGAGTGCCAGAGCCCCCGTAGCTCAGTCGGTAGCGTACTGGACTTGGGAACAGGTGGTCGCTGGTTCGATCCCCAGCTCGGCCGATTTCTTTCTGAGGACTGATGATAGTCATTGCGACAAGATTCATTCCTCTCTCACCGCTGACTGTTGTTTCGACGATTGTTATGTGGGAAAGCAGCTGGTGGCTTGAAAAGGTTATTGCGCGGAGTATTGGTAAAAAGAAACTCCAGGAAAGCATGGATAGGTGCACTGTCCGCCGCGATATAACTGAAATAATTTTGAAAACGGCGTTAAACACCATACAAACAATCAACAAAGCGAAATAAAATCAAACGAGGCATTTTTAGTTCGTTGAACATACCGAAAAACTACACTTTTATGCCTGTTGTTGTCAGTTTGCATTAACGTAATGGAGCAATGGAATGCAGCAAGCACTTGACATATTTACTTAACAAAATTTACAAATTATCAACCTTTAGGCTGCTAGGCGCGACTTAGGGACCTTTTGCGGACAGTGTAGATCAAGATCAGACTTCACAGAACGCCGATAAGGAGATGATAATAAGGAGATATTCCCCCCCCCCCCAAAAAAATAGCTTTGAAATAGCAACATTTAGGTTTTTACTATCGGCTTGACAGTTTCATTTCACTTATTTAGCGGGTTAACCCTTATCCTGCTAAATAAAAGAAATGAAATTTTGAAGCCGATAGTAAAAACCTAAAAATTGCTGTTTTAAAGGTATTTTGGAGGAAATATATCTCCGTATCGGACAGTGTAGATCCAAGATCAGACTGCACGTTCTGTGCAGTCTGATCTTGATCTATGCTGTCCGCAAAAAGGTCAGCTAGTAGCGCCTAGCAGCCTAAGGGTTAAGGGTTAAGAGCGCGTATACCAAGCGAACACTATCATGGAGACCTCTCCAACAGTGGTGAGCTTAAAAGGCGGACTGCCATAGAAATTGCTGTCTAAATCCATTGTTTTTGCGAAATTGTTCTGATACACAGTCTGTTTCGTCATGGTTTTATAAGTAAACCGAAATCAATAACTGAAATAGGAAATAGACATGGTTTGTTTTTATATGAAGGATTTCAAGGAAGATTTGTTATATTGATATGATTGTAAAACAGCTCTCAAATAATTACAATTTTTCATTAAGCAAATCGACCAAAGCTAAGGAAAAAAAAAGAATTTCGTTAACAAAAAGAGAGAAAGGACACCGCTGGAAAAGATCGCGCGACTTGAAAACGCGGGAAGAAGGTCACGTGATAGTCATGTAATACATGAGAGGTTTCTATACGCAGCGGTTTTTTTTTTTCCCTCATTCATTTAATTACTTACTTGTTTTTTTACATGTACCAAGATACATTGAAATTAAAAGCCAATAAACTATTTTAAAACACTGATGCTGACTTCTCCTGGCTTCTGTTTTAAAGAAGCCAACTTGTTTGTACTATACTCAAACGCGTCAGTTATCAGGGCGCGGCCAAAATTTTCGGTTTTGAAGTTTCTAACAGAAAGTTGTCGCAAAATTATGCCGGAAGTATGAATGTTTGTGTACAACATTATATGAACCCTATACCTAAACAATCCCAAGTTTTGACGATCTTGAAGCCTTTTGAAAACATTGTGGAAAAAGCTCATAACCAGCATTTTCTACCTTTGCCACAATGTTTTCTACTCTTCCCAAAACGATTTTTAGTCTCGTTTATTTTGTCGTCTGCAGATCCTTCAATTGGACAAGTCTAAAATTTTGTCGGTGTGTACAGGGTTAAACAGGAAGAAATATCGCTCTTATCCAACTGGTGCATAATAAACGGAAAATTATCAATTGATAACATATTTTTTAATGATTTGTTTGAGGTTGATTTCTAGTGAGTAAGAGTATGTATAATTTGGTCATGCTCTGTGAAAGAGGGGCTTAATGCATCTGCAAAAAGTATCGACCCAGGTCACCCTGCGCAGTCTGTGCAGGCTGACCTGGGCCGAACTTTTTTTTCTATCGGTCAATTTTTTGCATGTCAAAGGATCAATTACCCATGATTCAGTCAGTTGTTAGACAAAAAGAACGTATATGGATCCATGATTATGTGATGACTTGCTTGGTATCATGCATCACGGAGATGTATAATTATGTGATGACTTACTTGGTATCATGCATCACGGAGATGTATAATTATGTGATGACTTACTTGGTATCATGCATCACGGAGATGTATAATTATGTGATGACTTACTTGGTATCATGCATCACAGAGATGTATAAACCCCCCTTTTGCCGAAGTGTGACTCATGTATGAAACAATTCTCATATTTACAGATTTCAAATTTCGCTTGCCTAAATTTCCTTGAAAGTATTTTAAACCCGATAAGTGTCTGCTTGCCTCTCGGAAAACGACCGAACCCGCTGATTTAGGTCTTGGCCGAATAAGCAACGATAAAGGCCTACGTTTTCCAGCTTTCAGGAAAACGATGAAATAGATCATGTTAAAATTGACCAGTTCAGGTGATTTTGACGAAACCTTTGTTGTTTCGGATTTGGAGCAGAAAGTCAGATTTGCAGTCTGTACCAAAGTTCTCTTCACAAAGAAAATATATTTAGAGATCTGATTCATCCACTGTTTACCCGAGCAACAAAAAGGTTTAAAACAAATTTAACCTATGCATGAATAAAGACTCACCTATTTGTCAACTTGACTAGCAGACAGGAACAATAAACGCAGCCGTTAAACAAAAAGGTCAAGAACATGATACCCTTTTAACCCTTTTCCTGCTAAAGAAGTTAAATAAAACATTCAAGCCGATAATAAAAACAGTAAAAATGTTACTTCAAACTTAACTGTTGGAGAAAAATATCTCATTATCGGACTGCGTAGATCCAAGATCAGACTGCACGTTCTGTGCAGTCTGGTCTTGATCTACATTGTCCGCAAAAGGTCAGTGAGTCGTGCTTAGCAGCTATAGGATTAAATGCTGACAGTGACAATCGACCGAACAGGCAAATCAATAACCAGCTTTAATTACATGTCTGTAGAATATTATGTTAATTGGATTATAGATTAACACTTATCCTGCTAAATAAGTTAAATGAAACTTTCAAGTCGATAGTAAAACCCCAAGTAAAGTTACCTCAAACTAATGTTTTGGACAACGATGTCCCGTTATCGGAAAGTGTAGATCAAAGATTAGACTGCACGATCTGTGCAGTCTGATCTTATCTACACTGTCCACAAAAGGTCAGTGAGTCGCACTTGGCAGCCTAAAGGTTAAATGAAGGCATGTATTTTGGCCGGAAGACATCAACACTATCTGAAACTCAAGACGTGAAAACATTTGGAAACACTGTCGAACATAAACAACGCGTTTGAAAAACATTGGGGAACATGACGAAGAGTATGTTTGAAAGACATTGTAGAATAAAACGCATCACAAACAAAAAAGTTTGAAAGCCATTGTTAAATATAACATATCACAAAAAAATGTTTAAAGGACATTGTCGAACACTTGTGTCGTCCTTGGTCTTTTCTGTAAAGTACTATTGATTTTCAATTGTAAAAACCCTACAACCATATGCGGCCTACAAATAACCTCGTAAAACATTGCACGATTTTGCGAAACATTGCACGATTTTGCGGTGACACATTGCCTTACTTCCATCTGTTGAATTATATGAGCCATGCTCTGTGAAAGGGGGCTTGATGCATCTGCAAAAAAATATCGACTAATGCCAGCCTGCGCAGTACGCGCAGGCTGACATGGGTCGAAACTTTTTGCTATTTGTAATTTTTCTGCATATCCAGGGACCACCCTTTCTTCAGATTCAGTCAATCGTTAGACAACTTGGATTTTATGGATGCATAATCATGTGATGACTTGCTTGGTATAATGTATCACGAAGATACATCAGGCCCCCTTTTACCAGAGCACGGCTTGTATACTTGTGATTTTCTTCATATGTACATAAACAGTTATTTCATATTGATTGATTGCACGGTGTTTTACGTCGCTTTCAATGATTATTTCAGTCTTACAGTCATTTCAAAGCAGTTCTAGAAATTCTGCTTCTGCCTGTTGCTGAGGTCTCGATCTGTGGCACTTTATTGAGTCCATTATTAGACTTTATTAAGTCCTATTGTAAATATCAAGGTGTTTGCGCTATTGATGACACTTCAAACCTCAATTTGTCAATTTGCAAAATTGCAATTAGCAACGGAATCGCATTTTCCGTTTACACCTTTTTAAAGCTTAACCCTTCAACTGCTATATAAATGAAACAAAAATTTCCATTCAAAAGTAAAAAACCAAATATTGCAATTTCAAAGTTGATTTCACTGGAAAGAAAATACCATTTCGGACAGTGTAGATCAAAGATCAGACTGCACGCTTTGTGCAGTCTGATCTTGATCTACACTGTCCGTATAAGGTGCTCCGGGTCGCACTTTGCAGCCTAAAGGTTAAAAACCCTGCAGAATGATCTAACATACACCAAAAACGCTAATGCAACACAACATCCAGGTGGTTTTAAAAATACAGATAAGATTTTTTACACCGCTAAGCTTTTTTCCTGTTTAATGGAATGCTGTTTTATGCGCATTGGTGCCATTCATTCTATGTCTTGAACTACACGAAATAAACAGATGTTCTACATGAGTGCAAAGCAGATGAGTCACTCGTCCTGAATTATAATCATTTTGTCTTATACATTTTACGAAGAAGTTTGGCGTGTTAGTTGGAACAATGAGTATTTTACTAATGCCCGGGGGATTCGATTGACTCGAACAATCTCAAAGATATTGGGGGTTTCGCCTATTTTAGAATAATAGAAATGAAAGAGAATAGTTCACAAACCAAGGAACTAGTGGAGTCCTCCGTTGCTCACTAGTTCAGGCATTATCTTCCGCTAGATGGCATTCTTTAAATACACATCTATCAGATTTGGGCATTCTTGGTACAGAACCGGACTGCTTTTCAAAACGACAACCGTTACTTTGAATTTCAAAATAAAATAAACGTTTACTCATTAAATGCTACCTGCTGCGATTCATTCAGCTATGATCAGCTAGCATGTAACCAATGCACCGGCCATTTATTAAAACAGCCCCTGCAGGCTTGGGTAATAGCGTCGGTATAGGCCCTACTTTTCTCCTGTATAGGGCATAGGTGATGCGTCGTATCGAATCTTCGAAGAATATGACATGCGCAGACAACGAGGTTGAGGATGTGGATTTGTAATAAAACTGTTTTTCGTTTTATATCTGCGTGCGACGCAGGTCACGTGGGATCGCCCTTAGGCATGGTATTAAAATGTGACCACTAACATGCCTTTAACGACCAAGGAAATACACTAGTGAACTGTTTACACGGTAAAACTGAAATATTGAAGAAAGCGTCGTAAAAGTGTTCTCCAATAAACATTCTATTAACAATAGCAGTAACGATGTACGTAAATAACGTCAAGTTCGCTGGTCTTCGTATTCTTGTTCTAAATGTATTTGACATTTTTTAAGCAAGCGTTTGGTTGTTCATTCAAGAAAATTGTCTGTGAGGTACATTATATCAGGAAAACTGTATAAAGTTCAACATAACAGCAGGTCACAACTATCTGGAGAAAACAAAAATTAACACGAAGAACACTGTGTCTACTTGCCTACATTTCTCCAAGTACTGCAAAATTTCAATTGAATACAAAATCTTAAACACAGGCAATACCGGCATGAATTTTTCAACACGAATATGTGTTTGTTTAATCTGATAGCATCCAGGTTAAATAAACTTTTTTCTTTGTAAACATAACATCAATAACAAAGAACGTTGTTCTTCTTTTACCACCGAGCCCCGATAGCGTAATGGGCAGCATACAGGACTCAAGAACAGGGGGTCGCTGGTTCGATCCCCGGCTCGGCCAATTTCTTTCCGGGGATTGATGATATAGTCATTGCCACAGGATTCATACCTCTCTTACCCCTGATCATTGTTTTGACGATGGTTATGTGAGAAAGCAGCCAGTATCTTGGAAAGAGTATTGCGCGGAATACTGGTAAAAGAAATTCCAGGAAAGCATGGATAGGTACACTGGCCGCTGCGATATAGCTGAAATAAAGTTAAAAACTACATTAAACACCATACAACCCATCAATCAAGAAAATTTCAAACGAATACATTGTCAATACAAACAATAACAGCATGAATCTGTCAAAACATGTAGTAGTGTTGGTTTAATCAAATATCATCCAGGTTATATTTACTTTTTTTTTGTTTGTAGACACAACATCGACAACAGAGAACATTATTCTTCTTTTAACCATTTCTAACAAATACATGTACGATCTTTTTATACACCTCCCGTAAGCAGCTTTCTGGGACATTCTGGCAACGGAAACTGTTGCATTTGACAAACAATTTCTTGCTCTCAAAAGGCGCGTTTTTGTTTCCTTCCAACCATTCTAACTTGGAAAAGATATTGTTTCTTCGAGAGAAAATCATGTAGGTAATGGTATAAAGATTTTGAAAGGTTTTCTATAGCACACGAATAACAAAGGAAGGTTAGACACATACTTTGTTGTGGAAAAAGCGAGTGCGCTTGCAAGTACTTTTTTTTTTCAATTCTGTTATTAGGCGAAAGAACCGTTTTCATTTGTATTTCTTTATGCTTTTTTGGCAATATCTTCATTTGAAACTGTGATCAGGGCGTATCTATCCGTGCTTTCCTCGTAACTGTTTAATACGACTTGAGGTAGATCTTTACTATTACGTAGGACTGCTTGAAGAGATGTAAAACCACCATGTAAGACACAGAACAAGGTATCAGTATGCGGTTGAGAGTGTCTGTACCTGACCAGGTCAATACTATTATCCAGATAACATACCGGTGTAGAACACTGTAATTTGACCCTTTCACTACCAATGGCGACAAACTGCGGTTTCTGTTTTTTTTTTTGTATAGGGCGTAGATCATAATGAGACTGTACAGGACGTCCAGTCCTATCTCGTGTCTACACCATCCGTAAAGTTCTCATCATTGACAAAAACATCTTCAACTGCATAGCAAGATCAACTTTTAGAACCAAAAAAAAAGTCAGATTTGTCTATTTGGCAATGAAAGAGTTGATTCAATAAAAGCTCAATTAATCATACAGTAACTCGCAAAAATACCACGAGTAAAAATTCCGGTCGAAGTATAAAAAAATATGGTTACCGATAATCGAAAGTAAAATGTCAGAGGTATATTGCTCTAACGTTATATGAAAGATCAATAGATGTAAAGCGTTTTTACAGCAGTTATTTGCAGTCGTAGGTGTTCATGAGGTCGTCATAAAGAACATCATTTTAATAATGAATGAGGTTGGAAGCGTGTTACAATTGGTGCACTATAACTCAATTACCGTATTGTTCCAAATAACAGCGTGAACACGGCGAAAAGATTTAAATTTTACCGTACCAACGGACCAATATTTCATCCAGTCATTTTAAGACATCGAGTTATTGTATATGCATAAAACAGTAGACAAGAGGCAGCGCGCTTGTGTCACTGTAGGTTAGTTTTTATTCGACAAAGCCATGATTTAGTAGAAACAGAACATTTTCAAATAAAAAGAATAAAATGAATCTGAACGATTCTAAAAACAAAATATAGAAATAAAAAGATAAAAAGACCTCTACACATTTTTTTTACAAACTGGTTGAACAACAGCTGTTATGAGACTCTTGACATTTGACCTCCTAGTGTGACCTTGACTGGGTGTTAAAAAAAATACTTGTTTCATCCTATTGTTAATCTAAAGACCGGTTTCTGCTCTTTGTCAGTTATTGATTTCTCTGTGCCTTATTATTACTAGGAATTTTCAGCCTTTCATTTATAAGCAAAAATGTTTGTCTCAGTTGAAAGTTATCTGCCCGTATTTACTTTAGCCTATCATGTATGGTAGGAAATCAACTCAGCCTTGCATGGGCGTCTTGTTTAAAGCTTTCTGCAGGGTTATTGATATTATGCGAGAAGGTTTATATAGTTAAAAGGTCTAAAAAAAACTACATTTTACTATGTATTTCTTCTGAGCGATTTCAGTATGCATCTTTCTTGACCGACATGCTTGTGTACCGCAGTAAAATGAACAAAAGCTTATCATTTAATCGGTTTAAATTGTAAATAAAAGGGTGTTATGCTACAGCCAATAAAATGGTTTGACATTCTGTTTCAGCCAATGAGAGGGCTAGTCTTGAATTTCATAATAAAAGATAAATTTCGAATGGTTAGTAAAACTACATCTGGTTGCGTTAGCAAAGTAAACTTAGGTCTTTAACAATTAATACGATAGCCCCTATTTTACTGTTTCTAATACAGTGATTAGTCAGTTACTTACATCGGACTTGCTATGGTCCACATTAGTAGTTAAAAAATATATCAGACATGACCGTTTTCTCTTTGAAGAGATACGGTATTACAACAGAAATACGAATGTAATCATGATGACTGAAAAAAAAAAATCATGTAAGTCATTGGCAGCAAAATCTTATTTCCATAAACGTTTTTGGCAGCCTACTTTAGTTTTCCGCAATTCACTTTGGCTGTCGCTATTTTCGTGCTCAATTTATCAGAGATTATGATAAGCCCCTTTGTTGATGTAGGTTTCTTTGATCGTTTAGGTCTCTTTTACTCTTCTTTGATAGAGGAGAATGAAGCAAAATAATTATCTTGAACTCAAGTCACTATCGCAGTGTTGTTTTCGGTTGACAAGACAACCTATATTTTCTGTGTAGTTATTTTCTGCTAATTTTCAAATGATCAAACTCTCTGGTAAAAGCTTTTTATACAACTAAAATCTAGTTTGTTATTCAGACAAATGTCCCGCTTATTCGTTTTTAATTCCACATCTTAATCGAAACTGACCAAAGATTTTTTTGGGGACATTGTACTTCATGAATCCGTTGATGTTTCAAACTAAATGAATATTAGGGATCGATAATTATATGCTGATTTACTTGGTAATTGGTACATGCGTTGAGTTCTTTTTTGCTTGAGCACTCTTAATGTATAGACCCTTTTAGTCACTGACTACTTCCTGGTACTGCGCACTCGTGTAGGGCAAAAATGCAAAAGAAAACACTGGCGGATTATTGAAAATGTACACAAACTCGTTATATTATGAGTGATTACATGAAAAAGCATTCTGTCCAGAAGCAATGAAACGGTACATAGACGAACTTATTTAGTTAAGGTTGAACAACGTTGAAGAAAATGATCCATATTTAAATGACTGTAAGAAAAACAAGAAAACGCGTCGCCGTTGTCGATTGATTTGGCTCGATATGCCTTTACCTAGTAAACTGACATATCAGGAGAATTTCGGAGAAATAATATGCACGCTGTTACGGGAGACCACTCTTTCATGCATGGCTTCGTCCCGATTTAAATATAATACCTAACAACTGCGTTAGGGTTAGCTCTTTAGCTCAGTGGTATTGGTCTTTTAAACCTCGAAAAACGAGGATCTTGTCTGCCGTGGGTTCGAATCCCGCCAGATGCTGTTTGTATTTCAGCCATGCATTTATTCATTTGTTTCTTTGTTACGGACTTTGTTCGTAAGAATGCCTACAAATACTTTTCTGTTAATGGTTGGGGCAATAAATGTACGTATTCCATGCGAACGCCAGATCTATGCCGGCTACAACATCGTCAAAGAAAAGGTTAACCGATCCCAGGCAGTAACACACAAACCCCACGAAGCATGGGTTGGAACACTGTAGAAAAAATGCTGGATGCCAGCATTTTTACCTCTGCCATAGTGTTTCCACAAGCCCATTTATGTAGGGTCGTTAATCAAAAGATGGAAAGTAAGGTAAATGGTTTATAAGGGTAGCCACCTAATGTATTGGAGACAATATGGACCTTAACCCTTAGCTTGCAGTACGTGATCTTAAATCGACTAAGCGAAAAGCATAATAAGAGAAAAGTTCGCACAGAGGGCAGGTCTGATCTTAAAACACATCGTCACAAGTTGTAATGATAGTTTGAGTGATACTAATTAAGGTAAATGACACGAACTTCAACGCAAATTCCTCTCGAGCTGGTCAAAAATGTAAATTTGGCAGGATATGGCTTAAAAATCAATAACCTATCACATAAAATGATAACGATAGGCCTAAAATATAAAACAAGAACTGTGAAGAATCTCTTTAAAAATGGACCATAAAAATATCAAACAAATAATTAAAAAAAAATCGGGGACGTTTAAGGGGGAAGTGTTACCAATTCCGAATGGAAATTGGGGACGTTTAAATCAAAAGTGGGGCGTTTTGACTGTGGGATGTTTATCTGTTTATTCATCGCGGTGCATTGCATGATGACAGCATCCTGTGACACAATTATTCTTCACAGATTTTATCAATAAAATCTTTTGGCAAGTCCCAATGTTACAGTTTATTGACAATATGAAAATATTACTGATAGACTGTCAACAGTATGATACTGAACTTTTTACCCTACAAACAACGCGCATGCGCGTAAAGCGGAATTCTGGGATCGTATTTCCTTGGCAACGAACGGCGTTGTAAAAGTAAGCGCCGCTGACTCTTACATTGTGGCTCCCACAGAGTGGGGTGGATGATGTTAATTGCCATAACTGTTTCTAGTTTCAAAGACTGTATAAATTTAGCTAATTTTCTAATAACAACTGGGCTCTCAGTCGACATTATCTATTTAACGAAAATCTTGGTACATATTCACCAACTATTCTTCAAAACATTCTTAGTTTATATATCTTGGATTTTCTCAATTTGAAAGTAACACAACCTCTGCCTGGCTAAATCAAGTGGTTTAGCCAATCAAAAGTTGTGGTACTTTCAACACTAGATATATAATAATCAAAGTACTGAAAGTACTGACAGACTATCGAAATTAAAATAAGTGGCTATGGTAAAGATAAAACCTGGTTGGTTTATACAAGATTGAAGAAAAATTGTAAAATTTGGTTTTGAGTCGATTCTAGTTCCACCGGCTCATTCCGGTTATTAAGTCCAATCCGGATCCAGTTCAATCCATTGATTTCACCGAACACACTTGACTACTTACTTGGCAAAATAAGAAATATCATGAAAATCTTGTTTGTTAACTTTCAATTGAAACAAGTTATTTAGTTGAAATAATATCCCCCGCCGAAAAAGACCTTTTTTTAAATGGACACATACAAGAGGTATCGTATTTTGCATGTAGACGTGAATTTTTGTTATTGGTCTATAACGAAATTCGACATTAAGCTAAGCCTCCTTTTTCCATAACATGGCATTTATTAAATGAAAACAAATAATTCTTGTCTGTGACTTACGATAAACAATATAGATAAGAAGTTTCATAAAATTTTGTCCAGTAGGTAAAGAGATATTGGTCCATAAAGGAAATATACATCAAGCCCCCTTTTTCCATGACACGGCATTAAATGAAAAAATAATCATATCGGTGGACTATCATAGGGAACACATGTTTGAAATTCCATCAATTTTCAAAAAGGATTTTCGAAGATATATGTCCAGACGGACGAACGGACAGACGGACAGTGTAGATCAAGATCAAACTGCATAGACTGCAGTCTGATCTTGTATCTACACTGTCCGATAAGGGGATATTTTTTCTCCAAAATACAATTTTGAAATAGCAATATTCCGGTTTTTACCATCAGCTTGAAAGTTTCATTTAACTTTTTTTTTTCAGCAGATTAAGGGTTAAACTTAAAGTGGGTTATATAGTTAATCAATAGCACAAGATTTAATTAGTGTAGTAAACTATTTAACTCTTTACAAAACGAAAAATTTTCATTCGTCCAAACTCAAAGCTCTTCCAGACCATAAAGTTAAATGTGGCTCAATTGATGCAAACCTGATTTTAAAGGGGCAGAAGGCAAGGTCGGAAAAGAAGAAAATGCTGGTTACCAGCATTTTCTCCTATTCCCGCAATGTTTTCAAAGGGCATCTTCCCCAGTTTCGTTAAGACTTAGGATCGCGTGGTAAGGTGTTAATTTACAAGACGTACAATAACAGTTTAACATATCAGTTTCACGGTACACTATGATCTAAATAATGAATGACGGAAGGAATAGTAAGGGTTCCCTGTCCATTGAGGGATTTGCTACAAGTTACCTAGGTGTATCTATTTTTAGATTCATTGATAATGTTACTGTGTTGTAGGAATACGTGTATGAGCCTGATTTGCATAGGTCACTTAATTTACATATAAGCAAACATCTTGTACCTCAACAATGATATATTGCTCAGTCTATTACTTTGTAAGAAGCCATGTTCAAATCAGGATGGTAGAAATTCTGTTGTTTTTGTCAAAGTTGTCATATACTGAACCAAAAAAGAAACTTCCCCTGTGTTTAAGTGCAAATGCAATGTTATTACAAAAAATCAAAATGTCAGATGACCTACATATATTCGGGCGAACGATTATGTGTCCGATAAAACAAATTTTAACTCGATTGAAAGCATTTTGCAGAAGAAACCCGCTGAAAGCGATTTTCACGTGCATGCATGGACCAGTATAATTCGTGTATATTTTTTGAAACCTTTCAGTCTAATTTTATAGACTTTCATGTCAATAAGAAAAAGACGTTGAAAAAAATTAAATTCTTTTTAGTTTTCTTTATTTTTGATATGCCTAGAATTCCGCAAAATTTACGCGAACGTGCCATTGGCATGCTTAATGCTGGTATGACGATGAATGCTGTTGCTATGAATATTGGATGTTCTACTCGTGCTATTCGACACCTTAGGCAACGTTTTCAAGCAACAGGGCGTACGGAAGATCGACCACGTAGTGGACGTCCTCGCGTCACGACGCGCGGCCAAGACCGCTATATTCGGAACATCCATCTGCGCAAGCGCTTCCAAACTGCCACAGCCACTGCTGCTAACACCCCTGGTACAACCGTATATCTGCCCAAACTGTGCGCAATCGCTTGCGCGAGGGTGGGCTACGTGCACGTCGTCCATACGTTGGTTGTGTTTTGACGCGACGTCAGCGCGTAAATCGTGTTAATTGGGCACGTACACACCAACGCTGGCTTAGACAACAATGGAATAGCGTTCTTTTCTCTGACGAGTCGAGGTTTTCCATTCATCGAGGTGATGGCAGGGTTCGAGTATACCGTGGGAGAAATGAACGTTATGCAGACTGTTGCGTACTTGAACGAGATCGTTTTGGGGGTAGGGGTTCTGTCTTGGTCTGGGCGGGCATTGCACATGGCTTTCGCACTAATCTTGTCGTTATCGAAGGGAATTTGAATGCCCAACGCTACCGAGATGAAATTCTTGCGAGGCACGTTATCCCACTGTTTCAAAATAATGCCAATATCACTCTTTTTCAGCATGATAATGCCACAAGCCATACAGCTAGGGACAATGTGAATTTCCTCAGGGCGAATAACATTGCATTTATTAATGACTGGCCTGCCAAAAGCCCTGATCTGAATCCCATTGAACACCTTTGGGATAATTTGGACCAGCGTGTTAGACGTCGCCCTATTCCACCGTCAAACGTCATTCAGCTAAGACAAGCCTTAATTCAGGAATGGAAGAACATTCCACAAGCCGAAATCAATACACTTATCCGTTCTATGCGCCAACGATGCCAGGTAGTCCTTCATGCTGAAGGTGGTCATACCCGGTATTAATTTGTGATTTTGGTGAGCGACCCTTTCCGCATTTTAACTACCATTTCACTACTTTTGGATAAACCCTCAGCAATAATTTTTTTCACACAAAGTCGCAATAAAATACTCTTTCAATGCATATAAATCTAGTTTAATCCTGATTTTCATATTTGTGTATATCTGCACTTAAACACAGGGGAAGTTTCTTTTTTGGTTCAGTATATATAACAGAATTAAGATTGATAATACAAAGAATTATTTTACTGTGAGGCAGTATTTGGCAACTGTGGGGTTTTTTGTTTACACTGAGTCTGAGTCAATCTGGATGCCTATAGACTAGCTTCGCTAGTCTAAAAATACAAAATTTTATTGGCATTCAAAGATAAGGCTATTTTCCTTTACGAGTCTATTCAAGGGCTCATTCGCGCGCCTTTGTCCATGAGAGTTTTGGAGTCTTATAAACCCCTAATTACTTATAATAAAATTAACCAACTTAAATAATCTTATCTTCGAAATACCATTTTGTATACTCTTTTAGGTGGCCTAAATACTATAATTTTTTATTTTTTTATCTACATTGATGTGCCGATATGAAACCATATGCTGAGATTATCGCCACTTGAATGAACTTCCAGATCGCAATTTATGGGCAATAGATTTATAGGCACCAAGTCTTCATCCAAAGGCGTATATCACAATGATTTCTATCGGTAAAATTATCTTTTAGCAGATTGTATATTTGCCAATCAACTATCCACCAGTGTATTTAAACCAAAAAACGATGTGGATGCCCATTTTTTTTTTCTTAAAGATTTACTTATTTGAAAATAGTGTTTATAAGATCATAGTCAAACTTATACAGTTAATCTTTCAGCTTTTTTTTTTTTTAATTGTCAGTTTCAATAAATAGAAGAATGGTATTCTAATTCAGAATAAAATCTGAATTAAAGTCTATTCATTTTGGAAAAAAAAGAAAATAAGAAGGTTTTCATGACAGAAAGAGCACAAACATATATTTTATTTAGTACTTGGCATTATAAAGTTAACCAATCATCCCCTCGGTATTAAAGTCTTTGCAATATCTTTTCCAGTGCCACTGTATAATGATACATTTATTGATACAAACAGAGGGAACACCGCTTTCATCGCGGCTTTTGTCATCAGTTTTTCCAAAAATGTGCCAGTTATCTTCAGCGTAAATCCTTTTCTTGGAAGAGAACTGCCCATTTTTGTTACTTCCATTGAAAACCATTGCCGATTACGCTAAACGTTTACGCCATCTGATTTCTATGAAACTTCGTCAGTATGCGATTAGAATAACAATGCCTGAGGTATACACATGCGCAAGAAGTATGTGCGCCGAAGAAAGTGAAAAACGCCTCTAATTTTATCTAAACAGCACACTAAGGGTTACATTAACAGCTATTTACAAACTAATACGTAGTCAGAGTATAGCATTTTATTGACCTGAAACGCGATGTACACACATTTGTGTTTTCGTTTGTCATTCATTCCGATGTTCCAGGTCACCATCGAATGAATATGTTCAAATGTTCTTCAATTTTCCAAATTATACCTGCCATCTGCAACGTGAATAGTGCATTAAACGACTTTGAAATGGAAATTTATGCTCTTTATTACACAATAATTGATGTATTTTCAATGTTCCTAAGAATGAAAAAGAAATACTTGATTTGGAAAAAAAAGCGCGACTAAAATACCTTTTGCGGACAGTATAGATCAAGATCAAACTGCATAGAGTGATCTTCGATCAGTCTAATCTTGGATCTACTCTATCTGATAAGGAGATATTTTGCCTCCCAAAAATACCTTATGAATTTACTATCAGCTTCAAGGTTTCATTTCACTTACTTAGCAGGTTAAGGGTTACTTTATAGTTCACCAGAAGCTATTAAGATAAACATAAATAAAATATACAAGCAGCAGACTTTGATTCTCTCTTTGTGTCTCTCCTTCTTTCTTAGGTTAACAATAGTTTCGATGCTATCATACACGATGGTCGATGATTTTGGACAGAATCAAAGCGATCCTATGGAGATGGCCTCAAACAACACGGACTTTCAAACTGCAAGGTCCAATCAAACGATAGAAACAAGTGTCTCGTGGTCTATACCAGAAAAACTCGTATTTGGAACGTGGTTAACAGTATCGATGCTATGTGCTATTTTTGGAAATTTAATGGTTATCGTAGTGGTGATACGTCACAAAGGCATGCGTACTCGTACAAATATGTTCTTAGTGAACTTGGCTGTAGCCGACTTTCTCGCTGGAGTGCTTCTGGCACCTTTTTCACTTACAACACTAATTCGTGATGGCTGGATATTCAAGGAAGAAATGTGCAATATAAATGGCTTTATGAACGCCATTTGTTTAATCACTTCAATTCACACATTGATGTATATAAGTATTCATAAGTATGTTTCTATAACGCGACCTTTCAGCCGAATCCTGAACAACTGGAAGATATTAATCATGATATTCTGTGCCTGGGTTTGGGCGATCATTTGTGGTATTCTTACTTTTGTTCTCAATCATATTAAATATAAACGTGGAGCTCTACAATGCGGACCTGAATATCCTCATAACAATCAACAGTATCTCCACCATGTCATCATTACAGTTACTAACTTTTTTATACCACTGGCTATCATGACATTCGCTTATGCCAGAATGTATTGTGAGTTTCGACAACACGCAATTCGACTTCGGAAGAATACAACACTTCAATCGGATCAGATTTTGGGACAACAGATCCAGGTTACGAAGACCTTGTTCATTGTACTGGCCTGTTTCATTCTGTGCTGGGTGCCCTATGCCGTGTACTCTACCTATGTGTCTATGTTAGCCGACAAGTCAAAAATACCAACGTGGGCGAACCCGGTGGTAAGTCGCTCTTCTTACCTGTCTATCTTGTCTGAAACTTTCTACCAGCATGAAAACTGTACTTTTGTTTTGCCTATCCACCGTTATACCTTAATCTGGTAAACTATCACATCATAAGCGACGCTCTGACAAAGGGGTTTAGTGCACTGTCATGACACATTTGAACAAGCAAGTCATCATATAATCATGGATCTATTACATCCGTTTTGTCCAACAATTGACTAAATCATGAGGTAGATTTGTACTTTGACATGCAGATAATTGACCAAAAACAAAAGGTTTCGACCGAGACCAGCCAGTGCAGACTGTTACAGAAAATGGCTAACATGTTTAAGACAAACATTTCGTTCGGATGAAAAATGAAATAAAAAAACATTGAATGTCTGACAAGCTTTCCCATTTTTCCAGGTTATGTTGAAAAAATGTTTAATTTTGAATACGGTTCTTACTACACTATCTCCTGAGAATCAAACGTGCCAGAGGTACTCTTACTACTCTAACACAATACATGCATAACTATAGTTAGTATTACTTTCAGGCCTACTGTTTCATGTATATGAACTCCGGATGCAATCCAATCATTTATGCCTGGCGGAGTCCGTCGTTTAGAGAGGGCTATAAGGAGATACTCTGCCAGAAGTCTGCCTATATCGTCAGTGATGGTATGTTTCACGAATATTTATTCTGTATAAGTACTGATGATACATAAAAATAGTTTTCGTTGTAATCCTTCGGCCAATGTAATGTGTATGACTTTTTTTTTTTCACTATAATGAGCAATCCTGTCTCTGAAAAAAAGGATATTTAAGATATCTTTTCTATATCTTTTTAACCACTTATTGAATATTTACATACGTATATTTCCGGTACAAAATGAAACAATTCCATTTTCATAAAGGATCTTTTGTCATTTATTTTTAAATCAAGTGAACATTTCATTATCATCACTATCATTCACAAAGTATTCAAGGATGGTTCAACCAGAATCACTTCTCGGTATTTATCATAAAGAAGACTACCAATCCTTTTCTAGCTTCGCCATTATGTTCCTCTTCTTTGTTTTACTGTAGTTTTATCACATAATTAGGTGTGCTTCTTGTTTTACATGAACTTCTGACATACTGTTTGGCAACAATGTTAATTGTCTTAAAGTTTTAAGGGGTCATTGCATCTCACCACTTGTGTAATTATCATTTATACAGGAATTTGATCGATTTAACACGTTACTGTCTATATAACCCAATTTTTATCTCGGCTATTTTCGAACTAAACGAGTTATTGCCATAGCCCTGGCGTCGTCGGCGTCTGCGTCGTCGTGCGAAAACTGACATTTTGTAATACCTCTGTTATGACTGAAGATATTTACTTGAAACTAAGACAAGTTGTTAACTACCGAAAGGGGAACTCATACAACAGGGGCAAGTAACCATCAAAATATTTAGTTATGCCCCTTTTTCACTGAAAATCAAGCACTTGCAGCCGATTGTTGGCACCCACATGCGGTGCTCTTGTTCATCCTTCTTTCAGATGTTATTTCTGTCGTCCTGTTGCAAATCATATTGACGTTCTGTGCAAAGTAGGAATCAGTACGATTCTAGAATTGTCCTACTCAAATGGGAATCCCCACTTTGTTGCGCAATGTTGGAATTCCAACTTTGCGCAGTACCCATGTAGAATTGCTCCTGCGCAAAGTAGGAATATCAGACAATGTAAGAATATTTTCTTACCTAGTTATAGACGCTTTTTCGCTCCATTGATTTTAGTCGGACTTATATCGCAGCAGACGACGTAATATGTACTTTATTTCTTGCCTTCATTTGTTGTTTAATAAAAGAATTATCACATAAAACAAACCCTTGAAGCGGAAAAAAGAGCTGAAAATCAAAGATTTGTTCAAGTTCGAGATCTATTTTCTTTTATTATTAATCTCAGCCCTTTGACCCTTTACTGTAGAGGCTACTTTTAGATCAATTACTTTGAAATGTTTACTTATCACCCAGCTTAACATAAACATTTGGTGATTAAAGAGGAAAGAAATCATTTTAACTGATATCGAAATTAAAGATGTAAAGGGAATTGCTCCGTTTCCTACAGTATTTTCTAAAGTGGTAAACTCTTGCGCTCATACCTTAATCTTTGGAGCTCTGAAATGGAAAAACACCATTTTAGTCAGGAAAACGGATCTTAAATTGCAACTAAAAGACCATTTCAAACCAGAATATATCACAAAATAAAAGAATGTATGTAGATCCGAGATAAGACTTTATTAGTTGTAAGGTCAGGTGGCAGGGGACTTGGAAACTTGTTCACGGCTGTGGTGAATCATGTCGCCCCGAGGCGAAGGCGAGGTGCCGACATGATTTGCCATAGACGTGTACAAGTTTCCAAGTCCCCTGCCACCTGACCGTACAACGAATTTATTATACTGCAAAGTTTTACCATTCCGACGTGTGTAAAGAGAAATTTCCCTGTTTTATGGTCTCAAAAATTGAGTACGCTGACGAAACAGAATTTCCCTTCTGAGCGCCCCAATTCAATGAAAACTGACGGCACCGGGAACTGACGTCACTGAAACCTTGGTAAAACGTGCAGTTTGGTGCATAATCTTGATGATGTTACTGCGATAGATACATTTCTACTTAAACATGGATTTAAACAACTTCAAGGTAAGTAACTATGAATTTTGATGATTTGTTGGCAAAAGTAAACGACCATTAGTTGCCTCAAACGACCATTAGGTTATCCTTTTAACGTTCTACATAATGTATGAGTTTCGACACTGCACAATTTGCTTACCTGACGAAGGGATGGCTCTTTTTAAGCCCGTGTATTTGTTTTAGAATGACATCAAACGATACATGTTAAGTTCTATATTCATTTACTTTCGAAAATAATCCACTCTTTCCGTTTTTTTGACAACCATCAAGGGAAACTAGTAATAATATGGTGCAGGCTACTCAGTATGTTTGCTTTGTGGGCGGCTCGTATCGATCGATCGACGCCGCCATTTTGGATGTTGTGTTGAAAGTGTAGTTATGTATACGGGGGTCCCGAAAGGGAATCTGCTTTTACATGGGTTTTGCCAGTGTACATAACATATATGTTCGGGGCATATCATCCAATCAGATCACGAGAAATTCCTTTGCAGTATAATAACACTTTCTGTACAGTCTGGTCTTAATCTCCATGTTACACTCCCCACAAAAACTACTAAGGTTATGATAAATATTTACAATTAAAAAGCCTATCGCCCGACTTTCTATGCAGTAAATAGTGCATTTTGATAGATGAAATTTCGTAAAATCAGATATTTGTTTAAAGCTTTGTGTTTATGGCAAAATCTCCAAGTGTTTTAAAATGCTAACGATCTACATACATAACTACCCGTGTAATAAACGGCTATTATAACGGGTTGTGACCACTTGCATGAAAGGTAAAACAGTGAATGTTCTGTATGATGTAATTATTACCCTTGTCGATCTTTACCGACAGCACATTTGGTGTGAAAACTGAACTTTTCTGACAATTTTTATTCTCGGTAACCTTCTTAAAAAAGATGGACTCTTCTTTTTAACCCTAAAACATTGAGGGTAAAATAGTGTTTACTTTAAATTAAAGATAAATTGAAACAGGAACGTGAACATTAAAACATACTATTAAGGTTAAAAAATGATACAAAGAAGAACACGATCATTATTTCTCGGTTTAAATCAGATTAAAAATCTTACTTTCTCAACAGCATTCCTACTTTACGCAGAGTCTCTCTAACTACGCGGTTTATCGATAAAAAAAAATCGGTAGAATCCCTTGCGCAGTTCTAGAATTGTACCGCTGCAATTCTAGATTTGCGCAACAAAGTTGGAATTCCCACTTCGCGCAGGACCATTCTAGAATTGTCCCGATTTCCACTTTTCCAGAACATTTGCATTGTACTCAGCCTAAGTCTACAAGGTCACGTGATCGTCTGTTCACCCATCTGTCTTTCTTTTCTTTAAAAAAGTGTTATCGAGCTTCCATATTTGTGTTTGTATTTGTATGACCTTTTGAATATAAGTGTTCCTTTATGTAATGTGATAAAAGTATTTTGTGAGATGTTGTCT
This sequence comes from Hippopus hippopus, assembly GCA_946811185.2. NCBI lineage: Eukaryota > Metazoa > Mollusca > Bivalvia > Cardiida > Cardiidae > Hippopus > Hippopus hippopus. Next base: position 35,547,582 of record OX328108.1, on the reverse strand, counting down.
GTATTAGATGCTGGTCTTATATAACTGTGGCAGTGACAGCAAAATGTTTATTTGTTTTAAAAAAAAATCCCATGTGTTTTGTGGAGTTGTTTTATGACCGTATATTTGACCATGTATTTGACTGTATAAACTTTTGGGTGTATTAAATTTAACTACAATCAGTGTAGACTCTACCATTGTCATCAAATTCAATTGTACTCAAAAGAAATTGTTTCGATTAAAATGTGTTTTTATTTAACTCTTTACCACACAATCCCGACTTTTAATGACCCTGAGAAAGAAAGCTTTTGAAAACATTGTGGGAAAAGGAGAAAATGCTGGTAACCAGCATTTTCTCCTTTTCCCACAATGTTTTCTATCCTTTCCAAATCGAATTTCAAATTTTGATTCTCATTTATTTTGTCGTCTGCAAATGCTTTCAATTTGGACCAGTCCAAAATTTTGTCGTTTGGTAAAGAGTTAAATGAGTGTGAGCAGTAAAGCTAAGCATAAATATTGTTAGGTCTGAAAACTATGCAATATATGTTTCAATCTAGAACATGTTCTTTTTCTTTGGAATACCTGGATAGTGTTTAAGGCTTAAAGGAACCCGTAGAATGTACCTTTATTCTGTTTTCTATTCTGTATCAGAGCAATTTTACTTCCCATTATCGTTTAAAAATAGTGCTTCTTGCAAAATGATAAAACGGAAAAAAGGTATCCGTGGAATCGATGCTCGACCTGACTTTTCATTTTTAATTCAGTTGTTCACCTGGATATTTCATTTATGATCCTATCTATTTGAGATCCACCTATTAAATATATTGCAGGATAGAAAGCCCGTTTGCTTTTAAACATTATTCTGTTATTATAAAACAAATTAGGTTCTCTAGAAAAGGAGAGGTGAACTAAATGAGTAAGTTTGAAGAATACAATGTATGGAGACGAGATATGGCAAAACAAAAAGTGTATACTGTGGGTGTTTTTGATAAAAATGCGTCTGAGCGTGGCCTTTTTCTTACATTTTTAATTATGTATTTTATGGTTTATTATCTAAATGCTGTGCCTATTTATCTTCAGTTATGTTCGTGGAAATGCTTCTATTAAATATAAAGAGGCCATCTCAGTCCTCTACACAAGGTAAAATGTGCAAGTTGAAAAAGTTGTGTGATTTTCTCCCCTTTTTTCTTTATTGTTTTGTGGAGTTGTGAAAGGAATGTTTATATCGAGGTGTTTGTTTCATGTTGAATAGGAATAGCAATTTGTCACAGGATAAACAGTTAAGAAATTGTAAAGCTTCATGTAAACAGCGAAACATGTATTGTTAACGTTAATAGCTCCTAAAGCCTTTGCAGGCGTAGTTTTCTCAATGTAAAGTTACCTTGTTTTAAGTAGAGGCATCGAACCACTATTAAGAACAAATTTGAATCAAGGTATAGTCCATGTGGTATCTTTATCATGAAACCAATTGTTTCGAAAGGGACAATGTGACAAAATAGAGATGATAACATATAGTAATGTAGTTTCATAATCAAGTAGCGGCATTTACGATCAAGTATAAGAGAAATTATACAATTAATGAATGACGGCGATTAAGTCTTCTGGCTTTAATCTAGAGATACAGCAAATAGTTTTACACCATCTATGAGAAGATGGGCATTTGGAAGTTCTAGTCAGTACGTCATGAAATCATAAAACATGCAGTCATGAGAGGCTTTTAACAGTGAAAGGAAACTGCCATCAAATGAATGATAACGTGGTCGTTTATGAACTGAAAAAATAATTTACATTTGTACTTACCATCTTTAGATTTATGTGCCAGATGTAACATTCAGCTTTTGACCAAAACCACACAGTTTCTGCACAGAAAAATATTAAAAGAAGGGGCAGATACAATAAATCATTTTTTCCCGATACCATAATTTATTGAATGTTCTCCTATCTCCTATTGGCTTTGAGGGTATAGTGTTTGTGTGTGCTTGTACAGCACTGTTTAAGGGCTGATTTTACGAAGATATTTCTGCTTTGAATTATTGCATTAGTTATCATAAGTGTATCTAAAAAGTTATTTTGCAATATTGGATATTTTTGCCGTTGTTATTGAAGATGTCAGAGCAAATTGTCTAATTTCAATTGTGAGTTTTGTGCGCTGCTGTATGTATTTATTAATATGTTGCTTTATCTTTAGTTAGCACTAACCATACCAACTAAATGAGAGAATCCGGAACTCCATTTTGATTTAATCCTTTTCACATTATCCATTGCTTTTACGAACCAGATGAAGACATTGAATGAAAAGAAAAGAAAATGTATGTGGGAGAAGTGGAAAATACTGGTCATAACCTTTTCCACCTTTTCCCTCAACGCTTTCTATTCTTTCGTTTGAGTCTTGTATCATATGCCGTTCACAAATACTGCACTTGTGGACGAATCTCCATTTTCTTTTTTGTCTGATAAAAAGCAAAGCTAAATTGGGTCGTCATTCGAACTGGGATATAGACAAAGCACATATAATTCACCACAATTGAGAATAAAAAAGTTGAAAGAAGCTATATTTATTATTGTACTTAGAGGCTTAACAGATTATTTCCTGGAAAAAAAATATAAACCTCACAGGAAGTGCATTGATACACTAACATAAAGTTGAAACTCATGAAACACAAGAATCATATCACCGTGGTTATGACTGATAGCCAAACGAAATGAATTAAAAATGTCGTAAAACGGCATTCAGACTAACAAAATATATACTACGTGGTGATATCCTACGTAATACGCTACGCAGAACTACCACGTTTTTCTTGTCAAATGAAATAAATTCGACAGAAGTAAAATGTGAAGGGAGTCCGTAAAGGTGATTAATAGCGAAACTATGATAGAATGTTGACAAATGAATAGATAGACGGACAAACTCACCAGCAAATCGCGATACCGACAGGTAAACTGAATGCAAACTAAGGGAATTTAACGCAAACGATTCTTAATGTAAGATAGAATTCGAAATTAGAAGCCTTCTAATACACTAAAGAGGTTGTATTGTCGCACAAGAATAGCAATAACTGATATTTGATACACTTCTCAAGATGGTTGACTTTCTTTTCAATCAGAAATAAAACTTTCAGTGAAATATTACACCTTTCTAGTCATATCCCAGGAATTCAGGCTATTCGCCTTCCAGTGCACTAAACGTATTCATGGATCGTGAGGGAGCTTTTTCAAGACGACACAACAAATTTAAACTTGTTCATGTTGAAAGCGACTATTCTAGTATGGTTGAACTGATTGAATGTATCTTTTAAAGGAAAGAAAACATCGTGGGGAAAAAAAAAAAACCCAGAAAATACCGGTTTCCATAATTTTTTCTCGAAAGTTGTTTTTCCTCAGGGTTCTTAAAACGGGATTGTTAGCTAAAGGGTTAACATGACGATATACTGCTAGCCTGATGAATCTTGGACCATGTTTATGTCAGGTATTATTTGTACTTACCACAGAGTCATGTTGGCATGTGAAAGTGCAACATCAAAGTTGGTACTGTGGATTGTGAGTTTGAGAATTAAGCAGTTTGAAAATATGTACTTGTCGCTTCTTTCGTTTTTCATACCCGACCCGTTAAAGTAAAGCCATGGTCACATTTACGGTCATGCACGTAGTTGTCCGTTGTTCATTTCAAAAGTAGTCTGTCGTAGTGCTACAACGGTCAACTACGTTGAAGTACGTTCAAAGTAGGTTCAAACTTGGCAATATAGAAAGTCTAAGTAGGTTGAACTACGTGTAAGTACGGTTAAGTACATTCAGCTGCGTGCAAAATGGCAAGGGTTAACTAGGGTATTACTACGTCAAACTACGATTAACTACGTTAAACTACGTATAAACTACGTCCTAAGTACGCACAACTACCGTAAATGAAGGCCAACTGCGTTAAGCTACGGTAAAACGGTGTAATTGTGCCTGCTCAGTACGGGTAAGCTGCAGTCATTGTATTTTAACCGCTATCAAACCTTACGTAGTTGACCGTAATGAAGAATTACCGTAGTTGGCCGTAGTTGAACGTATTAAACACACTACGGTTAAGTAGGGTCAATTACGGTTAACTACGGTCAACTACGTTCAAACTACGGTCACAGTAGGGTCAGAACATCGTAGTTAACCGTAACAAATTTTTGGACGTGTTCAAAAATTTTGCGCTTACTTCGGGCAAACCGTATGTTTTAACTACATGTACGTTCATTACTACGTTGAACTACGGCTTTCTACGTGTAACTACGATCAACTACGTTTAATACGGTCAACTACGGCCATCTGCGGTCATTCCCCACCACGGTTAACTACGTAAGGTGTGACCACGGCTTTATAATAGAAAGCGGGGGAGTAGCTAATGTACACATAATATTTATATTGTTAACATATATTTGTCTAAAACACGATCATTGATTGTGTGAAATAATGCGGGTTAGACATACACAATCTCTTGTTTTTATCTTGTGAAAAGAGAATGTAGAACCTCTATTCTGTAGATCTCATATTTTTATATCATACGCAACACTTGTTATCTGAGATGGATATAGTTCTTGCTTTTGTTGCTAAGAACCAATTTCATCATCCGTGGATACCTGTTGAGCTCTGCTATAAAACCGTATTCAAACCAAAGCTAACTTTGTCTGTCTGTTTTCGACAAGAGCGAGTTCATGGTGCCCCATTAACGGAGTCTAGGTGACTTAACTTTTATTTTGTGGCCTGAACAACGAGATTTCACCAAATCAATTTCAAGTAAATTTTAGAGATAGGGTACAAAGAAAGGAAGAGTTAATTTCAAGATCTTTTGCCCTACAGTGGCTTGGTTTAATACCCTGCTGGCATTTGACATCTTAATTATATCTGTTCATTAACGGTCTAGTGCGGTAATTAACAAACACGTTTTACACTTGTTTACGAACTTTGAATAATATTAAGTACACCATAGTTATTGGAAGGTAACGATTATGTCGAGAGCGAAGTCACCGATAACTTGGCTCCTCGCTTGTTACTAACGTATTTTCGAAATTTTTGGCACCTTTATAACACATTTATAATCACTTTGATCGCTGGTATCTGTAATTCCTCTATCACGTAACGGAGACACGTATTTATTTCTTTAAAAACTCCATCATGGCTTGCAACAGATTCGTCTATAAGCTTCATTTCATATATGTAACTAGCTATATAGTGAACTTAAAATTGAATTTGCTACTTCATCGTACAATCGCCCTTATCTCTTGATTTCCAGGAACAATAAACAAATTTTATATTAAACTTTAATCTGTCTCCTGTAAAGTGAAAGACATTTCAGCTTTCAGACACTGCGCTGTTTATCTCGATTAGCATAGGTGTCTTCCGTGGAAATTTGTCGAATTTGACAAGAGTGCACATTTATTCTTTGCAACGTTTTACCAATGACCTTTTTAGCTCACCTGAGCACGAAGTGCTCAAGGTGAGCTTTTGTGATCGTGCTGTGTCCGTCGTGCGTCGTCCGTCGTCCGTCGTGCGTCGTCAACTTTTACCTTGTGTACGCTCTAGAGGCCACATTTTCAGTGCAATACTCATGAAACTTGGTCAGAATGTTTGTCTTGATGATATCTCGCACGATTTCGAAAATGGGTCATGTCGGTCAAAAACTAGGTCACTAGGTCAAATCTTAGAAAAACCTTGTGTACGCTCTAGAGGCCATATTTTCAGTCCGATACTCATGAAACTTGGTCAGAATGTTTTTCTTGATGATATCTCGGACGAGTTTGAAAATGGATCATGTCGGGTCAAAAACTAGGTCAATAGGTCAAATCTTAGAAAAACCTTGTGTACGCTCTAGAGGCCATAATTTCAGTCCGATACTCATGAAACTTAGTCAGAATGTTTGTCTTGATGATATCTCGGACGAGTTTGAAAATGGGTCATGTCGGATCAAAAACTAGGTCACTAGGTCAAATCTAAGAAAAACCTTGTGTACGCTCTAGAGGCCACATTTTTGGTCCAAAACTCTTGAAAGTTGGTCAGAATGTTTGTCTTGATAATATCTCGGTCGAATTTGAAAATGGGTCATGTTTGGTCAAAAACTAGGTCACTAGGTCAAATCTTAGAAAAACCTTGTGTACGCTCTAGAGGCCATATTTTCAGTCCGATACTCATGAAACTTGGTCAGAATGTGTGTCTTGATGGTTTCTTGGACGAGTTTGCAAGTGGGTCATGATGGGTCAAAAACTAGGTCACCGCTCAAATCATACAAAAACCTTGTGTACCCTCTAGAGGCCACATTTTCAGTCAAATACTCATGAAAGTTGGTCAGAATGTTTTTCATAATGATATCTTGAATGAGTTTGAAAATAGGTCACATGGGGTCAAAAACTAGGTCACCAGGTCAAATCCTTAAAATAGCTTGTGTAGCTTTAGAGTCATTATTGTCTGTCCAGTACTTATGAAAATTAGTCGGAATGTTTGTCTTGATGATCAATATAATGAAATTGAAAATGGGTCGCATTGGGTAAAAAACTAGGTCCCCATGTCAAATCTTGGAAAAACCTTGTGTACACTCTAGAGGCCACATTTTCTGTCCAATACTTATGAAAGGTGGTCAGAATCTTTTTTTGATAATATCTACAATTGGGAAAATGGGCTATGTTTGGATAAAAAGTAGGTCACCGAGAGAAATTCTAGGAAAAGCTTGTGTACAAGCTAGAGGCCAAATTTTCAACCCAATAATTATGGAAGCTTGATAGAATGTTTGTCATAATATCTCGAAAGAGATTGAAAATGGGTCATGTTTGGTCAAAAGACTCAGGTGAGCGACTTCAGGGCCATCATGGCCCTCTTGTTGAAAACTCATATTCTGCGTGCAAGATACATTCCAAATAGACCATAAACTTCATACAAACCTATTTCCAAATGTTATGTTTGGACAAAACTTATCTATCTTGATTCAAAGCTGAGATAGAACAGGGATTCAAGATCTGTTTATTTTTTGTAAAACTAAGGTCGGCCGACGGTAGAATTCTAGATAGCGTGTATTTTTTGTATTTTACCTTTATATAATACCAGCTGTGTTTGACATTTATTTTTTCTGTCAGTGGAAGATATTAATGGAACCACCTAGTTATTGAACAAAAATAATATAAACTACAAAAATCCACGAAACTTTCATGGAATATAAAGTTAAACCTTTTGCTGCTGTACACTATCGACTGCACAGATCAACATCAGTCCGCACAGAAAATGCTGTTCAAATTTGTAACATTTCTATTCAAGATTTTTTTTCCCAACGAAAATAACTTTTAAAAAAATTGCAACATTTGAGTTTATGCTATTAGTTGAGACTATTTCATTTATGTTGCATTTAAAGGTTAAGTTCCTTTTCTATCAAAAAGCATTCGATGTAATAATTCGATGTTTTGGCAAGCCGAGCAGCATTCGTATGGTTTATAATTCTGCACGGCTCAATTTCTCAAATCCTTGAGTAGAACAAAAAATGATGTTCATGATTCTTGTAGAATTTGAAAGAGTTAAAATATACAACCTAGGAGGGGGTTCTTCGATTTATATGTTTTTTGCCTTTCCCCAATCTGATCAGAACATACTTTTATGAGCATGTAAATAATCGTTTTGAGATATTTTCTCTTGTTTTCATCCGACACATTTTATAAGTACCTTGGGTCTGTCGAGGACAAAGTTGTGCTGAAACCACGAAACTGTGTTAATAATGATGTGGAAAATAAGTATGTATCATGTTTACAACCACATACTTGTTAGGCACTACATGATGTTTTTGAGGAAATGATTATTAAAAACAAGGGGTATTGAGGGGGTGGGGTGGGGGTCAGAATAAATAGAATTCAAAATCATTATTGACAGGAACGTCATGAAACCATCCGATTGTTTGTTTTGTGTTTTTTTTTTTTCTCTAGCCGTACAAGGATTTGTTTATGGTCAAAATGTCTACGAACAAAGAGAGGAATTAATCCATTTTTTATCTGAATTAGAGATCTAGAAATTTGAATTTGTGACATAAATTACTTGACAGTATTAATGTTAAAACACAAAACTTTTGAAATGGGAGACACTTACACTGTTACGTCTTGTTAGGTACTACAAAGTACGTGAAAAAGTATAATTTGTTAACAAAAGTAATACCAATCGTAATTATTTCTTGAAAATAGAAATAAAAACATTATTTGGGTGTCTTGTAGTCTCGAAATATCTCAAGAATGCATGGAAAACTCTAAATCAAAACAGTCTTTAGACAACACCGACTTGTATTATATTTTGTTTTAAAGTGACAATAATTGCGATAAAAATAGATAAATAGATGAACAGATAAAACAAGATAGCATGCAGCAAAGAAAAATGGATGAAAAAATTGGACAAATATACAGTAATTGGCTTCTAAGCTAGACTGGTAGAAGAATATTCCCCTCGGATAGTTTACATGGAATTAATTTTGTTACGAAATTATATTTCCCGAAAAATCTCATTTATATCTTTATCATACACAGGTACATCTGGTTAATGCTTTGCCAAATATTTAGGTGTTTTTTTTTTTCCAAGAAGAAGCATGCCTAATGGAAATCTAAAATTCTTCTATACCTTTCTCAAATGTATAAATTAATGTATCTCTGGTTCTGAAATAGTTCTATGTCAGTTATTCATATATTCTGAATTCATATCTGGAAATATTACATCACATAATGCATCACACATTTAATGTTTTTAGCTTTGTTTAAGCTACCGAATTAGAATTTATCTGTAAAAATCTTTTCTTTTTTTTAAACTGGCGATTCATACTTATACGAAGCAGAGGTCAAATTCAATACAACGAGCATAACTTAACAACTTAATTATATGTGTATATTTTTTTGTTTCATTTGTTGTTGTTGTTGTATCTCAGGGCGGAAAGTAAAACCTTCCTAAGCTACCGACAACTGTAGGTGAAGTTTTAGAGGTATTTCTGTTATAAAGGTTCTATATATCCAAAAATGTTTCTGGCCCATTAAGAGCTATTTGTCTCCTTTTGGTACAATTACATCAAAAAATGCCAGTGTTGTCTAAAGACTTAAAAGACCCAGAAAATTTGTTCATATGCATTTTATAGATACAAAAGGAAATAACTGAATGTTAGTGTAACTAAAGCTGTCTTGTATGTGGGGTTTTTTCTTTGGACGTTTGTGTTAAGATTTCTGAATATGTGTATTTACTCTTTTGTTTGACATCATGACATATTCATTACAGACATCATCTTTCTTACTTTTTTCAGGTAATCGAATCATTGAAAAATAAATCATGTTATTCTTTGAAAAAATTGCAATGGTATCAACATCAGACAAAGTGTAGTGCATATAATATTTGGTAAATAACAACGTATTTTGTTAAAAGAAAAAAATATTCTTCAAACGATTCGGTATTACTATATGTATACTGGTCTCTGATTAAAAGCGTTAAGTCATTACGTTAGCACCTACTTGACTTATGTCTGACCATACCGTTTGCTGCCGCTTCAATCTTTCTTACTCTTAGTTTTTGCAGCTGTTATTAAAATTTCGCCTGGAATATGTTTATCTTCCGTTGGAAGATAACTTCATCTATATTGTTTAGTCTTGCGCTAGATTTACATTTTAGTTAGATTTGCCGGAGCAATGCGAACAGTGCAATACTCTTTAATGATATTTTAGTTTGCTTTCTATATTTTATTCACAATTCCTGTTTTACCATTTTTTTTATGCATTTTATTTTTTGCTATATTTATAAGTTCATTCTATGACTTTAGGTCCAATAAATAATCTCTATCATCACACGGGAGGAAAGCGGGGTCATGGATCCATCCCGACCGTCAACAATATCGGTGTCCTCTACTCCGGAGCTCCCCGTCTAGTGCACTAGACACTTGAATATACCAGTACAGGTTCGATTCCAGTGGATATAAAACTATGGTTTGTACTTGTTCGAGCCTGCGGTCAGACGGTGGCTATAATCTCTATTTTGAGGATTTATATATTGAATTCGATGCGTCCAGTTTCATACAGCTTGCTTCAACATTTACAGTAAATGTATGTAGGCAATGTTCGAAGAAAGGTTTACCACAAATCAAATCTTGAATACTCCCATAGAGTTCATGTAAAACATTGTAAACAACTATCCCGATCTGAGACAAGTATAACTCCTGTCTGACTGCAGAGAACAAGTGCATGGGAATGGCCAAGTTGACCCTTTAATGTTTAAAACCATGTTATAATATGTTACTTTGTTGCTTTGCTCAATTTTGTTATTGTTATTATGTATAAAACTGTCCTTATAGTTATTTTGCATGATATTTTCTAATGAGACAGTTCCCTTATCCAGGAACTAATGATACCCCTTTCTTTAAGATTGGATATTCATATTGATTACACCGAATCATGACCTGGAAGAACTGTAGCATTCCAGTATTTCTAGTATACAAACGAAAATATATCACTCCACAAGGATTATCGGTCATTTTTAATGATCCGAAGTTGCCAAAATTGAGATGGTCGATAATCTTGTCTTACAACTGAAAAACCGGATACTGGTTTCGCAACACGTGTCGATCTGAAAGCTGCTTCCGTTTTACCTTGTGTAGTATTGTGGTATGAGAGAAACTATAATTCAGCACGCTCTTCATCCGTTTTCGGCGAGAACCCGTTTGATGTGGTTTTGCCAGTGTCAGATAGGGTTTTGATATAGTGCTTATAGAAAACTAGCCAAATTCGGATGTCGAGTCTTACAGAAATAGGTTCCCGGAATATGACAAACTAAACAGCCGTTGCCAGATTTTTTGAGTAAAGCCTATAATTCCTCATAATGCATTTATTACTTCGTACCAGGTAATGTATAGAGAGTTCCGAGGAGTTCTTATATAAGACTAAAAACCACGCGATCATCAGTAACCTATCTTTTCAAAGTAAATAAGACCCACAGCCAGCCAGGAATGTGTGCTAAATGACAAAAGTGATTATCATTTATTTAATACGAGGAACTTTGAATCCGAAATGGGCCTGTTCCTAATTATTTTACAAGTCTTTAGAGATGATATTACTTTTGAAGAAAATACAAATAATAAACGCTTTCTTTTCCTCAATATTTTAGGAGCCATGACCGAAATGTGTAAGAAGTTCAGATTTTGGGATGGATTTTCGCTAACAAATCTTCTAATACTAATAAGAGATTATATCTTTGAATAGACTAATATTATACAGTAAACTAATTGCTTGAAATATTTATTTTAGTGCCTTTGTGTTTAATCCGTTTGCAGCTATATCATCCTTTCCCTACAAAAAACATCCAGAAATGCCAATAAACGGTTCTCGCCAAATAATTACTTGTAAGGTAGTATTCAGAATGTCTGATAATTTTTTTAGTCATGCTCTGGGAAATGGCGATTTAATGCATCTCCGTGATGCATGATACCAAGCAAGTTGTCGCATAATTACGGAACCATAAAATCCATTTTGTATAACAACCAACTGAATCATAAGGTAACTCATGGTCCTTTGACATTCAGAAAGTTGATCATTCGCAGAAATTTTCGAACCAGGTAAGCCTAAGCGGACTGTTCAGGCTTACCTGGTTCGATACTTTTTGCAGATGCATTAAGCCACCTTTTCGCAGAGCATGGTTCATATTATATCGACTTCTCAGTGGATGTGCTTCATTACGTTCAATTTACGTTTTGAACTTTTGACATTACGACAGTTGCTGTTGGGAAATTTTTAGTATGAACTGGTCATGGAAATTTCTTTTTCCTCCGGAATACCTTGTCGAATACGAGTGTACGTATTATAGTTAAAAAAAGGACCGAGCCAAAAGACTGTCAAGTGAGATTTATATCAAAACATGAATATCAAATTTATATCCAAGGTTGAATTTGATATTTTGTTTGCTTTTATTTTTTGTATTATTGGAAGTTTGAATAGCTCGCTCATTATTTCAGGTCGAGGCGGTTCGCAATACCGATGCAGTCCCATGCTTTTATGTATGCGTTTTGCATTTTCACCCCATGTATGCATGATGGGTTTAGCATTACAGTTTTGGACCATAATTTTGTGGTTAAGGGCGACATGTAGCTAATATCTATAACAGTTAATGGTTTGAGAAAATTCTAAAATAGAAAGGTGGAAAGGTTGTTGTGTTCCTTTTTATCATCATTTGTGGATTTCAACACAGTTTTTCTTTACATCATTCCTCCGGAAGAATGTCCGAGCTAGACCTGATAAAGACCAATTATCATCGCGGATGGTCTTCACTTTTTAAAAACAATAAAGATGGATATAGAAGGATATTGATAATTTACGTCAGTTTTGAAAAAAAATAGGAGAACGTGTTGGCTATTGACACTCAAAATGGTACTTGTTAGAAACAGTTGCTCCTTTTTCATATGTTTTTGAGAAGCTATCGCATCCAGGGGCATAGCTGCTTGCACGTAAAAAACGCAGTTGCGAACACTTTGCAAAGAATAAAACAAATAGAAAAGAAAGGTTTTTTTTTCGGAACGTGCCACCAAATAGCTTGTACAATTCAAACGTTTTCTGGAGGAGGCCCTCCGGCCTCCACACCTTCCTGGGAAATCACCTCCCCCTCTCGGCACTTTGCGCCTTGGATAATACCTTCGGTTGCGTATACTTTATTTTGGGCCAGCTACGCCCCTGGAATCTATACAAGTTGAAAATCATCTATATGGATAGCTATAGGTTGGAACGATCATGCCAATGAACAATTTTAAACATAATGAGTATTCTTTAGTTAGCTTTCGTGTTTTTCTATAATAAGCAGTAATACTTTAATGTAGCAGTATTTTACGGACAAGTAGTTAAGTTTAGTAAAATTTGTGTATATATGAGGTATTGCTGCCATGCATGCAGGGACACATTGCATGTTGTTTGTTGTGTAGTAGTGGTTAGGATCATGTTTTATTTGGGAAAAATGTATTACAATACTCATTTATATGCCGATGTGAAAAGTAAGTTCATACTAAGAATCGCTACCAATATCTTTTTGGTTGACTTTTTATACGCCCGTCGAAGACGGGACGTATTATGGGATCACCCGTGGCGGGCGGACGGGCGGGCGGCGTCCCCATTCTTTGTCCGGAGCATATCTCCAAAACTATGCTAGCTACGGTTATGAAACTTCATGGGTGGATAGATCTCATCAAGGCGGAGTGCAGTGCACAGGAATCATAACTCTCGCTTGCTTTATTTTTTAGTTATTGCCCTTTGTTGTTTTTCATACTTGAATTTTGTCCGGAGCATATCTCCAAAATTATACTAGCTACGGTTATGAAACTTCATGGGTGCATAGATCTCATCAAGGGGGAGTGCAGTGCACAGGAATCATAACTCTTGCTTCTTCAATTTTTGAGTTATTGCCCTTTGTTGTTTTTCATATTTGAATTTTGTCCGGAGCATATCTCCAAGACTATACTAGCTAAGGTTATGAAACTTCATGGGTGGATAGATCTTATCAAGGGGGAGTGCAGTGCACAGGAATCATAACTCTTGCTTATTTAATTTTTGAGTTATTTCCCTTTGTTTATATTCATACTTGAATTTTGTCCAAAGCATATCTCCAAAACTATGCTAGCTACAGTTATGAAACTTCATGGGTGGATAGATCTCATTAAGGGGGAGTGCAGTGCAAATGAATCATAACTCTTGCTTCCTTAATTTTTGAGTTATTATACGCCCGTCGAAGACGGGACGTATTATGGGATCACCCATGAAGGGCGGGCGGGCGGGTGGGTTGGCAGGCGGCGTCCAGTTTTTGTCCGGAGCATAACTTTGTCATCTCCAGTCCGATTGACTTGAAACTTGGCATGTGTGTTTGTTGCAATAATACGGAGTGCAGTGCGAAAGAACCATAACTCTACCTCGTGCTGTCTTTGAGTTATTTCCCTTTGATCGTCATTTTTACAGCATTTTCTGCTTGTCCGGAATATAACTTTGTCATCTCCAGTCCGATTGACTTGAAACTTGGTATATGTGTTTGTTGCAATAATACAGAGTGCAGTGCGAAAGAACCATAACTCTACCTCGTGCTGTCTTTGGGGTATTTCCCTTTGTCATTTTTACAGCATTTTCTGCTTGTCCGGAGCATAACTTTGTCATCTCCAGTCTGATCGACTTGAAACTTGGCATGTGTGTTTGTTGCAATAATACGGAGTGCATTGCGAAAGAACCATAACTCTACCTCGTGCTGTCTTTGAGTTATTTCCCTTTGATAGTCATTTTTTACAGCATTTTCTGCTTGTCCGGAGCATAACTTTGTAATCTCCAGTCCGATTGACTTGAAACTTGACATGTGTGTTTGGTGCAATAATACGGAGTGCAGTGCGAAAGAACCATAACTCTATCTCATGCTGTCTGAGTTATTTCCCTTTGATCGTCATTTTTATAGCATTTTCTGCTTGTCCAGAATATAACTTTGTCATCTCAAGTCAGAGTGACTTGAAACTTGGTATGCATGTTTGTTGCAATATTACGGAGTACAGTGTGCAAGAACAATAACTCTACCTAGTGCGGATTTCGAGTAATTCCACTTTGATCTTTATTTTTACAGTATTTCTTGCTTGTCTGGAACGGAACTTTGTCACCTCAAGTCAAATTGACTTCAGACTTGGTAAACATGTTTGTTGCATTACCTGCCTTTTACGATTATTATACCCCCTTGACAACTGGCGGTGGGACGGGCGTATCTTGCGACAATTTGCCGCTCTTGTTCATAGTTATAGCCTACTCTATATTCAGAAGGAAAGTTCCAAATAAATTACGTTTCGGTTCTCTTAGATTCATGTATTATGTAAATTTGTCTAAAATAAAGTTGCAGTCATATGACATATATTGTGAGATTGTGTTTTGATTGGTCAAAAAGGTGTCACGTGATACAAAATAATTACGAATATTTTCTGATAAACTCACTTGAACTGTGATCTGCTGCAACTACCGAACCTTCACGCGTTCGAAAGCATATCCATAGCAGACTGACTTTTGTAATATATCTAATGATGAATGTTTTAATACTACTCTGAAATTAGCACAACTTTATCAATACCAGTTAGAGATGGAGGCATTTTGTTCCTTTTACGATAAATATACTCGTAACACTAAAAACATGTATGCACGTCAAAGGACTTTTTATTTCACCTATGATTTATTAGAATAAGTTTGTTTGACTTGGATTTTAATTCCCCCTACGCAATTGT
Source organism: Hippopus hippopus (assembly GCA_946811185.2). Lineage (NCBI taxonomy): Eukaryota > Metazoa > Mollusca > Bivalvia > Cardiida > Cardiidae > Hippopus > Hippopus hippopus. The sequence continues at coordinate 35,532,371 of OX328108.1, read as the reverse complement.
TTAGATGTGACGTTGATCTACGTCAACCAAGGACGGCGGGAAACTCGCGCGCCAAGTAGAGGTATTAAACACTACCAACAGGGCTGTCTATAAATCTGAAACATGTATCATTTATTGCTTATTACAGATATGCATACAATTCGCTTACATATATCGCTATAGATAAACTGGTAAATGTTTTATTCAGCCTGAACATGGCAGTCCAAAGTGTCTAGTTTCATTCAGCTTATTTCATAAATATCTTCTTTGTTAGGTGAATTTTACTACATCTACACCTGTTTCAATTACTTCTAAATCTTCGTTAAAATGAAGGATAGATCTACTACAGAAATTTACGTTATTGAGAATTTAAACTGTTTTGAGAATTCAAACTCGTATTTAAGGATAGGGCAATCTAATGGAATTCGTGTAACATCGCCTTTCATCGCCAAAATCGTTCGGATTCGGCTAAGATTCAAATAATCCGTAATCGATGCGGGGAACCAGCATGTATCGGCCGATCGATTACGGATTTACCCGAGTCATAGCCGAATCCGTACGTTTTTTCGATAATGAAAGGCGATGTTACAAGCATCTCATTAGGGTGCCATATCCTTAAACTGGAATGCAGTAACAAATATAGTTGAGTCATTAAGAATATTCAATTAATAATTCCTGTTACAAATGTTCACTTCTGTACAAAAAGAATTTTATTCTAGCATAACCACCGATGCTTTATCTTTTCTCTCAAGCATTGTTCGTGTATTGTATCTTTTTAATTTGTATGTTTCTAACCTTTTAACAAACGATGCTGTGGTTTCAAAACTGTCAGAGGGATCCTGTGTGGCTCAGTTGTAAGGTGTAGGACTCGTGGCGTGGAGGCCCCGGGTTCGAGCCTCACAGGCTCCACTGGGTTTTTCACAAGAGTGTCCTTGGGAAAACACTTCATACCAGCCTATTACTGGTGAAAACATGGATATGTGAGCTGTTGCCGTGATATGACAGGATGATGTTGAAAGCGGCGTAAAACGCTATTCAAACAAACAAACAAATCAAAAGTGTCAGGAAGATTTTTAACATCATAATCGGAAAATGAGATAACATCGGTTACTAGATCTGTCATGTTTTCTTTTTTCCACTACGTTTCCCTACTTTATCATCGATGAGTTCAACAATTTGAACTACATTTATTTTGTAGTTTGTTAACATGTTTCATTATGGACGACTTTATCGTTTTCGCTTGGTTTATGCAGACCACAAACGGTATTGTAGATATTTTATTTCAAATTGTCAAAAGAAGACACTTTTGGTTAGAATATATACGGAATATTATGCTGTAGTGACTTTCCTGGTGCTTGTATTTACTTCGAGCAGCGTGAGAAAATTTGGTATCGCGCGAGACCGAAGGTCGAGCGAGATGCCAAAATTTTCTTACGCAGCGAGAAGTAAATACAAGCACCAGGAAAGTCACTACAGCATAATTTTCCTTTTATTACATACCTACACCTTTTCAACTACAAAATATTGCAAATCATCGTTATTTTATTCGAAAACGGTAGGCAAAATAAAACAAATACGAGTAATGGTGTAGTAGCCAGTAACTTCGTTTTAATGAATGGCGGAAAAATATTACAGCGTAAAATTTTGACCAATGAACTTGCAAATGAATACATACACGTATAACGCGCGTGAGTTACGTCATTATGACGCCATCATACCATATTTGGAACCGTTTTTCACAGTGTGTAGATACGGATTTTTTTTTTTTCTGTCCTGTGTGATAATTTATCCGCGTGCGACGCATGTATTTTCAGGTATATAATAAAAACGTATATTTGGCTTGCAACACACGAAAAGGGGCATTCGGACATTTGCGTAAAGTGTCGTCTCGGATCAGCCTGCGCAGTCTGCGCAGGCTAATCCGAAACGACACTTTCCGTTTTTATGTAATTTTCTGTTTTGCGCAAGTCTACTGTAGCACAAAATCTAATGTAGTCGTAAAGAGCCGTTTCGGATTAGCCTGCGCGGACTGCGCAGGCTGATCCGAGACAACACTTTACGCAAATGTCCGAATGTCCCTTTTCGCGTGTTGCAAGCCATTTTAAAACACTTAACATCGAGAATGAAACAATAAATGGCACAATGCATTTGCTTTTGAAAAACAGCTGCTCTTTTTTCGGGAATCTGTAGAAGATATCTACTGACTTGAAAACTGCTTTTGTGTGATAATGGTTTTGTCTCTTTCACTGTTGCCTTGGATAGCTTTTGCAGACGGCGCAGATCAATATCAGACTACACTAAACGTGCAGTCTGATCTTTGATTTACACCGTCCGCTAGCTGGTGTTAATCTTTGACTTACAGATCTCGAAAAAAAAAAAAAAAAGTCGAATGCATTTTGTTGGCAGCGGAAAGAGTTAATTGCTGGAATGTAGACTAGCTATTGTGGTACTAGACATAGCATCGTGAGTGTACATCTACTCAATATTAGTAGAAAATGTAACTGATGTTAGGAGAAAGTAACTTGTTCCAGAATTGACTTTGATGTGAACTGAAGTGATTTCTTTTACAATCTCGTTCACTTCAAGTCTAAAGGCTTTTCGTTTGTGAAAGGGTTTTGCAATGAAATTACAAAACTTTTAAGTGATGTTTTCAAAAGGGGCCATCAGATCCAACATACACATTTAGATCAAAATATTCAGTATCAGTTATTACACTTGCATTGCATCTTTCAAATTCTTTCGTCATTAGATCTTTGAAATTGTAGACAAATTGAAACATGCTCGTTTTCATGAGTAATGTCTTTTCATGATCGCTTGAGACTAAGCAAACAGAAACCGATTGACAGGCAGATTATACCTTTGCAGACTGTTCTACGCATGCTCAAAATCTGCTCATGCACAGTATGTTACTTTCTATAATAATGTAGAATGTTGACATAATTTCACATTATGTCTACTAAGGGATGAAACGTGCGATTTGTAAGAAAGAACGTTTTGTAGCTTTGCAGAAGATAACAGTTTTTATTTCATGCTTCTCACTAGTTTATCAAGAAAAAATGGTGGAATATTGATCGATATTAATTTCCATCGTTACCACCAGTGAAAAATACTAATTTTATTTTCTGACTCTTCAATCGAAGGCAAGAACAGTAGTTCCCGCGCACTAGTTTCGTAGGTAAAACAGCGCGTGCCATTCAACAAGAGGGAAATGTGACGTAATTTACGCCACATTTCTTGCACTTTACATAGTATTGTAATGTGTTGCTATGTGGAGGGGGTACGCCACGGGGAATTACGGAAAACAACTGTGCTCGATTTTGATGAAATTCCCAACAAAAAGGGGAAGGAAGCATGAAATAAATAGAATATTTGTTGTTGTTTTTTTTCAGTAAAAGATAGAAATTCATTTCATCTCCTGAACATCATCGGCAATTTTTCCACTCGTGGCTGCGCCGCTCTTGAAATTATTTTCGATGATGTTCATGAGATGAAATAAATTCTGATACTTCACCGAAATAAACAAATATCCTCTCTATCCCTGTTGAGACTGTACATACTTTGTTATTGCTGCATTTAATCTGCTAGCTGGCATATTATGAAGTTTTTATTAATATTATTATGAATCATTTTTTCTTAACTATATAGTTAGAAGTTTTGAGTCATGGCATTAAAATTTTACTTCTTTTAAAAAAATTTTAAATTATTTGTCGATAATTTATATTGTGTTAAAGTATATTTCAATATTGTAACCGTATATTCCCTTTATATAGTCACAGTGTTCATACAAGTAAATTCTATGTGATTTCCTCCTTTGTAGTACTATGCTATATTTCAATTTCATTCTTCCCTGTATCTGTTTCAAAGCTTGTACAAGTTTGATACTGTAAGAATTTATTTATAGTACTATTCAATATGAACCATGCTCTGGCTAAACGGGGTTTAATGCATCATCGTGATGCATTTTAAAAAGCAAGTAATCACATAATTTTGGATCCATAAAGTCAATTATGTTTATCAACCGACTGCATCATGGGGAAAAATGATCGTTCGACATGCAGAAAATTTGCAAATTGCAGAAAGTTTCCATTGAGGTCAGCCTGCGCGGACTGACCTGGATCGATACTTTTTGCAGATGCATTAAGCCCCCTTTTTACAGAACATGACCCAGTTATATTTCTATTTCGTACTACATCCTCCTCCTCATGAAGTATAATGTTTATCTCTTTCAGCTCATGACGTCTGATCTTCGCTAGTTTTTGCTTCATCTTTTATGGTACAAATTTCTCTATCTTTCCCCTTCGTATTAGCATGTGCTGTATCTATCCACATATATAAATATATCCTCTTTGATCATACACCTGGGTAGTGTTAAAAAAACAAAAAATTGCTCACAGCAAATTTATCCTTGTGATTTGTTAAGTCATTACCAAACGAAAAAAATGTAAACTGGTCCAAATTGAAAGCATTTGAAAACGACATTGTGTCCAAAATATTTGGGTTTAATCTTTTACCATACTATTTCGAGTTTTAGCGGTCTTCAGGATGAATTCTTTCGAAAATATTGTGAGAGCAGAAGAAAGTGCTGGTCATCAGCGTCTCTTTGTTTTTATCACAATGTTTTCTAACCTATCACAGGCAAATCCAGCCATTTGAGCCACAATTAACATGTCTTTAAATGCTTTCAAGTAAGACAAATCTTTTTTTTTTTCTTTCGTTTGTTTGGAAAAGAGCTTAACAAATTAGTATGACTGACACCAAAGACAGCAGTAAACATTTCAGAACTTTGACTGTTGTTGTGTATCTGAGTTTATTTTGCCAAATTCTTTTGAGCGGTGCTCTGCAAGAAGGGCTTTTTAATGCATCGTGGTAATACGTTTTACTGTAAAAGCTGTTTCAGAATATGGACCCAGTTTGTTGAACAACCTACAATCATGGGTTGGAAGGGTCCTTTGGCATGCAGCAAATTTACCAACAGCAAAAATTTTCGACCAAAGTCGTCGAGTATTTTCTGTTAATGCATTTTTAGCTCTTTCACTGCCAATGTCGCCTTGGATAGCTTTTGCAGACTGCATGGATCAAGGTCAGATTGCACAAAACGTGCAGTCTGATCTTGATCGACACCGTCCGCTACCTGATACTAAACTCTGACCAAAAATGTTTCCAGTTTAGTTGAAAAAGTAGTTTTAGACCTCTCAGAAAAGTCGAAATCATCTATTTCGCAGTAAAAGAGTTAAACCGCCTTTTCACAGAGCATGACTTAATTCTGATATCAAAACTAGACAATTGAAGTTCTTTCGAACTTTTTTAACACAAAACACTACCCTCGTGTATAAACCCAAGTCCGTATCACGTGATTCTAAACTAGTTGCGTCACGGGATATTTCCAGCCTTGTTATTTTTTTTTTGTTTGTAAAAGTATGACGCCAACAGTCAATTCAATTAGCAACTCAGAGAATTAAAATAAATCAATGACAACATTTGGCTGATATCAAGACGAGTTGGATGTAGGATAGAACTGGATATTTTAAGTCACGTTAATCTCACGAGAATATGGACTTGGCTCAATAATTAACATTCCTGCTCCGACTTAATGACACTTTACACTTCAAACCTTGCTTTGAATACAGTTTTATGCTTTACAAACTGTGACATTACAAAAATACACGTTCTTTTTTACCCTGCAATCCTGAATGTGAATGTTGTTTTGGATGACCTGCAACCCTAAAATTGAATGTACATTGATATACCCTATAAACCTTGGTATGAATGCACAGTAATACAACCTTTAACTCTACCAAACAGTCCCTTGTTTTAACAAGCCTGAAGGAGAAAGCTTTTGAACATCATGGGAAAAGGAGAAAATGCTGGTAACCAGTATTTTCTCCTTTTCCCACAGTGTTTTCTACCCTATCAAGTACAGAAATCATCATTTTAGCAAAATTAAATTCGTCATCTGCAAATGCTTTCAATTTTGCCCAGTCCAAAATTTTGTCGTTTGGTAAAGAGTTAAACCTGAGTCTGTATAGACAGTTGTATACCATGTAAACCTAGGGATGATTACGCTGTTGTATTCTCTGTAAACCTGGGTATTAAAACACAGTTGTATACCCTATGAACCTGGGAATGAATATGCAGTTGTATTCCCCATAAACCTGGGAATAATTGCAAGGTTGCATAATCAACAAGCTAGGGTATGAACTTACGTATGACTGCATAGTTGTTCTTTCTCGATTGTTTGGAACACAAAATCGTGGTCCACAAACAAAGTTTTGATAATTTGATTTGCTCGATACGGAATCTTCTAAGTTATACTGAAATAACACAATCTTAATACATGAACAACAGGAAACATCAAAACAGTGATTTCTTTGATGCCCTCCAGAAAATGAAATGCATTTTCTATCTGTTATAATCTGTACAATCTTGCAACCGTCAGGGGCAACATTTCGCAGGAAGATACAAAAATGATTTTAGTTTGATAAAATGAAGATGAAATGGGTTCAGTGGCTGAAAACGAGCATAAATTTATCTCTAATTTCTTACTTTTAGTATGTTATTTTAAGGCTAGTAGTCATCGTATTCCTTGTAGAAATGCCTCTGAAACTTTATCTTTTATTCTTATTTTTTTTAAGTTTGTGCTCTACGCCATGATAAAAACAAACACCAGTGCCTTGTTATTCTGTGTCATTAAGTCTGAGATTTACTAATACCTGTATTTTGCAGGCCTATATTGTTTATTTCAATTTTCATTTTACTAAACAAGAAACTGAAAACCAGATGAAACTGTATGCAACAAATTTTAGAATATTGAGAATTTCAGAGCCTATAAACGAACTTCATGAAGTTTGGTTAAAACATACAAAACTTAAAAAAGAAAATATTGGTTTGAATCTTGATTAGAGGAGTTTTTTACTCCCAATTTTTGTCATTTCAAACATTAAAAAATGTCAGTAAAAGTAACTGTTGACGATATCAAACGTTTTCACTCGATGTATAGTTTCCAAACTGCTGGTTTACAGTGCCTTTAACCCATAGGCTGCTAAGTACGACTCGAGAACCTTTTTGGAACACTGTAGATTAAGATCAGACTACACAGAACTTGCAGTTTGATCTTGGATCTATATTGTCCGATAAGGAGATATTTTCGCAAAAAGATAACTTTGAAATAGAAATTTTTGGGGTTTCGGCTTAAAAGTTTTATTTGACATATTTAGCAGGTTAAGGGTTAATATTACTGTTTGGTTTTCAAGTTAGTTTTCCCTTCAAGCCGACACTTTGATCACTTTCACTTGTATCAGGTTCTTCTATCACTAGTTCTTTAGGATATCTCGTTTGTCATTTTTCTCTTTCACATAAAATCGTTTACCAAAGTATGTTTAAACCCTTATGCTTGTAAGCGCGACTTTAGGACATTTTGCGGGCAGTGCAGTCTTGATTTTGGATCTACATTGTTCAACAGGATGAAATTTTTTCCGGTGAAAAGAATTTTGAAATCGCAATATTTGTGGGTTTTTTTTTTATTTATTCATTTTCAATATTGGCTTAATATTTCCATGTAATATATTTATTTACCAGTTTAGGGGTTAACTCATTTTCCCCTATAGAATATTTCTTATGTGTGTGTCTTACAAATCTTACAAAAGACCAGTTTTGAAACTAAATTGGCAAAAGGAAACTTTGCTCGTCACGAGCAAAAATAATTTCCTCTTTTTCCGAATTATTTTCAACTGCTATCATTATGGTACCTCAATTCATGTTTAAAATACAGGTTAAACAAGGGTTTCTGAACGTCGACAGCAACTAATTTGTGACAGGGAGAAATTAGTTAGCACGGTTATACTATCGTATCAAATGCTTACAATGTCGTCATTTGTAGGTATGAATATATTCTAATTTCTGTTGCAAACAAAACAAAAGGTTTGTTTCGGCAATACTCAATTGTTCAAAGGGTAGACACGAACTAGAATCGTGTATTTCATGTGCATAGTGCTATTATAACAGACTCTTTCGTCGTCAGCGATGCTTGAAAGTTTCAAAATAGTATGGAAGTGTTATCTGTGGACGGTATTTTACACAAGATGCTACTTTCCTTTTCTTTTAGGTTCATTTTATGGTTTTAAATCATTCATAGGGAAATTTCCGTGTCTAGATTGTTACATGTAATTTCTTTTTTCATGCTATTCACACGGTCTCACGTATTAGATTTGGGCCGTGATCTGTGAAAAGGGAGTTTAATGCCTCTTCAAAAAGTATCGAACCAAGTCAGCCTGCGCAGTCCGCGCAGGTTGACCTGGGTCGAAACTTTTTGCTATTGGGCAATATTCTGCATGTCAAAGGACCAGTCTTCCTAATACTTGAATTGTTTGTGAGACAAAATTGCGTTTATATGCCCATAGTTATGTAATGACTTGCTTGGTATGATACATTATAATGCATCAAGGAGATGCATCAAACACCCTTTTACCGGAGTAGGCTTATCGAATCCATGTGGATGATCCATATTTTTACAGGGATGTTATTCAGGTCCACTACTAAAGATTTGTTTCAGTGAAGTAATGGGTAAGCTTTGCCGAGGGTAAGCTAACTGTAGACAGTAATTAACAAGAATGTTGGCTCTCTCTCCCAGGTAATAATCAACAAAATATTTAACCAGAATCACATTTTAGAGCGCTCGTAAAACGTCTTTAAAGGGTTTGTTAAGTGCTTTGTTTTTCATCTCTCTCACAATCAAGTTTCTATTTCGAAGTTCGTATTATAACACTTTACCAGACAATCCTTACTTTTAACGACCCTCAGAAAAAAATGGGTTTGAAAACACTTTGGGAAAAGGAGAACATGCTGGTAACATTTTCTCCTTTTCCCACCATGATTTCTACCCTATGAAAGAAAAATTTCATCTTTTGGGTTACATTTGACTTGTCGTCTGCAAATGCTTTCAATTTGGACAAGTGCAGAATTTTGTTGTTTGGTTAAGACCATTAGAGACAAACCTTATAGACAAACCGTCTCGAAATTCCAAATATTTCACCTTTATGCCATGTTATTTCTTAAACAGATTTGTTATGCTGTTTCACTCAAAGTGCAGCATAATTTTTACACCAAGTGAGATAGAAAGATAGAGATACTCACTCTAAAACCTTTAACCAACCTATCTCGTATTTTAACGATCTCCAGAGAAAAAAACTATCGGAAACTTTTCTCAAATCATTCATAACCCGTCAGGAGACAAATCGCATCATTTGAGCCGCGTTCGATTTGTTGTATGCATTTGCTATCAATCTGGGCAAGTCTAAAATTTGTAGGATATTCAAGAATTAAAATTTCGCATTAAATGAATTTATTGAATGGCCGATTCAATTGTGACATTATCTTACTTTTTTTTTGCTGAATCAAAAACATTAGCATCATCAAAGTTTAGAAGAAAGTTTTTGAAAACATTTTCGAAAAAGGAGAAAATGCTGGTTACAAGCATTATCTCCTGTACTCACAAATTTTTCTATCCTTAAAAGTCAAAATCCATCATTTCAAGCACAATTTATTTTCGTCTGCAAATGCTTTGAATTTGAAGAAGTCTAAAATTTTGTCGTGTGGTTTAGAGTAAATTCTTGGAAAGACGCCCTCAGACCATCATATTGCACTGGGAGATCATTTAGCATCGAGATCATTTAGCATAGACAGTAGACTGATCTTCGTCTACACTCTTCTCTACAGAGGTCAGAGATAGTCGTAGGCAGGACATTGATTTTACCAAAGTACAAAATAATAGATTAGTCTAAACTGAAAGAATTTGCAGACAACAAATGAATTGTTACTTAAAACTTAATTTTTTTTTTAGAGGGTAGAAAACAACGTGGGAAAAGGAGAAAATGCTGGTGACCAGCATTTTCTCCTTTTCCTACAATGTTTTCAAAGAGTCTTCTTCCCTCGGATCGTTTAAAGTTCGGATCGTATGGCTAACACATTTAAACTTTGAAGACAGCTTTTTTGTCTTGCAACAGATCATCTTTACCTCTGTACCAAACAACAAAATTTAAGACTTGTCCAAAATGAAAACATTTGAGTTATGCTGTGTGAAAAGGGGACTTAATACATCTGCAAAAAGTATCAGTTGCGCAGTCTGACATGCGTCGAAACTTATTGATATTTGTAAATCTTCTGCATGCCCAAGGATCATTCTACCTCATGATTCAGTCGATTGCTAGACAAACTAGATTTTATGGATCCATAATTTTGTTATGACTTGCATGGTAAAATGCGTCACGGAGATGCATTCAACTACCTTTTTCCAGAGCATGGCTTATTTGCAGGCGACAAATTAAATTTGGCTCAAATCATGGGATTTGTCTTTCACAGGTTGGAAAATTATGTAAAAAAAGGAGATAAAGCTTGTTAGCTGCATTTTCTCCTTTTCCAAAAATGTTTTTAAAGTTCTCTGTAAAACCGGTTGTTTTGTATTAAGATTGAAAGACAATACGGTAAAGGAAATGCATACAAGCATTTTTTTTTTATTTTTAACACGCTTTATCGTGTGTTTTTTTTAATACGCGTTATCGTGCATCAAAAATTCATTTATCTTTCAACTAAGCGAATATCCATGCAATATGATCTATGCGTAATTTTTTTTTTTTATCTTTCAACTAAGCGAATAGCCATGCAATAACTCTTATTTGATTTTTTTATTTGATGTATCACGGATATTTATAGAACAAATTGATATACCACCGACATTTATAGATCATAAATGAATGTTCTGCGGGTAAACGTCACGTTTTTATGACGTTGTCGACATCATTCGTGACGTCATTATTACAGGTAATCCATATCCTTTTGATCTGCAAATATCGCTAAATTCGTGTTTTTCTTTGTTAAAAATAATAAACAGCAACAAATCAGACGTTAAAAGATAAATACGTACAAAGTGTTGTCGTATTTCAAAAAATATCAAACTCGGTTGTCAGAATTGACAATTATCTCGCCAAGGCTCGACAATTATCAATCCTCCAACCACGTTAGATATTTTTGATATAGGCCTACGACAACACTATGTACGTATTCTCAATATTAATATCCCTATTTTACCAAGGCGTCTGCTGCAATTCTGGTTCAGGGGTAATAGTCAAACAAGATCTATTTTCAAATGGACATACTTAACACCTTAATTTCCCTGATTTTATTTCCAGACACTATCCGAGATACGGACTCGCCAAGTATCATACGAAGATTTTCCACGCTGCTTCATTCTTCATTCATGTCTACCCGTAACAGCACACGACGAAGTTCTGAAGCGTCCAGTGTCAACTCCACCCTACAACGTACCGCCTCAACCTCGAGCCCGACACACACACTGTTAAAACGAGCAACGGCTAAAACAGCGAAAGGCAGTTCAATTATTAAAAAAGATGGGTCGTTAATTATCACAAAGAATGGTAAGATTATCTCAGTAAGACAAGATAAAAACTTTATTAAACGAGATCAAAGTTTCAGCGGCTTTGACGGTGTCGACAGACATAATACGAATGGTGTCTCTAAAAGTTTAAGTGAAATGAACGTAGCTAAGTCAGATCGTATCGAGCTCACACCGTTATTACACAGACACAGAGCGACAGGTACAAGTTGCAATTCAATTTCTAGTCAATCGTCCTTATGTGGTCACCGTGATGGAATGCATCATTTCCACGCGTCGCTGACAAAAATTGAAAGCGTGGACGAAACCGAATACATCCCTGAAAATGTGAAAAGGATTGAACGTGATTCTACCGACAAGAAATCAGGGGAAGTAACTTCTCCCACTGACATTGAAATGGGATATAGTTACTCCCCTTCCATAAAATCTGACGAAGACGACGTATTCGTGAAATCTCCTATCACCATAAACTGCAACTCTGAAGAACTTGATTTGAATGTTTTATCAGTTAACCCTAACATCAAACAAAAGAGTCGCATTTCAAAAAGTGATATGAGACTAAATAAATCCCCAGAGCAAGATTCAGGAAATGCTTTAAAAGACCCATTTTCTAACACTGACAAATCGAAGTCCAAAAGTTCAGATGTCGTGTTTAAAATCCCTCTATTAAGATGTCCGTCAGTTGAACGCCTTGATTTGCCGCCGACCGTCATCCCAAGAAGCTCGAGCGACGCTACAGCACTGAGAAAACTTAGAACGGAATCGCCACTGTATAAACGAAGATTTCTCATGAAAAAGAAAGCCACGACGGAGAAAACGTAAATAAAGAAAACGTAAATAGAGAAAACGTAAATAAAGAAAACGTAAATAGACAAGAACTTCAAGACTTTTAACCCTTTCAGCGCTGTATGCGAAAACATTTAGCTTTTGCGAACAACATAGATCAAGATCAGACTGCACAGAACATGCAGTCATATCTTGGCTCTACATCGTGTGCTTCTTTAGGCAATACTATAGGATGAAATTTTTCAGCGGATCGCATTTTCAGCTGTCGACAGAAAGCTCGAGCTTCTAAATGTTGTGTTGAAAGAGTTACGTCTGCAGAGTAAATACAAATGAGCCATGCTCTGGCAAAAGGGGGCTTAATGCATTTTCGTGATGCATGATACCAAGCAAGTCATTACATAGCCATGGATCCATAAAGTCCATTTTGTCTTACAATTGACTGAATCATGAGGTAAACTAGTGCTTGTACAAGTAGAAAATTGACCTATAGCAAAAAGTATCGGTCAGGTCAGCCTGCACGGACTGCGCAGGCTGACCTGGGTCGATACTTTTTGCAGATGCATTAAGCCCCCTTTTCACAGGGCATGGTTCAAATTATCTTGTCAGTTAGTAGACAAAACCCAATTGTAGCAATGCCAAACACTGGTTCTAATGAGAATATTTTTTACAATGTCGGACAGCGTAGGTCAATAATCAGACTGCTGTTATACGCAGCTTGGTCTTGACCTTGACCACAACAGAACTTTAAGATGCCGTTATAGGTATAGAACAATCTCATGACATTCTCTTTACATATCGATAATAACAAAGCAATGATTTTGACATTAACCTTATAGGACCTTTCTGTGTGAAACCAAATCATATTTAGTTTTGTTTAATTCAAAATTGTAAGTCAGGCTAATTTCAAGATTATTGTTGAAGTCAAGTCAAAGTTAGTTCTGTTTAATTCAACAATGTTAGTCAAGCTAATTTCAAACCATTATTGAAACCAAGTTATCGTTACTTTTGTTTCATTCAGCAATGTTAGTCAGACTTATTCCAAACCCTTTGTTGAAACCAAGTCATAGTTTTGTCCAATTCTCAGTGTTAGTCAGGCTAATTTCAAAACCATTGTTGAAACCAAGTCATCGTTAAGTATATTTATTTCAAGAATGTTAGTCAGGCTAATTTCAAAACCACTGTTGAAACCAAATCATAGTTAGTTTTCAATTCAATAAACTTTATGTATTCCACGTATGTAAAACATACAGCACAGCAACTACAATAGTTACATGATATAGTGATCGGAATGTATTTTATTTAATTAAACAATGTTAGTCAGGCTTAATTCAAAACCATTGTTTAGCTTTGTTATTGCTCTGTACACATAATGGCGTCAAATTGTTGTATAGTATAACGACGATAGTGTGTGACTTGGTAAGGAATAACAAAATCTTGGCTGTATAAAATATATGAGCCATTTTTGGCAAAAGGGGGCTTAATGCATCTCCATGAAGCATTATGCCTAGCAAGTTATGGATCCATAAAACCCATGTAGATCTAGTCTAGCGATTGACTGAATATGGAGGATGTACGTGGTTCAATGACGATATTATGGTACTTGTATATCCAGAAAAAGTTAAAAATAAAAACACAGAATGAGCATTCTGTAATTACGGAAGGTAGTAATTTGTCACATACCTCATGCTGGCAATCCCTGAACATGAATGATCCACGGCGCCTTTTCTTTACAATCAGCTATGAATGACCCGCATCGCCATTATTTAGCAATCAGCTGATTGGCCAAAATGAAAGAGCCACATTGCCACGATTTTGAAATCACCTGGTTGCAAAATAATGGCAATGTAGGTTATTCATAGCTGATTGCAGAATAATTTCGGTGTGGATCATTCATAGCTGATTGCAAAATGTTTGCGAAGAGGGTTATTTATGTCAAGATAACACCAGCATGAGGCATATCAGTTATCCTTAGTTTAGCAGGTTTATTGAAGTAAGGATAAATTTCTCCTGTTTGACCTATACTACATTATATAACATGGCTTTTAAACTTTACATATAGCATACATTGAGCTGAGAAAAGCGTCTTTTATATACACTGTATATTAGCTGTTGTAAACACTGATTTCATGTAATGTTTGCAAACTTCTCAAGCCCTTAATACTTTTTATTTTAACTCTTTAAGTAAGAGGTGCGTTTAGATCTACTACCGCGACCGCATGTAAACAAAAATCAATGGCATTATGTATGAAGTACAATTAAATGCAGCCATATGTCCCTAAACAGACACATTGTGTTTCAATCCAATGTCTAGTAATTATATTAAAGCTTTCATTTCTCTTTTTTCCCGTTAAGGATTATTAACGAGTTGGCTACGTCGCAGGCACTGCGAAGGTTCCAATAATATCGCGCTGTCCAGCGAGACTTGTTCATTTTCTTACCATTTATGCACAAGAGTGCTCAAAGAGGGGTAACTCTATGGGACTGGCGTTAACCCTTAGGCTGCTAAGCGCGACTCGCTTACCTTTTGCGGACAGTGCACAGAAAGTGCAGTCTGATCTTGGATCTACATTGTCCGAGAAGGAGATATTAATTCCCCAGAACATAACTTTGAAATTTCAATATTTAGGATTTTATTATCGAATTGAAAATAATATTTAAGTTATCAGGCAGGATAAGGGTTAATAAGTAATAATTCTCAGTGAATGCATTTCTTTTTTATTGACGTTTTCGCTTTTTTCTCTCGAATTCTTATTTAACAGACATTCCCGATTGCATTCTTATTCTAAATTTAGATAGAAAGATATTTACCGGTTCTAAACCATATGACCTAGTTTAACTAGGAATTATGTAACGTTTAGATATTGAAACTTCAGAAATACAGGGTAGATCTAGTTTAGAGTGTTTGAAAAATACGCACCACGATCTGCCAACACGGGCAGTTTGACCACCTTTATCCCGACTTTCACCGGGAATCTCAATGGAATCCTTTCTTTCAAAATACCCTAAATCTTTACCAAACGACAACTTTTCAAACTGGTCCAAATCCAAAGCATTTGCAGACTACAATTTCTGGTACAGATCAAATGTGGAATGTCTCTATGAAAGGATAGAAATTATTGTGGCAAAATCTTAAAATGCTAATTACCAGCATTGTCTCCCTTTCACACGATATTTTCAAAGGCCTTCTTCCTTATGTTCATTAAAACTTGGGATTGTGTGGAAAAGGGTTAAGTCTTCCCAATCAGTCACCAGCATATCCGTGTCAGG
The DNA here is from genome assembly GCA_946811185.2 of Hippopus hippopus. Lineage (NCBI taxonomy): Eukaryota > Metazoa > Mollusca > Bivalvia > Cardiida > Cardiidae > Hippopus > Hippopus hippopus. The sequence goes on along the minus strand of OX328108.1, from coordinate 35,516,935 downwards.
GGTGGATCTAGGATTATTTTTCCCGGAGGGGAAAGGGGGGGTTCGGACCCTCCCCTAACTTCCCGCTGGATCTTCCGATGTGTGTTGTCCTTACTACCTGAGGTTTTTCTTGTCCAGTAGAAATCTCTAGGTGGAAGGTAGACCGTGTTAATGACTTAAACCCTTTTCCAAACGATCCCGGGATTTAAAGACCCTGGAAAAGAAGCCTTTTGAAACCATTATGGGAAAAGGAGAAAATGATACCAGCATTTTCTCCTTTTCCCACAATGGTTTCTACTTTATCAAGGACAAATTCCGCCATTTGAGCTATCTGTAATTTGTCGTCTGCGAATGCTTTCAATGTGAACCACGCTAAAATTTTATTGTTTGGTAAAAAGTTAGGGAAGACATTTGGATGTAAGTGGGGCTCTCGGAAAAGGGATACGATGCATCTCCGGCGGCATTGTATCCAGGAAGCTATTGTATAATAAGGATCTACTTCAGCTATGAATTCCTGAATCATGATGTAGAATGGCCGCTTGATATTCAGGAAATTTTTCTCATAGGAAAATGCTTTTACTCATATCAGTCTAACGCTGAGCGGACTGCGCAGGCTGACATGTGTCGATAGTTTTTGCAGATACATTAAAGAACCTTTTCAAAGAGCATTCCTCATTTACTGAAGTACATATGTTCTTTTTTTGTTCAGTTTTCTGTGTTAGCTTTGGATCTATGTAAACCACAATATAATTACTGAACAGTATTGGAAGTCAGTAAATTGTTAATTAAAATTTTATGTACTGATTTTATAGAAAAAACATGGGAAGGCCGGGTTTCACTTTAGGAGTCTTAACCCTAAGGCTGCTAAGCGCAACTAAACCACCTTTTTGCGGACAGTGTAGATCAAGATTAGATTGCACAGAACGTGCGGTCTGATCTTGGATCTACAGTGTCCAATAAGGAGATTACCCCCTCTCCCTTCCCCCCCCCAAAAAAAAATGAATGATAACTTACAATAAAAAGCAACATTTGGTTTTAACTATCGCCTTGAAAGTTTTATTTCACTTTCAATAGTAGGATAAGTGTTGATATACTCCATACAATTCTCGAAGTATGTAACTTGCATCAAGAGAAGTAGGTAAATGATAGCAAATATAAATATCCCCTCTTACACTTCAAACCTCTCACTTTTACGAAAGCCACATTTTAATATTTTTACACTGTATCATTGGAGCTCGTAAATCTGTGCATATAGCGCTTAATTCGCAGACATTTATTACCTCCCAATTTTGCGTTTTAAATTTATTTCATTTAACCGGTGCCAAAACGTTTTTTTTTTTTGTTATGAAGCCAAAGAATTTTATTTCATGATTGTTCTAAAGAACAAAATATGCATAAAAACCCCTTTATGCCTTATGCATGCATACAGTAAAATGTTACTTAATAATAAATCTTCGAAATTCTGTTCAACTGTTGAAATTCGATGTTAAATACGTTTTCAGAATGGATCTTTAGGAACAAAATATATGAACTATGCTTTGTGAAAAGGGGGCTTAATGCATCTGCGAAAAGTATCGACCCAGGTCAGCCTGCGCAGTCTGCACATGCTGACCTGGGACGAGACTTTTCACTATTGATTAATTTTCTGTATGCCCAAGGACCAGTCTATCTCATGATTAAGTTGGTTATTTAAAAAAGTGGATATTATCGATCAATAATACTGTGAAGGCTTGCTTTGTACCATGTATCATGGAGATGCATTAAGCCCCCTTTTGTCAGAGCATGGCTCATATTTGAGCGGCACTCTAACCAAAGGGGGTCTAATGCAACTGCGTGATGCATTACACCAAGCAAGTCATTACATAATTATGGATTCATAATATCCAGTTTGCCTACCAGCTGACTGAATTATGATGTAGACTGTTCCTTTGACATGCTGAAAATTGACCAATAGCAAAAAGTTCCACCCATGTCAACCTGCCCAGACTGACCTAAGTCGATACTTTTTGCAGATGCATTAACTCTTTACCACATGTCATTTTGTAACCAATTGATATTGAAAGCATTCCCAGTTGAAAAATTTCCCATGAGTTACAAATTAGAGTTTAGCTTCAGACAAATAGAAAACATTGTGAGAAAAGGAGAAAATGCTGGTTACCAGCATTTTCTCCTTTTCCCACAATGTTTTTAAAAGGCTTATACATCGGGGTCGTTAAAACTCTGGATTGTGTGGTAAAGGGTTAAATCCCCTTTTCATATCTAATATTTTGATATTTTGATATTGTTGTCATTGTTATGTATTAAGTAGTGCTCAATGTCGTAATCTGAACTATTTGAAATTAAAACCAAAAATAAATTTGATGCTTTTATCATTTTTATTAAATTATGTCCATGTATCATTGTTTGCCCGAGTCCTCGACTCAGTGTCAAAGGTGCTTAGTTATCGATTAGAAAGCCTGGTTTGATATCCGCCAGCGGCGAAAGTCACGTTGATGTGTGTGTTTGGGCAAGACACTACAAAGTGCCAAAATAGTACAGATTAAGTCATAAATTGCTTTGATGATTGGGATATTGCACAATATAACTGAAAAACAATTAAAGGGCGGCGTGGAGTACCATTCTAACCAGCCGAAATTCAATAAATAAATAATAAATAATAGTTTGATATGAGTAGTAAAGGCGTCGGTTCGAAGTCAAACAAAAGATGACGTAATCGGCCGCAATCTCGTTACTATTTACACTAACTCATTCGCTAAAAGGATCTTACAGTGCCATCTTTAATGACCTAGTTTTGATTTTGAGACCTGTATATAAGGATTTTATTACTTACAAGTACAATCAGCCATCTTGGATGACCTAGTTTTGATTTTTAGCGTCGCATACATGGATGTTATTATTTTTAAGTATTTTTAAGATGCCATCTTGGAAGACCTTGTTGATTTTGAGGCACGCATGTAAGGGTGTCATTACTTCAGGTGCAGAGAACAGCTTGGATGACCCTCTTTAGATCTTTAGCATCACATATGAGGATGTTACTATGTTAGGTACAAGCGGCCATTTGGATGACACAATTTAGATCTAGAACAGTGCATATTGGGATGTTACTTTTTTCTGGTTAAAGCGGCCATCTTGGATGACCTATTTTTGAATTGGAGCCAAACTTCAATTTGGGGTATTTGTGGGACCATTTTAATGTCATGTTTATTGACGGGCAAAGGAATTTAGTCTATACATGAACATTGCCCAGACTTTTTTTTTATAATGTCATTTTTACTGCTCCCACTTTCTCATTTTTTAAAAGATAAAACCGAATAAAAAAAAAAAAAAACCGTTACATTATAAATACATTTACAGTTTGTCCCTCTTTATTTTCTGCTTTGACCATTATTGCTTGAGAGTAATGGAAGGGAAATGCATTACCGCAAAAAAAAGTAGTCGAAAAAGATTATCTCAAAGAAAAACCAAGTATCTTGCATGCCTTACTTCTGTTGATGTTGACAGTCTTAAGTCCAAGAACAGAATGGCTGTGACTATCTACATATAAAACAGTCGTGGTTAATTGCTACGGAGCCGTTGGGAGAATGTAGGACCCAAAAGACACAAAGCGCCCTTTCACGTTTTATGCAACTGTTTTACTCTAACAGTTTTTGGTAGCGGGTTTTATCAGCTGTCATAGTACCCACATCAGGTGTGCATGTATACCCTGGTTTCGAAGCCTACTACCATTGTTTAGGTCATATGTTTGCTTCCGGCAGATTTTTGCCTGGATGTGCGAGTAAACAAAACCAGTTTAGTACACTAACAAAATAGTTCTGCCATTGATATTCAACAGAGCAGTTCCAATTGATCCTGTATGTTCCCTAAAAAATTAAAACTTCTCATGTTTCTTTTGTCGTAATAACTTAAGATAAAAGGAGGTTTTCAAATTTAAAAAAAAAAACATGGCTAGTTGAACACCTCTCCACATATGGGACAATTAACAACAGCATAGCTGGAGAACTCGTACCCTGGAGAACTCGTACCCTAATCTCAAGGGTACGAGATCTCTGTTTTAGTTCTAGAACACATCAATTTATTAGCATGTACCAGAAAAAAAAACCCACTGCCTCCAGTGCGTCAGCGCTTTGATTGATTTTATGGTGCAGAACAAACAAACACCCTATAAACTTTAAACCCCTGTTTCTGGAATGGATTTTGTAAGTTTGCTGAGATATGACTGCTTTCCTTATAGACTTTTCTTAAATATAATCTTATTGCATAGCGAATGAAATCTTGAACAAGACAGGTCTATTGTTTAAGATTCAGAAATTGTCTTGTTTTTTGGTTCTATCTCTTGGGGATATTAGGATTGAAATATGTGACGTAACTCGTGACGTCACTCTCACCTTGTATAAGACTCCCAATGTTTAAATGGTCTTAGTTTCCCTACTTATGGACTTTTTTTCAAATTTCCTGGTATCTTTGGAATGGTCTGTGCATGGATTTAGGATTATACTCCGAAGACTGGCCTTCATGATAAAAAAATACTATCTGAAGCTTATGGACGTGGCTTTAATTATTGAAAATAAAATTAATACATCTAGAAGTAAAGTGCCCCCAACCTTGGAATAACAATGAGAGTAGTATTGGACGGGATAATACGGGTCTGACGGGCCCGGTCAGACCCGTATTATCCCGTCCTGTAGAGCCCTACACTACCTACCCTACAGAGAATTTGTCCCAGTTTGCTACCCAGTTTGCCTACCCTGAGGGGAATTTGTCCCTACATCACTGAGTTTTTTCTGCAATTAAAGGCTAAGTGACGGCCAAAAATGACACATTTCCTATTGTCAATCTTCTTTTCTCTCTATAAGCCTGATCACTGAGTTGGACTTAGTTTTTTTTTCACCCTATGGATGATTTCTCTCTCTAAAAGCCTGAGCGCTGAGTTGGACTTAGTTTTTTTACCCATATGCTATTAGGATTGCTTTATTGTTTACTTCTAGCCACTACTTGACCTTTAAGTGGTTTCTCTCTCTAAAAGCCTAACCATTGAGTTGGACTTAGTTTTTTCATCCTATGAATGATTTTTTCTCTAAAAGCTTGAGCACTGAGTTGGACTTAGTTTTTTCTGCATCTATGGATGATTTTTCTCTCTAAAAGCCTGAGCATTGAGTTGGACTTAGTTTTTTTTCTGCTTCTAGGGATGATTTCTCTCTCTAAATGCCTAACCACTTAGTTGGACTTAGACTTTTTTCTGCATCTATGGATGATGATTTCTCTAAAAGCCTGAACACTGAGTTGAACTTAGTTTTTTCTGCATCTATGGATGATTTCTCTCTCTAAAAGCCTGAGCACTGAGTTGGACTTAGACTTTTTTCTGAGTTTTTTTTACTCTCTGGAGTGTGGCTCTTTGGAGTGTAACTCTTTGGAGTGTAACTCTTCTAAAAGAAAGAAGTTTGACAATTTGAAGAAATGACAATTTGAAGATAGAACTTTCGTGGTAAATGGTTAGTCCTGAAAAGGACTGTTGGGTTAGCTCTGAAAAGAACTATTGGGTTAGCCCTGAAAAGGGCTGTTTTGTTTTGGAGGCTGTGTTTTTTCGTCTCACGTTGTTTTTTCCACTTCTAATGACAGCATCCGAAATGCTGGGGCATGCTTCAACTCTTTTTCTGATTACCATTGCTCCATTACCGAAAGTAATCTTCCTCCCAAATTCGATATCAACCAAAATGACATCCGGTGTTGTCTTTAAAAATAGTTGAACTAATCTTTCGCCAAGATCTTTGTATGGCTGTGTTATACGTTGTAGTTGGTTTTGTTCCTCCTCTCCTACAAAATGAGTGTTTAGTTGTAATAACTGTTGACCTGCATTTAGATATTCTTGGAGAGTCTCACGTAGTTGATAATTTATCTCCTCCATATTGATACTGCTTCCGAATATTGATACTGCTTTTGAATATTGATACTGCTTTCGAAGTGTTCGTTAGCTGAGAGTCAAAAAATGATGAATGTATGGAAATAACGCTGGGTTTTATACGTTTAAGGAGGATTGAAATTTTTAAAGAGCGCGGACCTGACGGGAAACACCAGGATTGTACTGTGTGACACTGAGTTAGGAGTGGTAAAAACAGCATGAAACGCCGACGCGGGAAAAACATAGGAAAAAATGACGTCATGAGTCAATCAGTTCAATCCTCCTGTAAAGCTATAAAACCCAGCGATATTTTTACATAAAATCATATTTGTTCCAGTATGGTTCGAATTCTTGTCTGCCCCCACTGCGCAAGCAGATGTCTGATAGAGTGTGGGAAATGTTTTGCCATACTTTTTTACCCTTGTGTTTTGTTGATTTGCAAAAGAAACAGTTCTTTGTTACTCGTTTTTTCTTCTTTTCGTTGTTTTGCTTTTTCTCCTCTTTTAGATCCAAAGTTTGTTGTTTTCTTAGATTATCGCTTGTAGATATTTTTTTCTCTGCCTGTTCTGTTATTTTGCAGATTTTTGAATCGGTGATATCCGTTGTGTCGGACTGCATGTCTACGGTCTGATTTTCAACCGGTGATATTGTAGTCTGTAGTGAACTTGTTTTCCATGTATTTTCGTTGTAGAATGAATTTAGTGTGCCGACGAATTTCATATGTTGGAGACCGACAACGTTGTAAAACGATGGTGAAATTTCCATGTCATGACTGTGTGGGTTCACGTAGACAAAAACAAATGTTCCTGTCTGATTTTCTTTTTTGGACAATTTCTGGACCAATGTTCTGCTTCGTTGCAGGTAAAACAAATATTTGTTCTCTCACCATTCATCCCATATCGTTTGTCGAGCGTCGCTTGATCTAAAACTCTGTAGCTGGTAGTACGGCGTATAGAGGTATTTATAAAAAAAAAAAAGCTTTACTACTAGACGCTGACGTAGTGTACCTCTACCCAATGGTCTGTTTATAGCAACAGACGCTAGCTAATGTGATCTAAGCCCCTGTCACACTAAACGGCGTTTCCACTGAGTTGGCACGGTGTTGTTTAAGTTCCCAGAGTGCCAAGAGATCGCAGGAAAAATGCGAAGCTCCCTTGGTCTATTATCGCGTTCCTGATGTTGATGAAAAAAAGCAAGAAGGAAATCAAGTACATTGATATCTGTTCTCTGTACCCTTATGTTTGTAAACACAAATCCTATCCTGTAGGTCAGCCAGAAATTTTGTCTGCTGAGAATATTGACATGAACAATGTTCGACAATATGAGGGCTTAATCAAATGCAAAGTTTTGCCTCCAACTGATTTGTTTCACCCCGTTCTCCCAGTTCACTGTAACAACAAAATGATGTTTCCACTCTGTATGAAATGTGCGGAAGAAAGTTCAAGCATTTGTAGCCATGGTGAAGAAAAGAGGGCTTTGGTCGGAACTTGGGTTACTTTTGAATTATTCAAGGCTCTTGACTGCGGTTATCGATTATTGCAAGTGTATGAAATTTGGCATTTCAATTCTGTGTCAGATCAGTTCTTTAAACGTTATGTGGACAATTTCTTGAAAATTAAGCAAGAAGCCAGTGGTTATCCAGATCGGTGTCAATCAGACTCAGAAAGAGCAATTGCACAAAGACATTACGGAATATGAAGACAAATGTGAAACTCGTGGTATTTGCGAATTTGCATTGTAAAAAATATTTCAGTGTGATTTTTTTCATTGTCAAGAAAATGTAAAAAAATGTTTCCTTATGAATTTTTTCATTGTCAAGAAATTTTTTTATGTTGCATTGCAAAAAATGTTTCATTGTTTAGTTCTGTTCAATAAAAATGCTTTCATTTTCAATGATGTTATCATTTTATCATTAGCCTTTAAAGAGTAAAGTAAAAAATGGATGTACAATCCATATTATGTCATCACAGGGCCGAGCGGTTGTGGAAAAACAGAGTTCGTTCATAAATTAATTGAGTATCGAGAAGACTTGTTCTACATCGTTCCTGAAAGAGTTGTTTGGTGTTACAAAGAATGGCAACATGCCTACAGTGTTATGCAGGAAAAGTTTAATTCACAATTTGAATTGATAAAATTCGTGGAGGGGATTCCTGACGACGAAAACGAAATTGTCAGTGATGTATCCATACCACATTTAATCGTCTTTGATGACATGTTGGGGGAAAAAGATGAGGAAAAAATTAAACTTTGGTTTACAAGAAAAGGTCATCATCGTAATGCAAGTGTGATTTACATCACGCAAAATATGTTTCAACAATCGAAATCGAGTCGAACCATTAGCCTTAATTCTAGATATATGATTTTATTTCGAAATGAACGAGATAAGAATCAGATTGAAACATTAGCTCGACAAATGCAAGCCCCACATTTGGTACCTGCTTATGAAGATGCTACATTGTCGGACCATGGATATCTAGTCGTAGATTTTCATTCACAAACAAAGAATTAAGACTCCGAACAGATATATTTTACCGTTGGTATACACAAGGTAATGAAAGAGGACCTGTTATTTATTCTTCTGCTTAAAAAAGTTTCTTTAAGAAAAGTTTTTTTTTATGCAAAAGTTCTTGCTTTAAAAGAGAATTACATTTTTAAATATAAATCATTTTTATGATACCCATCCGTGAGTAAACATGGACTTACCACCTACACCAAGATCGGTTTTAGCTGCTTTGCGAAATTTAAGTCAACAAACCGATAAACATGAAAGAGAAGCTGTGTTAAAAGCAGGATTAAAAGAAATTTTAAAATGGTTTACATTAGCTGCGCAAAACATCATCGAAAATAAAATCAAATTACCAAAACAAACCATAACGTACATGGCAAAACATAGAGCAGATATTGAACAGCTAGCAGATCCGTCCATAGATGAGGAAAGTAAACGTAAAATCATTTTAAAACCTGGAGGGGGTGGATTTCTAGGTGGTGTGATTATCAGAAGTTTGCTGAGATGGGATGGAACAAAAACCATCAGAAAATTTGGAGCTGAAAGACAAACTCGAAAACTTGTTCCACGAAAGCGTGCTCCGCAAAAGAAGAAGTCTCCGAAAAAGAAAAAATCTCCAACAAAGAAGAAATCTCCAAAAAAGCTTACTCCAAGAAAGCGTGCTCCAACAAAGAAAAAATCTCCAAAGAAGAAGAATTCACCACCAAAGAAGCATGCCCCAATTACGATTGATGAAAGATTTGTTACTACCCGAAAACGAAGTTCTGTAGGAAGCAACATTTCAGAACATCAACAGTATCCGAAATCCGAAGAGGAAAGAATGAGAAAAAAACTGCAGGATTACGAAAGAAAGTATTCAAGATTCATATTACCAGGTAAAAAATTATCGTTTCAAGAAATCCCCTCCAGTACGTGGTCTCCAAAGACATTAGCTAAACATAAAAAAGGGTTAAAAAAATATAAACGAATGTTTTATGATATGGTGAAACACAACCTTGATACAGGGAGATATAATCTTGACGACAAAAATGAGGTGCTCCACCTTGGGAAAAGAAGATCTGTTCCCGTGGATTCATCTTTATCTACAGCCACTACATTAGCCGACGATCTCTATTCACAGTTTTCTTAAGAAATTTTAACAACAAATTTTGTCTACAAAAAAATTATATTAGCTATAAATGTTAGTGATATGGAACTTGTATTATCATTTAATCCGAAATCGAGATCAAGTCAACATGAAGAAGAAAACACCTCTGATAAAAAAACATGGTTCAATGGTTATGGCTATGATACAGGCTAAACCAAAAGCACGTAAAAAACTTGTAAAAGATTCATCACCTGAAGTGATAAAATGCATATCGGAATGCTGTCATAATGTTTTAAAAGGCAATGTACATTTATCATCACCTCATCAGAAGAAATTGTATTCAAGTAGGCAGCATCTCAGACGTTTAGCTTCGAAGTCAGTCTCAGTAAAAAATAAAAAACAAATATTAAATCAAAAAGGTGGATTTCTTCAATTGCTTGGTCCTGCATTATTACCATTGTTAGGAAAAGCCGTTATCGGAGGAATAGGAGGAGCTCTTAAGGCCTTGTAATTTTATAATTTTTAAATTATGTCTGTTAAAAAAATGGTTATTGTGCCTTACGAAACCTTAGAAAATATGAATCGTTTGAAAGCCGAACAAGCTCAAAGACCTCGTTTACCACCCAATCCACAAGCTGTAGATGTAGTACATCTTCAACAGGACATGGGACATATTTTGCAAAACATCAATTTATCAGAATCGGAAAAAGCTCAAAAGTATGGTGAGACTTTGTTTAAGTTACAAAATTCTCTTCAAAAAGCAAGACCGACTTTGAACAATTTACTTTCAACGACAAAAAGTGATGATAGTGTACAGAAATCAACATCTGTTACCTTGCATGATCAAATTATGCAAAGTGTACCAAAAACCATGAAAAGAAAAGCCGAGTTACTTTTGAATATGATAAAAGATAACAATAATTTAACTTGGGATGAACAAGGAGTTGTGTCATATAAAGGCGGACGCATTCATGGTTCCAATATCATCGATCTTATCAATGATGCAATACGTCAAAGAAAAGGTGTTGAACCCAAAGGCTGGAAAACTTTTTCAAAGGCATTACATGAAAGTAATATTCCGCAAGAAGTCATTGGCAATCCAAGCAGATGGAGGTGGATGCATAAAACTTATGATAAAGCTTATGATAAGCCGCTGAGTGAAGATGAAGAATCCCATGGTGAGTCTGATTACTTATTTCACACACCAAAAAGTGTACAAAAAACTGCAAGGAAATCGCCTGCAAAAAGTATTAAAAAATCTACGATGAAAACTCCATACATGAAAACTCCACACATGAAACCTGAAGAAAAAGAAAGACTGAAGCAATTCTATACTAATGAGTTGTTAACTCCCCCAAAATCTATAAAAAAAAAGACCCCTAGTCGTAAAACGGCTCAGTCATGGGAGCCCTGGTAAAGCCTAAACTTGATTACGTGTTAAGAAAGTTATTTTATGATCCTAAAAGTACTGTCGCATTTACTGGAATAAACCAATTGTATCACGCTGCAAAATCTGTTTTGAAAGGAATAAGATACAAAGATGTTCAAGAGTGGTTACGAGGCGAATCCACCTATACCTTACACAAACCAATCCGTCGACGTTTCAAAAGACGAAAAACTATTGTAAGTGGTATAGATTATCAATGGCAAGCTGACTTGGCCGACATGCAACATTTAGCAAAACAAAATGATAACAAGAAATATTTACTTTGTGTAATCGACGTGTTTTCAAGATTTTCATGGGTTGTCCCTGTTCCAAATAAAATGGGAAAAACTTTGATTCGAGCATTTCAATCTATTGTTCAGAAATCAAAACGAAAACCTTTGGCACTTCAAACAGATAAAGGTTCGGAATTCAAAAACAAACTGTTTCAACAATACTTGAAAAAGAGTCAGATTCATTTTTTCACCACCGAAAATCCAGAGACAAAAGCAAGCCTCGTTGAAAGATTTCAACGAACTTTAAAATCGAGAATGTGGAAATACTTTACGTACAAGAAAACAAGACGTTACATTGACGTATTGAATTCTTTAGTTCAGAATTACAATCATACTTTTCACAGAAGTATTAAAACATCTCCTGCAATGGTAACAAAATCAAATGAGGCAGAGGTTTCGAAAAATCTGTATCCTCGATTATCGACAATCGCTATGACGAAAAAGCCAAAATTCGAAATTGGAGATCGTGTTCGGATCAATAAAACAAAACGCACATTTGATAAGGGATATTTACCAAATTGGACGCAAGAAATATTTGAAATCACTCATGTTAACAAGACATTTTCACCTATCACCTATAAAATAAAAGATTTACAGGGTGAACAAATTTTGGGAAGTTATTATGAATACGAACTTCAATTAATAAAAGATGATGAAGTCTATGAAATTGATTCAGTTCTTGATAGACGTACAAGGCGTGAGGGCAAAAAATTAATCAAAGAAATAAAAGTCAATTGGAAATGCCGGTTCAAATGTAGCCCCTGTAAACAATTTCATGCACAGTATGTTTAGCAGTATCGATTTGTATCTAAATAATAAACTAATCAACAGTAATTCAGACACCTATCCATACAGAGCATATATCGAAAATCTTCTGTCATATAATGCTGACTGCAAGACTACGTTTTAAAAGGTGGTGTACTTTGGATCGAAGACACCAGTGGGCAATTCGGAGCACTCAACCATGATGGGAATAATGAAGGATTACGAGGGAGAATCGCTGTAATCACACTAAGCAGAACTGCAGAGCTTTTCGGACGTTTGCATCTTGATCTATTTCAGCAAGAAAAATATTTACCTAACGGTATTGAAATCAGACTTAGATTAAACAGAGCTTCATCAAACTTTTGTCTTACGGGAGGTACTGGTGCACCAGCTGCAAAAATTGTATTGGAAACAGTCAGTTTACATATGCGAAATGTCGAATTGTTGCCTGTTATTGCGAATGATCTAAATCGAATTATTTCTCAGCAAAACATGAAAATTCCTATCCGCAGAGTAGAAGTAAAGACTTCAGTCTAAAGTTGAAGATCATTTGTTTCAAGGACAGCTTCCGAAACGTGTTTTCATTGCAATGGTAACAAATGCTAGTTATAATGGAGGTTATGATACCAATCCATTTTTCTTTCAACATTTCAATCTGTCAAAAATAGATGTATCATGTAATGGTCACAGTATTCATAAACAGACCCTTTGAGCCTGACTTTGAAAATGGCTTGTATTTGAAATCATATTTGTCAATGTATCAGGCAGTCTCAGCCTTCGGACTCAATAAATCATTTGATATTGCCAAAGAAGATTATGCTGGTGGATACTGTTTGTGGGGGTACGATTTGACAGCTGATCAAGGCAGTGAAGAAGGTCAACTTCACCCTATAAAAACTGGAAGTCTTCGAATTGAGCTTCAATTCGCCCAAGCCTTGGCAGCAGTGGTCAACGTTATTGTTTTTGCTGAATTTGACAATCAGATCGAGATCAACAGTTTGAGAGAAATCATCACAGATTGCTAACTTCGGGAAAAATTACATCAGAAAAAAACAGTCCTTTTCAGGACTAAAGAGCATATATAGAAAAAAACAATGCTGGGACTCAGATTTGCTGTATCACTGAGAGAAAAAGCAGAAAAAGTGAAATATTCTACTCCAAAGTGCATCTCTACTCGGAAAAATGACATTCACAACAGCTTCGAAAAACATATGATTGAAGAATTACAAAATCTTATTGTCAGTGAAGTTCGCAACCAGTGTTACGGATGTCAAGTGGATCACCCCAGTCAAATACAGCACGATCTGTGTTTATTCAAGAACAGACAAGAACATACGGATATGTTCATAGAAAAAGCTATGATGGAATTAAATCCATACAAAATCATGGAAAAATGGTATCCTGAATTAATGGAAATGAAACTCGATGACAGTGACTATGTGGAAACCTACAGAATATGGCAAAATATAAAACAAAACATTTTATCTGAAATCACAGAGTCGTACTTACAATACTGGTGTGACAAAGTAAAACAATCCTGGGAAGAAAGTGACTAAAAAAAACGTGATGTATACTTCTGAAATTCAATACATATTGGATCACGGAACCTGGATAAAAAATCTACAGGCGAAAGTCTGTGCAAAAGACCAGTTACCTCGACAGAAACCAAATCATGTGAAAGCTTACATTGTGAATACAGAGAGATCAATTAGACCAGGAAAACACTGGGTGGCAGTGATATTTGATAATAATGACAATGTACTATACTTTGATTCGTGTGGGCTACCACCACTTGAGCCAGAAATCATTAACTTTTTAGACAATCATTCTTCAACGTGGAGATACAATCGACAAACTCTTCAGAGTCTACAGGGTAAAGTTTGCGGACTTTACTGTATCTTTGTATTGGATGCTGCTGCTAGAGGATACAATATACAGAAATATCTTCAACAGAAATTCCTCTTAGCGAAATACCACCGAAACGATCGAGATGTATCATTGTGGTTTAATCAACACTACGGAATTATATACAAGAAATTTCAGAGACTCAACCCCTACAAACAGTGAAAAATGATCTTCTTTTTGTTAACAGTTCATTGTGAATATTTCATTTTTGTCTTTTTACAGGTCATTGTAAAATATGTTTATTGTAAATATGTTCATTGTTCAGTTCTGTTCAATAAAAAAGTTCAAAAAACAATAGAGTTCTTCATTCTGTTTTCCCCAAAGACTTGTTCTGTCTACATTTTTTTCCCATACAACGGGTCATAACTTTTTTTGCTATATTAGCATGAAACGTAGGATGGGAAAAATGTATGTGCTTTCTGCCAGGTCCGAGCTCTTTAAAAATTTCAATCCTCCTTAAACGTATAAAACCCAGCGTTATTTCCATACATTCATCATTTTTTGACTCTCAGCTAACGAACACTTCGAAAGCAGTATCAATATTCAAAAGCAGTATCAATATTCGGAAGCAGTATCAATATGGAGGAGATAAATTATCAACTACGTGAGGCTCTCCAAGAATATCTAAATGCAGGTCAACAGTTATTACAACTAAACACTCATTTCGTAGGAGAGGAGGAACAAAACCAACTACAACGTATAACACAGCCATACAAAGATCTCGGCGAAAGATTAGTTCAACTATTTTTAAAGACAACACCGGATGTCATTTTGGTTGATATCGAATTTGGGAGGAAGATTACTTTCGGTAATGGAGCAATGGTAATCAGAAAAAGAGTTGAAGCATGCCCCATTTGCCAAGCGAATTTCGGATGCTGTCATTAGAAGTGGAAAAAACAACGTGAGACGAAAAAACACAGCCTCCAAAACAAAACAGCCCTTTTCAGGGCTAATCCAACAGTTCTTTTCAGAGCTAACCCAACAGTCCTTTTCAGGACTAACCATTTACCACGAAAGTTCTATCTTCAAATTGTCATTTCTTCAAATTGTCAAACTTCTTTCTTTTAGAAGAGTTACACTCCAATGAGTTACACTCCAAAGAGCCACACTCCAGAGAGTAAAAAATACTCAGAAAAAAGTCTAAGTCCAACTCAGTGCTCAGGCTTTTAGAGAGAGAAATCATCCATAGATGCAGAAAAAACTAAGTTCAACTCAGTGTTCAGGCTTTTAGAGAAATCATCATCCATAGATGCAGAAAAAAGTCTAAGTCCAACTCAGTGGTTAGGCATTTAGAGAGAGAAATCATCCCTAGATGCAGAAAAAAAACTAAGTCCAACTCAATGCTCAGGCTTTTAGAGAGAAAAATCATCCATAGATGCAGAAAAAACTAAGTCCAACTCAGTGCTCAAGCTTTTAGAGAAAAAATCATTCATAGGATGAAAAAACTAAGTCCAACTCAATGGTTAGGCTTTTAGAGAGAGAAACCACTTAAAGGTCAAGTAGTGGCTAGAAGTAAACAATAAAGCAATCCTAATAGCATATAGGGAAAAAAAACTAAGTCCAACTCAGTGCTCAAGCTTTTAGAGAAAAAATCATTCATAGGATGAAAAAAAACTAAGTCCAACTCAATGGTTAGGCTTTTAGAGAGAGAAACCACTTAAAGGCCAAGTAGTGGCTAGAAGTAAACAATAAAGCAATCCTAATAGCATATGGGTAAAAAAAACTAAGTCCAACTCAGTGCTCAAGCTTTTAGAGAAAAAATCATTCATAGGATGAAAAAAACTAAGTCCAACTCAGTGCTCAGGCTTTTAGAGAGAGAAATCATCCATAGGGTGAAAAAAAACTAAGTCCAACTCAGTGATCAGGCTTTTAGAGAGAAAAGAAGATTGACAATAGGAAATGTGTCATTTTTGGCCGTCACTTAGCCTTTAATTGCAGAAAAAACTCAGTGATGTAGGGACAAATTCCCCTCAGGGTAGGCAAATTCTTGATTTGAAAAAAATATACATATGCGATACTCCAAATGTTAACAAGCATATGGGTACAAACGCTCGGCTGCAGTTGCCTGATTTTCAGTAAAAATTCAGTCGAAAAAAGGGGCATAACTGTGCCAAAATACTTTGATGAAATCTGCCCTTGTTGTATAGGTTCCTCTTTAGACAGTGAAGAACTTGTCAAAGTTTGACGTAGATATCTTTAGTAATGACAGAGGTATTATAAAATGTCAAAGTTTTTGGAAATGTCAAAGTTCTTGCACAACGACGACGCAGACAACGCAGAATGCTGAAGACGACGCCAGGGCTACGTCATTACCTTGACGTTTTTTTTTTTAAAACAGCCGAGCTAACTAGGTAACCAAAGATGGCCGCTTCCACCTACAAAACGTTACCTCCGTTTATCCAGGCTCAATATCAAATCACTGTCACTCAAGAAGGCCGTTTGTAACTAAACTTAGTAAAATCCTTATATGCGAGGTTAAAAACTAACATCAAATCACCCAAGATGGCTGCCTGTACAAAAAAATGGTAGCACTCTTGTATTTAAGGCTCATAATCAAAACCAGGTCATCCAAGGGGGGCCTTTGTACCTAAAAATAGTAACATCCTTATATCCATGCAATACTGAATCATTAATTCATATCGTTCACGCAAGCGCATGGCAAGGCAAAGCGAGCACATGCAAACAATCAGAAATGCTGCTGCACTCTTAGTTGAGAAAAATGTAATCGTTTAAACATAAATGACATGGGATGGTCCTATCATTGTCAAGATCGGCTATGCCTCTGTAGTAAAGCAGCCAGTCACTTGGAAGGTATAATGGGCTAAGTTCCGGTTCAAGAACTTTCAGTAAAGCATGGGTGGGTGCACTAGCTGCCGTGATATGACTCACGTTTCGTTAAAAATGATATCAAACAACAAACAGATAAACGAACCCATGACTCGTGCGTGAGAGTGCTTGAAATGGTTTTCGAAATGACCGAGGAAGTTTGTTTGTTTGGCTTGTTTGTGGGTGTTTTACTCCTTCTCAAAACATTACAGCTATATTTCATCAGTGGTGGAATCACCTATTTATGCAGTTCAGTGGGCCGATAGAGACAGTGGGTGAGTGGAGTATTGCGTGAGTTTACTTGCAGTTCATAGGCATAGGCACTGGGTTTCCATGACTTAAAGTTTCACAACTTACATTTATTTCTGTATTATAAATACTAGAAGGTTTTGCAGCTGCCATGTTTTAAAGCAACGGAAGTACGTTCACTGGTTTCAAATTACGCCGGTTCTGAATCGTCACATAGCGAACTTTGCAAAAACGAGTACGACGGTAATGTAGACGCACCGTTCACTTGAAATTACTTTATAGACATTGTAAAGTAAATACTTCATAATTTAGTATGAATAACAAACAGCTATTATCAACTGACTTTATTTGCAAGTCTGACATAACCGTGGTACCCATATTGGCGATGTTTGCTATACGACGATTCGGGAACCGGTGTAATTTGAAATTCAGTGAAAGAACTTCCGTTGCTTTAAAACATTGCAGCTGCGAGACCTTCTAGTAGTTAAAATGTACAGAAATAAATGTAAGGTGTGAAACTTAAAGTCATGGAAACTGAGTGCCTATGTTCATAGGGTATTGTTTAACTATTTATCAAACGATAAACTCTCAGATTTGTCTAAATAAAAGGCATTTTCCAGACAATGAATTTGATGTGACTCAAATGAAAGGGTAGAAAACATTGTAGGAAAAGGAGAAAATGCTGGTTACCAGCATTTTCTCCTTTGCTTACACTGTTTTATAAAGCCTTTTATAATCCCTTCTTCCCCAACTCGGAAATTCATGGGGCCAATGTTTAACGATTTTTCTTGTAGATAATTTCATACTGTGAAACGTAATTAGTACTTAATTATTTATCGTACATCCTCAATATTTTATAGTCACATGACAAGCGTAACATACAGGATAGCTTTAAAACAACCAGATATGCTATCGGGAATTCAACGCAACCATACTTGCAGCGTTAAAGAGTTACATATTTCAGAAAAATACACACATTTTGGAATTAAAATCAGACGGGTAAGTTTTAATATTTTAACAAATGAAAGGGACGTTTTGTTTTTACTGTGTCCTTCATTCTTTTAATTTATGAAACATGATTGTTCTAAGAATTTATGTGACCGGTTATAGGTTGAGGGTTTAGTATTTTGCACGATAAGTAGTAGTAGTGGTAGTAGTACTCGTATAATGTAAAGGAAAGATAATCAATTCTATCTTTGGACAAACGTGTATCATAAAAAATTAATCTGCAAGAAAGCTAATTGCATTCTGATCAGATAGATGAAAAATACACACCACAATAACATGAATGTGAGGCATACTCTGGCAAAAGGGGATTTAAAGCATCTTCGTAATGCATTACACTTAGCAAGTCATCATATAATTATGGATCCATATATTCATTTTGTCAATCAAACGAGTAAATCATTAGGTAGACTAGTCCTTTGATATGCAGAAATTTGACCGTTAGCAAAATGTACTGAACCAAGCCAGCATGCGCACCTGTGTCGACACTTTTTTTGCAGATGCATTAACACCTTTTCACAGAGCATGGCTCATTAAAATAAACTTGCAAAGCAGGGGATGCATGACAAGAAAGCATAATAGCCAGTCGACATAAAGATAAAGAAAAAGAGAGGTAAAGATTTGTTTTCAGAGCACACAGTTTAAAATGGTGGTCTGTCCGAGCATAGCATTGTGGGGGAAAGAGAGAAAGTGGCAATAACGGACGTACTATAAACCGGGGGGGGGGGGGGGGGGGGGAAGGGGAATAAGTAGTCAAGCCGGGGCTGCAACATTACAAAAAAAGTAGGAATTAAAAAATATAGATATATATATTACAGGCAAAGAATGATGGATAGAACATTTACGACTCGTTTTTTTTCCCGGAAGTCCATTAGTTTTATTTCACAATCTTATTTGTATTATTTCCCCATATTGTATTGTATAATACTTGGGTGTAATAAAGAGATATGTTATGTTATGTCGGTGTGCTGGTTTGAAACCAAATTTGTTTCAGTCATGTACCTGTGTGAAACCTGTATATTGTTTTCAAGTCCTTTTCGACACTACTATAAATCTAACTCGATAAACCTTTCATTAACACTTTATACTATTGCATGTTTTGGGGAATACAGGTTTAAAACCTAGAACCGTGGTGAGATAATATAAACATTATTGTGTTGGGGTTTCAAATTATCTCGTTACGGTATCCCAAACACAAACAATAATATTATAAACACCAGTTTCTCATCTGTTTTTCATGTAGAACGTGAATTCCATATAGAATACAATTACACTTTTTTACAACAACAACAACAACAACACACCTTTAATTACACCCAAGTATACACAGTATACAATAAGGGCAATATACAGAATAATATATGAATGGAGATATAAAATATACGACTTCCGAAAAGATTACAAAAAGTGGATGCGGGAGACGGTTGAGATGGATGATTGAGAGGGATAGAGCCACTTTTTTAGACCTAAGGCAATGTAAATTTGGCCATTCATAGTAAGACTTCAAAAAGAAATGACATAATATGAAACAAAAGGCATAACTGATTGGTCTAACATCACACAGTGTTTGCAGTGAGAGGAAATGTGAGGTGTGTTATGTAAACAGTTCCATAAACTGATGAGTAGTTTGATCAACGTGAATATGGTGCATAGCTTACTGTGATGTGCCGAGCTGGAATAACGTATTGTAATTTATGTCGACTGGCTATTATGCTTTCTTGTCATGCATCCCTTGCTTTGCAAGTTTATTTTAATGAGCCATGCTCTGTGAAAAGGTGTTAATGCATCTGCAAAAAAAGTGTCGACACAGGTGCGCATGCTACAGTAGGTAGTAATATATAAATAGATAAAAATGCTATTGTATGCTTGCAGAAAGGGATAAATAGTCATACATGCAGTATTGAGAAAACACTGACGCAAGTGAAGGAGTTGTATACTGCAAAAAAAAAAAACCTTCGCCCGCTGCCACAGTGTTTTCGGAACTAACCAAAGGGTTTGTCTTGTTAGATGTATGTACTTACATGTATGTCTGTGACTACAATAAACAAACATGTATGGATATTCAAAAAAGGTTAAAGGTCAGTCCATTCCATAATTTACATATAAAGAAAGATAAACATTGGCGTGCAAGTTTTCACGAAACAAGAACAGTAGAGAAACTATGTATGAAGTATCTTACAGATGAAATAACATGTTTAACAAAATATTTTAAGTCTAACGACGACAAAATTCAACCCGGCTATAGTTGAATAAGATACCATAAAGGTTTTTCTTCGCTTATTTGTCAAAGAGATAAAAGATGAGGGGTTAAAGCTTCAGTAAATATGTTCTTTATATTCGATGAAAACCTTTTTCCTCATCTTTCACTGGAGGAATATGTAATGTCCCAAATTTATCAATATTTTTAGCTGTATTAGCTATATTAGGATGCAGTCTTTACGGCTTGGTAATAAATTTGGTATCTTTTGATGTATGTGAGCATACAGTCCAACAAATATGTATTAACCTTTAAGCTGTTAAGGGCGACCCAAGGACCTGTTGCAGATAGTGTAGATCAAGACCAGACTACACAGAATGTACAGTTTGACCTTGGATCTACACTGTCGGACAAGGAGATATTTATCCTCTGAAAATACCTTTGAAATCGCATAGTTAGGGTTTTTACTATTGGCTTGGAAATTTCGTTTTACTTATTTAGCAGGTTAAAGTTTGAACTAGATACCCAAGTTGACTCAATTCCAACAGACACGACATATTTCATACATTGCGACATGCAGCTCTATGTTACAAAAGAAACCAGATCAAGTCAAAGGTGTCTACATCAAACAAGTCGTAATTGTATACATTTATATAAATACAAATCTGTAAAACTTCACATCAACCCATATCCTGCTAAATAACTTAAAAATGAAACTTTTAATTCGATGGTAAAACCCCAAATATAGCTATTTCAAAATTATGTTTTGGGGAATAATATCTACAGTGTCCGCAAAAGGTCACAGAGTCGCGCTTAGCAGCCTAAGGCTTAATAGGGCTGTAGGTCTACTGTAGGGCTGTAGGTCTACTGTAGGACTGTAGGTCTACTGTAGGGCTGTAGGTCTACTGTAAGGCTGTAGGTCTACTCTAGGGCTGTAGGTCTACTGTAGGGCTGTAGGTCTACTGTAGGGCTGTAGATCTACTGTAGGGCTGTAGGTCTACTGTAGGGCTGTAGGTCTACTCACCTGCAATTCCGAATTGTACTCGCAGTCTAATTCTCTAAATTTTGTCTAAATTGCAAAAGAACGCAATATCCACCAGAAATTGATCTTGCTGCAAGCGGGAGTTTGGCACGCTCACCGTAGTAACGCGGTATTTTGGTTGGTACGCCCGACAAACAAACCAGAAAATGGCGTCGAATACATAGAGATAGACAGTTTATGTCAGTGAAACTCAAACTGTTGTTTCGATCTTATTATTTATTTTTTTCCCCCCAAATTTCTAATCACTTCGAAATAAATCGGCAACGTCACAAGAAAAGATACTTTGAACAATGCTATATTTATGAGAAATTGAGAAGTAGAAATAGCTCAAATATGTTCGTAATTTCAATCATGTTTGGTCAAAGCATCTGAGATAAGAATACACTGTTAGTAGCTTGTCGGCAACATCTATAGTCAATAATAGACGAAAAGGGCATAAGATATTTCGTCATTATGCTATGTCAATATGTCAGTTAACAATATAAGAAAAGAATTTATAAGAAAAGGATTAACATTTTAACCTTTTACCACACAACCCCGTGTTTTAACGACCTGGAAGGAGGAGACCTGTGAAAACTTTTCACGTCTTCCTTAGATGTTTTCTACCCTTTCAAAGACAAATCTCATCATTGGAGCAACGCTTAATTTGTCGACTGCAACGGTTTTCAAAATAGAGGGATCAAATGTTTTGTTGCCTTACAATTATTTACTTAACACCTCCAATACCTGTTTGAGTGAAAATCGGTCAGTTTTATAGTAAGTGATCAATTAAATGGTTTGCCATATTTTTTACAGATGTATGTTGTGAAAACTTTTTATTGGGGATATGTTTGGTCACTTGAGGTAATTATATGGATTACACAGATTTGAAATGGACGTGCATTCATCAATCATGCGACGATCGTGGGGAAAACAAACAATCGTTCGAACCAGCCGAAAGAACCATTAATAGTCATATTAAATCTTCGACAACATCTCAATGAAACAGGAACAAAATATGAATGCTCCCAAAGTATAACAACAAGAATCATAGGATGACCTTCGAAATGTCAACTTATTTTTGGCTATCAATAAAATGTACTTCTTCTTTGTCTAACCTTGTTTTTACACAAGTTGGCTTCTTTACAAAAGAAGCCAGGAGAGGTCAGCATCATTATTTTCCAATAGTTTATTGGCTTTTAATTTCAATATATTTTGGCACATGCAAACAAACAAGTAAAAAAGCCGCCGCGTAGAAACCTCATATGCTTTACATGACGCTCATTTGACCTTCTTGTCGCGTTTTCAAGTCGCATGATCTTGTCCAGCGGTCTTCTTTCTCTTTTTTTTTTAACGAAATTCTTCTTATTTTTTCTTCTGCTTAGATTTATTTGCTTAATGAAAAATTACAATTATTTAAGAGGTCATTTGCAGCCATGGCAAATTAATATAACAAATATTTTCTGAAATTCGTCACATAAAAATAAACCACGTCTATTTCCTGTTTCGGTTTTTTGATTTCGCTTTATTTACAAAACCATGACGAAACAGACTGTGTATCAGTACAATTTCGCAAGAAAAATGGATTTAGACAGCAAATTCTGTGGCAGTCTGCCTTTTAAACTCACCACTATTGGAGAGGTCTGATGACCTCTCCAATGATGCGCAATACTGCGTTTTGATTGGCTGATATGACCTGTCAATCAAAATAGGCAGAAAGGTCAATTGTACCCAGGCGATAAATAGTAAAACTTTCAAGGGAGACAAATTAAAACGCCTATACTAAAAATTCGGATCAAGATTTTTTCCCTTTGAAATTATTAAAATTTCATGATGTGTTTCGGTCAAATAGTGAATTTATTTGCTTGTTTTGGAGTTTAACGAAGTATTAACAGCATAAATCATTTCACGACGGTCAGTGCACATAAGCATGTGTTTCCTGGCTTTCTCACAGCAGTAGTGACACAACTTTCTTTCGAAGTCACCGACCGCTATTCTCTCATGCAACAGAGGTGAGAGGCGAAAAATCACCGTAAAGAGAGTTTGCCTCAACCGGGTATCGAACCCGCAACCACCACGCTCATAACTGAAGCCTCCCGATCGGGCGTCCACAGTGTAGGTGTAGATCAAACAACAAAAAAAAAAACAAGACATCTGATCGTGGATAAATTGTCAGATTTGCTGAGACACTGCCTGGAGCAGTTTTCAAATTTTAATAATGGTTCGTCAACAAGGAAAAAACAGGTTTAGTATTAAGAAGTCCAATATTTTAACATTTACTTCCTGAAATCGCCTGTAATTAGTCTGGCTGCTAAACCCTTTTGAAAATGATGTGGCAAAAGGAGATATTGCTTGTAGCTAGTGTTGTCTTCTTTTGGTACAACATTTCACACATGTTCATCCTTTTCTAATAAATAGTCATTTGCTTGGTGCTTAATGTCGTTTTTAGCTTCATTTCAGTTACGTTTTCACGGCCAGTGCACCTATCAGTGCTTTCCGGGCATTACTTTCAAACAGCTGTTGTGCATAACAGTCTTTTCGAGCCACCAGCTGCTTTCACACGATTCCTGGTGAAAATTAATGTCTATTGACTCTAGAAATAGTTGTTGAGCTATGCTCTGTGAAAAGGGGTTTAATGCACTTGCAAAAAATATCGATTCTGGTCAGCCTGCGCAGTCCTCACAGGCTAGCCTAGGCTGAAACGTTTTGCTTTCGGTCAATTTTCTGCACCTCAACGGACCAGTTTACCTCTTGATTTAGTTGGTTGTTAAAAGCAATGGATCTTATGGACTAAGAATTATGTGAATTATGAATCGTAGAGGTTAGTCTTAAATGAGATTTCGTCTCTCACCTCTAATGCATGTGAGAAAAGTAGTTAGTGATTTGGAAAGAAGTTTTCTCAGTACTGGTGTGAGAAAGCCAGGAAACACATCCGTAGGTGCATTGACCGCCGTGATTTGACATAAGCCGTTAAAACGGCGTTAAACTCCAATGCAAACAAACAAACTTTTATGAGGTATTCGATATCGAGTACTTCTGCTTCACTGTTTTATTTTTAAAAAAATGAAGCAAATATCTAAAGATTGTTACTGGTGTAGATTAATTTTGTTGATTTCTGTGGAAACTTGGTGCATTATTTTTCTTCTCATGGCAAAACTATTCGAACCGTGTTCTGGAAAAAGGGGGTTTAACACATCTTCTCAATGCATGATACCAAGCAAGTTATCACAAAATGATGGATCCATAAAATCAATTTCCTTATACAGCCCATTGAATAATGAGGTAAACTGGTCATTGGAAATGCAAAAAAATTACCAAAGGCAAAAGGTTTAACACTTCGGACTGCGCAGACTGACCATGGTCGATGCTTTTTGCAGGTGTATTGAGCCCTCTTTTTACACAACATGGCTTACCTGGTGTCTTTAACCCTTAGGCTGCGAAGCGAGACTCACTGACCTTTTGCGGACAGTGTAGATTAAGATCAGACTGCACAGAACGTGCAGTCTGATATTGGATCTACACTGTCCGATATGGAGATATTATTCCCCGAAACATAACTTTGAAATAGCAATATTTTGGGTCTTATTCTCAGAATTTTTTCTAAAGTTGAAACTAGCACAACTCCTGGTTGGCTAAACCATTTTGTTTAGCCAATCAGAAGTAGGATTACTTTTTCAGTTAGAAACATTAAAGGATAAGGCTTTGAATGTTCGTAAGAATGGTTGGTTAATACGAACCCTGGAGTCTCGGATTTGATCCCAAGCTAGGTAAAAGTCTTTCAAAGAATTGATGATATCTAGTGCGATATTCTCACGGCTTTACATTGTATCGACGTTTCTGTGGGAAAGCAGACAGTGGATTTGAAAGAATATTGTGTAAACTACTGGTGAAAGAAACTCCAGGAAAGCATAAATAGGTGCACTGGCCTTTGTCATGTGTCTGAAATAAAGTCAACAACGACGTTAAACACGAAAGATACACATTTTCAACCCGGGCTCCTGCTTGATTCAGTGGTAAAGTGTAGGACACGTGACCTGGAGGTCCCGGGTTAGAACTTCACTGGAAGGGCTTGGCTTTCGTTGGATTGTCCGTGGGCAAGACACTTCAGAGCAGTAGCCTAGAACTGGTGAAACCCATGACATACATGAATTTGAGAGCTGTTGCCGTAATATGACTGAAATATTGTTGAAAGCGGCATAAAAAACCATTCAATGAATCATTCAACATTGTCGCCTACCTGGACGGACACTGCCGGGCATTGCTGTTAAGGGCTAATGACCGTTAATATTTGAGCCGTGCTCTGGCAAAAGGGGGCTTAATGCATCTCCATGGTGCCCGATACCAAGCAAGCGGTCAATACTTACTGATCCATAATAGCCATGTTTTTAATGACCGACTTAATCATGAGGCATACTGGGCCCTAGACATGCAAAAAAATTTCGCCAATAGCGAAAGGTTTCGGCCCAGGTCAGCCTGCGCGGAATGCGCAGGCTGACATGGGTCGATACTTTTCGCAGATGCATAAGCCCCCTTTTCACAGAGCAAAACTCATTTACATCCATTACAGGAAATGGCCACTTGCCTACTATCTTGACAGCTTCTATTAACTTTTACTGCTTTCGTAAATAGTTTTTTGTACAATTCTCATATTAAACGGTGAGTGACACGATTTTGGTGAGAATGAACGTATATAGATGTATTTATTGCTCGCCCAAATGAACCTTTTATCTGTCGGTAATTGTTTAAAATAATGTTGCTATAGCAACTGAAATATCTGAGGGCATTGATAATTTATTTGTACACAACACACGACATTTTAACCCTTAAACTGCTGAAAAAAATGAAACGAAAATTTCCATTTTATAGTAAAAGCCAAATACTGCGACTTTCAAAGTTGATTTCATCGCAAAGAAAGTGCCGTATCGGACAGTGTAGTTCAAAGATCAGACTGCACGTTTTGTGCAGTCTGATCTTGATCTACACTTTCCGCAAATGTGTACAGAGTCCCATGTAACAGCCGAAAGGTTAATAATCAAAACTATATATGTTCTGTACTAAACACTTCCGTGTCTTTACGATCTACTCGAACAGGGCTTTTGAAAACATGATGGAGAAAGGAGAAAATGCATTCAACCAACATTTTCTCCCTTTTTCCCCCCATGCGAAATTAATACAATTTCAGACACAAATCTCATTATTTGAGCCACACTTAATTCGTTGACAGCAAATGCTTTCAATTTCAAACTGTTGATTTCTAGCTAAGCTGTTTTCGAAGAAATCGTTAAAGTATTGTGGCCCTGACATTGTCGTCCACGTCCTTGTTGTCGTCTGCTCGTCGTCGTGGAAAAACCTTGACGTATTATAATATCTTAGTCATTACTAAAGGTGTTTTCTTCAAACTTGGACAAGTTGTTTACTACCAAAAGGAGAACTCATTCAACAAGGGCGGGTTACCAGCAAAGTATTTCAGATACAGTTATGCCCCTTTTTTCACTTTGAATTTTCATTGAAAATAAAGCAACTGCAGCCGAGCTTTGGCATCCGCATGCGGTGCTCTTGTTTTTCGTCCGAGAGAAAAAGACAAGCCATTTGCTAAAAGTGTACCAGTATTCGGAAACTGTTTTAAAATTGGAAAAGAAATATTCGAATTTATTCTGATGGCAAAAAGGAATATTTGAATATCTTCATTGTTATTTGTTTCACATCCCTACATAATTATGTACACCATTTGCTCCAACATCTAAAAGTAGGGATTTAGACTACAGGGGAAATGGGAATAACTCCCGATGAGAGATTATCTCTTTACCAAACGACGAAAATTTAGATTCGTAAAAATTTAAAGCGCTAGCAGACAACGTATCAAATGTAATTAACTTGATGATTTTTGTCTCTGTTAGAAAACATTGTGGAAAATGGAGAAAATGCTGGTAAGAATACGTCTCTCACGATATCTTTTTTAATTCTTTTATGACAGAACGCGCAGTCTGATCTTAATTTAATACTGTCCGATATGATTAAATTTCTGCGACAAAATTAAATTTGAAAACACATTTCTCCCCGTAGTTTGAAATTTCATTTGAATTTCTTCAACAGTTTCAGAGTTAACCCTTTACCACACGATCCGCAGTTTTTACGACCCTTAAGAAAAAGCAGCTTTCGGAAACATTAGGAGAAACAACGGTATTTAATAGCTATATATCGTACTTTGAGCAGTGAATATGTCATCTGCAAATATAGACAGGTCTAAAATTTGGCCGTATAGTATACAAAGCTAAATATGAAATATATTTTCAAAGTACTGCCAGGCGTGCGGATGTAAGCCTATTCTTCGCCGGGTTAAGCTTGTATTCCACTATTTTGAATAGCTTTTCATCGAATAAAATCATTGAAGGTTTCACTTTATAAAGACACGAGCCATGTCCTATGAAAAGGGGTTTTAATGCATTTTCAAAAAGTCTCGACCATGGTCAGCGTGCACAGTCCGCGCAGGCTGACCTGAGTCGAAATTGTTTACTATTGCTCAATTGGATTAACTTTTCCAGTGTAAAGGTTATGGATAAGCGTATCCATGGCATGACCAACATTTTTTTATCGTGTATTTCGGTCACGTGAGACAAGATAAAGATACGAAGTAAAAGTTGTGTACGTTTTGATTACTATACACTTAAATACATGATTTTGGTGAATTTGGCTTAGGATATTTGTTTTAGAAATGTATATAAAGGTAAGCCAAAACTCTGTCTCTATCTCTATGTCTGTGTGTCTGTGTGTCTGTGTGTGTGTGTGTGTCTCTCTCTCTCTCTCTCTCTCTCTCTCTCTAGTGTGTGGCTCTCCACATTAGCAAGGCATTACGTAGTCCTATTTATAAGACCCTACGTACATTATTTCACATTTTGACATTCATCGTGTACGTAGGGTCTTATCGGTTCCTTCTTAGGTTTCTTTAGCAAACTCCGACCTCGAATTTTGTCGCTGTTTGAGCAACAAATTCGGACACTTAAATTACAAAATGCCCAATAAAACTTATATCGGTAACAAGATAAATCAATATTGAACCGATTTAAAAGACTTGGTTGTAAAAAACTTACGTTTTATGAGTTAAATCCGCTTCTATTTCACACTACCCTATTTTTGAAGTGAAACCGGTGTGTAAGCGTGTAGTTAACGCAACTAAAAGAATTTTTTTTGAACGAAATTCCTATACCTCCATTAAAGTGTTGCAGAAAGGGGCAACCCTCATTCACAAACATAACTTTGCCTAGAAAGAAGTACTGAATCGTCTAATAGTCCATAACAGACGGTTATAGAGTTTTAAGACTATTTATAAAGAAAAGAAACGCCGAGAGAATGTCCTAGTAATTTGTCCCCAATCTAGTTCGTTCCCACGTATTCTGAATCAATTGCCCCGGATTCCTCGTCCAACATGAGTTTCTGATACTTTCTGGTGTTGGTGTGTTAAATAGAGTGATAACTTTCTTGAATGATTGGTTAAGTGTTACCGGATTTTAAGATGTTTTATGTGCATGGCTTTATTTTACGTAGATAAAGACATGGACATAAATGAACGTACGGCAGTAAGGCGGCAAGTATTTATGTAAACTATAACTTTGGCAAATATTGAAAAGCTTCATTTCATGAAAGAGGAATTAGATCTATCGTCTATCGACGTGTTTTCGAGGGGTGCATGAACCCGAAATGCATCCCAGTTTTCTTGCGTACTATGAAGTGAAAGACGTCACCTTTTTGTATGAACCCCTTATTTGAATGCAAACAATAGTTTCACTGCTGTTCACTTAGGAACTGCTACCAAAACAAGACCGTATGCATGTTTCTAAAGGAAAGATCGGTTTTCGTGGCATTTTTATGACCTTTTTTGGATCCGATTTTTTTTTTTTTTTTTTGGTCTCCTACGACGGAAAAAAAAATTCCAGACTACTCGCTGTTATTACTGAGAGTGAATATTTCCAGCCCTTTAATTACGACACTGAATATTTTCAGGTGATTTATGATAAAGTAGTTTTGAAGAAAATTCCTAGTCCTTCTTCACAGCTGCTAATAAATTTGATAGAAGGAACCAAAACCGGTATTTCCGCTTAGGGTACACTTACCCCCTGAGCTGTAAATCTGTGGTTAAGATTTCATATTAGAGGGTTGGACAATAATGGTTCTCAACTACAGCTTAAGAAACCCATATTTATGATTTGCAGCAAAAAAAGTCTGTTAGATCAAGATAATTGTGAATATTTTCTGTTTAAAGTAATTAAAAAGCTGAAAAGACGGTCTGAAGTCTCTGACCGGGCTAAGTCCAACGGTACATTCTGTTGTGTCATGGGTTTCTGCGTTTTTTTGCACCGATCAAATTTTCGTTTCTGTTAATTTATGGATAGGTATTTCCGCATGATTTGACAAAGAAAATGTCAATAAGGGTGTCAATTTACTGCAAAACTGTCATTTTACACAAGATAACGGAAAAATGGCTCTTTTTTATTTTGCATGAGGTTTCGCGTGTAGCCAAAATTTATTACGTGAATTTCAATTCCACAACTTGATTTTCGCATTAATTTGCTTGAGCAGAAATACTGCAAAATGCATTATTTTTTTTATTTTCTGGAATTCTAGTGCTGCTGTCAAGAGACCAAGGGACGCTAAATTTTACACTCGTCCGTCCCGTTCATCGCGCTGCAAAAACCGAAACTAATTAACTTAGTAACTGTTCATTTATATTAACCAAAAACAGTTACTTCTAGTGATAGGAAGCATTTTAGTTGAGTTTTGGTATACATTATGTTTTTTCATGAACTGTTCAATGGATATTTAAAGCCACGCAGTGAGGTCGGAGTTCCCCATGTCTAGATTCAGCTTCTGGCACAAGACCTAAGGCTGAATATGTTGTTATCGTTGAATATACATGATTCAAGTAGGGACTATGGTTATACAGGCATTTCACATTAATTTATGTGGGGGTTATGAAAATAATTTTGGTAAACAGAACTTCATTTAAATATTCGTGAAATAAAACCGTCAATTAAGCCCTTCGAATCGTTGGTCCACCCTGTCACTTATTCGTATTCTGAAATGCATGTTGGCTACATGAAATTGTGCAAAAACACCGATCTTTATGCAGTTGACAGAGCCAGTGAATTCATAATCGTTACTGAATGCAGTTCAAAATATCTAAAAGGTTAAAAAAAATTGGTTGCCAAAACCAATGTTACAATCCGGTCGGGGGGGGGGGGGGGGGGGGGGGGGTGGGCGTAACCCGATTTCGTTCAAAAACCGTTCGGAATGTCGGCTCTTTATTTAACCCGAAATATGCTTGTAAATATGGCGGCATTTGTGTTGGAAAAAGTTACACGATTGAATTCTAGATGAATATATCATGAATGTGGCCCTTTTTCAGAGAGAAAAAAGTAAATTTGTATCCAGTTAAGTCATCTTTCATGTTAAGTTCAGTGCTTTTTCAACATTATCTCGGATTTTAGGAAATCGAAATTGCTACATAGAACTAAGTGGGGCCCGTTTAGACGTAACATGCAAAAGAAAAGTAAAATGTGAAATGTCCGATAGATAAATGTTGAACGGCAAACAAGCATGTGTACGTCTAAATATTTGGATTAGGCATTACGTAAAGGTAACAAACTTACAAACTTATACATTTTTACATAGCAAGGAAAGCTCCTTTTTTCACAGTGTTGATATGAGCTATTTCCCGAGGGGCGTAAACAACCTGGTTCATACAGTTATGGTATAAACTTTTAGCAAGCAGTCCTGACTTTTAACGCCATTGGGCAAGAAAGCTTTTGACAACATGGTGGGAAAAGGAGAAAATGCTGTTAAGCAGCATTTACTCCTTTTCCTACTTTGTTTTCTTACCTGTCAGTGACAAGTTCTTATCAGTGAGCCAAATAGTCGTCCGAAAAGGCTTTTAAAATTTCACCGCCTGGTATGAAGAAAAGTTAAACCGGTACACACGCTGTATCAGAAAGGGTCTGTAATATTATCAATTTATTCAGTGTAACTTTGCGTATACAAAAGTACATGTACATGCATGTTGAGAAGGGTAAAGGGGTAAAGAAGAAGAAAGACGGCAGAAAAAGAAGAAGAAGAAGACTATAGATAGAAAAAAGAAGACGAAGACGAAAAAGAAGAACAAGAACAGAAGAACAAGAAGGAAAAAAAAAGAAAAAGAAGAAGAAGATGATGATGATGATGATGATAAAGAAGAAGAAGACAAAAGATAGAAGAAAGATGAAGAAGAAGGAGATTAAGATGAAGAAGAAATAGCTTATTGGGAAATCTTATTTCATGTTTCAAGACATCACATTGTTAATCAAAAATGCACATGTCTGCACTAAACGACACGTTATCAAAATGTATTGTTTATGTGTATTAAGGAAGGTTCCTGTCTGAGTAAGTGGTACTTGTATTTATTTTGTTCCTGCATGTCTACAAACACGTACACAATTTTGTTAGCCAAAGGTCATTTATTCAAATTTCATGTTCGAAAAGAAAGGAAGAAAGAAAAGAAAGTGAAAGAAAGAAAGAAAGAAAGAAAAAGAAATAAACAAACAAAAGGAAGAATGAAACAATCAAACATAGACGAGAAGAATGCAAGAAAAAGAAAGAAGGAAGAAAGAAAGAAAGAAATCAACAAACAAACAAACAAAGACAGTAAGGCTAACAGACAGACAGATAGATAAAACTACGCATGCTATTTGCCGGTGGCAGTCAGAGATCAGTAGAAAGAAATGAGCCATGCTCTGACAAAAAGAGGTTAAATGTGTCCCTTGATGTATTACACCAAGCAAGTTATCACATTATTATTGATCCATAAAATCAGCTTTGTCTAACACTAACTTAAACATGAGATAGAATGGTCCTTGGACATGCAGAAAATTGACCTATAGCAAAAAATGTCAACGCAGGTCAGCGTGTGCGGACTGCTCAGGCTGACCTGGGTGGATAAATTTTGCAGATGCATTAAATATTCTTTTACAAAGCATGGTTCAAAGTCTTGATTTAATGTAAAGTTTTCAAGCTCAATGAAAAAAGGGACTTTTATCTTTTATAAAGGTTTATTGTATCTGGGCTGGATGAACAGTTACCATTGTTTAAATTAATATAAAGGTAAACACATAACTGTTTCATACCAATACAACTTTTTATGCTGTTAGAGTTGACAGCTTTGGAAAACACAGCGGGGGAAATGCACAATTACTTGCAATCAATTGATTCCTTTTTCACGATGTTTTACAATATTGTCAAAACTCAGTATCTTTTTTTCTATGTTCGTCCTCTGTGGTGTTTATAGTAGTTTATGTAAGTCTAAAAAAAACCTATGCGGTAACGAATTAATCTTTAGTCCAACCCTAGTGTCTGTAATCAGCATTATACATTGAAGTCTACAGAAAGATTTATTCATTGAAGTCTTAAAGTAAGCTGTATACATTTAAATTCTATAAGTAGCTTGATACATGAGAGACTACACATAGCTGTCCTACACATTGAAATCTACAAGTAGCTTGATATATTGAAGTTCACAGGTAGACGTATATATTGAAGTCTACAGGAAGTTGTGTACATTTAAGTCTACAGGTACCCGAGTGTATACAAGTAAGTCTGCAAGTAGCGGAAATTCATAGAAATCTGCAAGGGACAGAATACATCGAAGTCTTCAGGCAGACATATACATTTAAGTCAACAGGTAGCTGTATACATTGTAGACCACGGGTAGCTGTATACATGGAAATCTGCAAGTAGCTGTATAAATTAATGTCTTCAAGAAGCTGTATACATTAATGTCTATAGATAGCTGTATACACTGAAGCCTATAGAAAGCAGTATATGTTGAATTCTACAGTTAGCTGTATACTTTTAAGTTTGAATTAGAAAGCTGTATACATCAAAGTCTATACAAAAAATTCTACGGAAAGCTGTTTACATTGAAGTCTTCTGAAAGCTCTATACATCGAGGTCTACAGGTAGCTGCAAACTTCTAAGTCCGCAAGAAAATCTGTGTATTGAAGTCTAGACGTAGCTGTAAACATTGAAGTGTACAGGTAGCTGTATAAATCGAAGTTAACATGTAGCTTTATGCACTAAAATCCACCAAGTAAGTTTATAGATTGAAGTCTACAGGTAGCTGAATACAATGGGGTCAAAATGTAGCTGTGTACAATGGAAGTCTACAAGTAGCTTTATATAATTATGTCTGCAAGTCGCTGTACATATTTATCAAAGTCTACAGGTAGCTGGATACTCTGAACTATATGGATAATTGTATACATTATTAGTTGTACGGTCAGGTGGAAGGGACCTTGGAAACTTGTTCACGGTACTCTGAACTATATGGATAATTGTATACATTATTAGTTGTACGGTCAGGTGGAAGGACCTTGGAAACTTGTTCACGGCAGTCGCGAATCCTGTCACCACCTCGCTGAGTGGTGACATGATTCGCCACAGCTGTGAACAAGTTTCCAAGTCCCCTGCCACCTGACTGTACAACGAATTCATTGTACTGCAAAGTTTTACCATTCCAACGTGTATTCAGCGAAACGTCCCTGTTTAATGGTCTCACGCATTGAGTACGCTGACGAAATAGACTTTCCGTTCTCAGTGCCCCAATTCAACGAAAACTGACGATGCTGAAACCTTGGTAAAACGTAAAGTTTGTGCATGAACTTGATGATGGCACTGCGATAGACATTCGACGTATTTTTATTTAAACAGGGATATAAACAACTTCAAGGTAAGTAACTATGCATTTTAATGACTTGTTGGCAAAAGTAAACGACTATTAGTTGCCTCAAACGACCATTAGTGTATGCGCTACAATTTATTTACCTTACGAAGGGATGGCTCGTTTACCCCCCCTCCCCCCCCCCCCCAGTTTTTGTTTTAGAATGACAACACACGGTGATAAATGTAACTATGTTCATTTATTTTCAAAAATAATTGAATCTTTCCGCGTTAATGACAACCATCAAGGGAAACAAGTAATAATATGGTGCAGGCTATTCAGTATGTTTGTCTTGTAGGCGGCTCATATCGATCGACGCCGCCATTTTGGAAGTTGTGTTGAAAGTATAGTTATTATACGGGGCTCCCGAAAAGGAAACTGTTTTTACGTGGATTTTTCCGGTGTACAGCAATATATCTTCGGTGCATATTATCCAATCAGATCGCGTGAAATTTCTTTGCAGTACAATAATAAAATCTAAAAGTAGCTGTATTCATTGAAGTGAAACAGTAGCTGTTTACGTAGATGTTTACAGGTACTAGTAGTTGTATCCATTGAGGGCAACAGTAAACTTAAAAGTCTACTAGTAGCTGTATACATTGAAAGCTACAGGAAGCTGTATACGTTGAACTCTATAAGTGCAGGTAATTGTATGGATTTAAGTCTTTTAGTAGCTTATAGATTGAACTCTATAGGTAGCTGCATACAAGGAAGTCGGCAAGTAGCTGCACAAGTAGCTATATAAACACGTTGAAGTCTAGAGGTAGGTTGATAGTGTGAAATCTAGTGTAGCTTTTTACATTAAAGTCTGAAAATAGCTATATAAAGTAGAAACTAAATGTACCTTGATGCACTGAAGTCAAACACGTAGCTATACCTTTAGGTCTTCAGGTAGTGGTATACACTGAAGTCTGCAAGTAGATCTTTGTACTGAAGTGTACATTTAGCTAGAAACATTGAAGTCGATTATGGTTAAAAGGTAGCTGCATACATTCAAGTCCACAGGTAGCTAAATATATTGAACACATTGAAATCTATAAGTAGCTTTTTGTTTGTTCGTTTGTATTGGAGTTTAACGTCATTTTAATAGCTTAGGTCATATCATGGCGGTCAGTGACGCACCTATGTGTTTCCTGGCTTTCTCACACCAGTAGTGACACAACTTTCTTTCCAAAGCCACTGACTACTTTTCTCACATGCATCAGGGGTGAGAGACGAAAAATCGCCGGAAAGAAAGTTCGCCGCAACCGGGTATCGTCTACAAGTAGCAGTATACATTGAAGTCACAGGTAGCTGTATAGTTTGAAGTTTACAAGTAGTAGTATACTTTAAGGTTACAAGTAGCTGTATACATTGGGGTCTACAAGTAACTGTATAAACTGATGCTACAGGTAGCTGTGTACTTTGAAGTCTATTGATAGCTGTATTCATTAAAGTCTTTAGGTATCTGTATACATTAAAGTCTACGGGTAGCTGTATAGTATTGAAATTTACAAGTTTCTGTTTTCATTGAAGTCTACAGGAGCTGTATATATGAAATTTTAAAAGCAGCTTAATACATTAAAGTCGCCAAGTATCTGTATAAATTTAGCTGTATACATTGAAGTCTACTGGTAGCTGTATACATGGACGTCCACAAGTAGCTTTATTCATTGAGGTACACAAGAACTGCATACATTAAAGTATACAATTCATATTAGTTGTACGGTCAGGTGGCAGGGGACTTGGAAACTTGTTTACGGCTGTGGTGAATCATGTTGCCCAGAGCCGAAGGCGAAGTGGCGACATTACTTGCCGGAGCCATGAACAAATTTCCAAGTCCCCTGCCACCTGACCGTACAACGAATTTGTTATACTGCATAGCCAACTTTCGCGGACATGTAAAAATCGATATCTGCCTATTTTACCTGTATTTTTTTATATAGAAATATGAAGGGCCTTGGTAGATAAACGCTTATAACTTCATCAATTTTCAGAATTGAAAATTATCTCAAATGAGGTAAGAAAATTCAATTTATCCTCTTTCAAATGAACTTAATTTTATAAATTTCGTAAAAGAAACTTTTGGTCCTTTTTTAACTTTAAAATTCTAGGTATGGTTTATATAGAATAAAGAGGAAAAATACATTTTCCGAAGTTAAAAACTGACATATTTGTTGAATTTTCTTTCTTTGTGTTGAAAAGTCGAAATTATCTCAAGTGAAGTCATAAAGCTTATTCATTGCTCTTTAAATTGGTATAATTTTGAGTCATTTTAAAAAATAAACTTTTGGTCCTTTTACAGTTTTTTAATGCCCCTATCATATTTTTTTCTTTTCCGCGATCGTTCGGATTGTGCCGGAATTCGCCGATGATAGCCGAGTCTGACTGTCAGATAAGCCGCCCGGGTATCTTTGCTGTGTTACGTAATGTTATATTGACACACGGACCCCCTGCTGTGTTTATGATATACATGTATCCATATGATTATGGACTGGAATTTATACCCGGGTTGTTTGATCATAACAGTATCCCTAAGATACTTTATTATGTAACTTATAGATCTAATATAAGACCAGAATTTGATATTTATGAGATTATTTCCATGGATTTACAATCACTGAAATTAAGATTTGAAATTAGAAAATGTAGGTTTGCTATTCTTCAACTTTTAGATATGAATGCCATTTTCAAAGTGGTTCTTGACCTGTCACATAATATAGAAGGCTTTTGAAAACAATGAAGAAAAAGGTTTAAATGCTGGTTACCAACATTTTCTCCTTCTCTCGCAATGTTTTTAACTCTTTAACCCTTTCCCAGATAAGCCCTGGTTTTTACGGCTCTGACCTTGAAGGCGTTTGAAAACACTGTGGGAAAAGGAGAAAATGCTCATTACGAGCATTTTCTCTTTTTTCCACAATATTTTCTTCCCTTACAAGATAAAAATACCACCTTTATAGCAACTCTAAATTAGTCATGTGCAAATTCTTTCAATTTCAGCGGACCAAAATTACCTCATCTGGTTAAGAGTTAAGAGACAAATTCCATCCTTTGAGTAATGTTTTATTTGTTTTTTTTTTTTTGAAAATGACTTCAAATAGAACAAGTCTGAAAATTTGTCTTTTGGTTCTTAGATTTAAATAACAAATTTAACCTGTGACTGTACAAATACGACTTTTAACGACCCTGCAATTGATTGTTTAGGATAAAATACAAGTTATCTCCTACTTTTCAAAAAATATTATCTAGATCACTCAATCAGTTTCTCCTACAAAGAGTATTAACCGTAGAAAGACTGACATCACTAGATCTAATAAATTGAAATTGACACAGCCAATGAATTTAGTGGGAAAAGGGAGTAAAACTAGCGAATTTCCTATACCAGTGACTTAAAAAAGTTAGCTGTTGCATAATTATCGTTTACGTGTAAGGCCTTGTAGACTCATGAAAAATCTCGGAGAAATAGCATCGTTTTGAAATTGCTCTGTGGGAAAAGGTCACACTTAACCCTGCACCACACAGTCCCGAGATTTAACGATCCTGTGGTAGAAAACTTTTGAAAACAACTGGTCAAAATTTTTTGCATTTATTCATTTTCTCGCACTGATTTCGATCCTTTTATAGACAAATTTCATAGTTTGAGTCGCCTTTTATTAATCTAAATTTGGACAAGTCTAAAATGGTAGACGGACGTTTTGGCCACGGACGTTTTTGCCAGGACGTTTTGGACACGGACGTTTTGGCCAGATGAAAGTGCAAAGTAGGACGTTTTGGCCAAATGTTTTTTTAACACAGAAAAATGCAATAAATGAACCTTCTATGGTTTAAAGTATACAGTTTAAGAAAAAACAAAAGCATATAAAGTCTGTTTCATGGTTTTTTTTTTCTAAAATTTTGTCGTTTGGTGAAGAGTTAAATAACAAAAATTTAACCTATTGTTGTACAAAATACGACTTTTAACGAGCATGCAGTTGATCTCCAACTTTTCCAAACAACATTTTTTTTTTTTACATCAATCAAACATTTTCTCCCTTCTTTCAAGTATTCCCTTTTTAACAACTTTTACATGTTAATTGTTCATTTGTAAGAATTAGCTTAAACAGTGAGGGGCTAATTGTTGATTCTACCATATTTCAAACGACGCAACCTGCAAAAAGTATAACTGCAAAAAGATTGTACCAATTTTTATGTATCACAATATAGTTCAGTGCAAAGATAGACCTAAGTTGTTCCTAAAATGAAATATGCAACTCTTAGACTCGCTCAAAATGGAATTATTTAGGTAGAACTATTAATAGTAGTAGACATTGTGAGTAGATAGGAAAATGGGCATCCTAGGCATTTTTATAAAAATTTAGCCAAAAAAAGTAAAATGTGCCAATTTGCCCATATGATTTTGTATGAAAAATCTATTTCCTCATAATTCTAAAGAAAATAAATTTCATCATCCCCTAACCAACACATCAATTTACCCCCTAACCAACGCATCCCCTAACCATCACATCAATTTATCCCCTAACCAACGCATCGATTAACCAACACATCCACTAACCAACACATCAATTTATCCACTAACCAACGCATCAATTAATAGATAAGTCAACACACCAACTAATATATATGTGCCCCCCATGTGTCGACGCAAGATAAGCCCATGCATGAGGGACCATAAATTCAAAAATGGAAAAAAATTTTTTTTGATTTTTTTAAATTTTAAGTCATAAAATAATTCAAAATATGGAACCGTTAAAAGAGTTTATAAAAGAGTTAAACTTAGATAAAGATGAGGGTTTAATGAAGGCTATAGATAATA
Source organism: Hippopus hippopus (assembly GCA_946811185.2). NCBI lineage: Eukaryota > Metazoa > Mollusca > Bivalvia > Cardiida > Cardiidae > Hippopus > Hippopus hippopus. Next base: position 35,478,246 of record OX328108.1, on the reverse strand, counting down.
TGGAAGGAAATTTGTTAAATATGGATATAGCTAAAGATAAATTTAAAAATTTAATTTCAGATAAAGAAATTTTAGTAAAATTTGCAATGCTTTTATCTAATTATGCAAATAGTATTTTAGATTCCATAGACCCTATGTTTAGATTAAATACTAATTATAATATTAATTTTTGGGATAGTATTTATAACTATGGAAACATTTCAAAAAAAGACATATTATTTATATGTAAAACCAATTTAGGAATTAAATTAGATAAGAAATTAACTAAAAACCAATTAATATGCAAAATTGTAATGCATCTATTTGATGATATTAGTGATTGTAATGGATTTTCATCAGATTTTTTTAAAAAAATGAGAAAAAAACCTATAAGATTAACAAATAATGCAAAAAAGCAAGTATTAAAAAAGACTGAAATATAATTTAATCCGTAAAATTAAATTATATTTTATGATGCCCCCAAGCTAAAGTATCAATCTTGTCTTCCAAAACAAACCTTTTATCATCACTTGACCCTAACGCTTTTTTGTTTAACTCTTCAGTATATATATTATGCTCCCTACTTCTTAAAACAGTCATCTTTCTATACTGGTCCTTTTCTGTAAGTAAACACTCTTTGTAATTATTAAAGTTTATTTCTTTCTTGATAACCGCTTTTTTAACACCTTTACATCTTTTATCTTCCTCACCATCTAAAGTTTTATAAGCATACATTTTTGCTCCTAAACCAACAAACTCAGTCATAATTTTACCACCTAACTCATCTTTAAACATTCCAACTACTCTAGCATTACAATCATTTTTTAAGAAATGCCCTTTAGGATAATTGCTTGTATCAAACATTTCAACCACATCTTTCTCCATATCCTTATATAAATCCTCAGTGTCTACTTCAAGAATAAAACTATCTGTATCAGTATAGCACATCCTAACATTCCCACCATATTTTTTTTTAAAATGTTTATAATAAGTTTTTTGCATATGTGTTTTACTGATGTCTAAAATGCTTAATCCTGAGTAAATAGGTTTATTATATTTTAACTTAGTGTTTTTCATATGTACCGCTGTTAGGTTTTCATCGAATATTGTTGTGTGGTCATAGTTTGGTTTTGCTACTAATTTTTTATAATGCTCTTCACTAGAAACCAGTTCTATCGTTAATCTGTTTCTCAGGTTTTCCATAGTTTTGCCAAAAACTGAATTATTCATTAATTTAAAAAAATCTTTTTCGAAATTATTTTTAGCCGCTTTTCTTAGTTCAATGTTTGTATCAATATATGATTTAAGCCATGAGCTTTCCTCAAACTTAATTCCTCGATGTATTTTAGTAATTTTTAAATCTAAATCAACACATGTTTTTAAAGTTTCATGATGAATAATGTAATTTTCTTTATTATTTAAGTTTGGAATAAGTTTTTCTACCTTTTCTATTTTTAAACGTTCAGACGCTAAAGGGAAATCATTATGTAAATTGTGTAATTCTTTAGGATATTCTAAATCTACTTCTAATATACATGGGATTTTTTGCCAAATTTCTAATTCTTTATTTGTCATCCATTTAAAACCATGTGTAGGAAGAGGACGACTCATTGCCCAAGGATAAAGACTGTTTGCATCTATATATAATAAATATTTTGATGGTTTACTAGAGTCATGTAATTCACCCATATACTTATTATTTGCTTTTGCATATCTTTTACTACACATACTAACACCTCCTCTAATACCCTTTTCAACCATTAAAAGCATATCAGGATTAGATAAAAGCTCTAGGTTTACTTTCGTTATTTTTAATGCTGCATCCCATGCTAAACCAGGAGCAGTATAATACCAACTAGGGTCTAAGTCATAGTTTTTACGGCAAACATCTCTAAAGTTCTCAAAAACATCCGCTAAAAGCAATACATCTATTTTATTGTAAAGTTCTAAGTAATCCTTCAACGTTTTCATGTTAAAAGTTTTCCAAACCTTTTGTGCATGGGCATAATCTTCATCACTAATTCCTTCTTTGTTTAAGCTTGAGTAAAATGCTTCTTTAGGTGGTAATTCTTTATCTTTTAGTTTATCAAAGGAATCTAAATACTCATAAGGAAAAACTCCTTTTCTTCTAACCAATGGTAGTTGATTAGCATTAAAATATCTCGATAAAATTTTTAATTGACTTTCTTCTAAGTTACTCGAAAGCTTATCTAAACTAGAACTCATAAACTTAAAACTATCAAGAAATCTAATTTTATGTTTTATATATGGTCCAACCCAAATATCTTTACTAAAACTAATATATTTCTCTTCATTGTTTGGAATACAATCAATCTTCCCTTCAGATTTGCTAAGACATTTAATAAAAAGATGAGCGTCATATCCACTAAGATTATGAAGGTATACAGGTGTGAAGTTAGGATTTTTAGCCTTTAGATTGCATTCATTGTGTGCGGCGCCTCTATATTTACCCGTAAAATGACAATGGTCTCTTACTCTATAATTAGCATGATTAAACTTTCCACCACAAATCCAACAGTGTGTTTGTTTTTTATATTCTATTTCTTCCTCTTCTGTAATTTTAATAGGTTTTGGGTTTTGGTGATATTGTTGATGAATTTCTCGTATATCATCTTTCAACCATTTTATAAAAACTTCCTCAGCATTTTCTCCAACATAACTTCTTTTTATAGGAGCACGCACAGCATCATTAAAGCATTTTATAATATAAACAAAACTACAAGGTACATGCTTTTGGCGTTGTATAGTATAACTTTTTTCTGGGTTTGGTTGGCATGTGTGTATTGGTTCCAAAACACTTTCAAAATCAGCGTATACAACAAAGGGAACCTCAAGTTTTCTAGAATGGTTTTCAAAAGCTAACCAGGTATCTGGTTTTGGCATTTCTAAAGTAATAGGTTCGTGTTCGTTACAGTATTTTTTATGTTTTTCCAAAAGTTCTGTACTACCAAAATGATTTAAACAACGTTCACAAATTTCCATATTTTTAGAGTTATGACTATTAGTTATTTGGCTTCTTACTAATTTAATTAAGTTTTTTATGAGAGCGTAGTGCATGTTTTCCTCATTTTTAATTAAAAGAAGGTTAACATGTTTACTTTTTTTACATTTTGTAAGCCTAAGCGGATAAATATATTCCTGGTACCCATATACGTTTACACTAATTTCAGGATTTTGTTTTTCAAACTTATCGATACCCTTAAACGAAACAGGACTCTCTATTCCATCCATGTTTAAACTACTTTCCTTTTCTTTCAAAGCTTTATCAACTATTTCTGGATGATTGTCTACAGGGTTTAATGCTCTTGAAACACACCATAAAAAGCATTTATCATCTTTATTTTTCATATTGATAACTGCTTTTTTGTTAGCAATCCATTTTGGTAAAGGTAGCCAACCATTAGCTCTTAAAGGAACATAAGTAGCTGTATGTAGTTCTAGTTTTACGATACTTCCAAAAGTCCAACCACTACCTTCTCTTTGGAACTTAGCTAAATTTTCTAAAACTTCATCTATCATTGTATTCAATAAATCCTCTATTTCTTCACTGTTTAAATTTAAATGTTGACTACTATGAAAAGCACGTTCCACGGGACCTTGGTCAATATCTGTCATTAACCACATTTTACACTTAAGTACAAGTTTAACCTTTGTTTGTAAATTATTTTGAAGAGTATTTATAAGAGACGCCCACGTTTCTGCGAAAAATCTTTGCGGGTTATAATTTCTTCTACCCTCTATAACATATTGATTAACAAACTCTCTAAATGCTGAGCGCTCTCTTCTAACCTCAAACGGTTGTCTTGGTGGATAATTCTCTCTAACATTCTGAACAATTTCATTAAAAACTTGCGGTAACTGGTTTTCTTCAACATTACCAGTTAGCCAATTAGTAAAATTATTAATTCTTTGTTGGACTGATTGTGGTATAACATTCGTTACGGCCCTCCCAACATTTGATGCAGCTCTTCTAGCTATATTATAAATTCTGTTAAACCAAGACATTTTATAAAGTAAATATAATTTTCTTATCTTATCATCAAAAAATTTATTATTGAAATTATATATATATTAAATTCTATTAATATATATATAAAATGAATGATAAAATAGAATTTATGAAAAGATATACTAAAGCTGAATTAGTAAAAATATGTGAAACTAAGGTACCTAAAAGATATGGTGATGAAAGAGGTATGAAAAATCGACCTAAATATGAGTTAGTTAAAAGACTTGTTGATAAGGGTATCAGACCAGATTTAAATAAAAAAACAATAAAAAAAACTGGTTGGAGACTTTGGGAACTTAATAAACGTTAATCTTATATTTATCTTTCCAAACCCTTCCATTCCAATTCTCAATCGTTTGTGGACTGCGGTCTATAAATTGACCTGCCTTATAAATTGATGGAAAGGTTTTTATTTCTCCAGTTTCAACATCCTCTAAACTAACTTTCTTAGGATTTTTCATAATAGTTTTTAATCTATCAAACTTAGGGTCTGTGCTTTTTTCTTCTTTAGGTGATTCACTCGGATACAACCCATGTTCTTTCACCAACTCAACTAAACGTTTTTTATCCCAGTATGAGTAGAAATTTATATTATTTTCTTTAAGAATTTTTTTTAAATCTGTAACCTTTATCATTTTTTATATAAGAAAAAAATCTTAATACACTACACTCATTTTATTTCCATCAGACTGGAAGTTAATTAACCTATCACTAATAATGACAGCATATGCCTCTGTATTCGCAGGCACATTGACTCTAAAACTCACTTTGATTTGGATATCAGTGACAGAGTATTTCAATCTCTCACTCTGTTTGGAAACATCAAACAAAAACAAAGGATAAAGGGCTTTATAATCTGAGGGAGTAATGTTAGGGTTTGACACCATTTCATTCATGTTATAAAACTTAGACCTAAATAGAGAAGCGTCCCCATACACTCTACTAAATTGGTTTGAGGCAAAACTGAGATTATAATCAACAGCGGGATATCTAGTAGAATTTAACGTAACATAAATGTTAGTAACGTTTATATGGTCAAATATAGCTGGATTTTGTTGTTGGTCACCGCTTTTACCAGTTTGAAAACCAACAATGATAAAACGTGGCACTTCAGGTGATGATTTGACAGCAAGTCTCCAGGTAAATGATGTTGACTGGGGAACCGCAATAGAGTCACACTGTCTCATTCTATATCCAACCGGTATTTTTTCTTTTTTCTCAATAATTTTATAAAGTTGCATTTTCTCTTCATCTGCAGGTAGCACGTGTGGCATAAACCAAGATACTCTAAGTAAATTAATTCTACCATCAGCAGGAGCAGCAGCAGCTCGAAAGGCCGCATCATTATCATTAATTCTCGTTAATGTGAGAGTTTGCTTCATTCCATACAATATCTTATCATAATCATCACAAAAACCAAATATATGTTTTAATGGAACTCTGAAGCTAAAGTTACCTCTTGGAAGAGGGTCATTAATAATATAATCTCTTCTTACAATAAAACCAGTGTTTCCGGCACCCGCGTTAGCCGCTGTATCTTTATACCACAATTGATTTAACCCTTGTGATTTAGAGAAATCATCCGGATATTTTAACAAACCAAGCATTGTAGTAGCCTGACCAGGATTCAATACAGATTCAATCTCCATACCCGAAAGTTGATACTTAATATTATTAAAAAGATACATGAGACCATTGTTTATTAAAGAAATATTAGTGTTAGCATCATAAACTGCTCCAGTATCACTTCTTACTAATTCGCCTATAATAAGTAAATAACTTTCACTAGGATGAGTAAAAATATCTTGAGTCTCAATGTTAATCCTAATTTCTGTTCCTGGGTTGTTGAGATTGGTACCAGTGATTGGTTCATACTCATGGTGTTCATACTCAGCAATACTATCATCTTTTAAAATTGGTTCAGTTATTTTTAAAATGTCCATTTTATAATAGTGATTATAATTTTTAAATGAAATAAAAATTATAATTGTTCAAACCAAAGCTGGGGAAAAGACTTATTATTATCATTAACAAACACACCTTTAAGTTTAATGCTTTTTGCAGTATCCAGTATAGTTTTAGGATAAACTCTATTACCGTATACAAGTTTTATTTCAGGTATACCCCAATTTTTTAAATATTTATTCACCTTTTCCTCAATCTCTTTCATCTTGGTTACCTTTTCAGGAGATAACTTCACAACAGCTTTTTTATAACTATATTTCGTTTTATTAATTTCAAGGATATCACAATCTTCTATGTTTAAAGAAGCGTCTACTATTTCAATAGTAGCACTATTGTATTTTTCATGATCTACACGATTAAAATTTAATATAGACATTCTTTTTATATAATGAATATAATTTTCTTAACTTATTCATACTGTTTTAATACCCGCTCCACTGTTTAATCTTTTAACTAAGTCTTGAATAGCAATACCACTTCCATCTATAAATGTGCTAATGTTTTGTGTTTCAGGAGTATCATTAGGTTTTGGTGTTGTATTATATTTTTGTAAAATTTGCTTCGATTTTGGTGTTAAAGCTTTCGTAACTAATTTTTTTCCTGCTTCTACAGCTGCACTTTTTCCAACCTCTAAAGCTTTCTTTGCTCCTTCCTTAGCTACACTCTTTCCTACATCAAGGGCAGAAGACGCAATTTGTTTAGCTGCACTACTAGTAAAAAACCTCGCTAAAAAGTTAGCAATACTATCAAAGATTCCGGAACCACCGTATGAATACCTTTTTTTAAATCCGTGTTTCTTAGTGATTATCATTTTTTATAGTATAGACATTAAATTTTTATAAGCGTGTGAATTTAAAACACCTTGTCTTTTTAATTCATCACAAATGCTTACTACCTCATTTCTTACACCTGTATTACCTGCTTCTTTACTTGCCATCAACAGGTCTAGTCTTTCTATTAATGCATTAGGGTCAGATGGGATAACAATTCCTTCTCCATCATACCCTCTTACACTCCTATTAAACCAAAAAGGTCTAAGAATACTACGCCATTTTTCCCCTACAGAAGCTTTAGGGCGTGGATTATCCGGGTCGTTACCATGATGAAGAGCGTTGGTTTTTTCCATTAAATAACGATATTTCCCCATATCCTCCTTTGTATAAATTAATCTTGGGTTTCTAGCAACAATTAACTCCCAAAAACCAGGTGTTCCTGCATATAAATCAGTACCAATAAGAATATTATCACCATTAATTACAACAGTTTTGTTACCAATAACAAATTTACCATTTTCATTACGTATTCCAAATGTATCATCAATTTCGTCACCATGATATGTCGTTAGATACCTTGTTGCAAGTGGTCCAATGTTAACTGCGCCTCTATGTTCTTTTAATTCCTCTTTCTCAATAATTGGTTTTTTTCTAGAGGGATAAGCTTCTATTGTTGGAAATTCTGGTAACTGTTCGATACCTTCTTTAATAGGTTTGAACCCCTCTGTAATCTCCTTTGTTGTAGTTTTTTGTGTTTCTGTAATCTCCTTCGCTGTAGCTTTTTGCGTTTCCGTTATAGGTTTAAAAAACCTTGACAGGTCGGTTTGTAATTCTTGTTCACCTGTTCTCTCTGCTAGTAGATTATCCCGAATCTTCTTTTTCGTTTCGAGATACTCTTTTACAATTAAGTCTCTTTTTGCAGGGTCAGTTATTTTTAGAAATGCCATTTTTAATTAGCAACATATTTTTTTAACGTAGTTTTATCATAGATTTTATCATAGATTTTAATATATAAGAGCATATATAATGCTTTTATATATTTATTCATCATCATTATCTCCTATTTCACATTGACATTTGCATCTAAAACTTGGTAAATTAGGTAACTTAAAAGGTATACTAGACAGTATGTTTGTTTTCGACAAGTCTCCGAAAGGACTCCCTCGCTTCTTGCCTCCCTTTCTCAATCAAACTTTCCTTTTCTTCTGTTGTTACCTTCTTCTTAAATTTACTTCTTATTTCACTCTTCATTTCTTCATATTTATTCATTTCATCCATTATCAACTTAAACTCCTCATCAGATATGTGGTTATCCATCAAAGCTTTTGATACATGATTATCTATAGTATTAAGCTTAGCAGCAGCAAGAGTTTGTATTTTCAAATGCTTTTCAGCTTTAGTAGTAGTTTTCCTAACAAATATTTTACTAACCAATGAAGAAAGACCGATTACACCAGCAGCAGCTTCCAAACCTACAGCAACGGGTGCCGCTGCAACAGTTGAAAGCAAAACAACACCTGCACCACCTAACGCTAATGAAACAACAACCAATGCACCTTCAACATTATCAACTACTTTAGCCATTCTAGCATACTTCTTATTCAATCTCTCCCTTTCATTTATTTCCTTCTTTAGAAAATTTTGTACTTCAGATATTTTTTTAAGTCTATAAGAATGACCATTATCCATTACTTCCATTTCAATAGGTGGGGCGCTTGCGGTACCTGGTTCTTTAGGTAATATAGGATATAATTTATTAGGGTGTTCCTGATTTGTATCTGCCATTTTATTAATATAGTAATTTTTTTTATGATAAATATTTTAGATAGCAGAATAACTCTCCCCCAGGTATTTCGATTGGTTTTTGTGAGAAATTATAAATGTAGACTAAGATATCATTAACATCATTATCAAGATGTATACCATTAGAAATGGTTAAACTATCTTTCCATTTATTACTAATAGATATCACTACAACTCCTCGTGTAGCTATATAACCAAATCCTAACGGAACTCTCATACCATTATTAGGAGGAATCTTGATAGTTACTTGTGAGTATATTTTCCATTTTAGAGAATCTTGCTTTAAGGGAGGATATCTTACTCCATGTAAATGAGGTTTCCAAAATATAGTTTTATGTTGGGTAGTTATATTAGGTTTTATACCAAATTTATGTATATCCATTTTTATTTATTGTAAATAATATTTATAATATAGCTCCTAGGATAGGGATATTAGCAAATGGACTATTAGGCCCAAGTAAAAGTCCTTTTCCATCATACATTTTTCCTCCTTGCTTTAAATACAACCCATCACCAACGGAAGCTAATCCTTTACCTTTGTATGGTTTTAAGTATAATCCACTTCCATCAGTTTCAACTTGACAAACACATCCTCCTTTTTTAAGGTAAAGACCTGACCCCATAGCTTTTTGAACACCTGTTTGAGCTAATCCAGAAAGAGCACCAACACCTAAAGCTGGTAAAACGGTTTTTGCAAGCATCGGTAAAGCTCTAGCAGCTAACCCAGCTAACATTCCGAGGAAACCTCCCTCTATTTTCATGTTATGTTTAAGTTGTTTTGTAGTCATTCTAATAGTTATACCCACACCATCCTCATAGGCTTTAGCCATTTTCTTTGCTTGTGAATTGGTAATTGCTAAAACATCATTACCTTGTAAATCTTCATGACCTAAACGAATACTTACTGGACAACTAGCTTTAACAGCATGTTGAAGTTTTTGCTTTTGCCCTTCAGATATATTTACTTTAACATTAGTGTAACTTGTCATTTTATATACGAGTATTTTTTTATTTAGCTCATCTCGCTTCTCTAATATGAAACCTAATCGTTAAATTTTCACCTCTAAGATTTAGTAAATTACCATCTTGGTCCGTAATATCTACATTTAGGTTATGTATTTGATCTAACGTTATTGGTAAGTATACTAAATTAACTGGTGACTCAATTATCTTATATCCAGGTGCAACATTTGGGAAAAAGGAGTAAATAGTGTTTTTTGTTGAACCATTAACGTAACTTCCTGAAATAATATCTATGTTAACGAGCAAACTATTTATGCTAAGAATGTTCACTACATTCTCTGACTCGTGAAATCCTTGCGTATATTTAGCTCGAGTAAATCCTAATACTTTAGCGATGGAACCTGGTTGATTAAAATCTACTTGATAACCATCATCAATAATAAGAACAGACTTTAGGGTATTAGTGTTCGCAGAAAAGTTAATAGGATACTCTTCATTAACTCTATCGTAATGGCTATTTTTTCTCATTTCCTGACGAATCGTATCATTAATGTCAACGAGGTCATAACTTCCTTCAGGTATTTTTATTTTAATCCATGTGGTGCCATTGTCTGGAGAATAAACGAATGTGTTGTTCGTTTCATCAATGTTTGGAAAAGAGTAGTAAGTTTCAAGGTTTACCATAGCTATTTCATATACTTTATCCTTTTCCAGTTGAATTGGAGGATTAAACCTTGTTCTAAAACGTGTTTTGTTGGCGCTTACTATGATTTGAAATGATGTTTTGTTGCTCGTATTTTTTACAATTTGTTCTAAAAGTTTTTCCATTTTATAATATTTAAATATTTTTTATACCGACTTAGGTATGTAGAAGTTATCAAAACCGTTTCTATACTTTCCATCATGTTTTTTACTGGTTAAGTCAATAATAGCAAAACCATGTGGTCTTTCCCATGCCTTTTGACAAAACTTTCTAAACTCATCCTTAGACATATCTTCACCTATGTGGTCGCTATAAATATGATTAAGGTTTTTTAGGTCTTGTCGGAAAAGGCAAATAAAATTAGCGTTTTCTCTAATAGTTTGTCTAGGTAGTCTAAAATAATTCTGTGAGAGGTAAAAGCAGTCAACATTACTATGCCTTCCTCGAATGTAGTAACACTCACATTTATTTTGCTTTTCTAAAAGTAAATCATCGAAAATCATTAAATTTTTATTTCCTGAGTTTAACTCTCTCGGGTCAGGTACATCACTAGCATTTTCAAAGAAGTTGCAATTTATATCCGATTTGTTTTTAATCGTTTTAACCCATTCTTCAACTAAAGCTGTTGGTGGAATGTTTGTTTCTTGTATGTCATCACGCATGTTAAACAATCTTAAGATACATTCTTTTGGTAGTTTTTCTTCAAAAGCCTTTTTTAGTATTCGGTATTCCGGTTGAAAAAGGCTTTTTCCAAAAACACTCAAATCGTTATAGTCAAGCCAATCTGGTCTGAGTAAAAGGTTTAACAATAAAGTAGTTTTACCACATCCTGTATAATTAAACCCCTAATACTTTTTGGTAAAAGGGAGTGATTAAATCTCTTTGATACTACTTCATTCCATGATAAGTTTATAATATCCATTTTTATTTAAATACTTTTATTTTTTATATATAAAATAAGATGTATTGCGTTAAATGTAAAAAACATACTGATACGAATGATATAAAATATTCTGTTTCTAAAAATGGAAGAAATATGATGCAGGGTAAATGTGTTATTTGTGGAATAACTAAATCACAATTTATAAAAAAAAAACTACCGGGAGTAGTATATTAAATAAATTTATAAATAATTTGCCCGTTGAAATGCATCTTCCAGGGCACAATTTTACAGGGCCAGGTACCAAACTAAATAAAAGACTCAATCCAGATTTAACACCGAAGGAGTGGAGTAAACCTATAAACCGTGTTGATAAAGCCGCTTATCATCATGATGTTTGCTATCTTCAACACAATGATACTGCTACAAGAAACGCAGTGTGTGATAAGAATATGTTAACGGAGTTAGAAGGTATTTACAATCCTAGTATTAGAGAAAAAATGGAAAGAGGTTTGGTAAGTAGACTCATTGGAACGAAAATGAAATTTGGAATGGGAGTAAAAAAAAAAATTTAGCGGAAGAATTACATAAACCCATAAGAAGAAAATTTAAGAAAAGGAGAGTTAGAGTAAACGGTATAGATAGGATATGGGCTGCGGATTTAGTAGACATGCAAGCATTTTCTAAGTTTAATCGTGGTGTTAAATACCTTCTCGCTGTCATTGATATCTTTTCTAAATATGGATATCTGGTGCCATTAAAAGATAAAACAGGAAAATCTGTTGCTATAGCATTAAAAAATATTTTTAAGGAGAGAAAACCAGAAAAAATGTGGGTGGATAAGGGTAAAGAGTTTTACAACAAAGATGTAAAAGACTTGGTTGAATTATATTCTACTGAAAATGAGGAAAAATCTAGTGTGGTTGAGAGATGGATTAGAACAATGAAAGAAAAAATGTGGAAGTATTTTTCCGCTAACTCTACAAACGTTTACATCAATGTGTTACCGGATTTGGTTAAAAAATATAATAACACAAGACATTCATCTATTAAGATGACACCGGTAGACGCTAGTAAAAAAGAAAATGAAACGAGAGTTTGGAGAAATCTTTACCCCAATCATTTAGAAATAAAAGACTTTAATCCTAAGTTTTCCGTTGGAGATAAAGTAAGGATAACTAAAAAGAAAAAGACTTTTGAAAAAGGTTATACAACAAGATGGACTGAGGAGGTTTTTACAGTTTCTGAAGTAAAACTTACATCACCTATAACATATAAAATTAAAGATTTTAATGGAGAAGAAATACAAGGTACCTTTTATGAACCTGAACTGCAAAAAACCAGTCAAGAGCTGTATAGGATAGAAAAGGTTATTAAAAAAGGAAAAAAGAAATCTCTTGTAAAGTGGAAAGGTTATCCTGAAGAATTTAATTCATGGGTTGACAATAAAGATATTAGAAATATTTAACTATAAAAAAATGCCAAATATTTCGATTGAAAACGTAATTTTACCGAATAAACCGTTGAACAATTTCGAATTAGAGGGTGCCGTTAAAAGATTAAAGATTCCTTATTTTAGAGGAGTTTTTTTACTAGATACATTACCGAGAAAACCGAGTAAAAAAGAATGTGGTATAGTAAACTTTGATAAAAGTGATGGGCCTGGTACACATTGGGTCGCTTGGTATAAAAATGGTAAAACTAAAATTTATTTTGATAGTTATGGCATACAACCACCTATTGAAATTCGAGATTATTTAAAAAGTCCAATACAGTACAATACTGACCAATTACAACAAGCTGGGCAAGTATTTTGCGGTCATTTATGTTTGTACATTCTAAAAGAGTTATCTAGAGGTAACCAGTTCCAAAATGTTTTAAATAAACTTTTTTAGTACTATATAAAAAAATGCCTGTTGACAAATTCGGAAGAATGAAAGATGATGGTGAAACAAGCGGTGATGGTGTGTCACTCGCTTACATAAATAATAATTTTTTACGTAAAGATGGAACAACTGTTGTTACTGGGTCTATAGACATGAATGGTAATACATTAACGAGGATTAGTAATCCAGTAAATCCTCAAGATGCAGCAACTAAGGCTTATGTTGACGCTAACTCAGGGTTGTTGGATGAAAACGGAGGATACCACGTTACTGGATATTTAAATATGGGTTTTAATCCGATAAGAAATGTTAAGGACCCAAAAGAACCGGGTGAAGCTGCTACTAAAAATTATGTGGATAATGTTGATAGAGCCTTTGTTTATAAAGACGGAAGGTGGTATGAGGCAGATGATGCAATCTCAATGGGAGGGCGAGTAATTAATAATCTCGGAATCCCCACTAGACACGACCAAGCCTCTAATAAGTTTTACGTGGATACCGCTATTGAGGCAGCTACCGCAGGTGAAAAAGCTTTAACAAAAAAACAAGATGGTTCCTATTCAATAGATGGTGGAATAGATATGAATGGTAACTCAATTACTGGTTTACCTAATCCAGTATCCCGTGACTCTGCTGTCAATAAAAATTATGTCGATAATGGGGGAGCCATTATAAAAAATCCGGATGGGAGTTTCATGGCGGTGACTGACATAGACCTTCAAGGTTTTTCTATAAAAAACGCGGCAACCCCAGTAGAAGAGAGAGATTTAGTGACAAAATCCTATGTGGATAGAAAAGTATCTCTTCCTTCTCTCATAGGTCCTAAACCTATTATAACTGTGTGGGCTGAAGAAAATGGACCATTAGGGGTTGATAATTATGAGTTTTCATTTGGTAATGGTAATTCAGGTAAAAAGCATGGTTTAGGGGGTTATTGTATGACTGCTCCAGGTAGAATTATAAGAGGAAGTTTAACGGTTGTTAAAGATAATGCTAATGCACAGGACGAAGAGATAAAAGTTAATATATCGATAAACGGAAATGAACAGGTTGATTACTCTATTATTAAAAAATTAGATGAAACTTGTAGTTGTGTAGTTTTTCCTAGGGCGTTGGAGGTAAAACAATGTGACATCGTAAACTTTATTTCGAGAACAGATAGTCGTAATGTAACGCACGCTTATATATCTATTTTGATAGAATTAGACTTGTAAATATATATAATATATTACAAAAAAATATATTATATATTTATTTTACAAAATTCTTTTAATGTAAGATTCTGTTCTACACATGATACATATATTAGTTGTAAACTTATTACATTTTTCACAGATTGGTATATGACCACAATTACAATATAGTACATTAGGTTTAACTTCATTACATATAACGCAAGATTCTAAATAAAAAGTTTTTGAACCATTTAATCCTTTTAGACAAGATACTATAATTTGTGAAAATTTGTCAGATAAAACCATATATTCATTCCTTTCATCTTCTGCGGGCACAAATTCAAGATCATACTGGGTTTCTGTAGGAATTATTTCTCTAAATTCTATAAATGGAGATAGTTTATGAAAATCTTCTTCAATCACATTTAATCCTTCAGGAGTTAATTCTTCTTCATAAGACATATTTTCTATTAGCTTATGATACCTATGTAAATAATTTGCATAATCATATTCATTATAAACCCCTCCCCAAAATATACCTACTCTTCTTTTTGCCGGTGATGTATTGTTATAAAGTCCAAATTGCATTCTTAAATTAAATCCATGTTCTTTTTTTAATTCTGCGCTAAAACAATAATATATAACTGCTTTTGCATTTTGTAAAGTTTTAACATAATCATTACCGTAAATTCCAGGGATATATACGTTTCTTTCTCGGTGGTTATAAACAGGTATTTCATTATATTTAGATTGGATATGTTCTTCTAATTTATTTAATTCATCAGAGGTAAGCCAATTTAGTACTTTTGCTTTAGGTGGTATTGTATCAAGTACATCGTAAAAAACTTCATTTGTATGTAAGGCGCTCATCTTGAATTATTTTATGACTTAAAATTTAAAAAATTCAAAAAAAATTTCTCTTTTAACAAAAGATTATGTTCTACATATGGGGCATCTACTTAAGGGGTGTATTTTATCACATTCCTCACATATACATAGATGTCCACAATTAATGAATGTTATATTAGGTTTATTAATGGTACATATACAACATTTTTTTTCTAAAAATAATTTTTGTTTTTTTGGTTTTCTTCTAAATTCTTCTGGAGGCATCACAGGTTTAACTTGCATAGTTAATTTAAAAGGTAAATTAGTAAATTCTATAAATGGTGAGTAATATGAATGGTATTCTTCATATATACCTAAATTACTTGGTTTATAACTGTCATTATTGCAAGATAAATTAATAATATCATGTTCATAATAAGATAAATAAGTTTTATTTCCTAAGTAAATGTTAAGCCAATATGTACCCTTCATGTAATAATATGGTTTAGTTCTATTATCCATAATACCAATTAGCATTTCAGTAAAAGGAATTGTACAATTAGATCTTATTACTTCATATAGTTTTTTACTATAATGATAATAAATTACTGCTTTTGCATCAATTAAAGCGTGATTATAACATTCCTCACATATATTAGGAAAATATACTTTATTACGTATATCATCATAAACAGGTTTTTTAGTAATATGCTTATCATAAATATGCATTTCTAAGTAACCAATAGTTGTTTTCTGCAACAATTTTCTTTTATTATATAATGCGTTTCCTTTATATTTTTGAGAAAGTCTTTTACTTTCTTTACGAGCCTCTTCAATAGTTAACCATTTAGTAACAGTGTAATCATTTCCATCATCAATAATATAATCAGGTTTTTCTAATTCATGTAAAAATCTATCTAGCACACCCATCTTGAATTATTTTATGACTTAAAATTTAAAAAAATCAAAAAAAATTTTTTTCCATTTTTGAATTTATGGTCCCTCATGCATGGGCTTATCTTGCGTCGACACATGGGGGGCACATATATATTAGTTGGTGTGTTGACTTATCTATTAATTGATGCGTTGGTTAGTGGATAAATTGATGTGTTGGTTAGTGGATGTGTTGGTTAATCGATGCGTTGGTTAGGGGATAAATTGATGTGATGGTTAGGGGATGCGTTGGTTAGGGGGTAAATTGATGTGTTGGTTAGGGGATGATGAAATTTATTTTCTTTAGAATTATGAGGAAATAGATTTTTCATACAAAATCATATGGGCAAATTGGCACATTTTACTTTTTTTGGCTAAATTTTTATAAAAATGCCTAGGATGCCCATTTTCCTATCTACTATTGTGAGAAAAGGTGACATCGCTCATTAAGCAAAAGCGTTACCAAATAGAAATCGGCGCCACACAGTCTGGAGTATTCGGAACAAAACATTTTCTCTTTTTTGTTCGGTCAAAACCAACTTTAAATGGATGCTTTCTTACATGCTGAATCTGTAACATTTCGTGTGCATAAAACCATGTACATTTACTCTAACGGTTTTGAGCAGTATTCAAAATTAATATATGTGCTATAATTGAGTTTTATTTCTCCTTCTTCCCCACTTTTTCTTTTTTTCAATCGTAGGAAGAGGAAATTATACAAATTAAAACCATCAAACCACACACACAATTATAATTTTTAAATTCTGACTTAATTACCCCATCAAGATATAACCAGCAGCTATTTACCAACGAGAAAATTCTAGATTTTTTTTCCAGTGGAAAGCATTTGCAGACGACAAATGTGGCACATAATGAAACTTGCTTTTGAAAGGGTAGAAAACATTGTGGGAAAATGAGAAATTACCGATCACAAAGATTTTGTCACCATTCCAACGTGTGTTAAGCGAAATTTCCCTGTCATATGGTCTCACGAACTGAGTTCGCTGACGAAATAGAATTCAATGAAAGCTGACGTCACTGGGAAATGACGGCACTGAAACCTTGGTAAAACGTGCAGTTTGGTGCATAATCTTGATGATGTCACTGCAATAGATATTCGACGTATTTTTATTAAAACATGGATTTAAACAACTTCAAGGTAAGTAACTGTGTATTATAATAATTTGTTGGCAAAAGTAAATGACCATTAGTTGGCTCAAACGACCATTAGGATTATCCTTTTAACGTTATGCACAATGTACGAGTTTCGACACTTCACAGTTTGCTTACCTGACAAACGGATTGCTCGTTTTAACCCCCGTGTATTTATTTTAGAATGACATCAATAATAACGATAATACATGTAACTATATTCATTTGTTTTCAAAGAATAATCCATTCTTTCAGTTTTAATGACAACCATGAAGGGAAACTAGTAATAATATGGTGCAGACTACTCAGTTTGTTTGTCTTCTGGGCGGCTCGTATCGATCGATCGACGCCGCCATTTTGGATGTTGTGTTGAAAGTGTAGTTATGTATACGGGGCTCCGAAAGCGAAAATGCTTTTACGTGGAGTTTGCCAGTGTACATGATACATATGTTCAGGGCATATTATCCAATCAGATCACGAGAAATTTCCTTGCAGTATAATAATAAAGTCTAGTCGTTGCTCGATACATTAAAGTCTACAAGTAACTGTTTACGGTAAATTCTACAAGTAATTGTATACATTTAAGTCTACAAAAAGTTTGATATAATAGAGTTTACCAGTTGCTTGGTACATTGATATCTACTAGTAGCTTGATACATTGAAGTACACAAGCTGTATATGTTAAGATATAAAAGTACATTGAAGTATACAGGTAAGTTGATACCTGTAAGTCTAAAAGTGACTGTAAAGTCTGAAGTCTACAAGAAGGTTGGTATAAGGAAGTTGTTAACAAACGTTCACGCCGAGAAATTATTCTAGTCAAGAAATACATGACTTGAATAATTAACCTTAATGTGACCTTCCCGAGGCTCGTCAAATAACACGACAGTGAGACGAAAATGCATGATATATAATTTATCTCTCAGTTATCTGAGAATTTCTAATTAAATATTGACAACTAATATTCAGATCATCATTAACGTGGTTTTGTTTCTATTTTCCAGGGCTGTATGGTTTGACGATAATCATATCCTGGCTGGAGTGAGTACTGTATTTATTACCCATTAAAATACAGTTACTAATGTTTACCCCGCAAAACACGTAGGAAATTTTTTTTCATACTTTTGAGAAAAAGCGAGAGTTTACTTTGCGTAATATAGTGTAATATAGTTTTATTGTTTGTGTATTTCTCTGTGGCTTTTGTTAAGTTTCAAACATTCTATACAGTGAAAGATTGAGCTCTCTCTCTCTCTCTCTCTCTCTCTCTCTCTCTCTCTCTCTCTCTCTCTATATATATATATATATATATATATATATATAGTCGAGCCGCGTTAATCCGGGCTCCAAATTTCCGGAAATCTCAAGATCCGGAAAGAAACATCAGGGAACGAATATTTTCTGTACAAATTTTACTTTTTATTCCGGAAATCCGCGTTCCGGAACCGGAACGGAAAAATCGGGAACGAAGGGTTAAAAAACAATGTAACTCTTTACCAGATAAACCGGACGTGGCCTGACTGTGTATCACACAATTTCCCCGGTACATGATTTTGGACTGGTCCATAGTATGCATTTGTAACACGAGTATCAGTCTAGTATCAATTATTTCAGATGGTTTTCACACATTTGAAAACAAACGTCTTAATTAGAGGTTGTTTGGGAAAAGTGTTAATAGACTTACACGTGCCATCGTTAAGTGTCAGTTTGACAGATTATCAATATCTTTTCAGATCAAAGATCAGACCAGATATTCTGTCTACAGACTGATCTTGATCTACACAGGCCGCATCTTTTCTGGCTCTTTGATGCTATACAAGCAATTTCTCCTTTTTTCGTAATGTTTTCAAAGGTCACCTTCTGCAGAAGTGTGAAACTGTGACTGTGAGGGAAATGGCTTAAGTCGTAACTGTGTTCTCCCTCTTAGAAAAATAGATCTAAAATAAAAATAAAAAAATACGCAACCTCGTATTCCTTTTCTTTATTTATCAGTAATCCATTTATATTTAACACCAAAGCATTAATTATCGTATGCATTTTTTTTGTTTTGGCTGCAAGCGATTTTTATATGAAAACAGCCAAACTTTTTTTTGTGCCGACTACACAAAACACGTGACATGACAACCCAGGTGTTCAAGTAACAACCTTTACTAGATGCAAAAAAGCATTAGCAGGTGATGTAAAGCAGGCATGATATTAGCTTATTGTGTGGTCATTTTGTATTGACTGGCAGTCTGCTTGTAGTAGGGTGTAAATTTCTTGGAGCAAAACAGTTGTAAATATGTACAACAAACGTTTGCACTACAACCCTCTCGCTTCGAATGATTTGCGCATTACATCAGACCCATGATCTTAAGCCTTGGTCACACCGATGTAACGGACGAGTAACGGATAAAAAATCATTTTATCCGTTCGTGTCCGTTCATATCTGTTTTATGTCCGTTTCTTATCCGGTGAATCCGCTACTTGTCCGGCGATGTCCGTTCCGTCCGGTGGGAAGTTTTGAGCACGTTCAAAACTTTCCACCGGACAAAACGGACAGAGACATGCAAATGATAGACTTTGGATGCATCTGACAATTTATACCCTCGGCATGTCACGTGACCAGTACGTTCCTCGTACGTTGGTGTTCGGTACATTTCCGTTCATCGTACGTTTTGTCCGGTTCTCATGCGTTGCACTTCCGTTTTATCCGGTACAAGTCCCTTACTCGTACGGTGATATCCGTTAATAGACCGTTTATTATCTTGTACATATCCGTTAAAAGTGCGTTTTTTCCGTTACATGTGCGGTACTCGTGCGGTCATTGTGTGGCTTCCTCGCTCCACACACCGACCGCGTGAGCCTCGAGCGGCAGAGGAGATGAATTTTGTCACCGGATAACCAAATTCTGCATGTTTTTGTCCGTTTTCCCCCCGTTACATATCCGTTAGCCGGTCTGACCAAGCCTTTAATTTTAACTTTTTACCACATGACAAAAAGAGAAATGACTGGTCTAAATGCAAAGTATTTGCAGAAGACAATTTAAATGTAGTTAAAATGACAGAATTTGTCTTTAATTGCGTAGAAAACATTATTGGAAAAGGAGAAAATGCTGGTTACCATCACTTTCTCCTTTTCCAACAATGTTTTTGAAAGGCCTTTTCCTCAGGGTCTTTTAAACTCGACATTGTGTGGTAAAGGGTTAACACTTGTGTACCCGCAACAGGCGTGAAATCGTTGACAGATGGCTTGTTTTACATTTTTGGTTATTCAAAATTACTCTGCCGATTGCAAGATGGCGGACGGTGTGGATAGACATCAGACTAAACAGAACGCGCTGTCTGATCTTGGATCTACACCATCCACAGCTGAACTATGACTTAACTCGTATCGGAAAGCAACTTCTTGTGGGCCAAAAGTGGTAAGAAAATACTTAAAACGTGTAGATTATTTCAAAACTGAAAACACGCCGAATCTGTTGATCAGCTACAGTTATGATCCCGTCACCGGTTGTAAAAATAGAACAAAATTTTGTCGAATATTACCCTTATTATTTCGGACGCACATTCCATACAAGTCTCGAGAAATTGAAAAATCAACAGTAATACTGTAATAAAAAGAAATTGTACTTGTGTTTCGCCCCCCCCCCCCCCCCCGTTTTCGTGGCGTTTTTAAAAGTCATAATGTGCCGAGCTTTACAAGCTCACCCGGTTTGTACAAAAGGTATACATGTACATGTGTATGCAATAAGGTATATGGGGAAATTCGTGTACAAAAACACATTAAAAAAATGGCAAAATGCAAATTTATGACATTTTATTCTATTATATATCTGAACAATCATAGGAAAAATACAGAGAAGTGCTTGTGTAAATCATACGCTATTGTAATTTCTACGATGCACAGTGTCCCTTATCAACATAGAAGTTGTGGCGATCCCAGTTCACTGGTCCGGAAATACGGCTTATCCGGAAACATTTGCAGATGCGTCCGGATAAACGAGGTTCGATTATATATATGTGTGTGTGTGTGTGTGTGTGTGTGTGTGTGGTCCTGGCAAAAGGGGTTTAGTGCATCTTCGCACTGCATTATACAAAGTGAGTTGTCGAATAATGTGAATCCATTTTTGTCTAAAATCCGGCTGAATAATGTGGTAGACTGGTCCTTTGACAAAGAAAATTTATCAGTAGTGAAAAGTACGACCCATGTCAGTCTCCGCGGACTGCCCTCGCTGATATGAGTCAATACTTTTTGCATGAAATGCATGAAGCAAGAAACCAGCGGTTGCAAAGACCGTCAGGTATAATCTCGTATTTGCCTTCGTTCGCACTTCTCCATATTTTAGGTATTTTGACAAAAGCAGAACACTTTAAAAAAATGAAATGTCATCGACTGGAAGCATCTTTTTTCACATTTGGAGCGAGAAAAGGTTAAATCCCTTGATTATTTACCTGACATTAAATTTCCAGACTGGTCCAAATTGAAAGCATTTGCAGACAACAAATAAATATGACTCGAGTAAGGGGAATCGTCATGTGAAAGAGTACAAAACATTGTTTGAAAAGGAGAAGATGCTGGTTATCAGCATTTTCTCCTTTCCCCCAATGTTTTCTGAAGCCGTTTTTCACTCGGTCGTTGAACCACTAGAATTTTTGTAAAGGGTCACAGGGCCATAGAAGATCTTTTATGAAATAAAGCAAAATTTGCGAAAGAGTATTTAAAGACAGTACATCGTTACAGACGATTTTTTATGTACTGATTTTTATAGAAAAAAACTTAAAAGCCTGCATACCACTTAAAGGGTGCTTATACACTCCAAACGACTCACAAAGCACGTGACTTACCCTAAGAAATGTTAAAAAATGACCGCTTTTATCATGTGAACTTTAACTTTTCACACCATTTAAGAGTATGGAAATTATTATGGATCTCTCAACGTGTTACAGCAGTCTGTAAAAGTTCCAGTTGTTGGCAGAAAAAAAAGTTTAAACCTAGAACGAAAGTTGCCAACGTTTGGTGTGAATTGAATTTGTCTGCATTTTGACTCCCGAATTGTTTACATTTGGCAGCTAGCGTGCCTTTATATTGTTCTTAAAGCTTTGACAAAATCTTAGATTTCTCCATTTGACGATCTGTCAATAACATCAAAAAGGCTCCCTTGTATCTTTATGTTGGCTTTTTTTTTTTTTTATCCTTATACAAAAGTTGAAATCTGATTACATCTGCAAACTTTCATATCCCATAGACATAAAACATGTTTAAATCACTTGATGAAATAGATATGGTTTTCGTTGTCTATTGGTAAGGGTTAGGGTTAACGTTAGATCAAAACAAAAATGATAAAGCAAATAAAATGTATAGACCGAAATACTGCAAGCCATCTTCAATGTTTTACGAGACGACAGCATTTTTTTTTACTTCAGGGTCATATCAAACTCAAGCTCGTTTGGTTATGACTTTTTCTTTTAATTTCGATAGGGAGCAGCAATTATTTTAAACTTTTTGTACTTCAGCTAAAAACCACGTTAGATTATTTTCAATCAGGTTTGGCTTTATAACAGTTTTTTTTTTTTAAATAGGGATATTCAAAATCTGTTGTTTTTTTTCTTTTTGCTCACGGCACGCCTCTGATATAAATCTACTCTGTCAGTAACATAAAGATGAGTCCTGTATCACAACCTAAGGGTTAATTCTGACCAACAATGGCAAACCATTATCGTTAAACAATTTATAAATCATTTGTCTTAAGATAATATCAGACCACGCGTTTTTCCCTTTTAGAAATTTAAGTGTGATTGGCCCAATGATTTTAGTCTTAATTTAATTCAGTGAGAAACACTATTTCTCCGGTAACAGTAGAAATAAGAAATCAATCCATCGATGTATTGATTGATGTATTGATTGATGGATGGATGGATGGATCGATCGATCTCGATCGATTGATCTGGATTGATTGTCGTAGACGATGCCTGGCTAATTTGTGTGTATGCTTTTTACTATATGGAACATACATGTAACAGAAAATAAAACTGATTTTCTTTACGCCGTTTTTCAACGTAAATAACCTGTTGGTTTCTCCATCAGCAAACAATTTTAAGTCTTGATAGAAAAAATAAAAATGTCTTACAATTCAAACTTTTAGCTATAATCTAAATAGAATGTGACTTTTTAATCTAAGATTTAGTCGGAAGAGAAAAAAAAGACGAAAATTTACTAGTATTAGTCTATAAAGCTTTTAGAATACATGACTATTCCTGGACAGTGTAGATCACATTATCTGTCGTGTAATCTTTATCTACATTGTCTGCAAAAAAATATATGAGGTATCGAATGATGGCATCGTTTCAGCTAGAAGTATGAAGGAGTTGGGTGTCATCGAAAAAACAATATAGTCCTGCTAAAATAGATGTTACATAAATTAGTCGACGGTTCTAATGAATATCGACCATATAGGTTTTAGTAAAGATCTTGTGAACTATTTCTCTTTGGACCTAAATACTTCCTTTATCTTCACCTTTAACGAGAATGAATGATTTACAAGGCGGCAAAATTTAAGACTTATGCATACCGAATGTGTACCCAGGCGACAAATTAAATCTGGCTCAAATAAAGGTGTTCGTCTTCAAATGGTAGAAAACATTGTCGCACAAGGAAGAATTGGCTTGATACCAGCATTTTCTCCTTCCTCCACATTTTCCAAACGCTTTCTTCTAAAAGGTCATGAAAGAACAGTATACTTTTGTCAAGGGTTAAGTCTAACTAATTTGACATATTAAATTCAATAATCTTAGGTGATGATACGTGAATAGTCTCACAGGCGCGTCAGTACTTTGATTTTAATCAACAATAAATCCTAATGGCAACAGGATAATGCGTTTTGCTCTTGAACATAATAAAAATAATAATTGGCCTGCAACACGCGAAAAGGGACATTCGGACATTTGCGTAATTTGTCGTCCCGGATTAGCCTGCGCGGTCCGCGACAACAACTTTCCGATCGTCTGTGATTTTCTGTTTCACGCAAGTCTACTGTAGGACAAAATCTAATGTTGACGTAAAGTGCCGTCTCGGATTAGCCTGCGCGGACTGCGCAGGCTGATCCGAGACGACACTTTACGCCAATGTCCGAAAGCCCCCTTTTCGCATGTTGCAGACCATTATTATTGCACATAATGCGATGTTCATAGGTATGTTGTAATCTGTAAAGATATCTAGATTTTTGTCCTTTGTGTTTCGGACTGTTTGTTTTGTTTCTTTGAATGGTGTTTGATTTTTATCTTTCGGGCGCTTCAGCACTTTGAATCCTTAAAAATGATGGTCTATTTATCTACAACAAAACAATGCTTTTACCCAATGGACATACTGTAAGTGCTGTTGCATGTAAAGATATTAAAGGCCCAGTAAAGGCCAAAATATCAAAGCAGGTGTCATAATACATTTTTTAATTCATAACATTTAAAAGAATGGAAAATATTGTGGACATGACAGTCTGTTAACATGTGGTCGGGCCATATGTTTGTCGCTGGCAAAAAAAAAAAAGAATTTTAAAATCAGTCAAAAAGTAAACAAAAGACACAGCTACAGGCTGGCAGGTTTTAACCAAGTTTTGGAATTAATTTTCTCTGTCAGCAACTAACACTTGGACCGACCGTACAAAGACAGATTGTCATCTTCACAATAATTTCCATACTTTCAAATGGTATGATATAAATTCAAATGCATTTAAACACCCGCTTTGTTTACATTTTGCCTTTATTGTCACTTTAAGATCTCTATCCTCTGCATGAGACTTTGTCTTGTTTCTTTGTTTGTTTGGAGGTTGTTGTCCACTGCTTTAAACACCATCAGGTAGATAAAAATTACATCAAACGTTTATTTTCACACACCACAAAATCTCACTAACTTCAAAACCCATATGACTTTGAAAAGTAAACAGATTGCTAAAATTCTTTTCCTCCCTTTTTAACGATATTTTCAAAAGCCTTTTTTTCCCAACAGGGTGTTCAATATGACGACGGGATCGTTAAATGAAGGGTTAAACCTTTACTAGGGGACAAAATTTTAGACTCTTTTGTATTGAAAGGGGTCCTGTGTGGCTAACTGGAAAAGTAGGACTCTCAACTTGGGGGCCCAGGGTTCGAGCCTCACTGGATCCACTGCGTTTTTCGTGAGAGTGTCACTGGGCAAGACACTTTAGAGCCCTAGCCTAGTTCTGGTAACACCAGGAAATACATGAATATGTAGGCTGTCACCCTGGTATAACTGAACTAATCTTGAAAGCGGCGTAATTCAATCAGTCAATTGATTTTTTTTTCAGACGGCACATTATGCATGGCTAAAAAGCGAAATTCGAATTTAAAAAAAGTAGCTATAGAAAGCGACGTGAGAAAAGGAGAAAATGCTAGTTACAAGCAGTTTTCCCTGCAATATTTACAAAGGCTTTCTTCCAGATCGTTTAACCTCTGGGTTGTGCAGTAAAGGGTTTAAGCTGTCTACTGTTGTAGTCTAATCAGTTAAGTGGCAATCACAGTAGATTAACGACCTGGAGCTATGATTGACCAAGAGTTTAATGATTGGAGATAATCTTGGAAATTTTGCCGAGTGCGGACTGGGCATTCTGACATGGGTCGATACCTTTTGAAGATGCATTATACCACCTTTTCACAGAGCATGACTCATTAAAGAAAGAGCGAATTTTTATTTACCATATAGAAATTCGAATTTTTGTAAACCTGTAACAGTGATATGACTGAAATACTGTTAAAAATAGGCATGAAACACCATTGAAGCAGACGTATACAAAGCAAGTAGTTACGAGTCTTTCATACACGAATTTAATAACACTAACTCTGTTGTTTTCACAGTAATATAAACATTACAAATGTTCTTATCATGCACACGTTTGGGAAAAGCATTTTATGACGTCTTATGTGACGTCATTTTATACTTCTTTTCATGAAAATGAATCCGTTTGTTTTTTTTTAATGGAAATTATCACATGTGTATACAGTGTAGTTTTGAATATTCTGACCGATAATTCGTGAATTATCGTTATGTGATAAAAAGAATCTGATTTTAGTTTTTGTAATAGAATTTTATCAAACTCGTCTACAAGAATGTTTTTAAGCGCGCTGCCATCTCGCTTCATAACATTTCTCAATACTTGTTTAATGAAATTTTACCTCAAATACGAACTCATGTCAGATACTATATATCTTTTTATTCAAAACTAAAACTTTGGAACACACAAGGTGATGGTCATCAGATACGCTTTTAAAAACTGATACATAACTTGAATGAAATTTCCAATCCAAACTGCGAATTCAGAACTCCTTTCACCTTTAAAAAATCTCATCTTTCGGTTAGCGTTGATCTAAGATCACACTGCACATATTGTGAAGTCTGATCTTAATCAATACTGTCCGCAAAAGCTTCACGCATTGCACTTACATGGTGCAGTATAAGATGAATTGGAAAAAGGTCGTATCGCGTTATACTGCAATTCTATTATAACTGGTTGACAGAATGAACTCGCCAGACAGTAAAACAAATCAATTTGTAACTTTATTTGATTGTATACAATCGTTCTGACCCTCGAGACGTTACATTAACTCTTGGTGCGCCTGTCATGACTTTAGGTACATTTGTTGTCAGTGTAGATCAAGATCAGACTGCACAAAGACTACTATGTGATATTTATCTTCACTATCAAGTTAGCTTAGAACTTCCGGATAAAAGCAACTTGAAATTCCATTTGTTAAAGTCTTCGCCTACGACAAATTTACTCTTTATCTGACGACCAATATTAGGACACGTCTACTTTGAAAGCACTTACAAACAACAAACTAACATCAATGCAGCTAAAATTATGTAATATGTCTTTGAAAGAATAATTAACAATGTAGGAGAGCGAGAAACTGGTGGTTAGCAGCATTTTCTCCTTTTTTTACTTTGTACCTCTTTCCAAGCGTCGATGAAAAACAAGGGATTGTTTTGTAAAGGGTGAAACGGTTCGCGTAGGACAAATTAATCGCCGAGAATTGTGTGGGGAATTCTAGACTCGGAGAATGGTTGCGTAAAGACGGGTACTATACCAGATATATTTTTCTAAATCTTTCTGAGAATGGATTCGTAAAGGTTTGTTTTAGATTTAGTTTTCTGTTTAGGATTGTTTATCGTATTGCATGACTAGGCCTATTTTGGTTCAGTTCATTACAGAGAAGTTGACAAGATCGGACTGCACAGTAGTGAAGGCGGATCTTGGTCAACTCCCCAAGCAAAATACCTTTATCAAATGTCGAAATATTTACGGCATATGTGGCTGTATTTTTCTGCTCTGTTCCATTTACTCATCAAGTTTTGTTTGTTTGTTTGTTCCTTTGTTTATTCGTTTTTTTCTGCTTTGTTTGATTAAATGGGATTTTCCCCCATTTCTAACACTTTTTTGGTTATATCACGAAGACAGATGACTTATCGATGTTAATTTTCTGGGTGTCACCAAAAGTGGACTTCGACTCTGTAAAAGGTGCCTTGCCAAAGGGACACTATCGCTTGTCTGGTCACGAAGTTTTCTTTAGTGATGCACTGCAGAGCAGAAGACTTGTACTGGTAAAATCTTGAAAAAAAAATGTATAAACGAGCAATTGACGTAACATAACTGAAATACTAAAATCATTCTTCTTCTAGTCTTCTACTTCTTCTGCTGAGCCCCGGTAGCTCAGTCGGTAGCGTGCAGGACTTGAGAACAGGGGTCATGGGTTCGATCCTTTGCTCGGCAAATTTCGTTCCGAGGGTTGATGATAGTCATTGCGACAGGATTAATTTCTCTTCCCACCGCTGACCATTGTTTCGATGATGGTGATGTGGGAAAGTAGCCGGTGGCTTGGAAAGAAATTGTGCGGAGTACTGGTAAAAGAGACTCTAAGAAAGCTTGGATAGGTGCACTGGCTGCCGCGATATAACTGAAATAATGTTGAAAACGGCGTTAAACACCATACTATACAATATATAATTCTTCTTCTTCTACTTCTCCGCCTACTTCTTCTTCTTCTTTTTTTTTTTTTTTTTTCCTTTTTTCTTCTTCTTCTTCTTTTCTTCTTCTTCTTCTTGTCCTCTGCCTCTTTCTTCTTCTTATTCTTCTCCTCCTCCTCTTCTTCTTCTTCTCCTTTTCATTCTTCTTCTTCTTCTTTGTTTATAACCCACATTCCACCAAATTCATATGTATGCCTATCACCTATAGAACGTTAGAAGCCGAACCTGTAATTTGTATTTCTGTATTTCTATTATAAAACAGATGTTGACGCCTGACTTTGCATGGAATCGAAACATTATTTCTTCATTAGTTATTTACCCCAGGGAAATAATCTCCATTTCAAAAACAAATAAACTGCATTTCCATCAGGCCGTGAAACTGAATTATAGTCAAGAAGCGCATTCATCTTTTCCCTTAACACTTTATAAAACAATCCCTTGTTTCAACGTTCCTGAGATAAGGGGCTTTTGAAAATATTGTTGGAAAAACAAGAAAATGCTGGTAACCGGCATTTTCTCCTATTCCCAAAATGTTTTCTATCCTTTTAGAGACAAATCCCGTTATTTTAGCCTCCTTTCATGTTTCGGTTGTAAATATTTTCAGTTTCGACTTGTCAGATATTTACTTTAATATCTCTCTTTCCTGTCGCGATACCTTCCTCTTCTAAAATTTTCAAGCACGCAGCAGTACATGTAACCCGTTGAACTCATTATTCTACATTTGAAGTGAACAGCTGCACTCAGTAAAAGTGAAATATGGGATGGGAGAGGTAAATTGCTGTTAACGTGCGATTTCTCCCTCTCGTCCCAACACCACTATAGTAGTACATCTAAGCACCAAACCATAAAGTATATCAACACGTTCTGATTACAGATATAGAATATATTACATCGGTAAACATCGACGTTTTCGCAAAAGCTATTCGGCCAGTCTCGACAGCTTCCGTCTTTTAATATGAGAGTTAGGGGCCGTAGGCTCACTAACTCATCGGTAAATATCGTGTAACATCGACATTTTCGTAAAGGCTATTCGGCCAATTTCGTCTGTGAAATTCGTGTGGTAAAAGGGTTAACTTTTAAAGTGCAAAATATATTTACTCGACCTCTTTCGACGGCATAAACAATTCACTGAGACTCAGGAAGATTTTTGAATAATGGGCCTGACTAAGCAATCGGACGTAACAGATCCAAGATCAAGCCGTACGTTCTGTGCATTCCGATCTTGATCTACTCTGTCCGCAAAACCCTCCATTTTTCGTCTATGGTGCTTTGTTTGATTTTCGCCGCTGCCGCTGAAAGGGTTAAAATTAATGTTTATTACGATGTGGAAATAGGAGCTTGTTGGCAAACATCCAATATCCTGTTTTCACGATGTTTATAAAAAGTTGTCAAATGTAAATTCGTAAAAATATAATTCCTATAAGAAAGAAGGAAAGGTTCGACAGATCCGTCAAAATAAATTAACCCTTATCCTGTTGAATAAGTGAAATGAAACTTTCAAGCCGATAGTAAAGAACCGAATTTTGCTATTTTTAAGGGTATTTTTTGGGGAAAGGTATTTCCTTATCGGACAGTGTAGATCCAAGATCAGACTGCACGTTCTATGCAGTCTGATCTTGATCAACACTGACCACAAAAGGTAGGTGAGTCGCGCTTAGCAGCGTACGGTTAAGGGACGGAATTGGGCCACAACAGCATGTAAATATCGACACGGATTCGGATGTTTGTTTCTATTGTTCTCTCTGACACAGTACAGTCTACATGTAAACCGCGAAGGCATTAAGCACAAATCTAGTCGTTGAATATCTATAGACAAGAAAAAATAAAATTAGGTTGCCTTATATGGAAAGTGAAGAACAAGATCAAACTGCGCGGAATGTGTAGTTCGATCATAGATCTTCACTGTCCACGATTTTGTGAAGTATTCTGTCGAAAACACTCTCGACGTTGCAATGTTTTGTTCTCCTTTCCTGATTGGGTAAGTCCATTTTATTAATAAGCCACGCTCTTTGAAAAGATTTAATGCGTTAGCAAAAAGTATTGACTCGGATGAGCCTACGCAATCTGCGCAGGCTGACCTGGTCGAAACTTTGTGCTTTTGGTAAATTTTCATCATGTCCAAGGACCATTCTACTTCAGTCGGTTGTCTGACAAAATGGATTTTATGGATGCACGAATATGTGATGACTTGCTAGGTATAATGTATTTCAGAGATGCATTAAACCTCCTTTTGCTAGAGGATTGTTCATTTATTTACCGCCATTATGTGTTAACTATCAGGTATAGGTGAGATAACACAGTTCACTGTATCTTTGTGACCTAGAACATTATATTAAACTACATAAGTTTTGTGAAGGAGACAGTAGGATTGAAAGGTATGGATAAATGCAGGGAGGGAGGCACGGAGGGGATGTATGGATGAACGGACAGACGGACAGGTGGGTGGCCAGACGGATCATTTTGGTGTAGGAAAATGCAGTGACTAAAATGCAAGACATAAAAAGTTAGAACTAACCCTTTCTGATCTGACTATGTCATGGAAAAAAAATTTGGACGTCTGCTCTTTTTTCCCCGCACTGTTTTCTTTTTTTTTTAGTGTGTCTACTTTCTCGATAATAGATCAGAACTTTTAGTCCGTGTAAGGACTCGTTTTCAACATGTAATATGATCAAATCTTAATGGAGACAGTAACCGCCTATGATAGTATTTTATCCATATGTCCGAATACTGTGTCTCATAGAAGTTATCTTAATACATACAACCAGCACGCCCATTTTATGCAGCATACGTGATAAAGTAATTGAAAGATCTAAATGTAAAACATATGGCTGCTACAGACACTTTACTAAGGTCACGAGTCAGATACGCTGACCACTGAGCTACCCGGCCAGGCTACGTGTGACTAAAGCATTTCATTGATTTCATGACATTTTCTGATCACCTGACTTATGAATTGAGATTTTACAAATCTTTTGTTTGAAAGAAATTTTTACTAACATTATCCCTAATTTTACTTACAAAATCACTAATTCAAGTGACAAAATCCATAATTTTGGTACAAAATCGCTAACTTAGTGACCAAACCCTTATTTTAGAAACATAACCCCAGTTTTAGTTACAGAATCTCTAATTTCGGTGACAAAATTCCTAATTTTAATAACAAAATCCTGACGTTGTCGCCATAGGTAGACTCTGTGTTGAAGAGTCTTCAGTCGATAAAAAAAAATTATCAGCTCGCAAATATGGAATAAGATTTCGGTAGTAAATTATCCGAAAGATATATATAGGATCTGACATGAGTTTGCGTTGAGATAAAATTTTATTAAACGAGTCTAGGGAAAATGTTATTAAGCGAGCCTTTGGCGAGCTTAATAATATTTTTTCGAGTTTAATAATTTTTTTTATTTCATACGCCAACGAATGTCAGATTCTTTTTATCACATAACGATATTTTACAAATCATAGATAAGAAGATGCAAAACCATCTATAGATGAACCCGTGGTAACATCCATAAAGTCCATTTACTTCTATGAAATACGTACAAAATGACGTCAAAAATGACGTCACACAATAGTGATATTAAACGTGTATGAGATAAGAAAATTTGTAATGGGTATATTACATTGAAAACAAGGAAGGTTATGTGATAAAATTAAGTATTAAGGGATACGCTACAACGAGGGTCGGCGATGTTTGTCAGAATAAATTTGTGTCATGCTCTGTGAAAAAGGGGCTTAATAGTAGTATAGGACGGGATAATATGTATCTGACGAGCCCGGTCAGATACGTATTATCCCGTCCTGTAGAGCCCTACGTTACCTACCCTACAGAGAATTTGTCCCAGTTTGCCTACCCTGAAAGAATTTACATTATATCACTTTTACAAAAAATGTCCAAAAAATACCCAGTTTGCCTACCCTGATACCCGGAGTTTCTATACTCAGAATTCAAGATGGCGGACGTTTTGGAGGCAAACTGGGTACAAATCCCTCTCAGGCTAGAACCCGGGGTCGAGTAAACGATAAAGTCCGAGAATCCGCATGAAAATGTTACTATAAATAGAACATTTATTTCGCAATAAAAGGCTAAGTATTGTCCACCGAGGGGAGCCCAGCCTAACCATTGAGTTGGACTTAGACTTTTTTCTGCATCTATGAATGATTTCTTCTCTCTAAAAGCCTGAGTACTGAGTACTGAGTTGTACTTAGACTTTTTTTTCTGAGTTTTTTACTCTATGGAGTGTGGTTCTTTGGAGTGTAACTCTTCTAAAAGAAAGAAGTTTGACAATTTGAAGAAATGACAATTTGAAGAAAGATAGAACTTTCGTGGTAGATGGTTAGTCCTGAAAAGGACTGTTGGGTTAGCTCTGAAAAGAGCTGTGACAATTTGAAGATAGAACTTTCGTCTGACAACTTGAAGAAATGACAATTTGAAGATAGAACTTTCGTCTGACAACTTGAAGATAGAACTTTCGTCTGACAATTTGAAGAAATGACAATTTGAAGAAAGATAGAACTTACGTCTGACAATTTGAAGAAAGATAGAACTTTCGTGGTAGATGGTTAGCCCTGAAAAGGGCTGTTGGGTGGTCCTAAAAGGACCTGCTTTGGAGGTTGTGTTTTTAAGCACAACCTCCAACCTTTCTGCAGGCTGGGCAGCTACTCGCCGCCCGCCTCTTCAATCTCTTCAGCTGTTGGCTGTCCAGCTCGAACTTTAACGAGAACGGTGCCTCGTTGTCGTCGTCCCAACTTTCAGATTGTGGCACAGTGAACTCCTTCTTCTTTTCCTTCTTCTTTACTGATAGTTGAGCGAGCTCCCAAAAATCCATATCTTTAAGCCAACACTCCATATCGACTCAAAGAAAATGAACGATGTGCGGGAAATAACGCTGGGTTTTATAGCTTTTCAGACGGATTGAACTAGTTGACCCATGACGTCATTTTCTCCTATGTTTTTCCCGCGTCGGCGTTTCATGCTGTTTTGGCTCCAAATTAATGTTGTCCAATCAGAATTATCGTTGTATTTCTAATACTAAATGTTTTATTGTTGACCAATCTATAGTTTTGTTACATTTTCTTGTTCGGGTTAGAAAAAACTAGAGTTTGACTATCCTATGACTTTTTTTTGATTATGAGTCTTCTGACAAAATGAAAAAAGATAGAACTTTCATTGAAGATGGTTAGCCCTGAAAAGGGCTGTTTTTGTGCAGAATACACTCTTTATCCTCCCCTCTTTCTTTCGACTGATTCCATTTTATCTAGCATTTGCATCAGATGCTCAATTTCATACCTGATATATCTGAAACGTTCTCTTTCTTCTAACCAGAAGAGCAATGAGAGAAAAAATGTCAATCCAAACATTATGGGATACTGACCCAGCTTTTACGATAGTTAATGGTGAATGAGAAAAATTAATCAGAGTTTAGTGTTTTATATGTGTAATGGGTCACTTTTTAGGCTTTTTTTGATTTTATCCCTATATCACTGAGTTGGACTTAGTTTTTTTCTGCATCTATGAATGATTTTTTCTCTCTAAAAGCCTGAACACTGAGTTGGACTTAGTTTTTTCTGTATCTATGGACGATTTCTCTCTCTAAAAAAGCCTGATCACTGAGTTGAACTTAGTTTTTTTCTGCATCTATGAATGATTGCTTTATTGTTTTCTTCTATCCACTACTTGACCTTTAAGTGGTTTCTCTCTCTAAAAGCCTGAGCACTGAGTTGGACCTAGACTTTTTTTCTGAGTTTTTTACTCTCTGGAGTGTAACTCTTTGGAGTGTAACTCTTCTAAAAGAAAGAAGTTTGACAATTTGAAGAAAGATAGAACTTTCGTGGTAAATGGTTAGCCCTGAAAAGGGCTGTTTTTTAGAGAAGGACTGATTTTTTGAAAATGTTTATTCAGTATCAGCATCAGTCGATTCGCTGTCTGACTCACTCCTTTCAGCGGCGATTTGCGCGCGGAAAAGACGGTCTACCTGCTCAGTTTTTGAAATAACATACTGAAAATACATTTCAAACATGCCCTCAATAATGAGTTCCTTCATCCGAAGGTTATAACAGAACACCCTGTTATTAGCAAGCTCAGCCCTCTCGTAACGCTTTCTTACTTCAACTAAGCGCTGTTGAAGTAAAACGATTTGCCTCCTCGCTCTTGTTAATTTTCGCTCGGCATCCATCCAAGTGAAGAGGAGTGATGGTCTTGAAGCCATTGCGAAAAATGAAATGTATGGAAAATAAATCGCGGATATTTATAGCTTTTCAGACGGATTGAACTAGTTGACCCATGACGTCATTTTCTCCTATGTTTTTCCCGCGTTGGCGTTTCATGCTGTTTTGGCTCCAAATTAATGTTGTCCAATCAGAATCACCGTTTTATTTCTAATACTAAATGTTTTATTGTTGACCAACCCGTGGTTTTGTTACATTTTCTTGTTCGGGTTAGAAAAAAAACTAGAGTTTGACTATTCTATGACTTTTTTTGATTGTAAATCTTTTGAGTTTTTGACAATTTTGAAGAAATGACAATTTGAAAAAAGATAGAACTTTCGTGGTAGATGGGTAGCTGTTTTGTTTTGGAGGCTGTGTTTTTTCGTCTCACGTTGTTTTTCCACTTTAATGACAGCACCCGAAATTCGCTTGACAAATGGGGCATGCTTCAACTCTTTTTCTGATTACCATTGCTCCATTATCGAAAGTAATCTTCCTCCCAAATTCGATATTAACCAAAATGACATCCGGTGTTGTCTTTAAAAATAGTTGAACTAATCTTTCGCCGAGATCTTTGTATGGCTGTGTTATACGTTGTAGTTGGTTTTGTTCCTCCTCTCCTACGAAATGAGTGTTTAGTTGTAATAACTGTTGACCTGCATTTAGATATTCTTGGAGAGCCTCACGTAGTTGATGATTTATCTCCTCCATATTGATATTGTTTCCGAATATTGATACTGCTTTCGAAGTGATCGTTAGCTGAGAGTCAAAGAAATGGTGATTGTATGAAAATATCGCTGGGCTTTATACGTTTACAGAGGATTGAAAATTTTTAAAGAGCACGGACCTGGACGAAAGCACATACATTTTTTTCCCATGCTACGTTTCATGCTAATATAGCAAAAATGTAGACAGATCAAGTCTTGGGGAAAAAACAGAATAAAGAGCTCTATTGTTTTTTGAACTTTTATTTATTGAACAGAACTAAACAATGAAACATTTTTTTTTGCAATGCATCATAAAAATTTTCTTGACAATGAAAAAAATTTCTTGACAATGAAAAAATTCACAAGGAAACATTTTTTTACAATACAGCATAAAAAACATTTTCTTAACAATGAAAAAATTCACACTGAAATATTTTTTACAATACAGCATAAAAAAACATTTTCTTGACAATGAAAAAAATCACACTGAAATATTTTTTTACAATGAATTATTCACAATGAAAAAAATCACACTGAAATATTTTTTTCACAATGAATTATTTACAATGAATTATTCGCAATGAATTTTTACAATGCAAATTCGCAAATACCACGAGTTTCACATTTGTCTTCATATTCCGTAATGTCTTTATGCAATTGGTCATACCCCAAAAACATCGTATACTCACTGTCCATATCGTCGAAATCTCGTAGTCCTATGAATGGAGCAACATGTCTATAAGCGTCTTTTGTTGAAAGAGCTGAATTCACTACTTCTTTTGTAACATCTCTATCAAATAGAATATACCCTGATATGGTTTCCATTGTTTCTCCGTAGGAATGAACAGATCCTTTTTTGTAGCGTAAGTAAAAGTCAAATAGAACTGATTTTGTTTTCAGAACGTTAAGAAAACTTTCTTCTGTTGTTCCTATGATAAAAAATGTCCATCGACTTGTGGATCGAAACAGTTTACTAATAACATTGTCTTTCAAACAGCTATCTGCTAAATAAGTCTTGAGTTCGAGATCCAAGCCCGCATCGTCCACCATCATCGCAATAAAGTTGATTATACCATACACTTTGTAGGACTTTTCTCCTTTTGCAATCCACTTAAACATTTTTTCGATCCAAATTTTCACACAGAAAAATTTAATGTTAACATGTGTTCGTTCATCAAGTGTATGCTGTCGAACAAATTCTCCATAATTTTTTTCACGTAGATCTATTGGTAACGGTAACATGATTGTTATTTTTTGACCAACGGCTAATATTTTTCCCGACTTACTTTGACTGATTGCTACACAACAATGTGATATAGAATTATTTTCTCAAACTTTTATTACCATTTACAATAACTCTCTTGGTATATACAGAGCGAAACGTTTTTGTTTGTGGTTCACTGGTAACCGTTCTATCTCTGTGTCTTTTAATTCTAAATCATACTGAATTTTGATTTCTATTGTGAGATCCAAAGGACATTTTGAATATGTATCGAAATTCACCATCTGTTTTGTCTTGTAATCCAGAGTAATCCCCTTTACTTTACATTTGCTTATCTCTTCTCCATCTTTTGTTTTCATTTTGTAAGCATAATTCTTAGGCCCAAGCCCTCTGAATTGAGTAATTTTACAAGCAGGCTCTTCATCAGTCCATTTTCCTAGCCGGCTGCTAATAATAGGAGGGTTCCATAATTCAGGGTCGTGAATGTACATACAACTATCTGTATCGAAATACAGAACTCTATCTTTTAACTTTTCAAGAACGCTGTACAATTCCAACCTTGCACTACAGAAGAACTCGTTTCGTTATCGCTGTCATGGTTCAACTTACTTTGGTAAGGCTGAATATAACATCGATGAGAAAAGTTAACAATTCTCTTACAGATATGACACCTTTTCTCTCCAATGCAAATATGATTTTTCTTTCTGACAAGATATTGTACACCACATTTCGAACAGAGTTTCACTAATTCACAAATGGATTTCTTTTCTTTACCTTGAACAATTTTGTGATTTCCAAAGCATTCAGCACTAAAAAATCGTCTACGACAATCACTGCAAACATATTCTTTTGATTCTGATGGACATTTTCCTTTGCGGTAACAACCTTTGCAGATAATTGAACAAGCATGACTTTCCCGGTGAAAGTAACCCACATCACAGAACTCACAATAATATCCACAACTAAAAAAACCTTTGATAGATTTAATGTAGTCATAATGGTTTTGATGAAAGTACAAATGTATGATTTTAGTCTCGTCTTTTACTTCTGTATGTTTAAATATTTTTTCCACTTTTGAATGCTGTTGATGAACTTTAATGACATAGCCTTTTTCATACAAGAATGTTTCAATTTTTTTGTATTCATCAATTCCTACAGGCTGTGTTGGTGAAACTCCAGCTTCATTCAACAATTTCTCAGCTTCAGTCTTTTGAAGAGTGTGGTTTGAACGAGAAATACGAGCCCATTTTCTATTCCATGCTCCGGTGTTTTCACGTTCACTGTAGCAAAATCCCACAACAACAGCTCTTGCAAAACATAGTTGGTCATGATTGCCAATTTGAATAATGGATTTTTTCTTCTGGGCAAAAACCTTTGAATCTAATTCTGATGATCCATATTTTCCGCCACCACTTGGAGGTATTGTATGTGTAATGTCAAATGTCATTAATCCATCGTTCAAGACGAAATCTGTATTCGATTGTAAAACTCGTTCAATTTCATTCAACATAGTTTCACCTTGCAACTGTTCTGTAGTTAAAAAAGGAATATGGATTCCCATTTCCAACGAAGGATGATTAATGGTAATTCTAATCATGTCCGTCGGGTTAGCATTTAACTTTCGAATGATTTCATGGGTAACATCGTCAAATAATCCAAGTAGTCTCTGAGGTGATAATTCTTCAAATTTCTTAAAACTCACCGTCACCACATGTGATTCTGTTCTAAATTTTCTTGACTTCTTATTACCCCTTTCTGTTAAATCATATAGACTTTTCATGTCTAAGCTAGAGTTGATACTTTCATCGTCACTGTCACTTTCTTCTTTCAACGGTCTAGTTTTTTTTTCTTTTTTGTTGGTGGAAATACCTCATCGTCACTTTCGCTGTCTGAATAGGTTATTATTCTTTTTCTTTTACCCATCGTTTTAGCTCTGAGTGAAAAGACAATAATGCAGAAAGTGAGAAAAAACTAACAATTTATATAACCTCTCCGTTGCAACAGTGCATAAATAGAGACGACTGTTGTGAAAATCTAATCATTCTTCTGCTCAATCTCAGACAGTACAGATGATAAAAGAATATGAGCGAATTCAAGCTGCAAAATACAACACCGTTTAGAAAGAGGGTGCATCTGTATGTTAATCCATACAACCACGATTATGAGGTCAGCAATCTTCCGTCAAAGTATCATGTTAATCATATCGGAAACTACGTGGGA
Organism: Hippopus hippopus; assembly: GCA_946811185.2. Taxonomy (NCBI): domain Eukaryota; kingdom Metazoa; phylum Mollusca; class Bivalvia; order Cardiida; family Cardiidae; genus Hippopus; species Hippopus hippopus. The sequence continues at coordinate 35,439,810 of OX328108.1, read as the reverse complement.
TCATTTTTATCCCACCAACATTTAGAAGAAAAAGATGTTTACCGTACTATCACCTACAGAGCTATGGATCAAGCGACAGCCGACAAACGATATGGGGTGAATGGTGAGAGAATAAATATTTGTTTTAGGTGCAACGAAGTAGGACATTGGTCCAGAAATTGTTCAAAAAAAGAAAATCAGACAGGAAGATTTGTTTTTGTCTACGTGAACCCACACAGTCATGACATCGAATTTTCACCAACGTTTTACAACGGTACCGGTCTCCAACATATGAAATTCGTCGGCACACTATATTCATTCTACAACGAAAATACATGGAAAACAAGCTCACTACAGACTACAATATCATCGGTTAAAAATCAGACCGTAGACATGCAGTCCGACACAACGGATATCAGCGAATCAGAAATCTGCAAAATAACAGAACAGGTAGACAAAAAAATATCTACAAGCGATAATCTGCACAAACAACAATCTTCGGACCTAAAAAACAACGAATTTTCTACAGAACCGGGTTGTTCGTACGGAGAGGAAAAACAGCAAAACAAGGAAAAGAAGAAAAAACGAGTAACAAAGAACTGTTTCTTTTACAAATCAACAAAGCACGAGGGTAAAATCTATCCAGATATAGTATTAAAAACCAATGAAAGGGGAAGAAAACGTAAAATCAAATGTGAATCTGACATTCCGAAGAAAAAAAGAAAACATACTGAGTGAAAAAAGATTTCAACACAATATTGAATTTAAACAAAAAAGACTGACTTGATTTTTTTCATTCATTTTTTGTCTTTACAGTTCATTCATTTTTGTCTTTACAGTTCATGACTTGATTTTTTTCATTGTACATAAGTTCTTTTGAAAATAAAAAACATGAAAATAATTACTTCTTACTTTTGACTTTTTTCTAGTTTTGACTGTAAGTCTTTTAAGTTTTTGACAATTTTTGAAGAAAGAAAGATCTTTTCTTGGAGATGGTTAGCCCTGAAAAGGGCTTTTTAAAAGGATTTCACGACAACATCGAGCTCTACGACTCCTCCGCCCGATCCGCTGGGGTGATTTCACACCCACAGTGTTCACAGCAAGTCGATGAACCTTCATCATCATCGTAAAATTCTTCATCTGTATCTGGACAGTTATGTTTCTGTCCAAGATACTCAAGTATGGCAAAACATTTCCCACACTCTATCTGGCATCTGCTTGCGCAGTGAGGACACACAAGAATTCGAACCATCCTGGAACAAATATGTTTTTATGTAAAAGATTGGCGGATTTTATAGCTTTACAGGAGGATTGAACTAGTTGACCCATGACGTCATTTTCTCCTATGTTTTTTCCCGCGTCGGCGTTTCATTAACATTGTGCAATCAAATCGATGGTTATATCGGTGTTTTTTCACCACTCCTAATTCAGTGTCACACAGTACAATCCTGGTGTTTCCCGCCAGGTCCGCGCTCTTAAATTTTCAATCCTCTGTAAACGTATAAAACACAGCGTTATTTTATACAATCATCATTTCTTTGACTCTCAGCTAACGATCACTTCGAAAGCGGTATCAATATTCGGAAGCAGTTTCAATATGAAGCACAACTTAGATGAAATCAACTTGGACGATTTCCCACCAGTGGAAAACAATGGAGACATTCTTTCATCAGTTATAAATTCGACAATTATCAATCCACCGACGGTGTTGGACAACATTTGTGAAGAGATGAAACAGTTAAATTCAATACAAGATACCATGATGACTCGGATCTTAGAACAACTGGAGACTTTAAACAGGCATTTGGAGGAAATTAAAACTTTAAACACTAACACCGAGCAGCTCAGTAAAAATATCGAGGTACTACGCCAACAGGGTCAGTGCATTTCAACAGTTCCTGTGAAGATCCCTGTGGAGTTTGACTTTGATAAAACCAATCTTCACAAGTTAGTGGACTCTATCGTAAGTGTTGTGAAGAAAAATCAACCAAAGAAAAAACAACCAGAGGAAAAACAACCAAGAAAAACAACAAAACGGAAATCTGAGGAAAACGATAGTCATCTCCACAAGAAACAGCGAGTTGATCAAAAGTCAACTACACCAATAATGACAGGCCAGGGCAAATACGGGAAAAACATTGATAATCACGTTGATTTCAAGATCCCGAAAAAGCCAAAGACAGAGGAAAAACAACCAAGAAAAACAACAAAACGGAAATCTGAGGAAGATGATAGTCATCTCCACAAGAAACAGCGAGTTGATCAAAAGTCAACTACACCAATAATGACAGGCCAGGGCAAATACGGGAAAAACATTGATAATCACGTTGATTTTAAGATCCCGAAAAAGCCAAAGAAAAGCTGTCGGTAGAGAAAAAACACAGCCTCCAAAACAGTCCTTTTCAGGGCTAACCCAACAGTTCTTTTCAGAGCTAACCCAACAGTCCTTTTCAGGACTAACCATCTACCACGAAAGTTCTATCTTTCTTCAAATTGTCATTTCTTCAAATTGTCAAACTTCTTTCTTTTAGAAGAGTTACACTCCAAAGAGTTACACCCCAAAGAGCCACACTCCAAAGAGTAAAAAACTCAGAAAAAGACTAAGTCCAACTCAGTGTTCAGTCTTTTAGAGAGAAAAAAATCATTCATAGATGCAGAAAAAAGTCTAAGTCCAACTCAGTGCTCAAGCTTTTAGAAAGAGAAATCATTCATAGATGCAGAAAAAACTAAGTCCAACTCAGTGCTCAGACTTTTTAGAGAGAAACCACTTAAAGGCCAAGTAGTGGATAGAAGTAAACAATAAAGCAATCCTAATAGCATATGGGTAAAAAAAACTAAGTCCAACTCAGTGCTCAGGCTTTTAGAGAGAGAAATCATCCATAGATGCAGAAAAAACTAAGTTCAACTCAGTGGTCAGGCATTTAAAAAGAGAAATCATCCATAGATGCAGAAAAAACTAAGTTCAACTCAGTGCTCAGGCTTTTAGAGAGAAAAAAATCATTCATAGGTGAAGAAAAAACTAAGTCCAACTCAGTGATATAGGGATAAAATCAAAAAAAGCCTAAAAAAGTGATCCATTACACATATAAAACAGTAAACTCTTGATTAATTTTTTCTCATTCACCATTAACTTTTCGTAAAAGCTGAGTCAGTATCCCACAATGTTTGGATTGACATTTTTTCTCTCATTGCTCTTCTGGTTAGAAGAAAGAGAACGTTTCAAATATATCAGGTATGAAATTGTCCATCTAATAAAAAATGCTAGATACTCTTCTGGTTAGAAAAAAGAGAACGTTTCAAATATATCAGGTATGAAATTGACCATCTAATAAAAATGCTAAATAGAATGGAAACAATGAAACAGAAAGAGAGCAGGTTAAAAAATGTATTCTGCACAAAAACAGCCCCTTTCAGGGCTAACCATCTTCAATGAAAGTTCTATCTTTTTTTCAAATTGTCAGAAGACTCATAATCAAAAAAAGTCATAGGATAGTCAAACTCTAGTTTTTTCTAACCCGAACAAGAAAATGTAACAAAACTATAGATTGGTCAACAATAAAACATTTAGTATTAGAAATACAACGATAATTCTGATTGGACAACATTAATTTGGAGCCAAAACAGCATGAAACGCCGACGCGGGAAAAACATAGGAGAAAATGACGTCATGGGTCAACTAGTTCAATCCGTCTGAAAAGCTATAAAACCCAACGTTATTTCCCGCACATCGTTCATTTTCTTTGAGTCGATATGGAGTGTTCGCTTAAAGATATGGATTTTTGGGAGCTCGCTCAACTATCAGTAAAGAAGAAGGAAAAGAAGAAGGAGTTCACTGTGCCACAATCTGAAAGTTGGGACGACGACAACGAGGCACCGTTCTCGTTAAAGTTCGAGCTGGACAGCCAACAGCTGAAGAGATTGAAGAGGCGGGCGGCGAGTAGCTGCCCAGCCTGCAGAAAGGTTGGAGGTTGTGCTTAAAAACACAACCTCCAAAGCAGGTCCTTTTAGGACCACCCAACAGCCCTTTTCAGGGCTAACCATCTACCACGAAAGTTCTATCTTTCTTCAAATTGTCAGACGTAAGTTCTATCTTTCTTCAAATTGTCATTTCTTCAAATTGTCAGACGAAAGTTCTATCTTCGAGTTGTCAGACGAAAGTTCTATCTTCAAATTGTCATTTCTTCAAGTTGTCAGACGAAAGTTCTATCTTCAAATTGTCACAGCTCTTTTCAGAGCTAACCCAACAGTCCTTTTCAGGACTAACCATCTACCACGAAAGTTCTATCTTTCTTCAAATTGTCATTTCTTCAAATTGTCAAACTTCTTTCTTTTAGAAGAGTTACACTCCAAAGAACCACACTCCAGAGAGTAAAAAAACTCAGAAAAAAAGTCTAAGTACAACTCAGTACTCAGTACTCAGGCTTTTAGAGAGAAGAAATCATCCATAGATGCAGAAAAAACTAAGTCCAACTCAATGCTCAGGCTTTTAGAGAGAAAAATCATCCATAGGATGAAAAAACTAAGTCCAACTCAGTGCTCAAGCTTTTAGAGAAAAAATCATCCATAGATGCAGAAAAAAGTCTAAGTCCAACTCAGTGCTCAAGCTTTTAGAGAAAAAATCATTCATAGGATGAAAAAAACTAAGTCCAACTCAATGGTTAGGCTTTTAGAGAGAGAAACCACTTAAAGGTCAAGTAGTGGATAGAAGTAAACAATAAAGCAATCCTAATAGCATATGGGTAAAAAAAACTAAGTCCAACTCAGTGCTCAGGCTTTTAGAGAGAGAAATCATCCATAGGGTGAAAAAAACTAAGTCCAACTCAGTGATCAGGCTTTTAGAGAAAAGAAGATTGACAATAGAAAATGTGTCATTTTTGGTCGACACTTAGCCTTTAATTGCAGAAAAAAAACCAAGTCCAATTCAGTGATGTAGGGACAAATTCCCCCTCAGGGTAGGCAAACTGGGTAGCAACTGGGACAAATTCTCTGTAGGGTAGGTAGCGTAGGGTTCTACAGGACGGGATAATACGTATCTGACCGGGCTCGTCAGATACATATTATCCCGTCCTATACTACTCTTAATGCATCTGCGAAAAGTATCAATCCAGGTCAGCCTGCGCAGTCCGGGCAGGCTGACTTGTGTCGAAACTTTTCTCTATTGGTCAACTTTCTGTATGGCCAAGGCCCAGTCTACCTCAAGATTAAGTCGGTTGTCGCATCTAGAAACGGTATCAATTCATGTTAGTCTATGCAGAGGGCGCAGGCTGATATAGGTTGGAACTTTTTGCTATTGTACAATTTTTGGCAAAGGATCATTCCATCTCATGATTTAGCCGGTAAGATACATTGCGAAGATGCGCTAAACTGCTGTTTAAAGGCCCAGTATAGGCCAAAATATCAAAGCAGGTGTCATAATACATTTGAATGTAAATCATACCATTTAAAAGTATGAAAAATACTGTGAAGATGACAGTCTGTTATTGTGTGGTCGGGCTATTTGTTAGTCACTGGCAGAAAAAGGAATTTTAATATCAGGCAAAAAGTAAACTAAAGATACATCTACCTGGTAGGTTTTAACCTAGTTTCGAAATTAATTTCTCTGTCAGCAACTAACACTAGGACCGACCGTACAATGACAGATTGTCATCTTCACAATAATTTCCAAACTTTTAAATGGTATGATATAAATTTAAATGCATTTAAACACCCGCTTTGTTTACTTTTGGACTTTATTGTCACTTTAAAATACGCCACCCATAAACAAAAGCCTTCCGGTACCCTTCTTATTTACAAGCATGTAACAAACAGACTAAAATGTTTACGGATTGAAAATAAATAGCTTAACCCTTAGTCTGCGAAGTAAGTTAAATGAAAGTTTAAAAACCCCAAATGTTGCCATTTCAAAGTTATTTTTTGGGGGGAAAATATCTCCTTATCGAACAGTGTAGATCAAGATCAGACTGCACGTTCTGTGCAGTCTGATCTTGTTCTTCACTGTTTGCAAAAGGTCAGTGAGTAGCATTAGCAGCCTAAGGTTTAAGCGTGTTAAGTGTTTCTGCCGAATAATTGCCGAGCAATTTGTACAGATTTCGTCAACTACCTATTCATTGGAAGAAAAGGTGAAGGTCGGCCACATGGTTAAGTAATAATGCAATAACCGTCAACCTTTTTGAAAATACTAGAATATCGTTGAATTTGCCTGAAGATATCAGTACGTCTGTATATTTGATTATTTTCGAGATTTATACAGATAAAATCGTTCTACTGAGACAAAGATGTCGTTCCTTTACCACACAGTCCCGAGATTTAACGTTTTTGAGGAAGATACCTTTTTAAAACATCTCTCTATTTTCAAAAGCAAGTCCAACTATATGAGCCACATAAATTTGACATCGGCAAATGCTTTGGAATTGGACACGTCTGAACATTTGGTGCTTTAGAACAGATTTCAGGGAGTGTTTTTAACACGTGTTCAGACAGGTGTTTGGGTCCATACCAGAATTCATGTACATTTCAGCGTTCGTGTCCTTGCAGGCCGCATTGCGACGGCTAATAGATTTCGTATTTTCTTCCTCGACCACTGCAAATAAATCTGATTTCTCTTCAGCCTGTTGCTCTCTCTAAATTACATCACTTCCGTGTGCACAATGCTTTTCTTTTGTAAAAAAAAAACCTGTCACGATATTATAAAACGACGGACTTTTTATTTGCACAAATGATCTTTTCTTTGTACATTTATATATATGGACTTTTTTTTTTAACGGGAAAGGTAGTGCGTAAATACTGTTTCTTAACTTTTTGTGTAATATCTTAATACTAGTCTCTTATAATTCTTCAGTGGAATGGTCGTATACTTTTTACTGGAATAGTTTTTATCATGTGTTTTAACTTTGCTTTGTATACGAATGAGACTATAATAATAAAGATAATACACATAAAAAAAAAAGATTCGAGTCCATTTCAGTCAGTCACTTGTAATTACTTCTTTACCAAATGACAACATCTTGGACTTGTACCAATTGAAAGATTTTGCAGACGACAAATTAAACGTCGCTGACAGTGTGATTTGTGTGTGAAAGAGTTACAGGCATTTGCTCCTTTTTCCAAACTGTTTTCAAAAGCCGTCTCTGTCAGGGTTGTAAAATTTGGGATTATGTGGTAAAAGGTTATTGTCAAATTTTGGACATTTTTCAAATACAAAGCGTTTGCAGACGACAACGTAGATTTAGCTCATATGGTTAAAATTATTCAGAAGTAAAACAGTGTGGGAAATGGAGAAATTTTGGTAACAAGCATTTTTACCTTTTGCAAGAACGTTTTCAAAAGCCTTCTTTCCCAAGATCGTTAAAAGTCGAAATTGGTAAATGGTTATCCAACTTATTTATTTCGTAAGAGTTCAAAACAGCCTGGGGGTAATTAAATTTGTAAACGAAAACTGATCGCATAAGAGAAGACTTTTTGAAAACATTGCACGAAACACGTCATGATATACAGTGTTGAAAGCGACTTTAAATCCCAATAAAATACCATACACAAACAAATTAGTTTTGTTCAGTCAGCCATTAAAACCTGTTTTTGATACAAAATTAACAATTTAAGCTTGCTGAATTCATTCAAAATTATATGAGCCGTGCTCTGTGAAAAGGGGGCTTAAATGCATCTGCAAAAAGCATCAACCCAGGTCAGCCTGCACGGACTGCGCAGGCTGACCTGGGTCGAAGCTTTTAACTATTGGTCAATTTTCTGCATTTCAAAGGACCAGTCTATCTCATCATCCAGTCGGTTGTTGTACAAGATAGAGTTTATGGATCCTTACCTATGTGATGACTTACTTGGTACAAAGCATCGCGGAGATACGTTAAACCCCCCCCCCCTTTTGCCAAAGTATGGCTCAATAATATGAGCCATGCTCTGACAAAAGGGGGCTTAATGCATCTCCGTAATCCATGATACCAAGGAAACCATCACATATTTATGGATCCACAATATCCATTTTTTTAACTACCAACTTAATCATGAGATAGACTGGTCCTTGGGCATACAGAAAATTGACCGATAGCGAAAAGTTTCGGCCCAGGTCAGCCTGCGCGGAGTGCCCAGGCTGACCGTGGTCGATACTTTTCGCATATACATTAAATCCCCTTTTCACAGAGTGTGGCTCACATGTATTCAATTCAAGTTGGTGCGATTTGTCAAGACAAGGTCGGCCTCAATTCAACCGATCAGTGAGACATACAAAAATTACAAATAGAATGTAAACATACAATATAATATTACAGTTATTTGTAAATTGATAATTACGGAAAGGCTACATAAACCTTTTACCCGATGTCAGTCGTTTAGACTCGTCTATTTTATTAACCCTTCTGCTGCTAAGCGCGACTCACTGACCTTTTGTGGTCAGTGCAGATCAAGATGAGACTGCACAAAACGTGCAGTCTGATCTTGGATCTACACTGTCCGATGAGGGGATCATTTTCTCTAAAAAATGAATTCGACATAACATCATTCGGGTTTTTACTGTCGATTTGAAAGTTTCATTTAATTTATTTAGCAGGATAAAGATTAACTGTTTACCAAACGACAAAATTTTGGACGTGTCCGAATCTAAAGCATATGCAGACGAAAAAAAAAGATATGGCTCTAATTATTGATTTTTTATAGAAAGGTAGAAAAAGTTTGGGGAAAACAGAAAATGGTGGCTACCAGCATTTTCTCATTTTCCCTTTATATTTTCAAAAGTCTTCTTCTTCGAGTTCGGATTATATGGTACAGGGTTACATAGTTGATTTGTCCACTGTAAAGGGGATTAAGAGCTTATCTTAAATCTTGGGCAAAAGTCTGTTGGTATAATTTGCTCAAATGGCTGCAATGAATGCTAAAACCAGTTAAAAGTAAAGAGCGAACTGGCAACATTTTACCTAGTTTAAAATTCATTTTTCTGCAAGCGAGAAACACTTGGACCGACCGTACAATAACAGATTGTAATCTTCACAATAACTGCAATACTTCTGAATGGTTTGATTTAAGTTTAAATGCCTTTTATGACCCGCATTGTTTACTGCTGGTCGCTACTGAGCTCTGAACGCCAAACTTGCGACTTCGTACAGCAGGTCAAAGAGTATGGTTTTGTCTTGGGGAAATCAACACAACACGAACAATGTGTCGGCGAGCTTTGGTCTCGATGGAATGTGATTTTTTTTTGCCTAGTCCTTGAAGAAAACGCAAAACTAAGGGACGAATGGATTCATGGAGATACCCCTCTGCCTTCAAATTACCACGGAAAATAAACAGCAGGGGTTTCTGTGAGATGAAGTTTTCCTCCTGCTCTAAAAGATGTGCGTTAGAAGACACAAGCGTCTGAATATCGGTCACCGATACGTCGAGATACACGACATCGGCTACCACTACGGACTAACGGAAATGACCCTCATTGGAAAACAGGATATCTGCTCAGCTTTATCCCCTTAATCGAATATGTTGTCTGCAACACGCCAAACAAGAGCTGTAGGGTGGTGACGACGTTACAGAGGACGTATGACAGGACGTCTCGAGTGTATACCATACTCTCGTAGTCGATTTATAACAGTTCTTCCATTTAATTGCCGTATACCAGGAAAGCTGCAGGTAGTTAAAGGCGCAGTCTGAGAGCGGCTCATGAGGTGCTGTGCGGGCGAATATGGATGTCTTGACGGCCTAACGTCTCACGGGGTTGCCCTGACCGCGGGTTGTCTGACACAATTCATGTGTTCTCGTGGTGTCTCCATGAGGATTGTATAATGTTTCTGTGCACAACAGATCGCCCAGCAACTTCAGCCTATGTTCTTCCTTTTTCAAGCATGACGAGGCACATAAACGTTCAATTTTTTACAGATGTGGCACCTCTCATACGTATTCAAAAATCTAAACATTTTTATTTAATTTCTGACTTTTACTAAGGTACTTAAAAGACTACGATTTACCGGATTGATAACAGATTGATAAGAAATACTAGGAAAGTTAGGGAGCAGAATTGAAGTAACGCCTCCTGGGCTTACATCTGCGGGACTAGAACCTGGTTCTACCGAGAAGACATGGTTATTTTATGATTTGAGTGCAGCTTGTGGCCATATGTCCACCTTCTTTTGGCAACCGTGAGACTGAAGTCTCGTGAAGTCGAGTCAGTCCTCTGTTTCAAGAGAAATGGTTTCTCATAGATAAATGAACAGACGCGTCTTTGTTATTTGATATGTGAAAATAGCATGCGAATTGAAAATTTGTGCAAGCCAATTACACAGCCAATGAACTTCAGAGTTAAATGTCATAGAAGTAGCTCTAGATTTGAAATTAGCCTCGTTTGCCAGCTGTGATAAGACCTAGGTCATAAGGCCTACATGGCGGATGAATAAGGAAGTAGAACACCCAAAAAACACCATAAACCACTCGCAAAACACCCAAACATCTTTCTTAATTAACTCCTAGATCTTTCTTAACCGCATGTAAAACCCTTAGATACACGCTTTTGTGGAAGATAGTCATAAAATAACGATAAATCTTATTTAAAAAAAAGTTGTCAGATGAATGAATTTTTAATAAGTTTGTCCACTGTTTGATTGTTAGATGCAATTTTTAAATACGATCACATTTTATTAGTAGTTTTAGTTTTTGGCTGGGTATTAAATGCACAGGAAATTTTCTTTCGTAAGTATCAATTATGTGACTCCTACTGCGTTGTCACTGTTAAAGGAGGCTTACATGTATCTTCATTTTTTTCCCCACGCTGCTTCGTTCAATTAAATAGAAATGAAAATATGTAAGTCCGTCATTCCTGCATTTTGTATAGAAATTCAGGGTTTACCAACAGGTCTACAGTCCTGCGTGGCTCTGTGGTGCATATGAGAAATTCGTGGTCCGGCGTTTTGATCATCAGTCGACGGGCTGTTTTTTTTTTTTCGGCAGTGTATACAACCCAAGTTTGTTCATATGATGCCCCTGGGGTCAAAACTAGCCCCGCCCTGGGGGTCACAAGTTCAAACATGGGAACAAAAAAGGAAAACTTTAAAATTCTTCTTCTCTGAAACTGGAAGGCGTAGAACTTCGATATTTGGTATGTAGCATCTACTGGTGGACCCTTACCAAGTTTGTTCAAATAAACCCGCTTGGGTCAAAACTGGCCCCGCCCTGGGGGTCACAAGTTCGAACATAGGAGCAAAGACGGAAAACTTTAAAATTCTTCTTCTCTGAAACTGGAAGGCGTAGAGCTTTGATATTTGGTATGTAGTATCTCCTAATGGACCTCTACCAAGTTTGTTCATATGATGCCCCTGGAAACAAAACTGGTCCCTCCTGGGGGGTCACAAGTTCGAACACAGGAACAAAGAAGGAAACTTTAAAATTCTTCTTCTCTGAAACTGGAAGGTTTAGAGCTTTGATATTTAGCATGTAGTATCTCCTAGTAGACTTCTACCAAGTCTGTTTAAATAAACCCGCTGGGGTGAAAACTGGCCCTGCCCCGGGGGTCACAATTTCGTACATAGGAACAAAGAAGGAAAACTTTAAAATTCTTCTTCTTTAAAACTGGAAGGCGTAGAGCTTTGATATTTGGTATGTATTATCTCCTAGTGGACCTTTACTAAGTTTGTTAGCCCACCGGAGCACAATATGTTCAATGAGTTTCGAAAATGAGTCACCTGTGGTCATAAACTAGGTCACTAGATTAGATTAAAGAAATACCTTGTGGGCACTCTAGAGGCCACATTTCTTGCTCATTTGACCTGAAATGTGGTCAGAATGTTTTACTTGATGAAATCTGTGATGACTTTGAATTTGGGTCACTTTGGCTCTTAATCAAGGTCACTAGGTCAAATTAAAGAAATACCTTGTGGGCACTCTAGAGGCCATATTTTTCAACTCAATTGACTTGAAAATTGGTCAGAATGTTTGTCTCGATGAAATCTTGGATGAGTTTGAATTTGGGTCACCTGGGGTCATAAACTAGGTCACTAGGTCATGTTAAAGAAATATATTGTTGGCACTCTAGAGGCCACATTCGTTGCTCAATTGACTTTAAAGTTATTCAGAATGTTTGTCCTGATAAAATTTCACGTGAGTCTGAACTTAGGTCACCTTGGGTCATAAACTAGGTCACAAGGTCAAATTAAAGAAATACTGTGTGGGCACTCTAGAGGCCACATTTATTGCTCAATTGGTTTGAACATTGGTTGAAATGTTTGTCTTGATGAAATCTAGGATGAGTTTAGAATTGGGTCACCTGGAGTCATAATATAGGTCACAAGGTCAAATTTAAGAAATACCTTGCGGGCACTCTGGAGGCCACATTTCATGCTCAATTGACATGAAAATTGGTCAGAATGTTTGTATTGATGAAATATCGAATGAGGTTGAAAGTGAGTTATAAACTAGGTCAGTAGGTCAAATTGAAGACATTTATTTGGGCACTCTAGAGGCCACATCTATTGCTCAGTTGTTCAGAATGTTTGTCTTGATAGACTTTATAATGGATCATGTGGGTTCATAAACTAGATCACTTGGCCAAATTAAAGAAAAATCTTGTGAGCTCTCTGGAGGCCACATTTATTGCTCAATTGACTTGAAAATTACTGAGAATGTTTGTCTTGATAAAATCTAGGATGAGTTAAAAATTGGGTTACCTAGAGTCATAAAGTAGGTCACAAGGTCAACTTACAGAAATTCCGTATGGGCTCTAGAGGCAAAAAATCTTGCTCAATCGATCTGAAAATTGGTCAGCATGTTTGTCTTGATAAAATCTTGGATGAGATCAAAATTGGGTCACATGGGGTCATAAACTAGGTCACTAGGTCAACTTATGGAAATTCCTTGAGGGCGCTTTAGAGGCCACATTTTAAGCTCAATTGACTTGACAATTGGTCAGAGTTTCAATCATGACCCTGGAGTGAAATTTTGCCTATTGACTCAGGTGAGCGATCCAGGGCCATCAGGCCTTCTTGTTTTTGATAATACACTTTATGATCGTTTTTTGGGTCCCGGTTCTGATCAATTTTCAGTCATAACCGCGCGAAGCCGGAGAAACCAACCACAGCCCGTGTCGGTATTTGTACAACTACGCCGTTTCGCGGAAAAATTGCGTCACTGTGGCTAAGACTTATAATAAATATGCGTCGAAAATTTTTGATTTTCATGTCTAGTAAAAACCAAGAAATGCAGCGAAAGTATTTCAAATCAACGAAACTGCGGAAATAGGCTGACTTACCCCCTCTAGAAAATGTTTCAATCTACTTTCAGAGTAAATGTCAGAGCTATCGACTTGTGTATGTACATATTTGCAACCGAACTACAACTGTAAACATGGACCCGTGAACGGTATACATGTATAGGCTAAGGTGATGATACAGGATATTTTTTTCTCTGTCATTCGTTAGAATCTCACATACAATTTTAGCCAACTCTTTTGATGAAAATGATAATACACAAACACTTATGTAAGATCTTTTCCATAATTACCATTTAATAGATGTGAAAACATTGTGGCGAAAGAAGAAATTGCTCGTAAAGAGCAATTTCTCCTTTTGCCACGATGTTTTCAAAAGTGGTCTGCTGCAAGACGAGAAATGAAAAAAATCTAAAGATGCTAAATATAAGAGGGGAGGAAAAGTTTGGTAAAATGAAGAAAACCATTGAAGCGAGTGTATTTTTGTGGTTCTTGAGGCAGAATCTGTCGCAAATGGAGAGGCTGCTCACGGCGAACAATTTCTGCATACATAAACACTTATGTAAGATCCTTTATATATGTAGTTACTATTTAATAAAAGTCAAAACATCGTGCTATTTAATAAAAGTGAAAACATTGTGGCAAAAGGAGAAATTGCTCGTAACAAGCAATTTCTTCTTTTGCCACAATGCTTTCAAAAAGTGTTCAAAAAGACGAGATTTAAAAAAAAAATCCAAAGATGCTAAATGTAAGGGGAAAAATTGGTGAAATGAAGAAAACCATTGAAACGAGTGTATTTTTGTGGTTTTCGTGTCAGTTGGTGTATTTGGTTTGACGGTAACGGATGTACAAATCGATTATTTCTCTACCAGCTGAGCGCCTGAAGACTTTAAGCTAAAGAACATTAGTGTGTGTCTGGATTTTACGTTTAGGACGATTTGAGGTAAACAAAGTTTTTATTTTTTTCAGATAATTATAGACTAGATCTAGATTTTTATCTATTCTTTATTTAACTCTTTACCAAACGAAAACAATAGACGTGTTCAAATTGATAGCATTTTAGACGAAAACTGAAATATCGAACATATTAGGATTTTTTTTCGGAAAGGGTAGAAAAAGATTGTGAGAAAAGAAAATAAGAAAATGCTGGTTACTAGTGTTTTCTCTTTTTCCCATAATGTATTCCAATGACTTCTTCCTCAGGGTCGTTAAAACTTTGTTTAATTTGTAGAACGATTCATTAGACTACAAAATTTTACTGGTGAACACTTGCAGACGACAAATTAGCTTTGACTCAAATGATGGAATTTTCCTTTGAAAGGCTAGAAGATATAGGACAGGGGAAAAATGTCGGTTACCAGCATTTTGTCCATTTTCAATAGTGTTTTCATTAGCTTTCTTCCTCGTGGTCGTTGAAACACAGTACTTTTTGGTTAAGGGAAAATTTTGCTGAATAAAGAACTAACAGAAAAGGCCTGGAGTGTTCTTCAAACTCTTTTGCCCCTAACTCATCGGTAAACATCGACATTTTCTTAAAGACTGTTCGGCCAATCTCGGCAGCTTCCGTCTTTTAATATGAGAGTAAGGGGCCGTAGACTTACTAACTAATGGTAAATATCGTGTGACATCGACGTTTTTGTAAAGGCTATTCTGCCAATCTCGGAAGCTTCCGTTTTTTAATATGAGAGTTAGGGGCCGTAGACCTTAAAAGCATTTGCAGACCACAGTTTTATTGTGTATTGATTTTTTGTTTGTTTGAGATAGGGTAAATAGGATAAAGCATTGTGGAAAAGAAGAAAGTGCTGGTTCTCAGCGTTTTCTCCTTTCCTACCATGTTATCAAAAGATTTTTTTTTTTCCTATGCTCGTTAAATCCCGAGAGTTTGTGATAAAGGGTGAAAAGAAGTGTTCATGTCGTAATCATTCTGGTTCGTTAATTTTATTTTATTTTGTTCATTATCATTTTCAAAATACATGTTAGTTAAAAAAGCAGAAAACATTTGCGCCATGCTCTGGGAAAAGGGGTAGTAACGTATCTCTGTGATACATTGTACAATGCAAGACATCATATAAATATAGATCCATCAAATCCATTTTGTTTAACAACCGAATGAATCTGGGGGTAAAATGGTCCTTAGACATTCAGAAAATTTACCAAAAGCAAAATACGTCGACCCAGGTCAGTGTGCGCCAAGTATGCAGGCTTGACCTGGGTCGATACTTTTTGCAGATGCATTAAACCCCCCTTTCACAGAGCATAGTTCATTTATTATGAGATTCTGCGAAACGATGAAACAATGAGAAAGGAAACAGAAAGAAGAAAGCCTTGATTGTTCTTTTGATACTTTCGCTTAACAAAACGAAAACGGTCCAGGCTCGTCCAAATGAAACTATTTGCACAGAACACCTTTCGTAAATTTATGTAGCGCAAATAATGGGATATACATGTATCTGTGAAAGGTTAGAAACATGTGATAAAATGAGAAAAAGGGTTTTTACTAGAATAAGAACGTTGCAAGTGTTACCACACCCGTATGTTACGACGCATACGTGTTTTGAAACTGCATTTTAGCCCTTTATATCACAATTCCGAGTTTCAACAACCCTGAAAAGGAAGGCTTATGAAAACGTTTTGGGAAAAGGAGAATGTTGGTAACCAGCGTTTTCTTCCTTTTCCACGGTGTTTTCCATACTATCAGAGACAGAAAGCATCATTTGAGCTACAATGATTTTGTCGTCTGCAATTCCTGCAATTTGGTTGAGTCCGAAGTTTTCTCGTCTGGTAAAGGGTTAAGCATATCATTCCGTTGTTGTTTCATCGAAATTGGACTCTATTATGCTGATTAAGATAAGCACTAACTCTTTCCTTACTGTTGACGGCATCAGAAGCTTTTGTGGACAATGTAGATCAAGATCAGACTGCACAGAACGTGCAGTCTGATCTCTGATCTCCACTGACCACTGCTATATTCTAGATTATGACCAGAGCGTTTCTTGATCTTGCAGAGCAAATGTATTTTTTAGCCTTTTAGAAAATGCAATTTATTCATTCAGTGGTGAAAGAGCTAAAAAAGGTTTTAAGCGAAAGGTTATTGTAGTAATGAAAAATCTTAGCCATACTGTGGCAAAAGGGGCATAAATGCATCTGCAGAAATTCAGTCCGCGCAGGCTAATCTGAGTCGAAGTTTTTGCGGTCGCTCAATTTTCTGCATGTCCATATTTTTTTTCATTATAGACCATTCTTCTTTCAGATCAAGTTGGTTGTTAGACGAAATGGATTTTTTGACCCATTACTATCTGAAGACTTGCTAGTTATAATGCATTACGGAGATACATTAAACCCCCTTTTTCCCAAAGCGCAGCTCAAATGTTTTTTTTTTTCCAAGTTTTATCAAAACAGTTGTTTTTCACTTCTATTATGTTGACCAAAACTGGTTATGAAAACGGTCATATGAACCCGTACCTTGCTAAATAAAAGATACTTTCAAGCTGACAGTAAAAACCCAAATATTACTGTTTGAAAGGTATTTTTGGAGGAAAGATATCTCTTTATCGGACAGTGTAGATCCAAGATCAGACTGCACGTTTTGTGCAGTCTGATCTTGATCTGCGCTGTCCGCAAAAGGTCAGTGAGTCGCGCTTAGCAGCTTTAGGGTTAACTCTTTACCAAACGACAAAATTTTGAACTTGTCCAGATTGAAAGCGTTTGCAGACAACAACAAATGTAACTCAATAATTGAAAGTTGTTCGTGGACATTGTAGAAAAAGGTGAAAATGCAGGTTTTCATCATTTTCTCCTTTTCCCTCAATGTTTTTAAGAAGGCTTCTTTGTCAGGGTCGTTAAAACTCGGGATAGTGTGGTAAAGGGTCAAGCGAACGATTATTTTTACATTTAAAATGTTTTTTCAAGTGTTCTCAAAACTCTACTTTTCCACTCACGACATAGTTATTCTAAGGCAATGAAACGTGTAAATCGATTTCTAAACCAGCTGAGCACTTCATTATGCAGACCAAATATTTATGTCTGGAATTTACGTTTGTACACAATTGAAGTAGGCAAGTGTTGCCTTCTGTATAATTGAGTCATGCTCTGCGAATAGGGGGCTTAATGCATCTGCAAAAAGTATCGACCTATGTCAGTCTGTGCGGTCCGCGCAAGCTGACCTGGGCCGAAACTTTTTGCTATTGGTCAATTTTTTGCATGTCAAAGGACCAATCATGATTCAGAAGATTATTATACAAAATATAGTTTATGAGTCTACCACACCGTAATGAATTGCTTGGTATAATGCATCACGTAGATGCATTAAGCCTCCTTTTGCCAGAACTTTGCTCATTTTTTTCCCTGGTTTTTTTTTTTTTTTTCACCTGTTATTACTATAATTATTCTCGAAATTGTATGAAAAGTGGGGATGATTTTTCTCTTTACCTTCTCTAATTTTTAACCATAAATTCTTTTCGAGAATTGCAGAAGGTCATTGCGACAGTACTTATTCTTTACCAGACAGTAAAATTGTACACTTGTCTAAACTGTAATGATTATTTAAGACGTTGCTATATGACTGTGGCTTTTGTTGCCGTTGCTAATCGATTTAAAAGGGCATCGCAATGTTTAAGATCATGTCAGTATTTCAAAATGAAATGCTATATCACTGTGGCTGTTGTTGCCGTTGCTAATCGATTTAAAAGGGCACCGCAATGTTTAAGATCATGTCAGTATTTCAAAATGAACCCACCCCCGCCCCTATACTGACGAGGTTACATGTAGGTTCGGAATCGGCCGAGTTGTGGCAATTGACCGAAAATACTGATATAACAGTGGAGAGTGTAGAGCAAGATCAGACCGCACGTCTCTGATCGCCAACTGTATGGTAAGAATTAACCATGCCGACAAAAAAAAGAGACAGTGAAAAATATGCGAGAGGAGTCTCCTTTTTGCATTTCTCATCTTGTTTTTACCCTTTACCCTTTTCGAGGATTAACACTTAACCACACTATCCCCTCGTTCAACGACCAGTAGTAAGAAAACTTTTGGAAAAAAATGTGGGAAAAGGAGAAAATGCTGACAACCTTTCCAAATCAAATTTCAGCTTTTGGGTCACATTTATATTGTCGTCTGCAAATGCTTTCAGTTTGGACTTGTCTAATTTTTTGTTGTTTAGTAAAGGGTTTTTGAAAGTCATTAGGACAGGATTAATGCTCATGTCACTGCTGAACAGTTTTCCCACATTTTCCTCAAGTGTTTCTCCTTTGCCCCTAGAAAGACCCTTTTTAACTTTTGATCAAACGACAATTTAAGACTTTCTCCAAATTTAAATGAATTTGTAGACAAAAGTCAGTGTAGCCCATAAGACCATTTCGGTCTTAGAACATCTATACAAAAAGGCTTTTGAATAAATTAGGAGAAAAGGAAAATAATGCTGGTCACCAGCATTTTCACCTTTCCCCGCATTTTTTTCAAAAAACCTTTTCCTTAGGATCGTTGAAATTCGGATTGTGTGGGAAAGAGTTAAGAAATTGATGGGAAAGGTAACAATTTCCGACTATCTGTTTTCCCTTTGAAAACAAATTGTTTCATTTCAGCAACATTTAACCCCTAGGCTGCTAAGCGCGACTCACTGACCGTTTGCGGATAGTGTAGATCAAGATCAGACTGCACAGAATGTGCAGTCTGATCTTAATCTACACTGTCCGCTAATAAGGAGATATCTTTCTCCAAAAATACCATTAAAATAGAAAAATGTTGGGTTTTTACTATCGGCTTGAAAGTTTCATGTTAGTTATATAGCAGGATAAGAGTTGATGTGTCGTCTGCAAAATTACTGGTGAATGTGTCTGTAAGGAAATAGCCTAAACAATTATTGGTTTGCATAACTTTTGTTTTCGTATTTCTTTTTTTTTTGATTGATTGACTGGTGGTTTAGAATCTACGTCGCTTTCTACATTATCTCAGTCATATCACGGCGGCAGCTCAATTACTTATGTATGTCCCGGGTTTCACCAATACTAGGCTAAGACTCTGAAGTGTCTTCCTCAAAGGAAATACACACGATAAATCCAGTGCTTCCAGCAAAGCTCGAACCCGGACCCTCCAGGTTACGAACACCAACACTTTACCACTGAGCCACGAATGTTGTGACTATTAAACATGTACATTGTGTGTTCTTCTTCTTCTTCGTCTTCTTCCCATGCTAAAACCTCTATCAATAGCTGATAACATACAATAGATAAGCGTTATGTCCATTATTGGGATAACAGATAAGCGTTATGTCAATTATTGGGATAACAGATAAGCGTTATGACAATTATTTATCATGTTCACAGTTTCACTATAATGTACTTTTACCACTGTGTTATCCCTTTACCAAACAACACCGCCTTTTACGACCCGAGGCAGATAGCTTTTGCAAACATTGTGGGAAAAGGCAAAATTATTGGTTACTAGCATTTTCTATTGTTTTCCAAATATTTGCTACCCTTTCATGAACAAATCCAACCGCTCGAGCCACATTATTTCAGCCATGCTCTGTGAAAAGATGCTAGAATACATCTGCAAAAAGTATCGACCCATGTCAGCCTGGACTGTCTGCGCAGGCTGACCTGGGTCGAAACTTTTTGTTGATTGTAAATTTTTTGCATATTCAAGGACCGTTTCACATCATGATTCAGTTGGTTGTTGAACAAAATGAAGATCCATTAATATATGTGATGACCTACTTGCTATGATGCATCTCATAGATGCATTAAAAATCCCTCTTGCCAGAGCACCGCTCATTTAATTTGTCGTCTGCAAATGCTTTCAATATTTATGAGTCTAAAAAATTGTCGTCTGGTGATGTGTTAATCATTTTATTATGGCATCCAATATATGAGCCATGCTCTGTGAAAAGGAGGTTTAATGCATCTGCGACAGTATCGATCCAGGTCAGCCTGCTCAGTCCGCGCAGGGTGACCTGGGCCGAAACTTCCCGCTGTTGATCAATTTTCTATATGTCCAAGGACAAGTCTAACTCATAATTCAGTCGCTTGTTATAAAAAGTGGATGTTGCAGATCCATAAGTATGAGATGACTTGCTTTGTATCATGGATCACGGAGATGCATTTAAGCCCCCTTTTGTCAGAGCATGGTTCATTAATTGATAATGTGAGCGACCTCTAACAGCGACAATTTCTGACAGTCAGGTCGACAGATTGACTGATAAAAAGATGGACAAACGAGCTGACAAACAAAGGTTTATCAATGCAATACGAACAGTGTAACAGATAATGGAACTTATTGTAGAGGGTAGACCAAAAGAAGGGATGTCACTCATGTTATCTCAGTAATCAGCCGTTTACGACGCTCCTTTACGATGTAAAATGCAATCATTTTTTGTGACACACATGACTAAGGACAAATTATTAACGTTTCAGTTATTAAAGCGCTTTTAGAAGCCCTTTATAACATGTAGATGTCGAAAAAAACTAACGAAATGTATCGTGTTTTGCAGCCATTTTGTGTCTTTTTTTATTAACAATTTGGTTCATCGTTTACTCGAGATGTTTACGTTTCGCATAATATACACAAAAAGGCTGCCAAATACGCCAATTTTTGTTACTTTTTTCGAGATTTGAGCGTTATAAATGACTTCTAAAAGCTCTCTAGGTAATGAAGCAATTAACAGCTTTTCCTTGGTCAGGTGTGTCACTGAAACTTAATTGCATACCACTGCAATACAAATTAGACCGACGATACAGAAAGTCACTACACCGCTTTTAAGCGTTTCTTCCGAAAAAGTCACGATGGGCTTGAGACGTTACGGAGCACAATAGATGTCTAAATATGAAAAGAAGCATCGTGGAAGTCTCATTATTGAAACTAGAGTAATGAACAACCAGAATAGGTGACATGTTTTTTTGGCCACTCTGTATATTGTTGACAAAGCGGAAATGTCAACCTTATCAGAAGAGAGATGTGGGTGAATTCAGATTTTTAAAAAAGGAAATGTTGATTTGAATATACACGACTTCTTGGGTCAGTGAGTTTAGGTAAAGATTCAAATAAATATGAGCCATGCTCTGTGAAAAGGGGGTTTAATATATTTGCAAAAAGTATCGACTCAGGTAAGCCTGCGTTATCCGCTCAGGCTAACCTGAATCGAAACCTTTTGCATTTGTTAAATTTTCTGCATGTCCAAGGACCATTTTACCTTTGTTTAAGCCGGTTGTATGACAAAATAGATTTTATTGATCCATATGCGATGACTTACTTGGTTTAATGTATCACGGAGACGCATTAAATCTCCTTTTTCCAGGGCTCCTTTTTTCTATTCAAACCGGCTTTCCTTAACCCTTCCAAATGCCTCCTGAAAGATCGGTTGCGAGCGGCGTAGATCAAGATCAGACTTCGCAAAACTTGTGAACTGATCTTGGATCCTTATTATCAGCTATATACTTGATATTAATCTCGAACGAAAACCGTCTTCAACGAATGGCAGTGGAAACCTCGTTTAGACATGGAAATACGTCGAGTTAGTTTGTTGGCAGGGAAATTAATCACCAATTTTGACGACCATGAAGAAGATTTTTGAAAACATCGTGGGAAAAGGAGAAAATGCCCCTTTGTGGGAAATATTTTACTGTATCAATAACATTTTCTATCATTTTAGACACCTGTAATTGGTCGTCTACAAATGCTTTCGACTTGGACAAGTCTAAAATCGTGTTATGTAGTTAAAAGTTAACACTTTGTGGATTAAATGAAACACTGAATACCTAGATCGTTAAAAACATCCATAAATTGTAATTTCATAGTTTTTTTTTTATCAACGGACTCATACGACAGCGGACAGAGTAGATCCAAGATCAGACCACACGTTCATCATAGTCTGATCATGATCATGTTCTGTGCAGTCTGATCTTCATCTATGCTGTACGGAAAATCGAAAACTATGCTCTAATGCCGCAAAGGGCTAACACGGAAAATAGGGATACGGTTCACCACATTTCTATGTATTTATATAAAAGAGAGAAAGTGAAATGAGACCTTGACAATGGTGATGGCTGGTTTTACATAAAGTGCATCTTGTATATATCCAGATACGGATTTAATTTTTGTATCCTGTTTGGAGATACACCCTTACTGCTATAGAGAGTGGGAAAAACGTTGTTAAAACTTGAAAGTGTGTAGAATACCCAATATATATGGTATAAGGAATAAGAAAAAAAGAAACACAAGGGATTTTTCCTTCATTTAAAACCGGAAACGACAACAGCAAGTGCTTTGAAGGCCTCCAAAACAATGAATGCATTTTCTATCCGTCATAATCTGTGTGATCTCGCAGCCATCAGGGGCAGCATTTGGCTTGAAGTTACAAGAATGATTGTAGTTTCATAAAATGAGGATGAGATTGATTAAAAGCTGGCTGAAAACTGCCTGAAAACGAGAAAAGATGTATCTTTAAATTTTGTTCTGCATTTAACGTTGTTCTCAACATTTTACTCCGTTATTAGCTCCACTGGCCGAAGGCCAGCGGGCTTATGTCATGGCCTGTTGTCCGTCGTGCGTCCGTCCGTCCGTCCGTCAGTCCGTCCGTCCGTCCGTGCGTCCGTCCGTCCGTCCGTGCGTTAACTTTTTTTTAAAACGTCTTCTTCTCTGAAACTACCCATCCAATTTTGATGAAACTTCACAGAAATGATCCTGCCATGGTCCTCTTCAGAATTTCTTGAAAGAATTTAATTCCTTCAAAAACTCTGGTTGCCATGGCAACAAAACTGAAAAATTTTGAAAATCTTTGAAAATCTTCTTGTCTGAAACCGTAAGGCCAAGGGCTACCAAATTTGGCATGTAGCTTTATCTAGTGGACCTCTACCAAGTTTCTTCAATTTATAGCCCTGGGGTCAAAATTGGCCCCGCCCCGGGGGTCACAAGTTTTACATGGGCTTATTTAGGGAGAACTTTAAAATTCCTCTTCTACCTAGCCATAGGGCCTAGAGCTACCAAATTTGGCATGTAGCTTTATCTAGTGGACCTCTGCCAAGATTGTTCAAATTATAGCTCTGGGGTCAAATTAGGCCCTGCCCGGGGGTAACAAGTTTTACATGGGCTTATATAACAAGTTTTACATGGGCTTATATAGGGAGAACTTTAAAATTCTTCTTTGACCTAGCCATGGGGCCTAGGGCTACCAAATTTTGCATGTGGCTTTATCTAGTGGGCCTCTACCAAGAGTGCCCAAATTATAGCCCTTGGGTCAAATTTGACCCCACCCCGGGGGTCACAAGTTTTACATGGGCTTATTTAGGGAAAACTTTAGAAATCTCCCTGTACCTAGCCGTAAGGCCTAGGGCTACCAAATTTTGCATGTGGCTTTATCTAGTGGGTCTCTACCAAGAGTGCTTAAATTATAGCCCTGGGGTCAAAATTGGCCCTGCCCCGGGGGTCACAAGTTTTACATGGGCTTATGTAGAGAAAACTTAAGAAATCTCCCTGTACTTATTCATAAAGCGTAGGGCTACCAAATTTCGCATGTAGCTATATCTAAAGGTCCTTCACCAAGAGTGCGTAAATTATAGCCCTAGGGGGGAATTTGATTCACCCCGAGGGGTCAGAAGTTTTACATGGGCTTATATAGTGAAATCTTTAGAAATCTTCTTGTTACTAACCATATGAACTAGGGCTACCAATTTTAGTCCTGTTTCAGGGGTCTTATGTTCAAAACCAATTGGCCAAGTATTGTAATGTTTGGCATGTAGTGATTTTACGTATTAGCCAGTGGAGCGATACAGGGCCATCATGGCCCTCTTGTATCACAGAGGCTAAACTGCATTGTCCATGCACCTCTGGAATGACTTTTATCCGAGTTTCGCAGGCTGGGTCGAAACTATTTGCTGCTGGTAAATTTTCTGCCTTTCCTAGGACTTTTCCACTTCAAGATTCGGTCTGCTGTAAGACAAAAATGGATTTCGTGCATCCATGATTATATGATGACAGCACAGAAGTGAAAAAAAAAATCTAAACAGAGTAAACAGTGGCTCAAATTTAGATAAAAACAAAGGAATGAGTTCAGTCAAAAATACGACAGTCATCTCTCTCTCTCTCTGGCATAATGACTTGCTGACAAAGTTTCAACATAGCAAGAACAAAATGCGTATTTAAAATGAATTTGTTTACTGATTTGAATTATGTAGAAAATGTGTTCCTTATCAAAGCAATTTTGTAATTATTGATTCCGACATTTCTTGCATAAAAGGCTTTTGATGAGCTTGAAATTGTATGCTTTTAAGACATTACCATTTTCTTATTGCAGCAAACCACTTTTGTAGAAATAGATGCAAAACGAGAAACCTGTAATAAAAAGCAATTTCTCCCAAATGTATTTCAGTTTAACCGAAACATATTTCACGTGTTTTTGGGCCGCGCTCTGGCACAATAGGGTTCAGTACATTGCCGTAACGCATTAAAACAAGAAATTTATCATATATCATTATGGATCCGTAAAATCTACTTTGTCCAACAATCGCCCATATCATGAGGTTCGACTGGTCCTTGGACATGCAGAAAAAATTACGGAAAGCAAAAGGTTCCGAGTCATGTCGGCCTGCAAATGGACAACGCAGGCTGACATTGGTTGATACTTTTTGCAAATGCATGACATCTCCTTTTCACAGAGCATGTTTCATTTACGTGTTTCAGTTCTGTGTTTTCGCGATCCTATGAATACAAGCATTTGAAAACATTGTGAGAAAGGAATAGAATGCTGGTAATCTGAAGTAACCGGCATTTCCTCCTTGTCCAACAGCGTCTTCTACTCTTTCAAAGACAATTTCCAGTGTTTGAGTTACATTTTGCTTTCAAATGAATTAAGCCTACAGATTTTGCCATGTGGAGAAGATTTAACCGTTTTCCCTTTTGAGCAGTGTGGGCGGATCAGTCACTCTAACTGCATACAACATTAAGAGAAAACAGTCGAGATGATTTGAGAATCGCATGAGATCATTAGTGTCCCAATTTGCACTTGCATGAGATTTTTTTTCCGGTGATGCTTATTTTATGGGAGTGTTCTTTGACAAGGCATCACAGAGTTTTGACATACTTTTACGATCACACTCAGGACCCGTGGATCACTCATTGCACGCCTTTACTACTACAGGCAATTGCTCCTTTTTTTTTCCACAAAATTTCTCAGAAGATTGACCTACGTTCGTAACGGCGGGGTCTTGCGTGGCTCAGTGATATAATGTAGGACTCGCAACCTGGAGACCCCGGGTTGGAGCGTCAGTGGAAGCACTGGGTTTTTCGTGGGAGTATCCCTGGGAAAGACACTTCAGAGCGCTAGCCTACTAATGATGAAACCCAGGACATACATGAATATATGAGCTGTCACCGTAGTATGACTAAAATAATTTTGAAACCGACGTAAACACTATTCAATCAATCAGTCAATCTACGTTCGTAACGATCGTAACAGCAAAATACTTTTTGTTTAGAAATGGTTGAGATCCGAGCATGCACAAGTATTTAGGGATAGGGCACCCTAATAGGATTCGTGTAACATCGCCTTTCATCGCCGCAAAAACGTACGGATTCGGCTAAGACTCGGGTAATCCGTAATCGATTGTCAAATAGACGCTGGTTCCCCTCATCGATTACGGTAACCAGCATTTTCTCCTTTTCCCAAAATGTTTACTCTTTTCTTAAAGAATTTCTTCTACGACCTATAATGGGCTCGTTTAATCTCGCGTCTGTAAATGCCTTGGATCCGTCTTAACTTTTTGTCGTTTGGTACAGAGTTAACTAAATCAGTGTTTCAAAACTATGTAAATTTACGGCGGTTAAACTTGAATAGAAAAAAGAAGGTTTACACAAAGTTGAGTGTAATTTAACCCTTGAGCTGCTAGGCGCAAATCAATACGGTGTTTTCCCCTACTTTGTGGGATACGGTTTTTTTCGGCGAAAAGAACTTTACAAATCATGATATTTGAAGGTTGTTTTTACTGTTGGCTTGAAGTTTGAGTTGTTCCAGCAGTTTTGGAGTTAATGTATAATTTTATTAAAGAAAAATTAAAGATGTCTATCTGACAGAAAATCTATGTTCATTTGAGCAAGAGACTCACACAGGTAAATGCAAGCGCTCATTTCGTGGAAATCAGATGAAATACAGGATCTGACTTGAGTTTGCATTTAAAATAGAATTTTATTCAATGAGTATGGGAAAGAAAATGTTACTAAGCGATCCTCTAGCTAGCATAGTAACAATGTTTGTAGACGAATTTAATACAATTTTACACCAAATGTCAGATTCTTTTTACCACATTACGAAATCTTGCAAACTGCATGTCGGAGTATGCAGAGCTTTACAAATACATGCATAAAATCTGATTATTTTTTCTGAAAGAAGTATAAAATGATGTCATATATGGCGTCACACGAAGCTTATCTAAAACATGTGTAAGATAAGAAAATACGCAATGGATATATTGCACTGAAAACAAGGGAGGTTATTTGATAAAACAAAATATCAAAAGTCAAACGAGCACTTGAACACAAAAGAGGTGTGTACGTGTTGCGTTTTGTCGCACATATTTTCGGTCGTAAAACTGATCGTTTCGCACTGAATGCATGGAGAAATACTAAGGAGTAGATCTATACACTAATTCATCAACCTATTTTAGGAGAAATCTGTTATGCTTTCTATACTTTAACTCTTTACCAAACGACACAGTTCTAGACGCGTCGAAATGGAAACCATTTGCGGACGACTTATTAAATGTGACTCAAAAGGTGGGATGTCTCTCAAAGGGTAGAAAACATTGTGCCAAAAAGATAAAACACTGGTTACCAGCATATCCTCCTTTTCTCTCAAGGTTTTCAGAAGCCTTCTTCCTCAGCGTCTTTAAAACAAGGGATTGTTTGGTAAAAGGTTAAACTTGTTTACTTTGTATAAATTGTGAAACAATTTCTTACAACCTATACTAATTTCTTTTCGATGATTGCTTCCTGGATGTGGTTAAATCTAAAGGATGACCCGCTCATTAAAGGATTCGAACCCAGAACTTTTGACGTGAAAGACTCCCAAATGGTTGATTTTATGGTGTTTACCGGTAATTCCGTGTTCAACATAATTTCAGTTAAATGGCGGCGGCCAGTGCACTTATCGATGCTCTCCTGAAGTTTATTTTACCAGTACTTTGCATAATATCACACCCAAGCCACTAGTTCGTCTGTTGCTCTGGCACATAAAAATAATCGAAACAATGAGAGGAATGAAGCCTGTCACAACAACTTTCATCAACCCTCGGAAAGAAATTAGCTGAGCTGGGGATTTGAACCAGTGAAACCCTGGTTTCAAGTCCTGTGCGCTACCGACTGTGCTACCGGGGCTTGACATCACCAAGGATAAGTGATATCGCGAGCTTATGAAGCCGAACCTGGAAGCCCGGTCACATAGCGTACAGGGTTTGTAATCCTGGGTTCATGTGTTCGATTCCAAGCTTAACCAAGCTATTTTCAAGGACTGATGACAGTCGTTGCGACAGGATTCATTCCCCTCTCACCATCAAATGTTGATTCGATGACATTGAATTACCTTTTTACCATATCACAAGATTGCAGACTTATCCAAATTTGCATAATTTGCAGACAACAAACTATAAATGTTCATCAAACGATGGAATTTGTCTTAGAAAAAAGGAGAAAACATTATGTGAAAATAAAAAAATGCTGGTTACAAGCATTTTCTCCATTTCGCACAATGTTCTTAAAAGTATTCTTTAAGAGGGTCGTTAAAACTCGAGATTCTTTGATAAAGGGTTAAGTATGAAAGCAGCCAGTGGCTTGGAAAGGAATGTGTGTCGTGCGAAATACTGGTGAAAGAAGTTCGTTTAATGGCATAATTCCTTTACCAAACGACAAAATGTTAGATTCGACCAAACCAAAAGGGTTTGCAGAACAAATTAATTGCAGTTCAAATGGTGATTCCTGTCCTATATAGGGTAGAAAACATTGTAGGACAAGGAGAAAATGCTGGTTACCATCATTTTCTCCTTTTCCTACCGTGAATGATTTCAAAAGTCTTCCTCTTCAGGGTTGTTAATACCTAGAATTATTTGATAAAGGATTGAAAACCGAACAAATTAAAACACTGTTAAGGCCAATTTACACGACCTGCTTTTTCATAAATACTGCAGCATAAGTGCTAGTCCACATCGTGTTTAAGGCCAATTTACACGACCCGCTTTTTCATAAATACTGCTACATAAGTGCTAGTCCACATCGTGTTTAAGGCCAATTTACACGACCTGCTTTTACATAAATACTGCAGCATAAGTGCTAGTCCACATCGTGTTTAAGGCCAATTTACACGACCTGCTTTTTCATAAATACTGCAGCATAAGTGCTAGTCCACATCGTGTTTAAGGCCAATTTACACGACCCGCTTTTTCATAAATACTGCAGCATAAGTGCTAGTCCACATCGTGTTTAAGGCCAATTTACACGACCTCTTTTTCATAAATGCTGCAACATAAGTGCTAGTCCACATCGTGTTTAAGGCCAATTTACACGACCTGCTTTTTCATAAATACTGCAGCATAAGTGCTAGTCCACATCGTGTTTAAGGCCAATTTACACGACCTCTTTTTCATAAATACTGCAACATAAGTGCTAGTCCACATCGTGTTTAAGGCCAATTTACACGACCTGCTTTTAAATAAATACTGCAACATAAGTGTTAGTCCACATCGTGTTTAAGGCCAATTTACACGACCTCTTTTTCATAAATACTGCTACATAAGTGCTAGTCCACATCGTGTTTATGGCCAATTTACACGACCTGCTTTTTCATAAATACTGCTACATAATTACTAGTCCGCATCGTGTTTACTCGGTTTTAATTGGGGATTTGCTGGCAAAATTGTAAAACAGAAAGTAGGACATTTTCTATTATCTCTTTTTTTCAGACGGAATGGACCAATCAGCGCTCATTACGCTAGATGCTAGCCCTTTATCTTGATGATAATTATACCTGCCAGGGTCTGTTTGTCGTCTGGTAAAGAGTTATCCTTCATCGAGCAATCTCGAGTTTTATACGACCCTGGAAAAAGCCAGACTTCTGAAAGCATTGTAGGAAGAGGAGAAAATGCCGGTTACAAGCATTTCTCATTTTCCCATAGTGATTTTAATATATATTTTCAAAGACAAATTGCTGAATTATAGCCACATTTATTACTCCGGCAGTAATAATGTTTTGAATTTGGGCAAGTGTAAAGAATTGTCATCTTGTGAAAGGTTAAACATCAAATTACTTGTGGTTATTTTTCTCCACTGAAGAGATAAACTAGATAAAATGAAGCAGATTTTATTACATATTTTTCTCTGTTCTGGCTCTCTATCATAAATTCATATCTGACCTGACACAGAATGTGATAAAAT
The DNA here is from genome assembly GCA_946811185.2 of Hippopus hippopus. Taxonomy (NCBI): domain Eukaryota; kingdom Metazoa; phylum Mollusca; class Bivalvia; order Cardiida; family Cardiidae; genus Hippopus; species Hippopus hippopus. The sequence continues at coordinate 35,410,232 of OX328108.1, read as the reverse complement.
GGACCAATCTAGACCACGCAAGATTTCACCTTAATTACAAACCAGACGCTTCTATCAAATGAAATATGTTTATACGACTGTCACGCAATGCCCACATAGAATACTGTATGTTTACTTCTTTTCTGTAAATGTTGGTTTTAATTCATTCTTAGACTGCTAAATGTAACTCCGTGCGCTTTTGCGGACGGTGTAGATCAAAGATCAGACTGCACATATTGTGCAGTTTGATCTTTGATCTACACTGTCCTATACCTTTAGATTTTTCTGAAGAATTGTTGTGGGTTATTTACAGTCTAGTGAAAAGGAACAGTACGGGAGTAAGATAAGTTGTGGCATTAAAGGGAGAAAGCAAGTTAAGAGACAAGCAAAGACACGAGCAAACATGTGAGAGAGAGAGAGAGAGAGAGGGAGGGAGAGGGAGAGAGAGAGAAAGAGAAAGAGAGACATGCACACAGAGACAGACATAGAAAGAAAGAGAGAGGGAAAGATTGAGAGAGAAAGAGAGGCACACAGACAGAGACAGAAGGAGAGAGAGAGAGAGAGAATGAGAGAGACAGTGAGAAACACACACAGAAAAAAGACACACAGAAAGATTGACAAAGAGACACGGACAGACAGACAGACATAGAGAAAAAGGGAGAGATAAAGAGAGAGCGACACACACTCAGAGACATCGAGATAGAGAGAGCAATAGGCAGATAGAGAGAGTAAATTTAGTAATCAGTAATTTGGAACAATATTTGGGGACAAATTAGTACAAAAATGGCAAGGTAAGTATGGCTTGGTGGGCGATGAATTGTTGAATTGTGGGTGGAAACTAATGAACTGTTTATATCGTTATTAGTGGATATAAGGACAATGACCAACTCCCACCCCCCACCCATATTCCCGAAATGACAGACCCGCTTTACAATAAGCATGCAGGCAAAGGCCATCGTCGGCTGTCCTAACCTTGACAGGACTACTTTTAGTTTTTCGGTTTAGTTGTATATCATAAATATCTGACACAAAAATGTAATCAAATGGACCAACCTTAATTACAGACCAGTCGATTCTACTAAATGAAATAATTATGTTTATATGACGGTCACGCAATGCCCACATAGAATTTGCTTACTTCTTTCCTATAAATGTTGGGTCTGCTAAACTCGACTCAACGCCCCTTTGCGGACAGTATCGTTCAAAGATCAGACTGCACAGAACGTGCAGTCTGATCTTTTATCGACACTATCCGATATGTTGAGATTTTCCGACGAAATGTGTTTGGGCTCTTACCATCAGATAAAAATGAGCAGTACGTGAGTAAGAAAAGTTTGGGCAGCAAGGGAGAAAGCGAGTGAAGAGACAAGCAAGGACACCAACAAATATGGAGAGAGAGATAGAGACAGAGACAGACACACAGACACACAAACAGACAGAGAGTGTGTAATTTCAGTAATCAATATTTTTAAACGGTATTTGCACATATTAGTACAAAAAATGGCAAGGTAAGTACGGCGTGGTGGGCGATGAATTGTGGGAATTCCGGCGGAAATGAGTGAACCATTTATATGTTCATTAGTGAATATTAGGGCAGTGACCAACCTTCCAACAGAAGTCCACTCCCCCAATGATGGACAGACCCGCTGTACATCAAACATGCAGGCAAGGGCCATCGTCGTCGGCTGTCCTGGCCGTGACAGGACTACTTTTTAAGCCGAATATTTGCCGGACTACTTTTTGAAATACATCAACTACTTACACAACAGTACTGCGCAGCATAAACCGAGTTTTTCTCAAAATGCAGATACATCCTAGACGTGCCTTATATGCCTATTATTTTCCCTCGGCTTTTTTCTTCCAACATGAGTCTCTGCGTTTGTGGTAGCCAGCATTTTCTGTATTTACCATAATCTGTTCATATTGTTTATTCAATCATAACCTTTTGGTTGCTAAGAGCGATCCGGGGCGCTTTTGCGGACACTGTAGATCAAGATAAGACTGCGCAGAACGTGCAGTCTAATCTTGGATCTACACTGTCCGATACGGTATTTTTCCTCCGTTAAAGGGCCAGTAAAGGTTAAAATATCAAAGCAGGTATGACCTTAAGCAAAAATAAGACATTTAAAGTATGGGTACAAACACAGTTGAGCATGTACTCAGTTTCTGTAAGCTCGGACAATGGTTAAGGTTTCCTGGAATCAGTCTTTGAGACTGACTAGTCAACCGTTATCCTGCTGAATGACTTAAATGAAACTTTTAAGCCGATAGTAAAAACCACATTTTGAATATTTTAAAGTTATGTTTTGGGGGAAAATATCTCCTTATCGGACAGTGTAGATCAAAGATCAGACTGCATGTTCTGTGCAGTGTGATCTTGATCTACACTGTCCGCAAAAGGTCAGTGAGTCGCGCCTAGCAGCTTAGGGGTTAAGCTGGGTAAAGGTGCTTGGCTAATAGAACCGGTTTTGGTAATAGTTCAGCATAAGGTAGCGGACGGTGTAGATTCAAGATCAGACTGTACGTTCCATGCAGTCTGATCTGTATCTACGCCGTCCGCAAAAGCTATCAATCAAGTTGCCGTTGGCAATAAAATAGTAAAGCGTTCAATTCCCCACAAACTGACTGCTAATTGTCCTTCCTCCAGATTTATCCATAATCGTCTGTTTATTCTTACCAGAAGAAAATCATCTGTTATTTCAACTCTTTACCAGACGATAAAATTTTAGACTGGCTTGCGCAAATTAAAAGCACCCACAGAAAAACAAATTAAGCGTGGCTCAAATTATACGAAATTGTCTTTTTCATCGGAGAAATTGTGGGGAAAGGATGAAAATGCTGATTACCAACACTGTATCCTTTTTCTATGATATTTCCAATGGCATTTAACATCTGCTTCGTCCAAAAGCACGAGGTTGTTTGGTAAAGGCTGCACCATTAAACTGCTAAATAAATACAATGAAAATTTCCACTTAATAAGTAAAAACCCAAATATTGTGGTTTTAAAGTTGATTTCAGTAGAAAGAAAATACCTTATCGGACAGTGTAGATCATAGATCAGACTGCACGTTTTGTGCAGTCTGATCTTGATCTACACTGTCCGCATAAGCGCCCCGATTCGCGCTTAGCAGCCTAGGGTTTATGTGTAAAGAACCGCTCTACTCTACAGATAAGCTATATAAACGAACATACTCCAGAAAGCACCAGTCTAGTGAGTGCATTATGGTATAGACAATACCAAGGAATTATGGGTTTTGCGTTACTTATGTGTCTAGCAGAATTCACTTTCCGTTACCAATTTCTTGTGAGTGGGATAGCTAGATATAATATTATTTATTCATAACATTAAAGATTTATTTCTAGTAAGTGAGATAAAGTAGATCTTAAGAATGGAGGGTAAGTCAAATACGATTTTAGCAGAAATGGCTTTTCCCATGACTCTTTACCAGGCGATAAAGTTTTTGACTGACTCAAATTGAAAGCATTTGCAGGCGACAAAATAAATGTGACTCAAAATTGATATTTTTAATTGGAAGGACAGAAAACATTGTTGGAAAAGGAGAAAATGCTGGTTACCAGGATTTTCTCCTTTTCCAACAATGTTCCTAAGAGCCTCCATCTTAAGGGTCGCTAAACCTCCAGATTGTGTAATAAGGGTTTTAATTGGAAGACAAGGTTTTAGAATTATTCAAAAAAAGCAAACGACAACCTGATTGAGACCCAAATGGATGCAATTGTGTCTTTGGGAGGATAGGAAACACTGTGTGAAAAGGAAAGAACAAAATGCTTGTTACCAGCATTTTCTCCTTTTCCCACTGTTTTCAGAAGACTACAAGCTGTGGGCCGTAATACAATTGTATATTGAAATAGTTTAAAAAGGGTTGAAATCACACCATGAATCAAATTTGTAGAAGACGGCTTCGAAAATATTTTTGTAATTAGGTTCGCTTGTCTTTATGGTGTTTTAAACGCAGTTGTTCAACATTATATCGCAGAGGCCAGTGCACCCATCCATCCTTTCCTGGCGTTTCGTTTACCAACCAATACTTCGCACAATATTCTTTCCAAGCCACTGGCTGCTTTCCCACATTACCATCGTCTAACCAATGATCAGCGCTGAGAGAGAAATGCATCCAGTCTTGAAAACTGTCATCAATCCTGGGAAAGAAATTGACCGAGTTGGTTATTCGAACCGGCGACCCCGCGGTATTAAGTCCTGTACGCTACCGACTGCGATATCGGGCTGGGATCTTGTAAAAAGGGATCATCAACAAAGACTCTAAGTAAAATTGACACATCACTGGTAAACGGAAAAACAGAGTGGTACAACATGTAAATAGTCCAATCATTTCTTCCTTTTATAAATTCAGAATGTCACAAATATGGAACAGATTATCAGTCCATTGCCAAAGATATGTATTTATTCTATTCCTATCAGTGAATTACTGGGATTTCACTGAGAATAACACCACTAGTGACGATAATTATGGTATCATCACTAGTGACGATATACAATGTAGTTTCAGAATGTTTGCCGGAACTACTTTTTTCCTATATTGCTCATATTGTACCGTTCTTGATAATTATTAAAAGTAAAGGATGAATTAGGAATATAATAAACAGGATAATCAACTAGTTTTTTGTGATATTGAAAATCTGTCACTCGAATGGGATTTGATGCGGTTAAAAAACTCGTCCTTCGGACTCGTTTTTTCAACCGCATCACACCCCCATTCTATTGACAGATTTTTAATATCAAACACAACCAGTTGATCATCCTCTATAAATCGTATTAGAAGACCGCAATAAGGGGTTAAAAATTTATTACCGCCTGGACCCGGGCTGTTCAAGAGAAATTACTCGATACAAGTAATACATATGCCTCATATCGCCGACATGTTTTCTATGGATGTGATCTGCAGAAATATGCCATTGGGAACAATTTCCATGTATAGATCTACCGCAGACATTGGCGCACGAATCTTCTTTAACCCTTAACTATACCATCCCGAGTTTTGACGACCCTTTTGAAAACATTATAGAAAAAGGATAAAATGCTGGTAACCAGCATTTTCTCCTTTTCCCACAATATTTTCTAATCATACAGAAAAATCCCATCATGGGAGCCACATTTAAGTTGTCGTCTGCAATTTTTTTCAGTCTGTATAGGTCTAAAATTCTGTTGTGTGGTTAAGAGATAAATAATTGACTCATGTATAGCGAAAGGGTGTAAAGTTTATGATGGTCTTCAGAATTCGAAATCTTTAAAGGCCCAACAGCGGCCAAAAGTAAGCAATGCGGATGTCAAGATGTATTCTGATTCAAATCATACCATTTATAAGTATGGAAAGTATTGTGAAGATGACAATCTGTTATTGTGAAATCTGTTCAAGTGTTAGTCGATAAAAGAAAAATGAATTTAAAACTATGTTAGAAGTTGCCAGGTTGCTCTATCTTTTGTTTACCATTCATCTGGTTTTAGTATTCATTTTTTCTGCCAGCGACTAACTCTTGGACCGACCAGCTAATTACAGATTTGTCATCTTCACAGTAATTTCCATTCTTTTAAAAGGTATGATTTGGATTCATATTAACACGCACATTGTTAACATTTGGCCGCTACTAGGCCTTTAATCTGAAGCACAAACGTATATTTTTTATTCTCACACGCCAAACTGGGTAAAAATACTGACTTAAGCATGTTATGTTGTAGAATTTAGTTTGATTCCTGCATAGGTAATTTAACAAATACCTATTTACTCATGTATGAATGTTCGGTATTTATAGTACTATGTCTATCTAAACATGATACTCTCACTCGATAAACGTTTCATTATCAGTTTAAATTATTGTTTGTGTTTGGGATAACAGGTTTAAAATCACATACCGTGACGAGTTGATTTAAAAGCCCAACACAATAATGTTTATAGTCTATGCTACACTTCAATAATAAAAACTACAACCATCTGCAAGGCCAGACGGGCGCATTTATTTTCAGTGCAAGAAAGTACACAGAATGTGATACACAAAGTGGTAATTTGAGCACAATAAGCTGTTTGCGGACAACATAATAATCAAGTATATCCTATCGAACTGTCTCGCCCAGGAAAAACTCAGAGATCAAAACATTTTGAATGAAATTGCTCTGAGAAACCTGTGTCCATTTGTCAATGACAGATCGCTGAATGTTGGACCTCATTCGATATGAACTTAAAATATAACCATATCTGGGGTATAACAGATTAATTATTACGTGGCAAGTGTGGTTTACTTCTTTCGATTTCACATTATCTGAAAGCAATACTTGCACTGCGAAATCGTCTGGTAGAATGACCAGTTTTCCACACATCGACTCTGTCTATGCGTCACACCCCAAAAAACCCGTGCATAATCACTGTGTGGAATACGTTACGCCGATAGAAAAACATTTCGCGCTATTCTACGAAACGCACGAAATTTAAATTATCTCATCACGGTTCTAGGTTTTGGACCTGTATTTCCAAGAACAAGCAATAATGTAAAGTGTTAATGAAAGGTTTATCGAGTTAGATTTATGCAGCTTGTACTCATTAGACAGCAATATTCGTTTTTCTCGGATTCAGCGATTGTTTTCTGTGTCGTTATATAAAACTACAGGAAAACCTACCTTAGTGGCCACCTCTGCTAAAGTAACTATAGCTGACAAAAGTGAAAAAAGTGGTGTTGACATGCATTTAAATATAAATCATATCATTTAAAACTATGAATATTGTGGTGAAGATGACAATCTGTTATTGTATGGTGAGTCCAAGTGTCAGTCGTTGGAAGAGAAATCAATTTCAAGACTATAATTAAAGTTCCAGTTCACCCTATCTTTTGTTTACCTTTTTCTTGATTTTGAAATTCATTTTTTTCTGCCAGCGACTAACAGTTCAACCAATCACACAGTAACAGATCGATATCTACACGATGTTTTCTATGCATTATAATGGTATAATTTAAAATCATATGCATTTTAACTCCAGAAGTTTTCTTGCTCCTGGGTCTTTAAGCACGCTTTAAATTGGCCTGCAATACGCGAAAAGGGGCCTTCGAACATTTGCGTAAAGTGTCGTCTCGGATTAGCCTGCGCAGTCCGCACAGGCTAATCCGAGGCGGCACTTTATGACTACATTTGATTTTGTCCTACAGTAAACTTGCGCAAAACAGAAAATTACATAAGGACAGAAAGTGTCGTCTCGGATTAGTCCGCGCGGACTGCGCAGGCTGATCCGGGACGACACTTTACGCAGATGTCCGAAGGTCCCTTATTACTTCAAACAAGTATGTAATGAATTCCCAAAGAATGCACATTTGTTATAATATACTTGTATTAAAGGCCCAGTAAAGGCCAAAATGCCAAAGCAGGTCTCATAATACATTTTAGACAAAAAGTAAACAAAAGACATAGATTCATGGCAGGTTTTAACCCAGTTTTAAAATTGATTTCGCTGTCAGCAACTAACACTTGGACAGACCGTACAATGACAGATTGTCATCTTCACAATAATTTCCATACTTTTAAATAGTATGATATAAATTCAAATGCATTTTAACACCCGTTTTGTTTGCTTTTGGGATTTATTGTTACTTTAAGCAAGTATACGTCTTAAGCAAACACATTTTACTGTCCTCTGGGTACTTGCTCTACGCAATACCAAACAATCAAGGGTTTAAACGACCCTGCGTAGGATGCCTGTAAAAACATTATGGGAAAAGGAGAAAAATGCTAGTAACCAACATTTTCTCCTTTTCCCACAATGTTTTCTATCTTATCATAGAACTTGGGCTCGTTGGTACCAATTCTGAATATTTTGTCTGCAGGTGTTTAGAATTTGGGAAAGTCTAAAACTTGCCGTTTGGGAAAGTGTCACTAGAGGTTGGACTGTAGGTGAAGAAGGGGGCACGGTTTCGAGCCTCACTGGAAAAATGGGTTTTTTAGTGGGAGTGTCCTTGAGCAAGATACTTCAGAGCCCTAGCCTAGTACTGGTGAAACTCAGGAAATACATGAATATGTGGGCTGTCGCCGTAACATGACTGAAATAACATTGAAATCGGCATAAAACACCATTCAGTCTATCAAGGTAGGTGAAGAACAAAAGGTGAGTAAATCCAACCGTTGTACTTTCTGTAGACGACGGTCATATTTCGTGCATTCATCATGCAAAAATTCAGGGACTGTTTATTGTGGCGAAGCATGAGCGGCGGCACTATCTTTTTATTCGCTTTTGAAAAGTGCCCGTGGAGGTAGCCATATTGGATTCCGGGACATTTCGGCCCATAACAATTTCGGCCTATTACAATTTCGGCTCATCGTCTGTATACCAATTCAACGACACTTGAACGTTTCCTTCCATGTTTGTCTGTCAGCTTGCATGCTCCTAGCTGTCCGGCTATCAGTCTGTGTGTTGATTGATTGCTTTTATGTGAAATGTCCAGTCACCCCATATTGTTTACTATATGGACTGGTTCAGTGTTTTTTTAGTTCACCTGAGCACGAAGTGCTTATGGTGAGCTGTTGTGATCGTGCTGTGTCCGGCGTCCGTCGTGCGTCGTGCGTCGTCCGTCGTTCGTCGTCCGTCCTCAACTTTTTACCTTGTGTACGCTCTAGAGGCCACATTTTCAGTCCGATACTCATGAAACTTGGTCAGAATCTTTGCCTTGATGATATCTCAGACGAGTTCGAAAATGGGTAATGTCGGGTAAAAAACTAGGTCACTAGGTCAAATCTTAGAAAAACCTTGTGTACGCTCTAGAGGCCACATGTTCTGTCGAATACTCCTGAAAGTTGGTCAGAATGTTTGTCTTAATGATATCTCGGACGAGTTCGAAAATGGGCCATGTCGGGTCAAAAACTAGGTCACCAGGTCAAATCTTAGAAAAAACCTTGTGTACGCTCTGGAGGCCACATTTTCAGTCCAATACTCCTGAAAGTTGGTCAGAATGTCGGGTCAAAAACTAGGTCACCAGGTCAAAGCTTAGAAAAACCTTGTGTACGCTCTAGAGGTCACATTTTCAGTCCAATACTCTTGAAAGTTGGCCAGAATGTTTGTCTTGATGATATCTCTGATAAATTTGAAAACAGGCCATGTTGGGTCAAAAACTAGGTCACTAGGTCAAATCTTAAAAAAACCTTGTGTATGCTCCAGATTCCACATTTTCCGTCCAATACTCTTGAAATTTGGTCAGAATGTTTGTCATGATAATATTGCAGACGAGTTCGAAAGTGGGCCATGTGGGGTCAAAAACTAGGTCACTAGGTCAAATCTTTGAAAAACCTCGTGTACTCTCCAGAAGCCACATTTTCAATCCAATGCTCTTTAAAGTTGGTCAGAATGTTTGTCATGATGATAGTTTGGATGAGATGGAAAATGGGTCATGTCAGGTCAAAAATTAGGTTACAAGTCCAAATCTTAGGAAAACCTTATGTAAGCTCTAGAGGCCACATTTTCAGTCCAATAATCTTGAAATTCGTCCAGAATGTTTGTCTTGATAATTTATTAGACTACTATGAAAATGGGTCATGTTGGATTAAAAACTAGGTTACAAGGTCAAATCTCGGAAAAACCTTTTGTACTATAATTCCAGTCCAATATTCCTTAAACTTTTGTTAGAATGTTTGTCTTGATGATATCTTGCATGAGTTTGAAAATGGGTCACGTGGAATAAAAACTAGGTCACCAAGTTTCATCCTTGAAAAACCGTGTGTACGCTATAGAGGCCACTTTTTCAGTCCAATAATCTTGAAATTTGCTTTGAATGTTTGTCTTCATAATATCTTAGACTAGTATGAATATGGGTCATGTTGGATGAAAAACTAGGTCACTAGGTCAAATCTCGGAAAAAATTTTTGTACGCCCTACAGGCAACATTTTCTCTCAAATACTCATGGAAGCTTGTCGGAATGTATGTCTTAATAATTTCTACATGTCAAGTAGGCCACTGAGACAAATTCTAGAAAAAGCTTGTGTGCACTCTAGAGGCCATATTTGTAAGCCCAATACTTATGAGTGTTTGTCAGAGTGTTTGTCTTAATATCTCTGAAGAGATTGGAAATGGGTCATGTTTGATCAAAAGGCTCAGGTGAGCGACTTCAGGGCCATCATGGCCCTCTTGTTTCTAACATACATGTAAAAATACGGTACTTTCATTACCAGATCGAGCCCGTACCAACTTTGTTTTTCTATTTGGACTGATTTTTTTTTTTTTTTTTTTGTTAAACATGTAAAATACCGTACTTTCATTGCCAGATCAATAAAAACCAGATCGTATCCCAGATGGACCAGAGTTTAAATATTTGTCACGTAGTATCGCCACATGGACCTCTACGAATTTTGTTCAAGTGATGCCCTTGGCGTAAAAAATTAACCCGCTGCAATGTGCTCTATTTCAGAAACAAGTGATTTGCGGCGCCATTGATGTTATGCATCAATATTTTCTTGTCCTTTTTTTTATTGCATTCTGTTGTACCCTTGATGATTTGATTATTCGGTTGGTTTCTGTTAGTTGCATAACGTCGTTTTGAACGACCTCTCTTTTCCCTTCGTTTCTGATGATTCCTTTATACCAGTACATCACTCAGGAATCTCTCAAAGCCATTGGCTGCCTTTTTACCTAAGCAAAGTAAAAAATATGTGTAGCAGTGATAAGATGAATTCTGCCGCAATTACTATCTGCAGCATTTTGTCACTCTTTGAAATTTAGAAGCGGACAGTGTGAATCAAAGATCAGACTGCAAGTCGCTATTGGCATCAAAATGGTAAATCTGTCATTTGATACGTCTTTCGTCTACTCTAATTTCGTTGATATATCATGCAGAAGTGCTGCGATTGTTTCCTTCTCGACTATCTTATACTTTTAAACATTAACACGTTGTATTATACATTGCTGAGTAATCTGGGGTCAAAATTTCCTCACTTACCTTTATTGTGGTTATTCATAAAAAAAATTCTATAATAATATTATTTACTATAAGTTTAAAGTTTAGCTTCGAATAACGATGATCAGCTGAAAATTGATAATCGTCATTGCGACAGGATTCGTTTCTCACTCACCGCTGGTTATTGTCTCGACGATAGTTGCGTAGGAAAGCAGCCACTGGCTTGGGAAGAATATTGTGGGAAATACTGGTAATAGAAACATTGATAAGTACACTGGATGCCACGATATGACTGACATAATGTTGAAAACGGCGTTAAACATCATAAAAACATACAATCTGCTGAATCTTTGGAATATTTGAACGTGTGAAATGATGGTATAGTGTTGCACCATGTCACTGTTTAGGTGTAAAGTTTGGCTGGACATTGGGCCTAGCTGAACAGTCGTTGTTATGAAGCAGATACTGAATGTCCTGCTATAACTTTCAGCTAAGCACTTCAGTCTAATTGGCATTCGGTGCATCTGAACATACGGTCTAACAGAACATTTCGGATTTTATCGTAAAGATAACACGAGCACACGGTCTAACTGAGCATTCGGTCTGAGTTCTCAGTCTAACCGGACATTTTGAATTGCATGTTTAAAGCGAATTAGAATGTTGAATTGCCATCTGAACTTTATTCTGAAATTGTATGTAAAGCTGTTATGATAAGCTGACACCGAGTTTAGCTGAACATTTGGTATAATATAGCAAATTTTGATTGTTAAACTGTAATGTGACAGTGCTAACGAAGCTTAAAAACAATATCATGTACTAATAAAAGCCGGAAAGACGTGTATACTTGAACTGTTTTTAGCTCACTCCAGCGCGAAGTGCTCAAGGTGAGCTATTGTGATCGTTTTGTGTCCGGCATGGTGGGTACACGTACACCGGATATAGCAACCTAAGTGAGTAAATGTTTACAAATGGAGGAATTACTGCTTGCACCACAGGTTAGAATTCATATATTATACCAGTGTTTACAACATTCGTGTGTCATATGTTAATGATTTGATAAGCTTAATGGTTAATCAGTCCTGTACTGTTGATGAATTACCAAAACTAGTTCTATAACGACGTAAATTTGTCGTCTGAAAGTCATGCTCACGCAGATTTTTGACCTGACTGTCCAAAATAATGGAATATTATCAGTACAGGGAATTTGATTGAAATTCTGAAGCATACGATTTCTGTGTAATAAATAAAGTATTATGTACATCATAAATTTAGTTCCAAGAATTACTCTTCATGTTGTTTTACGTGAGAGAAGATCACTATCGGTGTACCGAGGATAGTTCCTCGCTGTACCGAGGATAGCCGTATTTTAGAAATTTGTGTACTGAGGATAGTAGTACAAGATGCTACTGAGCGAACTGTAATTTCTTGCTCACGACTAGTTATTTGAGGACATATGCCTTCCGGAAAGCTGAATATGTCAGATATTCCGAAATAACAATAAATATGAATTAAGGAATAGGGAAATTCTACTATTGGATATTCATAGCTGAAAAGGTTCTTCTGTTCTTGACAATATAGGCTGCAATCAGAAGATACATGTGTGTTTTTTGATCCCAGTCCTCATCATTCATCCAGATTCAACATGATGTTTAATTTGACATCGTTTTGAAGTTTAGAATGATAGTGGATTATAAGTAGAAGACAATCTGTATCTTCAGATCCCAACTCGTACCTTTCATCGACCTTTGTTATTTAACTGATTTATAGATATGCATCATTTTGAAGTGTTTGACGATATTATTGTGATCAGACATTACATTTGTGTCTTCTGATCTGATTTTATGCACTTCATCGAACATGCTATCTGAGTTTATCATTTATGTGTGTAAATATGCTTTAACATACATGTAGTTTTGGGCATAGGGGTCCGTAGTTTGATTCCTGGCACCCATAGACAGTATATTATAAACAAGGGATTTAACTGTATGCAGTCCGTTACTCGCCCCCGGTTACAAAAAACAATGTATCTTTTCTACCCCATCAGTTATTCTCCTATTTTTTTTCTACAGCTGAGAGCTAAAACATTTTTCTACCAGAAAAACACAACTGTTTGTCAGTGACTAATGCAGTCTGGCTGATACACTCGCTCGGACTTGTAAACTCGCTCAAAAATCTTCGCCATTGACACGGGTTCGTACATCCGTTTTCAAGATATAAAAAGCACTTTAGATCCAATGAAACGCAGCATTAGCGGCACCCACCCTTTAAACATGTTTAAAAATACTACTGACCTATAGTCTTTATCTTCAATAACGACGAAACGCCTCAGAATTCGTTGAATTTGTGATCCACGTTCTTATTTCGAACAGCTGCAGCCATCTTCTGTCATGTGACATTGTTTGGAACGAGAAATTTCATCGGTTGATATGTACTAACAGTCGTGAATTCAACCAATAAAATTTCGTACAGCTGCTCACACCTTTTTGTCACGTGACAGTACGGTGACACTGTTTGGAACGAGAAATTTCATTGGTTTATATGCGCGAACGTCAGTATCGAATGTACGAACCCGTGTCAATGGCGAAGATTTTTGAGCGAGTTTACAAGTTGGAGCGAATGTATCAGCCAGACTGCATTAGCCACTGATAAACAGTTGTGTTTTTCTGGTAGAAGAATGTTTTAGCTCTCAGCTGTAGAAAAAATTAGGAGAATAACTGATGGGGTAGAAAAGATACGATGTTTTTTTGTAACCGGGGGCGAGTAACGGACTGCATACAGTTAAATCCCTTGTTTTAGTCTATGGGTGACAGGAGTCAAACTACGGACCCCTATGGTTTTGGGGTAATGAGTGTTATGGACTGTGTCAAGATGTCACAATTGCTTATTCGGACCTTAACCCATATTTTTCATGTAACTTATTATTCAGTTCATGTACAAACTTGCCTGAACAGCCATTCTTGAACGATATTGGAATAACCTGTAAACTATGTCTTATGTCGACTCATTGTCGCTTGTAATTAATGTAGGCCAGGTACGTAGACCATCAGCAGTCCACTTTAACGTTGTAAACATGTAGACCGTGATCGCACAGCATGTATGGGGTCGCAAAAGTAGGTAAGGGCTAAAGAATAGTTAACAGAAACGTACATAAAACTTTGTTTCTCTGAAACTATTAGTTTTATAAAAAAAAAAGAAAAATTGATTCTGGTAAAATCTAAGATAAGATTAATATCACAGAATTATTCACAAGTTTTCTCGAAACTTAAAAAAAATACAATGATGTAATGAGTGCCTCTTGTCTTGGATTGGCGTCATGAACAAAAATAAAAATAAACATAGGTCCTACCGGTAACTGAAATAGTGTATCTTGTAACAAAGCTCTATTTAACTCACTGTGCTAAATGAAATGTTATTATAAAAGATCGGTCGTGACTTCTAACTTCACACTTCATAGATGACTTGTCCAAAAAGTGAAGTGTAGAGTCTGAGCTGTTCAAACATTACGACGTGTGAATCCTGAAGTTCAAACTAGACACTTATAATAAAGAGATAACTTCAGACTTCAAACGTCACACTTTCAACATATGTCATAAAGCCACTACCGGTATTTCGTTTGTAATAGTCTAAATAAAATTTGTAGTATTTCCATGATTGGCATAATGCTGACTTTCCAAACCTTTAACCCTGTCCCTGTTTTGCTAATTTTGTTCATTTCCAGAAAATGTCAAAGTGTATGTTTATTCTGGAGGCATAAAAACCATAGCGGAGACTAGATACACTCGAGACTAAGTACAAGTACATATCCTTAGGTTCCTGCAGCACATACAAAATATGGTACAGTTATGCCAAAGTTATAGAAGACAATGCGATCTTCCAGTTTACATTTAACGAGGAGCGGCCGCCGACTGTACTTTCGTACCGGCGAGCCAACAAACGGTCTCAAAATACATGCTACATAGTATTCACAGGCATTATCTTCCGCTGGGTGGCATTCTTCAAATGCACACTTATCTGATTTGGGCATTCTGGATACAGAACTGGACTCCTTTTTTTAAAACGACAACCGTTACTTTGAGTTTCAAAATTAACGTTTACTCAATAAAACGCTACCTGGTACGATTCATTCAGCTATGGTAAGCTAGCATGTAACCTATGCACCGGCCATTTATAAAACCAGCCCCTACAGGCATGGATAATAGCTTCGGTATAAGCCGAGACACTTGTTGATTAGTCTGTTGAAAAAGCACGAATCCTGATTTCCCTAAAGTCTATATTTAGAATTTGTATTCAAAGATGTGCTATAAAAAGGAGTATTTGTGGAAACTATTTTTTCCTTTTTGAAATAATTTGATTTTTAAGGTATTTTGAGCTAAAAACAGGCTACATTTTTCCATAGATGTATTTTTGATAGCCATTTTCTCCCTTGCTACTCTTTTAGCGGCTTATTAATATTTATCCTGTACATGATCTTGTGATGCGTCATGGCAAACAGGTCGAATCGAGTGAAAACCGGTAACTTGGTCTAAGCGACAAGGAGACTGTCTTTAAAAGTGGTCATAAAATGACCTCCAGATAACCTTTGAATCCGATTGTATAAGTACAGCTAGTATTGCTTAGCTTATCTATTTACAATAGGCTTTATGGCCTCTATAAGATTACCGCCATGAATGTACTTTCCCGCACCTGTCGCATACGCAACGGGTTGCATCATGCTTTCCCTTTGTATGATATGCTAGCGCATCTTTACTTGACAATGTTAGGCTGCAGTTTACACAAGCAGGTGAGCTCTTGGCTAATCTCTTTAAATGCATCTGGATTAGAAGAACAAATAGATGTGTGTCTTCGAAAAGACAAATTTCTTGTAAATGTTTTCTAAAAACGTGCAACATGAGGATGGGAAATTTTGACGGCGTGCATAGTGAAACCTAAACTGGCGCGTCCAATCGCCCTTGTATTTGTCGAGTAGGTATATTTTTCATATACAAAGCATTTAGCGGTCGTACTCTACATTGAATCACCAGGCATAGATATGCCCGAAATATCCATAGAAGCATTTGTATTATCCATCTGAATAGGGAAAAAAACATAGCATAAACAAGATATAATGAAATATCAAGTGCAAAAACCTTTCAACCCGAGTAGAGACCAATCTAAGTGTAGCATAATAAGTGGTTTATCAATATAGAGTTCACATGACACTATAGAATGAAACGTTACTATCCCCGGTACATTATCATACTATCCCCGGTACAGTAAAATACTATCCTCCGTACAGTTCATTCCAAACAACGGCTATCCTCAGTACACCATTCTCGACAAAAAAACTTGTATTTTCTGGCAATTTTCACCCGATACAGCAAAATTGCAATCATGTCATGAGATTAGACTAAAATATCAAGATATTGGTCGACTCAGATTGTTGTATTGTGAAAAGAACCGGCTTTGCAGATGAATTGTTTCTCGAAATCTCCGAAATCCGTCGTGAGCAGACATTTCTTTCAGAATTTCCATTGCTAAAAACAGTATTTGTTGTAGACCTAACAATCTATAAACATCATAGAATCTGGGCTGACAAGGCAATAGTATATTAAAAGCTGTTGCTAAGAAATATTTGGAAATCTCGTACCTGCAGTCACACAAGACACAGTTATTTTTACTCAATCTGACGGCTATATCCGGTGTACGTGTACCCACCGTGGTGTCCGGCGTCCGTCGTTTGTCGTCCGTCGTCCGACGTGCGCTGTGCGGTCGTCAATATTTATCTTGTGTGCAGTCTAGAGGCCACATTTTCAGTCAGATACTTATGAAATTTGTTCAGAATGTTTGTCTTGATAAATTCTTGGACAATTTCGAAATTGGGTCACGTGGGGTCAAAAAGTAGGTCACTGGGCCAAATATCAGAAAAAAACATCGTGTGCACTCTAGAGGCCATAGTTTCAGCCTGATACTCTTGAAACTTATTCAGAATCTTTTTACTGATAATATCTTGGTTAAGTTCAAATTGGGTTATGTGGGGTCAAAAAGTAGTCACTTGGCCAAACCTTAGAAAAACCTTGTGTGCACTCTATATGCCACATTTTCAGGCCGATAGTCATAAAATTTCGAAATTGGGTCACATGGGGTCAGAAAGTAGGTCACTGGGCCAAATATCAGAAAAAAAAAAAACATCGTGTACACTCTAGAGGCCATAGTTTCAGCCTGATACTCTTGAAACTCATTTAGAATCTTTTTACTGATAATATCTTGGTTAAGTTCGAAATTGGGTTATGTAGGGTCAAAAAGTAGGTCACAGGGCCAAACCTTAGATAAACCTTGTATGCAAGCTAGAGGCCACATTTTTAGCTTTTTACTCTTGAAACTTGGTCAGAATGTTAGGATTGGTGATATCTCAGACATGTTTGAAATTGGGTACTGTAGGGTTAAAAAGTAGGTCACAGGGCCAAATCTTACAAAAGCCTTGTTGCACTCTAGAGGCCATATATATTCAGCCTGATGATCATGAAACTTGGTCAGAAAGGTTATCTTGATGATATCTTAGACAAACTTTGAAATTGGGTCATGTCAGATCGAAAAGTTGATCACTGGGCAAAATCTTTGAAAAACCTCGTGTGCACTGTAGATGTCACATTTTTAACCTTTTACTATTTAAACTTGGTCTGAATGTTTGTCTTGATGATATCCCGGACACGTTTGAAATTGGGTCACTTCTGGTCAAGAAGTAGGTCACTTACACTCATGCGTTTTACACCATTAAAATCAGGATGTCTTCAGCTTTACCAACCCTGGATGACTAAGGTGAGCGCTTTAGGGCCAATGGCCCACTTGTTATGACTAAACCTGCATTTGGTTGTAAGATACATGTACCAGAAAATATAACAGTTTGTGAGCTGTCTAATCGATATGTAAGTAAAAGTGACGTAAAACAAGTAGGTAAAAAGGACTTAAAACAACAATCAAGCAAACAAACAAAAACTAAATAATTGAATAGCCAGTTGTCAGGTAAAAATGCACATTTTCAACGTTTTAATTACGCCTGCAATACTATTAAACGGGTGCATACAGGATACGCGTTATCTAAATCAGAGCAAATAAGTAAAGCTATAATACAGGAGCAAATTACCTGAAACGCACCATCATCTAGCAATAAACCAGTCACGTTGTCCTACTTAACTCTTTCATCAGAAAAACCTTTCAGGTTAGCAATACTGCAGCTGGTCTCCGTAATTTACTCTATTTAACCCAATACCGCACAGTCACGACCCTGGGGAAGAAAGCTTTTGAAAACATTGTGGAAAAAAATAAAATGGTGGTAACCAGCATTTTCTTTTTTTTCTACACAAGGTTTTCGACCCTTTGAAACTCTAATCAAATTTTATGTTTTGAGTGACACTTAATATGTCGTCTGCAAATGCTTTCAATTTGGACCGGTTTAAATTTTTGTCGTTTGGTAAAGAGTTAAAGAACTACTGGCCTGGATGTTTAATGTCACATTGTCGCTTCTTATCTCTTGAACAGAAGACAAAGTTATAGACTCGTCCAGATTGAAAGCATTTGCAGACGACAAATTAAATGTGGCTCCAATAGTGTAAGTCTTTGAAAAGATTTTTTTTTTTAAAATGAGGGAAAAGAAGCAATATTAAATACCAGCGTTTTCTCCTTTTCCACTATATGTTCAAAAGTGTTTTCTTGCTCAGTGTCGTAAACATGATTTGTTTGGCATAGGGATAGACCACTGTTTAAATGTCTACTAAAGCGTTTCACTGAAGACGTAAAACAACTTTAACTCTTAGAATGCTAAGTAAAGAAAATAATTCTTTAGTAAGGAAATAATACACAAATAACTTGTGTTTCAAGGCTGCTATTGCACAGAATTTTCTCTGCATAGCAGATCGTGTAGTATCAGTATAAGACTACGTTTGTGGAGTCTGATATTGATCTACACTGGTAGCAAAACAACTGTAGATGTGCAAAGCTTTTTGATAGACAAACCGTACTCAATGTTTACCGCATTACAACATTTAGCGGTCTCTTTCTCTCTCTCTCCACCCACCCCGCAGTTCAAGCAATTAAAGATGATATAAACAGCAACAAAAAGGCAATTATCTATAAATCTGTTCCTATAGACGTTTAGCTAATATTCAAGCAAGAAAGATAACCATGCAATCCTAATTATGGAGTCCAAAATATATGACGAAAATGTGGAACGTTACTATAAAATATTTAGTTTTAAAATGATCAACAATTTTTTAGCCAACACACAAATGCAACTAAACTGCTTCATCGCGCAAATTGTGATAGAATGTCACAGGATTATAAACAGCTGTAAAAGAGGATGCACATGAATCCTACGATAATATGGTCTGCAACATGCGAAAAGGGGCATTCGGACATTTGCGTAAAGTGTCGTCTCGGATCAGCCTGCGCAGTACGCGCAGGCTAATCCGACACGGCACTTTACGTCTACATTAGATTTTGGCCTACAGTAGACTTGCGTAAAACAGAAAATTATATAAAAAACGGAAAGTGTCGTTTCAGATTAGCCTGCGTGGACTGCGCAGGCTGATCCGGTACGACACTTTACGCAAATGTCCGAATGCCCCTTTTCGCGTGTTTCAGGCCAATTATACAATGTTCCATTATTTGAGCTACATTTTATTTGTCGCCTACAAAAGATCGTAACGAGCAAAATCTTCCTCTGTTATACATTTTTTACCTACATTCATTCTTTAAAACTTGATACATCTTGATTGTCACATTTTACAAGGACTTTTTCAAAATTATTTGAAGCAAGTCTGTTTCTGCAGACTGTGAGTGCATCTATCTTTGTTTATTTGACAGGGTAAAAGGTTATGCAGATATTTTTACGCACGGTCCTGCTTCCTGAGGCTCGATGTTCAAAAGTTTTTAATTGTTGCTGTCAAATTATTACTATTTGCCAGTCAGCAACCATTCTTAAGAACATTCATCGTCTTATTCTCCAAAACTTTCTCAATTTGAAAGTAACTTCTTAATGGGTAAACCAAATGGTTTAGCTAATCAAAAGTTCTGTTTTTTCCTGAATCTAGAATTAGACGAAGAATGAAATAAAAAATGGTTGATGAATACGGACCCACGCGTAAAAAAATTACTGACAACAAACTTCATTTGTTTTAAAGCAACCAGTTCTTTTCGTAACGGAAAGTACAAAAATCAAATCTTTTTATTTTGGACCTTCTGTTCTTTCTTGAGACATTTACGCGTGAATCATGTGAGAGTCAAATGACTGAAATGGGCATCAAATAAGCTGAATGAGTATCAAATAAGTGAAGTGAATATATGGAAGAAGTGTACAATACATGTATGTATCGAAGAATTGCAGTGAGTATCAAATACGCAGAATGCACCTATCAAATAGATCTAAGTGGAATTTTTATATCAAGTAAGTGGAATGAGTATCAGATATGTAAATTAAGTATCCAATAAGCAGAATAGAAGTACCAGATAAGCGAAATAGATATGGCCTGCAACACGCGAAAAGGGGCATTCGGACATTTGCGTAAAGTGTCGTCTCGGATCAGCCTGCGCAGTCCGCGCAGGTCAATCCGAAACGACACTTTCCGTTTTTATGTAATTTTCTGTTTTGCGCAAGTCTACCAAGAAGTAAATGCTGATCCGACACGACACTTTACGCAAATGTCCGAATGCCCCTTTTCGCGTGATACAAGCCATATATGGAAGTTTTCGTTCAATACTCAGTTTCATGTGTGAAGTAAGTCGTTGAACATGCAATGAGGAAATTTTTAGATTGATTTACGATGACTGCGATTGTCACCTGAGATTATCTTTGGGCTAGGCAGTAGGCACTATAAACCCCAGGTCACGACTAGTGAAATGAGGGGGTGAACCGTCCCCATGATTTGACTGAAATGCATTTGTAAGCTGTGTAAAATATCATTAAAAAAAGACAGTTTTAATCATCTATATATTTTTTGCATGCATTTATTTTACATAGTACAAATGCAGCGAATTGTTCATTCATTTTAGGACAAGTCCCTGACTGAATGAATACATACCAATAGAACAAACACGAACGATGGGAAATCCTTTCGCCAAGCCGAGACGACAGCGCGTGGACACAACAACCCGCAAAAAGGTCTATCAAGCACAAGACTCGTTTGTTCACACCCTGGTTGAAACGACAGATAACGTGGACGGGAAAACAAACGATGGTGATACCGATTCCGTTGGTCCAGGTATGTAGTCTATACCTACAGAAAAAAAAACACGACGACATTGTTACATGGGTTTGGACGATCCTAGTAATCATGACGTCATTGGTACTTGAGCTTGGACGATCCTGCTAATAATGACGTCATTGTTACGTGGGCTTAGACGATGCTAGTATTAATGACGTCATTATTACGTTGGCTTGTACGTACAAAGTAAAAATGACGTCATTGTTACGTGGGTTTGGACGATCCTAGTAATCAAGACGCCATTGTTTCGTGGGCTTAGACGGTCGTAGTAATAATGACGTCATTGTTCATAAAGTGATACAGGAAGGGAACAAATCTTTCCTTTTCGTATGGACTTGACTTCTTTATGCATCCTCCCATTAGACACAGATGCGTAGCCAGGAATGTAGTAAAGATGGAGACTAATTTATTCTAAATTTTCTTTACTCTTTCTTTTTTGGTCTTTTTTTCATCGATTTTCCTCTGCCAAAGTAGATTTTAGACTATGTAAATCAAGATCAGATTGCATTTTGCGGACAATGTTGATTAAGATCTGACTGCACAGAACTTGCTGTCGGATCTTTGATCTACATCGTCAGCTCTGTATTTTTTTATTTTCTGGCAAAAGCAATTTTGAAATTGAGATGATTTAGCCTCTTTTCCTGATTGAGAAAGCGCATTGAAGCTTTGATGGTTAATGTTGAAGCCCGGGATTCTGGACTTCTACCTGGCTAGGCGCCTGAGACAAATATTATCATGAAAAAAGACTGGATTACCGAATCCATCGTTTTATGGTGCAAAAAATTGTTGTCATTTATGTATTAATAACACGTTGGTTTGCTGCTATAATGAGCGAAACGCTTTCTTTTTTCGTATGCACTTGACTTTTCTGTGTGCAACAAGCCAACAATAAATAAACAAGTTTACCAAAATAAAAGTGTGGTGATACGGACTTGTAGATTAATAAACTGCATGAATAGCATGTTGAATAGCTAATGTTTTTTGTGATGCCTTTGATATCAATAGTAAACACCCCTTAAATTGCTGGGTAGCCTAAATCTTTACTTGCTTTTGCTGCGTATTGCAGACAATGTAAATCACAATCAAACTGCTCAGAACTTGCAGTCTGATAATTGGATCTACTTTGTCCAATAATATTTTTCTTAATTTCTTAATTCGGCATACACCGAAAATTTTGATACATGCGTATGTTTCAGTCTCTCGAACTAAAAGTGACCATGTATTTGAGCGACGGTCTGGGTTAAGCGGATTTAATGTATCTCTGTGATGTATAATACCGAACAAGTCATCATATGATTATGTAGCCATAAAACACATTTTGTCTTACAACCGACTAAATAATGTGGTAGAATGGTCCTTTGATAAACAGAAAATTTACAAATAGCAAAAGGTTTCGATCCATGTCAGCCTGCGCAGTCCGCGCAGGCTGACCTGGGAAGACACTTTTGTTTTTGGTGAATTTCCTGCATGTCAAAGGACCAATGTACCCTCTGACTCATGAGGTTGTTATACAAAAAGGGTTTTATGGATCCATTCTTATTATGATTACTTGCTTGGTATCGTGCATTACGGAGATGCATTAAGCCCCCTTTTCACAGAGGATGGCTTATTTGTTTTTCCTTGATTTTGGATATTTAAGAGCTTCATATTTTCTACCGGCAGTCCATTAAGCTAGGGTGCAAAAAAAAATTATTACTACTGATTTCTATGAGAAGCATAACGTGGTAAATTGGATTGGCCGCCATTTTCTTGTTTGCAAGGCCGCGCGCATTACGTAAATTCTAGTGTTTTTTGTTGTTGTTGTTGTTTGGCATTTTGAAAAGAAAAGAAAAACAAAGTACCGTTATTGAAAGATGCAAGTTAAGAAACGTAATCCCAATATTTACAAGCTAGAACGACATGGATGATATTGTTCAACGTTGTTATTTTGAGCAGAAAATAATGATACTGAAAGTATAAACCATTGCTTTGCAGCATATTTCCTAGGGTATTCCGCTATCGGCTGATTAATTCATGACTAAAAAGGCTTCTCCTTTTTTCAATTGTACAGCGACAAAAAAAACTAATATTGCAAAAAAAAGGAACGGGAATATTATTGTTTTATGAATGGCACAGTAAACAGCGTGAAAAAAACACAAAAAGGTATTTTCACATGGACCTTTTCTAAATTCCTTGTCTTCAAAGATAGGAAAAGTCTAGTAGTATAGAAATGGGTAAAACTACGACCAAAGTAAACAGTTTACAGCAGCTGAAACTTTCTAAAAAATAAAAGTTTTTTTTTTTCTTGCAAAACCATACAGAAAAAACTGTTAACCGTTAGGCTGCTAAGCGCGACTCAAAATGCTTTTGAAGCCAGTGTAAATTAAGATAAGACTGCACATAGCGTGCAGTCTGATCCTGATCTACACCGTCCGATATGGAAACGTTTTTTTTTCTCAAAAATAATAACTTCGAAAGTTGCAAAATATGGGTTTTTGCTATAAAACGGAAGGTTTAATTTAACTTGACAGCTAAGGGTTAACCCTTAAGCTGCTAAATAACTTCAAATAAAACTTTCAAGCCGACATTAAAAAAAAAATTGCTGTTTCAAGGGTAACTTTGGTGGAAATATATCTCCTTTCCGGACAGTGTAGATCTAAGATCAGACTGCACGTTCCACAAAAGGCCAGTGAGTCGCACTTATCAGCATAAAGGGTTAATGGCCTATTTATGAAAATTGCTTTGCTGCATGGGCTTGAATCCCTGCCAAATATAACAACTGATAGCATATTTACGAAACAGTTTGCTTTCAGAACTCTAACTGAAATGCTACTTGGGGCCTTACTTACGGTTTTAAATTCCGGTTCTAATTCAAAATTCCAAAAATCTAGCTGTTTGATTGGCTGAGACGTTTTGTCTCAGCCAATCAGATCCCTAGTTTTTGAAATCCAGAGTTTGGATTGAATTCAGATTGGTTGGTGAACACAGCGCAAATTTTTAAAAAGTTATATCTGCCATACTTTTACATACATGTATCAGAATGTATATATGTTTGTTATGCAGTTCCTTTGTCTTAATTCATTTCTCAGTCATTAACTTTGATTTGATGTTGTAAAGAAAAACCCTGATCGAACAGACTTGTGAGAAAAAAAACTTAAAGGTCCCGGAACTACTTCGGCAAGTTCAAGGGACCCTCATTATCTCGGCTGTTACAACCCTCAGTGACTCGGCTTCTACGACCCTCATTATCTCGGCTGTTACGATCCTCAATACCTCGGCTTCTACGACCCCCAGTGACTCGGCGGTTAGGATCCTCAGTCGCTCGGCTGTTACGATCCTCATTACCTCGGCTGTTACGATCCCCAGTGACTCGGCGGTTAGGCTCCTCAGTCGCTCAGCTGTTACGATCCTCATTACCTCAGCTGTTACGATCCGCAGTGACTCGGCTGTTACGACCCTCAGTCGTTCGGCTGTTACGATCCTCGTTACCTCGGCTGTTACTATCCCCAGTAACTCGGCTGTTACGGCCCTCAGTCGCTCGGCTGTTACGATCCTCATTAACTCGGCTGTTACAATCCCCAGTGACTCGGCTGTTACGGCACTTAGTCGCTCGGCTGTTACGATCCTCATTACCTCGGTTGTTACGATCCCCCGTGACTCGGCTGTTACGGCCCTCAGTCGCTCGACTGTTACGATCCTCATTACCTCGGCTGTTACGATCCCCAGTGACTCGGCTGTTACGGCCCTCAGTTGCTCGGCTGTTACGACCCTCATTACCTCGGCTGTTACGATCCCCAGTGACTCGGCTGTTACGGCCCTCAGTCGCTCGGCTGTTACGATCCTCATTACCTCAGCGGTTACGACCCTCATTTCTTGGCTGTTACGATCCCTAGTGACCCGGCTTTTACAACCCTCATTACCTCGGCTATCACGGCCCTCAGTGACTCGGCCTTTACAACCTTCATTATCTCGGCGGTTACGACCCTCAGTGACTCGGCTGTTACGACCCTCAGTAGTTTGGCTTCTACGACCCTCCATAGCTCGGCTGTTAGGATCCTTAATGGCTCGGTTGTTACGATTCTCATTAGCTCAGCTGTTACGACACCCGGTGACTCGGCTGTTAGGGCCCTCAGTAGCTCGGGTTCTACGACCCTCCATAGCTCGGCTGTTCCGATCCTCATTAGCTCAGCTGTCACAACACCCAGTGACTCGGCTGTTAGGGCCCTCAGTAGCGCGGCTGCTCCGACCCTCAGTAGTTCTGCTGCTCCGACCTTCGTTGGCTCGGCCGTTAAGACCATCAGTGTCTCGGATGTTTAGACCCTCAGTAGCTAGGCTGTTACGACACTCAATAGTTTGGCTGTTACGACCGTCGGTGACTCGGTTGTTTAGTACCTCAGCAGCTCAGTTATTCCGACACTCGGCCTCTGGCCTCCTTAGACCCCCCGTGGCTCGGCTGTGCAGACCCTCAGTGGCTCGGCTGTAAAGAGCCTCCGTGGCTTTAGACCGTGAGTGGCTCGGCTAATTAGACCTTTAGTGGCTCGGAAGTTCAGACCTTTAGTGGCTCGGAAGTTCAGACCTTTAGTGGCTCGGCTGTTCAGACCTTTAGTGGCTCGGCTGTTCAGACCTTTAGCGGCTCGGCTAATTAGACCTTTAGTGGCTCGGCTGTTTAGAGCTTTAGTGGCTCGGCTGTTCAGACTTTAGTGGCTCGGCCAATTGGACCTTTAGTGGCTCGGCTGTTAAGACCCTTAGTGGCTCGGCTGTTGATCCTTTTACCACTCAATCCGGCTGATCGGCCGACAAGTACCACACAACGATATGATGAGCCATGCTCTGGAAATGGGGGTTTAAGGCATCTCTTTGATAAATTACACCAAGCGCGTTATCACATCTCGATGGATACGTAGAGTCAATTTTATTTAACAGTCGACTGCATCATGAGACAGAATTGATCTCAGACATGCAGAAATTTATGAATAGAAAAAAGTTTCAACCCATGTCCGCCTGCGCGGACTGCGCAGGCGGACATGGATCGATACTTTTTGCAGATGTATTAAGCTCCCTTTTCAAAGAGTATAGCTCATATATAAATTCTGATCAAAGTTAATGACTGAAAGCATGTTTTTATAGCTTGTCTTTGCATTATAAAATGTGCTCTTTTTTTCTCCTTTTTGGTTTTTTAACCGTCAAACAGGCTATCTAGATGGTAAGTGAATGCTTATTTAATCTTCCTTATCACAACTTCAGTCTTTCAAAAAATAATCAAGCATATTTGTTTCATGCAAGCACCTTTCGTCACGTCTGATTTGACATACACGTAGAAAGCATCTTTTTAACGATAACTGGAGAAATTGCATGAGAAAATGCTTGACGAGTCTAAAACTTTGCCAAAATTGCGATAATATGTACATGTATATGCATGAATGCAGCATGCTTGCTTGTATATGTTTATTTTAATGAAGTCCTTGACGATATTATTTGTGTAATGATAGAGTATTGTACTTGTATTTATAAACTGTTGATAATGTATTCATTCGTGTCTTTCATAAACGACAAAATTTTAGGTTCATTCTTATTAAAAGCAAAAGCAAACAACAAATTGAATCCTGCTGAAATGAAAAAAGTTCTTTTTTATGGGATAGAAAAGATTGTAGGAAAAAAAGAAAACGCCTCTTTTCAGCATTCTCATCCTTTCTCACAATGTTTTCTAAAGGCAATTTTCTCAAGATCGTTGTTAAAACACGGGATTTGTAGTTAAAGAGATTAGCTCATTTCAATAGAGTTTATTTTTAGACATAATCACTAACCAGTAAAATTTATTAAAAAAACGGATCGATGATTAAAAGAAAGAAAAACTGTTTTTTTTCTAAATGTTGAAAACATTGTGAAAAAAGAAACAATTGCGTCTCGCGAATTTGCAAACACGTTTTGCCGGCATTATTTCCAAAAGCTGTCATGCCTGAGAATATACTACGTTGAGCCATGCTCTGTGAAAAGGTGGCTTAATGCAACTGCGAAAAGTATCAGCCCAGGTCAGCCTCCGCAGTCGACGCAGGCTGACCTGGGCTGAAACTTTTCGCTATTGGTCAATTGTCTGCATTTCAGAGAACCAGTTTACCTTATGATTAAGTTGGTTGTTTGAAAAAAAAGCAGCTAATATGGATCCATAGTTATCATATGGTTTGATTGGTAAAATGCATCACGGAGATACATTAAACCCCCCTTTTGCCAGAGCATGGCTCACGTATGTCGGTAACGGGTCAATAACTTACTAAACTATTTCGTATTTTCACGACTCTAAGATAATTGCTTTTGAAAACATTTTGAAGAAGACGAAATTGCTGGTAACAAGAAATTTCTACTTTTTCCACATTGTTTGGGTTTTTTTTTTTTTTACATCCTATTAATTGATCCTCGGGTCATTTGTCGTTGCAAATGCTTTCAGTTTGGACGAGACAAATATCTTACCGTCAGGTGTAGGGTAAATGTGCTTGAGCCATGCTCAGTGAAAAGGTGTTACTACATTGGTGAAAAGTGTCGACCCATGTCAGCCTGCAAAGTCCGTGCAAACTAACACGCGTCGACTTTTTTTGCTCGTAAATTTTTGACATGTCCAAGAATCATACTACCTCATGATCCGGTCGGTTGCTAGACAAAATGGTTTTTATGGATCCGTATGATGTGATGACTTGCTTGGTATTATGCATCAAGGAGATGCATTAAACCTCCTTTTTCCCAGAGCACGGTTCACCTTTTGTGACATATCTCTGTATATCATATTATGCAATTACGGCCTCAATGACTTAATAAAATTCACTTGGGTTAGAGATAAACAGCAATTTTAACTGTTCACTACAACATTCCCCTGTTTAACCCTTTACCGCACAATCCCGAGTTTTTACTACCCTGAATGATAAAACTTTTTTGAAAACATTGTTGGAAAAGAAGAAAATGCTGGTAACCAGCATTTTCTCCTTTTCCCACAGTATTTTCTATCCTATTAAAGACAAGCTCCATGAAAGCTCCATGATTAGAGTCAAATTGTTGTCTGCAAATGGTTTTAATCTGGACATGTCTACATTTTTGTCGTGTGGTAAAGATTTTTGGAAAACATTTTTGAAAAAGGAGAAAACCTGGTTGTTTCCAAAATATTTTCTGTCATTAAAAAACATAGTGTATACCAGCAAATAGGCAGGGGCCCTTAGAATAAACATGTCTACATTTTTTACCAATAACAAATTTCTATTTATTTATTTGTAATGGGTATCAAAAAGTAGGTCACAAGCCAGCATATTCAGCTACGCCGATAAAAATGTTGTCTGTTACAGTACTAACGCCTAGAGCGCCAAATAAACCGAATAGACACTTTCTGGACACTTCAGTCTAGGACTTAGACCCATGTACGAGGGGTGATCATGAAGATCGTGGACCACCTCGTTATTTTGAAAACTAGTTCACGTAGGATTACCAAAAATTGCACAGATGAGCATTAATTATCTGGTAACCGACCTAAGCTTTTAAATGTCGTCTTATTCAAACAATGGATATCAAAAAGTAGGTCACATCTTCAGCTACGCCGATAAAAATGTTGTCTGTTACCGTACTAACGCCTAGAGCGCCAAATAAACCGAATAGACACTTTCTGGACACTTCAGTCTAGAACTTAGACCCATATACGAGGGGTGATCATAAAGATTGTGGACCACCTCGTTATTTTGAAAACTAGTTCACGTAGGATTACCAAAAACTGCACAGATGAGCATTAATTATCTGGTAACCGACTTAAGCTGTCAAATGTCATCTTATTCAAACAATGGGTATCAAAAAGTAGGTCACAAGCCAGCATCTTCAGCTACGCCGATAAAAATGTTGTCTGTTACAGTACTAACGCCTAGGGCGCCAAATAAACCGAATAGACACTTTCTGGACACTTCAGTCTAGAACTTAGACCCATATACGAGGGGTGATCATAAAGATTGTGGACCACCTCGTTATTTTGAAAACCAGTTCACGTAGGATTACCAAAAATTGCACAGATGAGCATTAATTATCTGATAACCGACTTAAGCTTTCAAATGTCGTCTTATTCAAACAGGTAAAGTGTGACGTCATTTTAATGACGTCATATACACCATTAGTGGTCCAAAATGTCGGACGACGTTTTATTTGAGCCGAGAGTAATCATAAAAGTTTACTTCAAACTCGGAAAGTATTTATCAGAAATCAAAATCGATTTTGAAAAAGATTAAGAGCAATCTGCACTCAAGAAATCTGATATTCGTAAATGGATGGGACCGGTTTAGACACGAGTGCCATACTGTTAAAGATGACCCTAAATCTGGCCGTCCATCGACATCAGTCATTGACAAAATCATCACAAATGTAGAGCAGCATGTAAAACAAGATAGCTGAGACACTGTCAGGAAAATAGCTGACACATTTAGCGTTTCATATAATAGTGCCAAGGAGATTTTGACTGACAATATTGGTATGTGGCGTGTTTGCAAAAGGTAGGTACCTCGACTATTGACGCCCGAGCCAATGGGGGTTAAGGTCGAAATCTGTTAAGAAATTTGAGAACGCATTAGGGTAGAGGGGCCAAACTTTACTGATCGAATTGTAACATGCGATGAAACATAGGTACACTTTAACAAGATTGAAACTAAACAACAAAGCAGTGAACAGAAACTTAAAGCCATACTTTCTAAGTCAGTCGGTAAAGCTATGTGCATCATATTTTTCTATACGCCTTTTTTCTTCTATATCATGTTTTATCTATACATTCAACAGTCAATGCTGAGTTTTATGCCCACATTATTCAAAAATTCACAAACACCATACGGTAAAAAACAGCCAGAAGTCCTGCGGAGTGACGTCACTTTACACCAAGATAACGCCCTAGCTCATAAAGCCACATTTGTACAGAAAACTCTGCAAAAACTAAACACAGAAACACTTGCCAACCCTCCCTATAATTCAGCCCTGACTCCTTGTGACCTTTAGGTAGTTCATGTTTTGAAAGATTCTCTTCACTATGACCGTGTCCTTGAGAGTAACGTCACGTGACGCGCTCGTGCACGTGTTTCGCGCATGGAATCAAGAATGAATAAGTTCATATAATTCGAAGGAGGTTATTTTCAAAAAAAGTAGACATTCCATGTTGTTATTTATTATTCCAATACAGGCACTGGTCCACGTTCTTTCTGATCGCCCCTCGTAATTACAAAAATGGGGTTTCTCTAGTTCAGAATGTTTCAGGAAAACGGACAGTGTAGATCAAAGATCAGACTGCACGTTTTGTGCAGTCTTTATCTTGATCTACACTGGCCGCAAAGGCAACTGTTGTGAAGGGCGCTTTAAGGGTTTTAACTACATCCTGAAATATATTTTTTGCAGTAGGCTACCCTTATCTATCCTTGTGAGTCATGCATATCAACCGCAGAAAAACAAAAAAACAAGCCTCATTTGACATGTCGTCGGCAAATGATTAAAGGCCCAATAGCGGCCAAGAAAATCAAAGCAGATGTAGAAATGCATATAAATTTAAAACACACCGTTGAAGTGTGGGAAATAGTGTAAATATCACAATCTATTATTGTGTGATCAGTCCAAGTGTTAGTCACTGGCAGAAAAATTAATTTTAAGATCAAGCAAAAAGTAAAGAAAAGAAAGAGTGAACTGGCAGGTTTTAACCTACTTTTGAAATTAATTTCTCTGCCATTCTGCAATGGTATGATTTGAAGATACATCTGTATTTGTTTTCAGGTAGTTTTCGAACAGTTTTTAACCAATTTCATCCTTATATTATGAAATTGTAATCATTCTTGTATCTTCATGCCAAATATTGCCCCGGATGGCTGCATGATTGCACAGATTACAACGGATAGAAAATGCATTTAATGTTTTTGAGGCCTTCAAACCAATTGCTCTTGTCGTTTCCGGTTTTAAACGAGGACGAATCCCTCGAGTTTTTCTATCGCTTACACCATGTATATTGATGATTTATCTATGTTTACACGACTGAGCCATTCTACACATTTTCAAAATCTATCAGCGGTTTTTCTCTCTGGCTGTTAGGATGTATCTTTAAATTGAAATGCATTTTAACACCGCATCGTTTACTTTTGGCAGCTGTTATTACTTTAAAAGTTTGACGAGTCTAAAATTGTGTCGTTTGGTGAAAGGTTAACTCTTTACCCCGCGAAACCAATTTTGCAGCAGGACGGTTTTGTAAACATTCTTTTCCCACTGCTGACCATTGTCTGGACGATGGTTATGTGGGAAAGCAGCCAGTGGCATGGAAAGAAAATTGTGCAGAGTACTGGTAAAAGAGACTCTAGGAAAGCATGGATAGGTGCACTGGTCGCCGCGATATAACTGAAGTAATGTTGACAACGGCATTAAACACCATACACTCAATGTAAAAACTCTTGTAAATTCTGAGTGGTCAGCATCAGCCAGGGTTTATCACGTAAAAACTTAAATTAACGTCGGGGTAAAAGGAGTAAATGCTTTTAACGAGCAAGTTCTGCTTTTGTCACAACGTTTTTGATAATGTCTTGTTGCACGACTGGAAAAAAGTCGTCAAGATCGGATAATGGGTTAACAA
Organism: Hippopus hippopus; assembly: GCA_946811185.2. Classification (NCBI taxonomy): domain Eukaryota; kingdom Metazoa; phylum Mollusca; class Bivalvia; order Cardiida; family Cardiidae; genus Hippopus; species Hippopus hippopus. The sequence goes on along the minus strand of OX328108.1, from coordinate 35,378,536 downwards.
TTTTAACCTAAGTATTTAAATGAGAGATGCTCTGTGAAAAGGGGGCTTAATGTATTTGCAAAAAGTATATAACTGGGTCGAAACCAGTAGGAATCTAGGGATGGATAATACTTTAATGACTTGCTTTGTATAATACATTACAGAGATGCGTTTCGCCTCCTTTTCACAAAACGTGACTCAAATTGTAGTAATCATTCAAATCTCTTGTTACATCACACAAATGTCATATGTTATAGGACTCATTATTAACTGAACCAAATTTTCTGCAGGAGAATTATAAAATATTGTTGCGAAACGTCGAAAATTAACTCCCATTTAGCTTTTAATACAGGTATACCCGTGAAAACATCGTAACAAAAAAGAGAATTTGCTCGTCACGAGCAATTTCTCCTTTTGTCACAATGTTTTCAAAAGTGGTTTGCTGCTAGAAGAAAAAAATCGGCTGTAAGTAAAAAATCGCAATAATTGTTCGTTGCTCATTCTGAAAAAGTATTGGTTATGAACAGTAACTGTTGCTAATGCTATACACGTTTATCTTCTTCGTTAACGTTGCTCAATTTTTGTTGTTGATTTGTTTCGTTCCTATACATACGGATGTATCAAATGTTTGTTTGTATGTACACGTTTTGTTTGTCTCAGCACAGCTAGATGTGCACTCTCTTTTACTGTATCACTGTAAAGCAACATTCATCATGACAAAGTTCTATGATAACACAATCCTGTTTATCATTTTTACAACTTCTCACAATTGGTTGTATAATTACCTCCCCTTTGTCATTTTATGGCATAGTTGGTAGCATAACTGCCTCCCCATTTATCTTTTTTATCTTTCAATACATAATTACCTCCCATTAATTTATGCAAATGAGATAGGAAGTAGACAAAAATGGCGGGATGATGTGTATATATAGATCCTTAAGCTTCGCCATAGGATCAATATTCAAATGTCGAATGCCTCCTTTTTATTCTCTGCCATGTATGTCCCAGCTACTAGGCGTCCTCGTCCTATCTGTCAGGTTTTTTCTCGTCAGCCGTTTTTTGCGACTTGATGGTCATAGAAATATCTTTAGCCCTTTATCACACAATGCAGAGTTTTAACGACCCCGTGGAAGAAGTCCTTTGAAAATTATTGGAAAAAGGAGAAAATGCTGGTATAGTCCATTTGGTTTTTATAAAAACTAACGTTTTGATCAAATGCATTCAAATGGAACTTCTGCAATATTTCTTTGTTGCTATGTTAGTTATTCACAAAAGCCATGCAGAAATATAATTTTTCTCAACCTTTCATTTTTAATTTCATGCTTGTTATTATTTAACTCTATAGTAATATTTTAGGATTTTCTCGTCCACAAGGGAGTGAGGGACAGTTGGAAAACATCCATAAACAATAACAGATCATAAAACTATGTGTTTTCGTAGTAACTTCATTCATATTTAGATTCAGTGGTGACTTTATGTACACAACTAGCATAACAATAGAAACAAACATGTTAATCTCATGTTTTACAATGATCATCCTGAAGGCCATAGAAATTGAATCATTTTAGTATGTATATACCTTTATAGAGTCTTTTACCATTAAACAGATAGCAGGTTTATCAATCGTCCTAGCCAAAAAGATGTGATACAAATTATCCATAATTTAGACAATTGATAATATCATTCTCAAAAGAAAAGAAAGAATGTATACATCTTAGGTCAATTTCTGTTTTTCAAGGAATGTGTCTTGCAAGTGGACGTATTAATAATTGAAAATGTGTCTGTGCAAATTGACTATGGGATAGTATGCTGTTCTATCTCTCCACTTTTTTTAGATGTCAGAATTAAAAGTATAAAGAAATCTCACCCAAAAAATTTTAGATGATTTTTAGCCAGATGTTAGATTTTATACTAACCACATGGACTATAACCAGCTTTTTCTCCTTTTCCAAAAATGTTTTCTAGCCTTTCAATGACAAATTCGGACGTTTGAGCAACATTTAGATTACCGTTTGATGGTATCAATTTTGACAAGTCCAAAATGTTGTCACTTGGTAAAGAGTAAAGTAATTTTCAAAGGTGACTTTCAAGACATTTTGAATGTTAGATTGATTCATTGTTAATCTTAATCCTTCATCACGACCTGTTCGAAATTTTCTAACCTATAACAATCAAAACTGCAGACTTGAATTCGGGACAGTATATTAAAGGTATCAAAATTTCAAAATAGATAGTGGGGAAAGTCTACATAGCATTCATAAAGAAGATTTACTATTACGAGTATCTATTTTAGCCATACTTTGTGTATAGGGGTCTTAATGCATTTGCTAAATGTATCGACCAAGATCAGTCTGTGCAGTCCGTGCAGGACTGGGTCGAAAAGTTTTTCTATTGGTCAGTTTCCTACCTGTAAAATGACAATTCTACCTCAAGTTTCAGTTGGTTATCAGACAAGATGGACTTTGTAGATCCATTGTATATATGGTGACTTGTTTGGTATTATATACCACAGTGATGTATTAAACCTCCCTTTTCTAGAGCTCCTTTCATTTATTTTGATTTATTGACAAGTATCTGCAACACTCTTTATTTTTCATATTTTCATTTATTTATTTGTATACAGTAGGCCTAAATACGGACGATCTTGAAGACGATGATGGTATTTAAGTAATAAACACTTGTTTTTCACCTATCCAAACATCACTTCCGCTTGTTGTCAAATATGTGTCGACAGATGAATAAATCCACCACAATCTGTACTTTATGACATTTTCGGGTAACACTTCAACAGGGTCGCTCGTCAGAACACCGTGTTACATAGTAAAGGGTTGATTTTACATTGTATTTACAAAGTCATCACCATTCATGTTAACGTGACTTTTACTCTCGGTAAAACTGTATGTTTTAGAAGGTCTTCATGAAGGCTGTTCAAAGACTGATGTCTCCACAAAGCACAGGGTGATCCAAATATTCTGCTACATTTTAGTTATTTTCATAAATTCGACTTTTCAAAAGATATACTAAAAAAAATAATGATAATGATATGAATGGCTTTGTGCAGTGAAATAACAGGAAAACATCTGGACAAGTGATGTTTCAGTTTGAAAACTCTGATTCGATGATTTAAAACCGAACGAGTAGGGCCTACGCGATTTCCAGAGTTGAATTCCTCTTCTTTTTGTAAGTAGCTTTATTGATAAACGTGTGTGGACCTTAATCCAAAAGCACTGCAAGATCTGCAGTGGAATGAGACCTGCTACCTTACAAAATACCATAATCGACAACTTCAAAAGATGTATAGACCTCCGCAGTTCGTTATAACGATTTTCAAACATCATAACGATATGCCTAGAAATTAATTTTCAATAATAGTGATATACATGTATACGACTTTCAAAGAGTAGCAGAACTTTGCGATCACCCTGTACAAGGCAGATAGCGATACACGGATATATACGTTAGAGGAAGCAGGGGTTAATAGAGAATTGAAGAACACGTCATTTGTGGATGATTTGAAACGGATTTATTCATTCATTTATTTATTTATTTATTTATTCTGATTCTGTTTGATTTATAACTTGTTGTCATCATTTCTATAATATCTTTATGAAAAGGAAACTTGTTCAGAATTTTTTTTTTTTTTTTATGCATATGTCCAATCCGTCCGTTTTGCTATCTGTCAATGTAAACAAGCTTCCAACATCCGAGTGCACCGTATATAATCTGAACCTTGCACAATGTCCTCTCAGGACATGATGATAAACATCATGTTGGGAGCAATCACCCTATCTGTATCCGCTATGTTAACTATGGACATGATATAAGATAGCTAGGGGGAATCAATTTCTGTGTCTCCATCCGCCATGTTAACTTGAGACATTATGAAAAATTTCTAATGGAAAACCAATACTGTACCTATCTACCATTATAAACATAGGACATTATAACAAACATCTACTGGGAAACAATAACTATATCTGTACTCGTTATTATAACTTACGAAATGATGACAAACATATTGTGGGGATCAATTACTGTGTCTACATCCACCATCATAACTTTAACAAGATGACAAACATCTAGTGGGAATCAATTTCTTGTGACATGATGACAAACGTCTAGTCGGAAACAATCACTGTATCTGTATCCGCTAATTTAACCCAGGACATGATAACAAACATGCGGTGGGAATCAATTACACATATCTGTACTCGCCATTGTAACTTTAACATGAGGACGGACGTGTAGTGGAAATCAATCACTACCTTTATCCGTCGTATATAGATGAAATAACCCTTTAACAGCTTGCATTATAACTTAGGACATGATGACATACATCCAGCGGGAAACAATCACTGTAAATGTATCCGCCGTTATGATTTAGGACACGATGATAGACATCTAGTGGGAAACAATCACTGTATCTGCATCCGCCATTACAAGTTTGAACATGATTACAAGCATCTATTAGGAATTGATCACTGTATCTGTATCCGCCTTTATGATTTAGGACATAATGACAAGCATCTAATGGGAAACAATTACTGTCTCTGTATCTGCCGTTGTAACTTGGGACATGATATCAGACAATTAGTGGGAAACAATTAATGTATCTGTATGTGTCATTATAACTCGGGGAATGATAAAAAGCATGTAGTGGGAATCAATTACTGTATCTACCTCCGCCATTATATCTTTGGAAATGATGACTAACATCTATTGGAAATCGATCACTGTACATATTTGTATCGGCAATTCTGACTTAAAACATGAAAACAGATATCTAGTGGGAATCAATTACTGTGTCTGTTTCCGCCATTATAACTTGGGACATGATGACAAAGATCTAGTGATAATCGATCACTAGATCTGTCTCCTCCGTTGTATCTCCAGCATTTACTCACTTTCCAACAATTTTTTGGAGAGCTTTCTTTCCTAGGGTCTTTGAAACTTGGTATTGTTTTTGTAGGGGGTTAAATTATAGCACATTCTGTAAATTTTCTTCAAATCAAATTATTGTACAAAGCGTCCTCCAAGGCTCATTCGATAAGGCATAGGATTCATAATCAGACTCTCCTAAGCTGAAGTCAAACCGATGGAGGACATAGAAAAGTGAACTCTTGCCTCGATAAGACCAAGATATTTTTTAAAAGGTTGTGATTTCAAACATTCAAAAAAAAAAAACATTATGAGAATTTTTGTTGGATCAAAAACTATACATGTAAACATGTAGTTGGAATTACTTTTTTTTTAACTTGTAAACTGCCCTTAGTGACCAGAGGTGTATTTTGCGGAGAACTTAAAGCAACATCAGCCTGCTCATACGTGCAATTTGATCCTGCTCCACACTCTCCACTGCTCTTCCAGTAGCCCCAGTCGATTAAATCCCGTTCAATGTCAAATTATGTAACAAAATTATTTTTTATTGTCTTATAAAGTTTTTATTAGGTAGGAGAAGGATTAAAAGAACGTACATTCCATCAGTACTATGATTGAACTGATTTTCGAATATCGATTTTTTTTTATGTTATTTGAATTGAAGTCAACGTTTTTGAAAGAACACCTGCAGAAAAGTTTTTAAACTGTAAACAGAACTTTTTTTCTCGTTATCCTTAAGAGAAATAAATATGCTTCACTGGGTATGCACAATAATTATTCTTGTATTGTTGCTCTAACAATATTGTTGACGAGCCTTTTGGGCTTTACAGCACGCTTCCATAATTCAGCCATCCTGTTATCGTTGGTTTGTGTTCATCAGTATGTTATGAGTGTTTGCCATAAACCGGCTTTACAAGAAAACAAAGACGGTCATGAATATGACAACCCATAAAGGATAGCTGTATCAAACAGCCCAGACACATTAAAAAAAAACATAAGACTTGCGTCTTGAAAAAACCCAAGGTTAGAATCATAAGGTAGATAGGAATATTATCATATGACAGTCAAAGATGTTATTTAAAGAATTTAGAGGCTGATGTTCATTGAAAGCCAATGTCAGTTTCATTTGACATGCAATGCCGATTCAAAAGGTAAAGACCGGTTTTGTAAAAAAATAAAAAGCAAAGACTAATGCCATAGACAAGCCAATGTCAGAATGAAGACTCTGCTGGAAGTACAACTATCATGCAAGTATCAGTGTCACGAGAAAGCATAGACCAGAGTTATAATGGGAAAAGGTCGATAACGTAAGAAAGCAAATGTCGATACCTCTAGAAATTAATGTCCAGTGTCATAAGAAAACAATTTAAATTCAAGAAGTCAGAGCCATTTTTTAACCTATACGCTGCTGAATAAATTAAACTAAAGATTTCTAGCCAAAAGTGAAAACCCATAGTTTACGTTTTAAAAATTTTGCTCGTCGGAGAAATATCACCGTATTGGACAGTGTAGATCAAAGATTTGACTGCTCGTTCTGTGCAGTCTGATCTTGATTACACTGCCGCACTTATAAATCGAAAACTTTACTCATGTATCCGTCATAGGTATAATCAAGTCCACGAAATGGCAAAGTAATACGAACTTCGATATGTCCTTGGATCTTCCGGGTTAACAAATTCAGAATAACAAGATAAACCGAAACCGAGACCTAAGAGAACCGAGAGTACACTACTAACTATATTGTATTATCAACGATAAGTCATACACAGGTGATGGATCTTTTTCGCAATTGATTATAAATGTAATGTTCTTTGACACCATCTTAATGTTATTCAATCAATGTACAGCCATCAACCATGCTTTCGAAGCTGATTCCAACGACCACACAATAAACCACGGTATGTAATGAAGCACTGGTTATCCATAATCAGTCATTTATTTTTCAAAGATAGTTTTAAGTAGATACATATAACCATATAAGATATTTTTGAGAAATATATATAGTCAGAAAGAAAAGACTTGTTTCATTATAAATTGTTATAAATCATTGTCGGTTACCCATGACCCTTTCATTGCGTTACACTTCGACTATGTAAGCAATAGTTGGCTGACAAAATCTCGGGAACAATTCAAAAAGCATATCATTAGTTTCATGATGACATCTTACGTATTTACTGGGGATGGGACTGAATAGTCGAATATTCGAACATTCTAAAAACAGCCCAATATTCGATTATGAAATTCATATTCGAACATTCTTCTTCACGTTTAAGTCTTTACAACATGTAAGAAAACAATCATGCAAAGATAAGATTCCACGATTAGAAAACCAGCGAGTAAAACTGTTCTGACGCGCATGTTTGATTTGGTTCAGGTAGATCAACGTCTGGGCTATAGGTGTACCAATAATCGGACATTCATATTTCGGACTTTAAAACAAAATTCTAGAACTCTTGAAACGAATATTAGAATATATTCGAATATTAAAACGAATATTCGAATATCAGTCTTTGTATCCCTACTATGTACTGATGATTCACTTGTTACAAATCACTTGTGCGAAAGACGTCTTAGCTGAACTCGATGATGAATTTTCTTTGCCATTGCAACACGAGTAACTGATTTCTTTAACAGCCGATTTTTTTGTTCATGAATATTTATGAAAACGAGATTTTGGCAGTCAATTCTCCAGCGGCAAGGAGTGAAGTGTTAAAAAACAGGTGAACGTGGGGACCGACAGTGATTATAGACACGTTTGTACTTTCTTCAGTAGACATGATTAGTTGATGAAATGATAGAGGAAACTATAGCATCGTTCTTTGGTAAACTGTCATGAAGTACATTAAGCACATGATTTATGACTTTCTCCCTCCTAAGTCATTTGGCAATTTTTTCCCATGAAAAAATATAGCAATGGCTAGACTGGAATTCGACGTATTTTCTTATCATTTGGTATTTTTATGACGCATAAAGGCACGTTTTTACCCGGTTGCGGCGAACTTTCTTTCCTGCGATTTTTCGCCTCTCGCCTCTGATGCATGTGAGGAAAGTAGTCAGTGGCTTTGGAAAGAAAGTTGTGTCAGTACTGGTGTGAGAAAGCCAGGAAAACGTATGGGTGCGTCACTGACCGCCATGATATGACCTAAGCTGTTGAAATGGCGTTAAACTCCAATACAAACCAAACCAAGGCACGTTTTTAATGTTAGAGTATTTTCTTGACTAATGTTTTTGTTAATAACAAGGAGTTTAGTAATAGCCAGAGGCCGCAAAATAATGGTAGTTTACTCCTTACCAGATAACCAAATAGTAGATCTGCCAATATTGAGAGGATTTAAAGATGACAAATGAGTCGTGGCTCAAAAGACAGACTTTGTCTTAGAAGAGATAGAAAACATTGTCGAAAAAGGATAAAATTCCGGTAACCAACACCTTTTTTGTTTTCTGAAAATGTTTCTGATGCTGACCTTTCCATGGTCGTGAACATGCAAGATCGTTTGATATGTGAGACTAAGTAGTTTTTTAACGCAATTCAGGCCTTTATTTCTAAAACTTTATTAAGTTTGGACGTTAAATCAGCTGACATTTATCAAAGACTGCTGCTCATTTAGTTTTTATTTTCATTTTTTTTTTTGTATTTTTATTTCTTGACCAAGTCAGCACGCCTTACTCTTCTAGGCCACTTGCACGTAACTCACGCTCGAGCACTTGTTTATTTATATGTATCTACTTTTTTTTTTTGTCTTGAGATACTCTCTATTTCTTCAGTGAACAATCATTATTCTCTACTCTCTCTTTCGAATTAGGGTTGGTTTATTTGTTTGAGCCATGCTCTGGCGAAAGAAGGTTTGATGGAACTTAATAGATATATTATATCGAGCAAATCATCACATAATTATGGATCCTTAAAATCCATTTTGTCCACCAACCGCCTGAATCGTGGGATAAACTGTCTTTTGACCAACAGCAAAAAGTATCGAACCTGGTCAGCCGGCTTGGGCTGTGCAGGCTGACCTGTTTCGATACTTTTTACAGAAACATTAAGCCAACTTCTCACAGAGCATGGCTCGTTTATTGAATTGTGCTTTTTTATTGTGTGTGTGTGTGTTTATACATCGTTTACCTGGTTCTCTTATCTCTGTCTCTCCCTCTCTCATTCTCACCTTTTCCTTACACATGTGTATCCATCCACGCGTACGAATGAACTCTCGTCAATACACAGCGATTTTTCTTACGTAATCTATTTCCCGCCATTTAAAATGTCAACCGTGCTAAACACGGCCATGAGAAGATGATACCCTATTTGCAAAAAAGTATACCTGTAATAATGAAACCATCTTCGCAATATTACAAGCATTTTGTAGTTTTCCCACAATGTTATGAAAGCCTTTACCCTCAGAGTAATAGAACACAGGCTTGTTCGGTAAACGAGTTAATCATGCATTCATATACATTTTCTGGGAAGGCGTACCGCAATGTCGGATTTCTGTCAAGGTGAAATTTCATATGGCATGAAAAGAGTTCCATAGTTTATATTATTGACGAGATTTACGTCATGTAAGCGCATAGTTATATGAATATATGTTAAATTTAAATCACCACGTCCCCTAGACTCGTATGATGTATTTAGACGAGCACATTTTGAAACTATTTAGGGTGGTGAGTTTTCAATTTATGACCATTCTCAAACACAGTGTGTTTTTCCTTCAGTGTAATCAACCTATATATTTTCACCAAAGACTGTTGCAACTCACGGTCCTCAGGTTAAGGACGGACAGAAGAGCCACAAAAGATTCTTGAAATATATGAACCGTGCTCTGGCAAAAAGGGGTTCAATGGATCTCCGTGATGCGTTATATCATGCAAGTCATCACATAATTATGGATCCATAAAATCCACTTTGTCTAACAACCGACTGAATCATGACGTACACCGGTCCTTTGACATGCAAAAAATTTACCAATAGCAAAAGGTTTCGACTGTGGACTGCGCAGGCTGACCAAAGTCGATACCTTTGGCAGATGCATTAAGCCCCCTTTTCACAGAGCGTGGCTCATATCTATTGTATAGATTGTACAAATACAAATCTACCGGCATGGGTAAAGCAATATTCCCTGTTATGAATAAACTGGAACTCAGGAAGGCACGAAATGATCGAAAACATGTGAACTGCGCTCTGGCAAAAGGGAGTTTAGTGCTTCTTCGTGATGCAGTCAGTATACCAGGCAAGTCGTCACACAATTATGGATCCATAAAATCCATTTTGTCTATCGACTCGAACCGAATTGTGAGGTGGAATGGTCCGTTGACATGCAAAGAATTTACCGAAAGCAAAAAGTTTCGGCCCAGGTCAGCCTGCGCAGTCCGCACAGGCTGACCAGGGTCGAAAGTTTTTGCAGATGCAATAAATCACCTTTTCACAGAGCATGACTCAAATCTTTTACAACCGTCGTGATGTTGGGAACAAACCTTTGCTAAACCTCGCCGGCAATCCTGGGAATTACATAGACTGGCTTTTGACCAGTTCTCGCCAAGTGCCAGTTCTTGTCAAGTAACGTATGGCACGATAAACGTTGACTAAGATTTAATTAATATTCGATGTGATGACTTACCGGTATTCCTATGTCGGGATAAAATGTTGCCCGCGTTACTATAATTTTGTGAAAGTTGGTTTTAAAAAAAAATCTAATAACAAAGTGCACCATTGTTTCTTTCTTTTATTTTTTGTGAAAGTTTTTCTTACTTTTTTTTATTATTTTTTTTTCTGTTTTGTAAATACTAATAAACCATGAAAAAAAAAAAAGAAATCATAGACAAATATCATAAGTCATATTATTGTGTGTAATGCATTACACGCTGCAGTCGACCTCTTTCGTACTGCAATGAGCCACACTGGAAACCATTGTGACAGAAGGAGAGATTGCTGGTAACGAGCATTTGCTTTTTCTTTTTTTTTTTATTCTAACCTTAACGTTTTCTAATGTGTTCATTGTTTAAAAATAAAAAAAACTAGCAAAGTTGTTTATTTATCTATTTATTTATTTATTTCTTCATCATCATCATCATCATCATCATAATTATCATTATTATTTCGAACAGGAGGACATTTCATTGAGAAATGAAAATTTTGTTAAAACCTTAGTTGAATCATAATATATTAGTAGCTTCAAATGAGGAAACTGAGACTGCTTTTTGGATATCATAAAAACTTTCGAAATTTTATGATTAACTCCATTAATTTAACGTTTACAACACAATCCCAAGTTTTAACGGCCTTGAGAAAGAAGCCTGCTGAAAATACTGTGGGGAAAAGGAGAAAATGCTGGTAACCAGCATTTTCTTCTTTTCCCACAATGTTTTCTACCCTTTCATAAACAAAGTTCATCCCTTCAGCCACATTTGAATTGCTTTCTGCAAATGGTTTCAATTTGCACGTGTCTAAAATTTCGTCGTTTGTTAAAGGGTAAAACTAGACTAAATTGTATTATTGATTAATGTAGGAGAATCAGGCTGTATTCTTTTTAAGATCTTAGACAAGCAATTACTATTTTTGCCTCACCGTTTTCATTTGTATATACATGTAAGTCAAACTGGGTTTCCATATCTCTTACGAATTGTGTCAAAGTTGTTTGTTTCAGGAAGCAATGAAACATTGATCTCCTTGTTGATAGTATATTGATAACAATATGATTTGTGGACAGTGTTGATCAAGATCAGATTGCACTATACATACATTCTGATACATGTGAGCTGTGCTCTGGGAAAATGGGCTTAAATGCATTATACAAGCAAGTAATCACATGATAATGGATCCATAACATCCCTTTTGTCTTACAACGGACTTATTCATGAGGTTGAATGGTCCTTTTACATACAGGAAGTTCACTATAGACAAAATGTTTCGATTCAGGTCTGCTACTCGGACTCCGCAGGCTGACCTGAGTCAATACTTTCTGCAGATGCATTGAGCCCCCTTTTCACAGAGTACGACTCATGTATTTTGAGCCTGCTTTGTTCGATAATATGCGAGATACTTCGACCAGCTCCACATTAAAATCGCAACATTAAAATTTTTGTTCTACATGACTGACGCAGAATTTTAACTATGTCGGTGGCCGAGACTTTACCCAGTTCTGTAAAAAAAATAAGACCTAACGAAACATAGCCCTTGTGACACAATAGAAACAAAGTGTAGGTTTGGAAAATATCCTTTTCGCATTTAATAAATAATTCTTTGGAAATGAAGCTTATTTCTTGCTTCAATTGCTCCTTGTTTTTTTTTTTTTTTTTTCAAAAAGTGTCCACTGTAGATCAATAAAATGATATCGTATTGTACAATTAATTAATCAAGAAAATTATCATTGGAAAAGGACCGATGATTTGCAGCATTCAAACCCTCAATTTCCAGCTGTTTTCAAAAGTGTCCATATCACCGATATATATATATATATAAAAGGGGCAGAGTTCTGGTTTAATACTCAAAGCATGGTGCAATGGTTACGAAATTTTTCTTTTACTTCCTTTTGCAGATTTAAATCCAAATGAAATTTACCCGTTAATGCCGCCGTCTGACAGCGAGCAAGATAAAAAGAAAAAACTACGAACACTTAGAACAGTCGTCAGCCAGCATTACGATGAGATAGACACGAAAGTGTTAAAAGTGAGATTAGACAAATACACTTTTCCGTTTGAAAACCTGGTTTTCGAGGGAGGTGGTAACAAAGGGTTGGCTTATTGTGGGGCCGTCAGGGTAAGTGATACTGATATTCCTTTTATTTATTCTGTAATGGTCATCACTTATTACCTCCCTTTACAACACGCAAATGGCTTCCACCGAGTCAGACTGTCAGCGTATTTTGTCTATTTGTATGCTGACCACTTTTCCTCTGTTATGGTTGACCACCCCGCAAAGCTCAATTGGTAGAGCGAGGAACACGTGAACGTGATGCTTCGGGTCACCTGAAGGTGTGGGCTCGATTCCCACGGCTGGCTGTCTAAGATTACTAATAGTCTGTCGGTTGAGACGCTAAGCCGAGGTTCCGTGTGACGGTGCTATACGCCGAGCACGTAAAAGAAACCAGGCGTACCTTACCTTGGGATGGGATTCGTCATGTATTTGCACTATCCCCCGTAACAATACTAACAGTCTAACAGCCTTCAGCGGGCGTCGCCCATATGGGCAACCGTGGTAACTATCAATAAACGCTAATTCAATCAATTTTTTATGGCTGTGTTTAGCCATGGTGTAGCGGTTAACCCACATGACTACCAATTTGAGGTCCCAGGTTCAATTCCCTTGCTAGGCATGATTTTTAGAGATGCTTAGTGCGTTGAACCCAAAAAGAGACGAATCGCTCAGACACCTAGAGGTAGCTTGAGATGAAATACATGCAGTGTTTTACTCCGGGCACGTAGAAGAACCAATGGATATTTTCAAGAAGAGATAGGGTATTGTAGCCGAACGTCCCTATTTCTGATTCTACATTTTTTTTAGTGTAAATAAGTGACATGTTTGGTAACACTTGGACAAATCATATAGATTTTAGTGCAGATAGGATCACAAGTGTACCGTGGTTTAGATGTTAAATAGAGCGTAGTAAACTTGACTTTGAAAGGAAAATTATTGCGACTCGCTCCGCTTGAGTATAATAATGACCCCGTGTTTTATTGATGCTTCAAAAAAAAGCTTTAAACGTTATGGAGAAAGGAGAAAAAACTCTCTTTACCACACTATTTTCCACCCTTCCAAAGACAAACTTTAGTTGTCGTCTGCGAGTGCTATCAATATGGACCTGTCTACAATTGTGTAGTCTTATAAAGACTTAATAACAGGGAAAATACTTGCTCGAGAGAAGCGTCCTTTGATGATTTAAACTTCAATTACATTTTTATAAATGTTATAGAACATTCTTGTTAATATATTAGAGATATACATCTACTATTTTTGTAAATAACACCCCTATTTATAGAATTTTATTTTTTTAATCGAAATATGAACGTCTATCAATAACATTCCTGCCGGTATCAAATCCAGTATTTTAACCACCAAGCCACGAAGGACCCATGGCTATCAAAGAGGAACGTGTAAAAGGGCCAAAAAAAAAATTCAAAGGACCAACCTTTAAGAACTTTAAAAATGGCAATTATAATTCAATCCTTATATTCATCATTTATCTTTATTTCGTCCAGGGACCGTAATCACCTATGTAAATAACATGTGTACATTTTAATTCTATTTCATAGAAAGTTCATGAAACTCCAGTTTTGATTGGCTAAACCAAACGGCTTAGCTAACCAGAAATTGTGCCACATTGAATTTAGAAAATTCGTGAGAATTAGATTTAGAGTGCAGGAATAGGAAGGTTGTTGAATACGGTCTAAGGTACTGAAATATGATGAACTGGATTTTTTTTTTTTTTTTTTTAACTTAAAAGGGTTTAAACATAATGATAATAGGAAAAAGCTTTAAATGAAGAACCATAATTTGTAATCTTGATATGCATAAAAGACATTGAGTAGGTGGACAGTCCCTGCCTACTCAGAAGTTTTAAATAAATAAGGTTAAGATTGTCATAAATCGATTGGAACAAAATGATGAATTGACAAGTGAATAGAGGATCTTACATGAGTGGTTATGTATTATTATTATTATTATCAAACTCGTTGACTAAATTTATATGACGCGAGCCTTGGCGAGCGTCATATACATTTTAGTCAACGACTTTGATAAAAATGATATGTAAGATTCTATTTATCACATAAACGAATGAAAGCCAAATATGTATTCTCCATGATCCTCTTCAACCTACATGTATATAGATCTATCTTTCACGCGTCCATGTTTACAGATGTAGTTCGGTTTGAAATGTGTACATGCACAAGAAGATAGCTCTGTGACATGTAAATCGAAAGTAGAGTGAAACAGTTTGAAATAGTGGGTAAATCGAACTGTTTCCATAATTTTCTTAACTTTAAGTGACTGACGCTGCATTTCTTGTTTTATTGAACATGAAAATCATGGTACTTTACCGCACCTATACAGCTAATATCGGCATTTTCTGCGAAATGGCGCAGTAGTACAAATTCCTGCACGTGCTGCAGTTGGTTTCTCTTGCTTCACGCGCTCATAACTAAACAAGTAACCAAAACCGGGATTTAAAAAAAAAGATAATACTTTAGTGTACTATCTAGTGTATAATAGAAAATAACTAATGGGTTTAATACACTGCTGGAGGCGGTTTAATGTGATCAACCTGTATAGTTAGCAATAGTAGGATCCGAGACGTTAACAGTGCGAAAATATCGGGAATCGGTGATTTTTGTTTGCTGGAGATAACAAGTAAACGACAAAAAAAAAAGACCTGTTATTGACCTTATATAACAGAGATTAGATACAGCGTATAACAATAAACACAAATCATATAAATATCGATATTCCAGAAGGCGAGAACGAGCATAAATAACAAAGTTAACTCACGTCGCTATCACGAAATATTAACGTCAGAACATCGTAAAATGACAGTTCTTGGAAATAGTCTGGGAAATCTTTTATTCATAGAAATGTCTGGCAAGTTCCTTGTTGGAGAATTATGAGAAATGGAATTCCACGATAATCTTGTTTGTATGTATGAGGCATTGTCTCAGCAAATACATGTATAGACAAAACACTGTATACTCTTAGAGAGAGAGAGAGAGAGAGGTTGAAGGAGGGATGGGAGGCTACCATCAATTAACCCTATACTACACAATCCCAAGTTTTAATAACCCTGGGATAGAGAGTATTTGAAAACACTGTGGGAAAAGTAGAAAATGCCGGTAACCAGTTTTCTTCTCTTTCAACTATAATTAGTTTGATTTTTTTCTATTCGCAAATGCTTTCAGTTTTGACATGTTTAAACTTTTGTTTTGGGGGTAAAGGGTTAAGCTGGATTCCTTTTAATTTTCTACGTCAAAGATGCCTTGCAATAAAGAAAAGAAATATGTGAGTTTATCCAATTTTAGAATCACATATCCGACCAAGACAATGATGATGCACAACTCTTAGCCTTAAACACGCGACGAAATTGTAGACTAGATCAAACTGACAGTATTTGCAGACAACAAAAGAAGTGTCGATCGAATGATGAAGTTTGTCTTTGAACTGGAAGAAAACATTGTAGGAAAAAGGAGAAACTTCTGGTCACCAGCATTTTCTCCTTTTCCCTCAATGTTTTCAGCAGGCATCTTCCTCGTGGTCGTTAAAAATCAGGACTGTATTGTAAAGGGTTAAACCACGAGGCATTGATAAAAACTGTCTAGGGAAACGGTATAAACCCTTTGCCTCACAATCCCGAGTTTAACGTGCCTGAGGAAGGCTTTTGAGACATTGTTGGAAAAGGAGAAAATGCTGGTAACCAGCATTTACTCCAATTCCTACAATGTTTTCTACCCTTTCTAAGACAACTTTTCCCTTTTGAGCTACATTTGAATTGTCGGTTGCAAAAGCTTTCAATTTGGACAGGTTCAAAATTTTGTCATTAATTTTGGTAAAAGGTTAATCAGCAGATGCCTATTCTCTACTAATTGTATTTTCTCAAACATATATGTATTTCCCGTCATGACAGGTACTGGAAGAGCTAGGTGTAATGAAGAACGTCCGGAGGTTTGCAGGTTCGAGTGCAGGAGCGATGACGGCCGCGCTGCTCGCCGTTGGGTACGACTCCTACAGTATTGAAGAGTTTCTGAGTCAGGACTTGTCGAAAATATTTCTAGGTGAGGCTTGGCTAGTATTGTCGTCGATCACCCACGATTCTCTAACCCTTAAACTGCAAAACAGATAAAACGAACATTTCAACTCAAAAGTAAAAATACCAAAATATTGCGATTTCAAAGTTGATTTCACCGGAAAGAAAATATTACATGGGGCAGTGTAGATCAAAGATCAGACTTCACATTTTGTGCAGTTTGATCTTCATTCACACTATCTGCAAAAGCGCACCGAGTCGCGCTTAGCAGCTTAAGGGTTAATTATGTACACGCCATTTATTGGAAGCCGCTAGAAAGCGGCTTCCAGTAGGAATGTACCTAAACTATTTACCATGTAGATGATCAGTAATTATTCGATTGGTTATTATTTTTGGAAATTTTCTAATAATATCGTGTTTACAAAAATTACTCCACATGACTCTTTCTTAAATATTCAAACAGACCTACTTGAACATCAAGTCTGGTTGTCTTGCAATATAAGTTCATTCCCAAATAACAACGAAAATACAGAAAAATAAACTTCCTTTTATTGGCTAGTCCCCCAAACTTTTCCAACTTAAAGGATTCCTTTGTTCCCAAACGAAATTGTAATGCTTTCCGTTTATCACAGGTTCTCCCACCTCTAAACGGTTTTTGCATTTGTCTACTTTTTTACAAGACAAAATGTATGAGATGGAGAGCATGTTAGAATATAATAATCAGAAGCAGTTTTATGTACAAGTATTTCGTCGAGTTTTAATCTGTAAAGATAATAGGGCGGTTAACCTTTGATCAAGTTATAGACTGGTTACCTCCCTACACAGTTAATCGTATAACAAAGGGCAGTCTACATCAGCTACTTATAGAATGCTTGTGAAAAGATAACCCTTTTTCTTCCCTTCGTCGATACTTTAGCCGAATGGAATTTTGTTACATGGACGATCTACCTTATAAATGAGCCCTGTAAAATTTAGAATTTAATGTATTGTGTGTCGAAGCTGTTATGATCAGACTGTAAGTTCTGTACAGTATGGACCTGATCTACAATACCCGTGAAAAATGTATGGATCGTGATGTACGTTGTCCACAAAAATTATCGAAGTGGTGCATAGTACTCTCAGGGTTGAAACTATTCGAAAATGACAGAAATAGATCAGGATCAGACAGTACATAGCCTGTGTAATATTTTTTAAATATTTCATAAGATATTGTAAACGTAAAAATGTTTCTTTTTCCTTACTCAGTAAATTAATTTCATTCGATGTAGTTGAAAGGAAAGGATAAGTTATTACCAAACCTATCACTGTGCATATACAACTTTTTACGTCGCTGCTGGTCAAGGGTTTGAATGGCTCTTGAAGTTTACACTAGAAGTTTTATAAGTTTGTACAAGGCCTATGCAGAAAATGGTTCAAACTATTTTTTATTAAACGATATATATATATAGTAATAGTTACTATGTTGTTGTTTAATAGATCCAGATCCTTAAAGACTTCAAAAAATAATTTTGTTTTCTTTTAGTGGTTTGCGCCTACTGTGAAGGCTATGATCGGAAGAATTTTGGAGATACTATGCAAAAGTCTCTAATTCTGGAGTAGAAATGTAAAGATTCACTTTGTTACAAGCAGGCTAAGATACTTTTTGACAAGGAAAAAGATAATGTTTCAGAAGAAAGTTGTTGAATATTTTTTTTTTTCTTTTAAAAAATGAAACACAAAGAAAATATCACTAAAAAATTGTAAATACATGTAGATCTACGTGAAAAACGATCTAAATACCACTTTGAATAACTACCAACTTAAATAATTCCGCAGTGTCGCCTTTGATGCCCCTACAGAACTTTGCTTTTTAAAATCATTTAATAATGAAAAATGCTGTAATTGAATGCGCAATTTCTCCATTTTCAAACATTGAGTAGAAATTTGAAAATTCCAAAGCTTTTACATATTTTCTCACATAGGCATCATAACTTTAAATGATAATGATGATTATGATGATGATAATGGTACAAGATAATTTAGGATTCCTCTCTTAACTTCTGCCTTTTTTTCCCTTTGTATTTTAGTATCATTTGTCATGATCTTCCGTTTGTGGGGGGGGGGGGGACAGATACAAAAATGTCGTCACATTTTTTCTAGAAAGTCAATATTTCTGAAATTGTTCACCAAAAAATTGCGGCTTCTATGATGCCATGCATCATAAATTTGTCTTGTTTACCATGGAATATATTACGTCTCTTACAAACTAAAGTTTGAGTCAATATCACTTTATCTATGTCCCGAAGGATAAAACTTCTGTTACCCACGATACTTTGATAATGTATTGATCTATATATTCATCGTAGGATATAACGTTTGTTATCAACGATACTTTGATTACGTGACACTTCATTTATCTGTCGTGGTATATGTTGTCTTTCACCCACGATACTTTGATTACGTTACACTCCATCTTTTAAGCTTGACATGTAGGGTTCGTTACCACGGAAACTTTACGTGACACTCCATCTATTTACCATTGGATAAAACTTATGTTACCTATTTATCTACCGTGAGATATAGCGTCCATTACCAACGATACTTCGATTACGTTACAGTCCTTCTATTTATCGTAAGACAATAATAAGGTTTGTTACCCAGGATACTTTACGTGATACTCAATTCTTTTACCATTAGATAAACTTCTGTTACCCACGATACTTTGATTTTGTAATACTCTATACATGTATATTTACCATGAGATGAAGTGTCTATTACCCACGATACTTTGATTACATTACACTCCATCTACTTACCGTGAAATATAGGGTTTGATTGAATTTGCGTTTATTTATCGTCGCCACCGGTTGCCCATATGGCCGACGCCCCCTGAAGGCTGTTGGTATTGTTACGGGGGATAGTGCAGATACAGGACGAAACTCATCTTAAGTTACGCCTGGTTCTTTTACGTGCTCGGTGTATAGCACCGTCACACGGGACCTCGGTTTAACGTCTCATCAGAAAGACTATTAGTAGTTTTAGATGGCCAGCCGTGGGGATCGAACCCACACCCTCAAGTGACTCGAAACATCACGTTCACGAGTCCTACTTTATTGAACCGGCGATAATAAGCATTAAAAACTCTTCAACATGGAGTCTAGCCACGAAGACAAGTTTTGGATTTTGCCATTTTAATAACGTATTTTGTTACTACACTTACTAGAGGGAATTCCTTTGGAACATGGGTTTTTCATTGGTCAGAACTGACCTAAAAATGTCAGAAGAAATGTAAAGATTCACTTTGTTACAAGCAGGCTAAGATACTTTTTGACAAGGAAAAAGATAATGTTTCAGAAGAAAGTTGTTGAATATTTTTTTTTTTTTTTCTTTTAAAAAATGAAACACAAAGAAAATATCACTAAAAAATTGTAAATACATGTAGATCTACGTGAAAAACGATCTAAATACCACTTTGAATAACTACCAACTTAAATAATTCCGCAGTGTCGCCTTTGATGCCCCTACAGAACTTTGCTTTTTAAAATCATTTAATAATGAAAAATGCTGTAATTGAATGCGCAATTTCTCCATTTTCAAACATTGAGTAGAAATTTGAAAATTCCAAAGCTTTTACATATTTTCTCACATAGGCATCATAACTTTAAACGATAATGATGATTATGATGATGATAATGGTACAAGATAATTTAGGATTCCTCTCTTAACTTCTGCCTTTTTTTCCCTTTGTATTTTAGTATCATTTGTCATGATCTTCCGTTTGTGGGGGGGGGGGGGACAGATACAAAAATGTCGTCACATTTTTTCTAGAAAGTCAATATTTCTGAAATTGTTCACCAAAAAATTGCGGCTTCTATGATGCCATGCGAGCTGGTCAAGAAATATAGGGTCTTTTACCCAGGATACTTTACGTGACACCCCATCTATTTTACTGGACATAAGGTTCATATATTGGATATAACCTTCATGGACCAAAATTCCTTGAAAAAGATACACTCAATGTATTAACCAGAGGCTTTAACGTCTATCACCCTCTATACTTTGATTATGTTACACTTCATGTAATGACCATGGGATATAACGTCTATTACCCAAGATACTTTTATTACATAACACTCCATCTCTGAGCCGTATGATTTAACGTCTATTACTCGCGATACCTTTAAAAACGCGTTACAGTTCATCCATTCACTGTAGGATATGATGTCTATTTCCCACCATACTTTAATTACCTACACCTTATATATTTACCTTGGGATATAAGGTTTTTTACCTGCGATACAATGATTAGATTACACTTCATGTATTTACCGTTGGATTGATTGATTGATTGGATGGATGGTGTTTTACTTCGCTTTCAACATTATTTCAGTCATATCACGGCGACAGCTCACATATTTATGTATTCCTGGGCTTTACCAGTACTAGGCTAGGGCTCTGAAGTGTCTTGCCCAGGGACACTCACACGAAAAAACTCAGTGGATCCGATGACTCATGAATTTCCGTGAGCCCCTTGGCATCATGACGGCTTCGACGCATAACTTTATGACTGCTCGCTGCTCCGTGCGATCATTTGACATTGACGTTTGACCGTCCAGAAATTCTTCCATTGCTATCAAAAACGCTCTTCAAATTTAAGATTATCAACCGATCACGCTGATTCTTCAGAATTACTTTGAAAGAACGTTGGTGTGACTCCATGCAAAAACTCACGACGTTATGGCGGCATTTAATGAAATTTACAATGTTTGTTTATAATCAAGAATTTCCTACACGCTAAAATTTCTAAATTGCTCCGTAACTAAGTACCCACCTGTTGCTTAGCATCTTCTACGGACGAATTATTAAATGAATTGTTTTTAAACATATGCAAACTAAAACGGCGAGATAATGTTTATATGTGTAGCAAATTTTAGCATGATCGGGACGCTAGTATGCTTATAAATTGAGCAGTCCGGGAACTTTCCGACTGCACCTCGTATAATGTATACAGCTATTTGTTTTTTTTTTCATCTTTTCAGATCACACTTGTGGTTACTTTAGCTTACTGCCAAATTTAGTTCGAGGCTACGGCTGGAATCCAGGACGGAAAATATTTAACTGGTTTGGTGAAACTATCGAAGAGATCACTGGAAATGCTGATATCACTTTTAATGAGGTCAGAGATCCGTCCTAGTGCTTGAAAGGGAGATAACTAGATTTTTTTATCGAAGTTTGTGTTTGTAAGGGTGCGCTCTATATATACCACAATAAAACGCGTAACAGTATTTAATGTAGGTATTTGTATGTACATGTAGTTACAGACATTTTATATGGGGATTTTAAGTTTTTAACTCTTATCCTGCTAAATAAGTTTTAAAAATGAAACTTTCAAGCCGATAGAAAATATCTGAATGGTGCTATTTCAAACTTAACTAAGAGAAATATCTCCTTATCGGACAATGTAGATCGAAGATCAGACTGCACGTTCTGTGGAGACTGATCTTGATCTATACTGTCCGCAAAAGGTCATCGAGACGTGCTTAGCAGCCTAAGGTTTAATTGGAAAATACAAGAAAAAAACTACGTTAAGATCTTTTACATACTCCTTGCTACTGAGAAAGCATAAAAACTCTTTGAAGAAATTTTGTAACTAATTTTCTAATTTTTTATCATTACCAGGCTTCATCCAGAAAAGGCTTTTTTTTTTATTATTATTAAACTCTGGTTTCACTAATTTGAACAGCTACTTTTGTAGCGCATTAATATTGATGAAAACTAGATTTTAACGGTAAAATCTACCGTGGCTAGGAATAATCTGTAAACAGAGAGACTTGCGAAAATGATTTATATTTATATCTGGTACCCTACATTTCTCAACAGAGACTTGCGAAAATGATTTATATTTATATCTGATACCCTACATTTCTCAACCCCACCGTTTGTCCTTCCCCTAAGTTAATGATAAATGTCTTCTATAAATGAACATACCACACAAAGAGAAAATACAACGATTGATAGGGGGATCTATAAATGAAGGGATAGCGAAGACATATTGTACATGAACAATACCTATTCATCGGTGGATGTAAAACGGTTGCAGATGCCTCGTTTTTAAGGAAGTTTCATGATGGTTTCATTTATTTTCCATTAGAAAAATTTTGTGTTACTAATATCGTTGATTGATGTCCTGTGCTATTCAGTATTTATGTTTTGTTCTCATGAAAAGAGTTTCCTCGAACAGACTTTCGTGGACTCTCCTGTCTTATAAGAAACATACTTATTCTGAATTTGCTTTCTTTTAATGACATAATTATGTTCAGCTATAAAACATATTTTAATACTTCTGTTCATTATAAACAGATACTCAGATTCATCAAATGTTCTTCGTTTCTTTCGTTTTATCACAGATATTCAGATATGGGAATAGGCTATATTTTAAATTTTCTTTCTGTACACAACAAATATTTCGATATAACAAAATAGTTATCTCATACTTTCATATTTTTTAACAGATATATGAGCGCTATGGCAATGAACTGTGTGTTGTCGTCACCAATCTAAACATGATGAATGCCGAGTATTTCCATCCTAAAACAACTCCAGATGTTCCGATCCGGGTAGCTGTGAGGATGTCTATGGCAATACCAGGTAATGATGAAAATCAGTAATATAATAACGTCTTCAAAATTTGACTGTTATTTCGATCATCTTACTGCGGTCAACTATCCATGCGTTTTCTGGACTTGCTATAACCAGTCTTTGGTACAAGCCATCTCTTCTTTCCCACAAAAGAACAGTAAAGATTTGTTGGGATAGGATTGAATCCTGTTACGGGGAATTTTGTCAAACCACGAACAGAATGTTGGCTATGCCGATATTCAAAATTACTAACACCAGGTAATACTAGTAAGATGTAAAGGTTAATACAGAGGTACTGCAGTTTATATCTTTGTATGTATGGGATGTAAAGCTTAACTCAAATACGTCTCATTTTTTATGTAAAAAGTATATGCAAAGTAATTTCTTACTCAAAGGCGTTCTATGTTTCAGGATTATTTCAAGCCAGCAAACACGAACAACACGGTCAAACAAACACGTATGTGGATGGTGGGGTGCTGTGTAATTATCCGATCAATTGTTTCGATGGTAAGATGAATCATTTTGTCGTGTTACGGTCTAGCCTTTTATATTACTTCCCTTTATATGCCTGGCTTAGAATAAGTAAACGGGCTCATCCTGTACAGAGTGTTGAAGTATTTAGATCGATCTGCATGTATTTTCTGTCAATATCATTGTTTAAAAGCTCTGTTTTCAGGCATATATAGAGAATCAGTTTTTGCTAAATATTTTTGTACAAAACTTTTTAAACGAAGTCTGTACGTGAGAAGCTTTTAATGTAACTTTTGTGATCTTTTGTATATCAAAAAATATATAGGCTGGTGGTTATCCATGAAAATGGAGGACAGTTTCTTAAACAGACTTCAACCTTTAGAAGATTTTCCCAAGCTGTTCGAGAAGAAGGAAAGATTCGGAGAGTACAACATGAAAACGCTGGGATTCTTGTTGGTATGTTAAACCATTTCACAACCATGAGAAACAATGCAAAGCTTTTGTGGACATGGCAGATTAAAGTCAAAATACACAGAACGTGCAGTATGATCCTAGATCTTCAGTGTCAACTACAACATTCTAAACGATGGTCAAAATGTCTCTTCATCTCAAATTTACTTTTGTTAAAGTCGTCGAGAAATCTTATTCATTTGGCAGCGAAATGCAGTATTTCCCAGAAATAAGTGCAGTAGACTTGACGATATCAGGTATACCGATATACCGCTTGTATTGACATCGGGTATAAAGATATACATGTACTATTTACAGAAAGATCGGGTTTACGGACATACCTCAATTGACGGTTATACGAAATATCGCTTAAAAGGATACCGGTTATTACGATGTGTTGGTTGTAACGATGTTGATTAGATAGATAAACCGTTTTTTTTTTTCCCCACCATAATGCCTCTTAGCGCAAAATATGGTGCTTTTGTGCACAGTGAATGTCCTACATCAGACTGCATAGAACGTGCTGTTTGACTTTTAATCTACACTGTCCGATTAAGAAAGAGTTCTCTTTTTTCATAAATCTTTACCACGCAATAAAAATATAGACTTGTCTAGATTGACGGCGTTAGCAGTGACAATTGAAATGTGGCTCAGACGATGGAATTGGTCTTTGATAGGATAGAAAACATTGTTGTACCACAGTGTTTTAAAAAGACCTCTATTTCGGGGGTCGTTAAAACTCGCAGTTGTGTTATAAAGGTTTAAGTGACCTGTTGTACTCGAAAGAGGTTGTCCAAGTGTATTATCGTCATATAATGCATGAAGATGTTTATTAATTTTGTAAAGGACCCGAATTTTCTTTTACATAAGGAGAAACTCTCCAGGGGCTGCCCAACCACCCCCTCGTGAAAATTTTGAAAGGTTGGGTTTTGGACCGAGACTATATATTCCTGAGCCTTATCTTCTACTTCTTCCTCTCTGTGGACGTCGTTTGATTTGAGATGGAACAGCCACTCGTGATTAAGCTTCTTTTCTTTCTTTTTTTTCTTCTTTCTTTCTTTGTAGTATGCAGACAATGAACGGGATATTTTACGAGACATCTTACAGGAGAGGGTTGGAGTAGATCTACCAGATTTTCCACAAACAAAATTAGCCATGTAAGTTCATTTTTCATCGTCAGTTACCTACCTTTCTTAATTACGATACACCTCATATATGAGGGGCTATCCAGAATTTCGTGGACAAACGTAAAAAACAAATAACCAAAAACATTGGATTTGTCTGAAAAATGATGACTTTATACTTTGACATAAGAAGGGTAATAAAAATTTCATTCAAAAATACAAACTAATGAATAATTTACATGCAGTTGGTTGATATAATGTACAACGATGTGCTGCACGTCATAATAACGTAAAGTACCGTGCGTATACATGATAGATTATTTAAATACAATACTTATATTACGTTACACTTCATATACAGTTGTATGTACCTAGAGATATATGGCTGACAAATTCTTGTGATCATGGATGATAGATGAAGCATTCCTTTGGATCCATTAAAAGAGTCTAGGGATTTTTTAACTGTAAATCGACATCCGTTTAGATTACGTTTACCAGAGAATTTTCTTGATTTATATCAAGTAACATCTTCACGAATTTTAGTAAAAAAGAAAAAAAAAACTTTGTCAAGATAGCTTGATTTCGAGTTGAAGACTCTTTCGCCTCGTACCTCTGATACATATTGAAAAAGTAGTCTGTGACTTGGAAAGAAAGTCGTGTCAGTACTGGTGTGAAAAAGTCAGGAAACACATGCCTAGGTGCACTGACCGCCATGATATGACATAAGCTGTTAAAATGGCTGTAAACTTTAATACAAACAAACAAAGTAACGGATGTTTTGTATGCATATGCTTACAGGGATAAAATAAGAAAGAAGAAACTACAGGACAAAGTAAAACTAGAACATATCCGAATACTGCATGCCGTCAGTGCGTTCCTCAAGGTACGTTTGAACACATTTACCTACTACAGATTCTTTTTTGCTGTAGATCCTGTTGGAAAACACTCTAGCAATGTGAGAAATTACTCCTCTAGAGTCATTTCTCCTTTTGCAAAATGTTTTTCATATATGAACGCTGTATTGATTCTTGATTAGGAATGACTATCCACCTTCTCGAATTTTTTCAAAGGATTGGTGAAATCTACAGCGACAGGATTCATCCCACTCTCATCTGTCAACATTATCGACACGTTTTTAATGTTTCAGATTTTTAGCTCTACTGGCTGAAAGCCAGCAGAGCTTATGTCATGGCGTGGTTTCCGTCCGTCCGTCTATCTGTCCGTCCGTCCGTTAGTCTTACGCGATAAAGTCTGCAGTTGTGGTCGGATTTTCGTGAAACTTGCACAGTTTGTTTACCTCATCAATAGCTTCAACCCTATTGATTTTGACATTCTGACAAATAGTATGGAAAAAGCAGCCATTTAAAGTTTAAAATTTCTATTTCTTGTTTACGTGATGAAGTCTGCATTTGTGGTCGGATTTTCGTGAAACTTGCACATTTTGTTTATCTCATTAATAGCTTTAACCCTATCTATTTTGAAAAAAATCTGACAATCGGTATGGGAAAAGTAGCCATTTGAAGTGTAAAATTTCCATTTCTTGTTTAGGTGATGCAGTCTGCATTTTTGGTCGGATTTTTGTGAAACTTGCACAGTTGCTTTGCATTATCAACAGCTTGAGCCCTATTGATTTTGAAAAAAAAAAAATCCTACATTTAGTATGGGAAAAGTAGCCATTTAAAGTTAAAAATTTCCATTTCTTGTTTAGGCAATGAAGTCCGCATTTTTAATCCAATTCTTTTGAAACTTGCAAAGATTATTTAGTTCGTCAAGGAATTGAACTCTATTAAAAGTGAAGAAAATCTAGTTATCAGTTTAGGAAAAGCAGCCATTGGATGACTTAGTATTTTTTACTGAACAAAGTCCACATTATTAGTCACATTTTTTTTTTTAATTTGCTAGAATTGTTTAACCCATTACCACACAATCCCTACTTTTGACGACCCTGAGAAAGAAGCCTTTGGAAAACATTGTAGGAAAAGGAGAAAATGCTGGTAACCAGCATTTTCTCCTTTTCCAACAATGTTTTCTACCCTTCAAAAAACAAATTTCAAATTTTCAGTTTCTTTTATTTTGTCCTCTGTAAATGCTTTCGAATTAGACAGACTTAAAATTTTGTCGTTTGGTAATGAGTTAATTTAACCCTTTACCACAAAATCCCGACTTTTAACAACCCTGAGGAAGAAGCCTTTTGAAAACCTTGTAGGAAAAGGAGAAAATGCTGTTAAACAGCATTTTTTCCTTTTCCCATTAACTTTTCTACCATATCAAAGAAAATTGCGTCATTTGAGCCACTATGAAATTGTCGTCTGCAAATGCTTTCAATTTGGATAGGTCTAAACCACGCCATGACATGGTATAGGTTTAATACAATGCATACTGTAATCCTATCATATTTGGCTGGATTCGAAACAATTGGTTTTGAGAAATTGTACTTCATTTTTTTTCACTGTTTGTTCAATTCACCATGCCTACTTAAGTACTTATGCTGTCTTAGTTGGTTCAAATGTAGTTGCTAGAACCCCCCCCCCCCTTTTTGTGTCTATTTGTATTTATATTTTTTCCATTTTGCATCATGAATTTATAATATATGCTAGCAAAAAGCAAACTCACTGCCAGTAGAGCAATTTCAGGCCCTCAAGGGTGTCTAGTTCCCTTTGCAGTCGGTGGCGAGATGCATACGATGCAACTGGCACCAGAATTTACGAACTATTCTCTAGAACATTGGTAGTCTAATTATAGATTATGAACGTCTTATTGGTTTTAGCCAACCAGAAGTTGTGTTACTTTCAAATGTAGAAAATTCTTGAGAATAGGACTGAGAATGCTTTGAACTATGATTGTTTAATACGGATCCTGGTCTTGAAATTGAAATCGAAACATCTTTTTTTTTTTATCTAAAAAAGAAAAAATATGTGGAAAAATGCTCGTTACAACTGCATAGTAATCTAAGGCTTTACTGATTTTGATTTTAAAGTTGTGTACATTGTTTTAACCCGTATGCTGCCAAGTGCGACACACTGACCTTTTGCGGACAGTGTAGATCAAGATCAGACTGCACAGAACGTGCAGTCTGATCTTGGATCTACACTGTCCGATAAGGAGATCTTTTTCTTCAAAAATATAAAATTGATGAAATAGCATCATTCGGGTTTTTACTGTCAGCTTGAAAGTTTCATTTATCTAATTTAGAAGGATAAGGGTTAATGCCTGTTTTTATTTCTTTGTTGATTCAGGTACTGAAGAAACATAACACGAATATGGACGATAAAATCAGCAAGACGGAGCTTAGAAACGCTTTAAATGACGTAAGTTGATTTTACCTGAAACCTGTTGAATGGAAATGATGTGTAACGTTTCAACCATTATCCTGCTAAATAACCAATATGAAACTTGTTCAAGTCGCTAGTAAAAACCTAAATGGTGCTATTTTAAAGTTATTGTTTGGAGAGAAATATCTCCTTATTGGACAGTGTAGATCAAAGATCAGACTGCACGTTCTGTGCAGTCTGATCTTGATCTACACTGTCCGCAATGGTTTCTTACCTTCCAAAAATGATTCGATCATTTGCGTCACATTTAAGTTGTCGGCTTTGAAATGTAATGTTTCTGCTTGTTTCAATGTATGAAGAACACGTGCCGAAAGCTATCATCGATTGACTTGTCAGCATGAAAGTTGTGTGCTTTCAGAGGAAATGGTGCTCAAAACACGACCTTTGTCGTTCAAAGGAGAGAAAACGTTGTAGGAAAAGGAGAAAATGCTGGTATGTTTTCAAAAACCTTCTTTATCAGTGTCATTCAAACTCGTAACTGTGTTATAAAGGGTTAAATGTTTTAGTAGATGAAGGTGTATGTAGTAACTTCATAAAAACTTTACAGTTTTTGTAGCAATTTTACTGTGTTTATACTTTATCATAAGCTAACAAAACACTGGATAATTTGGCTTCTTCATTTTCAGTCAAAATTGCATCTACAATACGAGCTATGCTGTGTGTCAGGAGCGTTTAAAAAAAAAAAGAAATGATGTGAGCCATGCTCTGACATAAGGGGGCTTAATGCGTCTTCGTGATGCATTTCACCAAGCAAGCCATCAGATGAATTATTGATCCATTCTAGCCACTTTTTTAAATAACCGACTTAATCATGAGGTACTCTGATCCTTGAACATACAGAAAATTGACCAATAGCGAAAAGTTTCGGCCGATACTTTTCGCAAATGCATTATCCCCCTTTTCACAGAGCATGGCTCATGTATTTTTGTGGTGCATTATACCAAGGAAGTCATCACATTATTATCACATACTTTAGGATCCATAAAATCAAGTTTGACTAACAACTGGCTGAACCCTGAGGTTGATTTGTCCTTTGACAAGCAGAAAATTGACTGATAGTAAAAAGTTTCGACCCATGTCAGCCTGCGCGGATTTCGCAGGTGACATGAGTCGATACTTTTTGCAAATACATTTAGCCCCCTTTTCACAGACCATGCCTTAAATATTGTTGTTGCTATTTTATAACAGACGGAAGAATTCCCACCTCGGTACGCAGAACGCCTGTTCGGTAAAAATGTTACAGTGGATGAGGCAATGGCAGCCATTGACGAAAACCAAGACGGAGAGGTAACTGTCATGGTTATATAACTCTTTAGCCAACGACAAAATGTTAGGCAGGACCAATTTGAAAGCATTTGCAGATGACACATTGCATGTGTGTCTCAAACGATTATATTTATCCTAAAAAGTGTAAAAAACATTTTAGGAAAAAGAGAATATGCTGGTTTCCAGCATTTTCTCCTTTTCCTACAATGTTTTCATGATACTTCCTCATCGGAGGGTCGTTAACACACGAGGTTGTTTGGGTTAATTCATCACCCATCTCTCGCCTTATACTTTACCAAGATTCCATATTTTTACCAAGATGATGTTTATTTCTTAAAACATAATTGGAAAAGGAGCAATTTTTCATGATGTTTTCTATCCTTTCAAAAATAAATTCGCACTTTTGAGCCGCACTTGATTCGTGATTCTGCTTATGCTTTCAACAGACTTTTAAGTTTTTGAGGTAGCCTATCTCATTTGTGATCTGCGAATGCTTTAAATGAATTTATAATTCAAGAGATGATTAGAAAAATAAATGACGCCCTTATGGAAAAAAAAAGATTTAGGAAAAGTTAAAGAAAGGAAAGAGGTTGTTTTTTACGGATATGAATGGTAGGGGGTATCCCAAAGTTGATTAGATGATAATGAAAGTACGGGTGAAAGCATGGATCGATCGATCGATCGATCGATCGATTGATCGATCGATTGATTGATTGATTTTGTCTAAGTCCAAAACTCTATGTATATTTTGTGCTGAGTGCATTGCTGAAAAAGGTTTAACAATTTTTCTATAATTTCTCATGTTATTTTACTTTTTCGCTCTCATCCTAACAACTGCGTTCTTCAACACAGGTTTCTATCTACTTCTTTTGCAAAATGTCACGTGTTATATACTTAACATGTATTTATGTAACAGGTCTATTACCACGAACTGGTGCATTTCATAGAAAGAACAGGGGTGTCACTACAAGCCCGTTTCCTTGGTTACCAAAGGAAAGAAATTCGAGGCGTGTTCTCATTCTTCGATACATTACAATCTGCTTTACTCACCAATGTCAAAAGAATCTGTGTTGAGGTGAGCGTTTAGTTTTGTTTCAGATAGCTTTAGTTTCAATTAGCTTTATGGAGGTTTTCTTAAATTAAAAAAAAAAAGAATTTAACACAATTTTACCTGTACATGTTTTGCAGCTGACAGCTTTTGAGAAGCATTTTGACAAGGTAAAAAAGAATTAGGAATAAACTTTTTCTCTTAATGCCATGAAGTTTGTACTTGTTCATTATTCATTTGAAACTAGCTCGTGTTGGTCATCCCAGTATAGATTTAGAAGTTGTCTGCAGCTTATTTCTTTGGGTATATACTTAACTATTTATCAAACGATCAAGTTTTCCTTATTATTATTATTATTTTACAAGTCAAGGGAAGGTGACTTTTGAAACATCTTAGAAAAAGGTGAAATACATGTACTGGTAATCAACGAGTCTTCCTATTTCAACTATATTATCCACAGTTTTTGTAAACAAATGCCATATAAGCCCCATATAATTTATCATCTGTAAATACTTTTAAAATGGAGGAGTTGCAGCAGAATAGCAGACTCTTTTTTTTTCCTTATCTTATTTTGCAACATGCCGCTTTTAAAAATTAAATGATAGAAGGAGAAATAAATCAGGCAATTTCTTCTTTAATAAAATTATGTTTTATGACATTCCTTTGAGCATGAAGTCTTTCCATACTATAGACTACATCAGAAGCTTAAAATTGTGGACCGCGTAGATCAATATCAGACTGCACAGATTCCTGATCTCTGATCTGCACTGTCCACCGCTTTATTCTAGATTATGAACGAACTGTCTCTTGAACTTGCCGTGGAACTATATTTGTAGCCTTTGAGAAAATGCAATTTATTTATTAAGTAATGAAAGAGTTAAAGCCCCGCCAGTGTAAATCAAGTTCAGACCGCACAAAACGTGCAGTCTGATCTTTGATCTGCACTGTCCGCTTAGCTGAAACAAA
Source organism: Hippopus hippopus (assembly GCA_946811185.2). Classification (NCBI taxonomy): domain Eukaryota; kingdom Metazoa; phylum Mollusca; class Bivalvia; order Cardiida; family Cardiidae; genus Hippopus; species Hippopus hippopus. The sequence continues at coordinate 35,346,684 of OX328108.1, read as the reverse complement.
AGCAACCTGGAAATCGCACATATTACGGTCTTACTTATAGACTAGAAATGTCCGTAGAGCTTTTTGGGCTCTTTAATTCTTATTCCATTTTTACCGACGTTGATAGTTGCATTGAGCCAAAAGCAATTTATGAAGCTTCACTTATCCTCAAATGTTGCAGCTTTATGTTGGATCCGCTCTGTCTGTTCGAAAAAGTCTCTGACTTTACTTTTTCTGGTGGGTGGGGGAGGAGTTTAGAAAGACAGTGCACTCTAAAAATGGACCCTTTTGATGGTATTCCAGGAACGTGATATAGATAGAACAGTGGGAATCAACACTGGTCACGTAGGCACCTCGGACTTTAAACTGGAACAGGCAGATCGAGAATTTGTAGTACAGGTAAAGGGTTCATAGTTTTGAATAATTCTATTGTCTTCTGTAATTCAAATTACTCGAGCCATGCTCTTTTAAAATGGGCTTGATGCATCTCCATAATGCATGATACCAAACAAGTAAGAACAGTATCATGGACCCATAAGATCCGTTTTGAATAACAACCAACTGAATCATGAGGTACACTGGTCCTTTGAGATGCAGAAAATTGACCAATAGCAAAAAGTTTTGGCCCATGTCAGCCTGCACGGACTGTGCAGGCTGACATGGGTCGATACTTTTAGTAGATGCATTAAGTCCCCTTTTCGCAAATCACGACTCATTTATATTACGTTACTCGTCACTTATGTACCGTGGGATATATAGCCGATTACACACGATACTAAGATTAATTTAGACCTTCATATAACCGCTGTTGGATATTTTGCTGGCAAAAACTCGTTTTCGTGAATTATAAATCAAGTATTTTATTGGCTTTATTCTGACATTTTTAGGTCAGTTCTGACCAATGAAAAACCCATGTTCCAAAGGAATTCCCTCTAGTAAGTGTAGTAACAAAATACGTTATTAAAATGGCAAAATCCAAAACTTGTCTTCGTGGCTAGACTCCATGTTGAAGAGTTTTTAATGCTTATTATCGCCGGTTCAATAAAGTTACCTCTCTTTGAACACTCTTCTGCATATTTGGTGAGAAAATCACATTTTTTTTCTCATGGACATTTTTTTTTTTTTTAAACTATGGACATAGAAAGCTCATCATGTCGCTAGGGGATTACAGTTAAAAAAAAGATATGGGTCATCGTGCTCGTTTCTGAGAAATTTGATTTTGCAAAAGGTATATACAGTTCCGAAATTCAGCTTATATTGGATATAACAAGCCTTTCTTTAATAATCAGTTAAACAGGAAAAATACCGGAAGAATATACAAATATACATCATCTTAATGAAAATTCATTTAGTTTTGCCCAAAAAATATATAAAAGCCTGGTTTTGAGCATGGTAAATGTACAAATATGCATGTTATAAACAGACCATTGAGTTAAGAAGGGAGATAATTTGATCGAATTAAGGGTTAATCTCCTCAATAAATCCATACTTTCTAACGGACAGGTTTTTCTTAAAATTCCCACACTTATAGTATTTATAATCTTAAACAATAAGAAAAAATAGAAATGACATCTATCCGTGCTTATTTCGTCAGAAAACAAGGATGAAGGTCACTGTGGAAGTTAATTTCTTCAAGAAAAAAAATAGGATAAAAGCTCAGCAGAGACAGTGGGAAAAGGAGAAAATGCTCATTAGGAGAGATTTCTTCTTTTCCAACAATAATTTTCAAAGTGGAAACAGCTATACTTCCACAGCTTTAAATTTCCTGTCTCTGTTTGTTTGTTTGGTGTGTAACGCAGTGTTAACAGTATTTTAATTATTTCACGGTGGCAGTTCACAGATCCTTTTTTTTTTTCTCTAAACTAACACTACCAGAAGAAAATGCTACTTGTTTCAGTGCACCAATAGTATTACCACATGTGCAAAAAATACATAGGTGCACTTTTGATTCACTATCCATTACAAAACAAATGCGCAGTAGGATGCGCGCAAACATTTGTGATATACGTCGTTAAAAGGAGAAAACAAATGAGAGAATAAAAGTAAAAAGTCCAATGTACTTATCAGACACTGCATGAAATGTGATTTTGTTAGTAAAAGATATTTGCATTTGATTGTATTTCGTATATGTCGCCATTGATATTTGTTTGTTTCCATTAGTGTTTGTTTACGTGTCGTACCGGTAGTTGGTCAGAACTCGCCTTTAACTTTAAGAGTTCCAACTGATGGAGAAAAGAAGAATTGATACACGAGTTTAATGCCATATATTATAAATGTTCAGGCGTGCATGTTTGTGCATTTACCACGCCCAAAACCAGGCTTTTTATATATTATTTTACGCACAGCTGAATGACTGGTCATTAAAATGATGTGTATTTATATATTCTTTTGGTATTTTTTTCTGTTTAACTGACTATTGAAGAAAGATGTGTGAAATATAATATATGCTGAAATTTTGGACTGGTATATACCTTTTTCAAAGGCGAATTTCTAAGAAACGAGCACGATGACCCAAATTTTCTTAACTGTAATATCCTGGACACATGATGACCTGTGTACAAGGGCTGTTCGGAAAGTAATGAGCAAACCTTGAAACAAATATGTAATCTATGTTAAAAGTTGTTATTTTATACTTCATAGCTGTAAAAATGCATTTTGTGTAATTTTGACATCCTTACATTATTTCCGTTTCTACAGTGGTTGCCACAGTAACTACGGTATACTGATACCGACGCAGCGCAACAAATTACCCATTAAAACGATAAACGTAACATTTTTACCATAGATATTTGTTTCAATGTTTGCAAGCAAAGTCTCATTTCTATCCGAACAGCCCTAGTAGGTGCACTAGGTACACTATTCACCGTGACATGCTTATACGTTTGAAAATAGCATTTCAAACTTTCAACTGTATATACTGTAAATAAACTATAGGTGTAAAAATGCCCCGCTTTACCCCCTATGCATCAAACTTGTGTTATATTTCCGAAGTAAACTTGGTAGGACAAAGAGAATTTCTTGTTACATGGAAGAGGGGGTGGGGCTGCTGGCCACCATAACACATGTATTGGATGCATAATATTTTATGTGTCTCTGACGGATAAACTTAATTATCCTCCGCCGAAACTGCGGCGGGGGATGTGGTAATAGTAGCCGTCCGTCCTTCGTCATTCCGTCCTTCCGTCTGTCTGGCCGTCCTTCCGTCCCACTTTTTTGTCCGGAGCATAACTCAAAACCTATTACAGGTGAAAACATGATACTTCGTAGGTAGATAGATCTCATCAAGGAGAAGTGCAGTGCACAAGAACCATAACCCTTGATTGTGTACTTTAGAAGTTATTGCCCGTTGTTATTTTTTCTTACTTACATTTTTTTCCAAAGCATAACTAAAAAACTATTACAGGTGTAAACATGATACTTCACAGGTGCATAGATCACATTGAGTAGAAGTGCATTGCACAAAAACCATGACTCTTGGTTGCATAGTTAAGGATTTATTGCCCTTTGTTAATTTTTCATACTTAAATTTTGTCGGGAGCATAACTCGAAAATTATGAAAGGTATTTAAATATGTGATTTTTCAGGGGTAGGCAGATTTTATTGAGGAGAAGTGCAGTACCATGATTTTGGAGCTATGTCCTATTGTTAATTTTTAAGTCTCAAGGTTTCGTTGGAGCATAACTCGAGTTGTATTAACTTCACAGCTGGATAGTTGTCGCTAAGGAGGAGTGCAGTACGCAAGAATGATAACTCTACCTTCCATAATTTTTCATATATTGCTCTTAGTTGTTTTTCAGAATTTTTTTTTTCTGTCTGATTTAATATGTGATTACACTTGACAGCTATATAAGTAAAGTGGACCTTGTTGAAGTTTTTATTGTACTTTGTATTTAGCATCGCCAGAAAATAATACTTAAATCTAGCTGTTTTAGCTTTTAAATCAACATACATGAAGACACACATCTTCTGTTGAGCAAGCATTCAGCGGGGGATGGCCATGTCAACATAGCTCTTGTTTCATCTGTTAGTTTTATGAGATACACCTTATTTTATGCATTGTAAGCAACTATACAATAAATTGAGTCATGCTCTGTGACAAGGGGGCTTAATGCATCTGCGAAAAGTATCGGCCCAGGTCAGCCTGCGCGGACTGCGCAGGCTGACCTGGGCCGAAACTTTTCGCTATTGGTCAACTTTCTGTATGTCCAAGGACCGGTCTACCCCAGGATTAAGTCGGTTGTTAAAAAAAAGGTGAGTATTACGGGTCTTTAAGTATGTGATGGCTTGCCTGGTACCATGGATCACGGAGATGTATTAAGCCCCCTTTTCACAGAGCACAGCTCAATTAAATGTGTCATGCTCAGTGAAAAGGGTTTTTAAATGCATATGCAGAAATTATCGATCTAGGTCACTCCGTGTAGGCTGACCAGGGTCGATACTTTTGGCTATTGTTAAATTTTCTGCATGTCAAAGGATGATTCTGTTTTCGTTCAGTGGGTTGTTGAACAAAAAGGATTTTACGGATCCAAATATATGTGATGACTTACTTAGTATAATGCATGTCGAAAATCTAGTAAATCCCCTTGTCCCACAGCATAGCTTTATTTCATATACTAGTACTAGCTTTGTCAGATGAATATTATTTCATCTCAGTTAATATTATTTATATTAGAAACACCATATTACATATATTTTCTGCAACTATACAGTAAAACCAAATATTATTTTTATCTTTCAACAGCAAGGCAGACGCTCTACAGAAGCGTATCTGAGATATTTCATTGTTCAAAATAACATCCCAGTTAAAGAAGGTTTCACCCCGGACTTTCCACCGTCGCGCACTACTTCAACAGCTGATTCCGGTTTTAGTAAAGAAAATAATAACATTGGACAGGAACCAGTAAAAACACCAAAACAACAAAATGAATCCAATAAGAATCCTGAAATCCAAACAAATGCGTTAATAAATGGCGTCAAGAACGTTATTCAGGACAAAAATGGCGACATCTCGGGGAATTCTGTCGTGACGGACGTTGATGTAAATACAGATATATCGAATCCGAACGTACAAACAAATGAAGATGTCAGTGAACTTTGATATGTGTCGCAATTTTAGTAGAATTTATCAGCCCTGATATCGTCGAATTCTGACAATAGGGTACTGTCATGTGACGGAAATTCCTATCACGTGACGCACATTCGCCGGTATTGAGCGAAAAGGACGGCGTCAAGGGTGATTCTACATGGGGAAGAAATTGTCGTTTTTTCTCCTTTTGTATCATATGGTTATTGTTTAAATTTGACGACCAGTCGTCATGTAACCAAACCATTGTTTATTCATATTGAACGACAAATTTTACAAATTAGTGTTCAATGTCGACTGCTGCAAATTTGTTTCACGAAGAACTGAGAACAAAATTTTAAGAATGCGATAGTCACTTTTTTTGAGGAAGCGTTGGGGAGGGTAGCATTCCCATTCAGATTTCATTTTTATTTATTGTAAAATTTGTTTGTATACTTCATTGTAATTTTATGACATTTTTATTTCTTTTCCAAAATTTTATATATATTTGTAATACATGTATATAAAAAATGTCTGATCTGTGACATATTTAATATTTGTATTGTTCACATATTTTTTTCAATTTTTTAACAGCTAACAAAATTTTAGACTCTTTCAAATTGGAAGTATATGCAGGTGTTAAATTTATTATGTCCAGCCTTTCTATATTTTTCTGGAAACATATGTTGGGTAAGCAGAAAATGTTGATAGCCTTTTACCCTGTCCCAAAATATTTTCAACCCTTTCAAAGATTAATCCGATATGAAATAAATCTAGATAAAGGAATCAAAGTCCTGAAAGTAGAGACGGAGTCCCAACATCATGTGTTGCTGAAACTAAGAGTAAATCATTTTCATTTATTTGTCTACTGTGTATACACATAACTAATGTGTACACATAATTTATACGTAGATTATGTTGTGTATTTACATAACTAATGAGTACGACCTTTTATGTACATACAATCATGTGTATATATAACTTGCGTGTGAGTCTGTTGTTTACACGTACACATGACTAATATGTACAACCTGTTGTGTATACACATAAGTAATGAGAAGAGTCGGCTGTGTATAAACATGATATATGTTCTGACTGTTGTGTATATACATGTACCTTACTTTTTCGCACAGTCATATGAATATACAAAACTGATAATGTACTCTCTGTTGTGTATATACATAACTAATTTGTACAACTTGGTGGGTATATACATAATTTATGTGATCAATGTTTTATGTATTCATAAAGTATATCTATAAATCAAATTATTTAATACGTTTTATTATTTCCTACAGATTTTTTGTTATATCATTTGATGCTGAAGCTGACATATCTAAACATGATTTTTGTTTATTGTATAACTGAATGTAAATAAAAGAGCATGTATATCTTGTGTCCTTTTCAGACCAGTAAAGCATGACGAGTGAGTGAGTGACCGACCGACTGACCGACCGACCGAATTGCTGGCTGGCTGGCTTGGAGAGTGAGTGAGTGAGCGAGCGAGCGAGAGCTTGCGCACGAGTGAGTGCGAGCGTACGCACTCACTTGTCCTTTTGCTTATTGGTTCATCTGTTTAATTGGGCTTGGTGTCGCTTTCAACAGTTTTGGTTATATCACGGCGACAGCTCACTTATTCATGGTCTTCCTTGGTTTCAAAAGATCTTAACTTTGGCCTTGCAGTGTCTTACCTGGGGACCTTCCCCTCTTTACCAGCTCCACAGTAGTGTGTCGAACTTATAAAATCTTGATAAAAATCCATGGTCTTAAGCACTGACACTCGAACAACACAAAAATATTAAAAAAAAATGTAAAAAACGTTCTCACGGTCAGTAAAGAAAATTAATCGACATAGATTTCAGCTATACATCTTTTTCTAAACAACTGCTTTTTGTGGTATCTTTAAGCTTTCAAAATTAACCAACCAGAAAATATTTCGTCAAAACTGTTTGGTGAACTTTCCATCTATGATGAGGTATTTATTGGATCAAAACTAGCTCAACACACTGACCCCTTTCAGGTATATTTCTTCCCTTTTACCTTTTCAGCACCGCATGCGAAATTAAAGGGGTTTGCAAACGGCATAGATAAAGATCAGATTGCACAGAACCTGCTGTTTGGTCTTGTAGCTTTACCTCCGCATCTTTTGTTGACTCTTTACCAGAGAATAAAATTTTAGTGTTGTTCAAACTGAAATCATTTGCGAACAATAAATAAAAGTGGCTAAAATGATTAAATTAGTCTGTAAAAGAGTAGCAAACATTATGGAAAAAGAAGAAAATGGTGGTGGGTTACCAGCATTTTCTCCTTTTCCCAGTATGTTTTTAAAAACCTTCTTGAGGGTCGTTAAAACTGGGGATTTCGTGGTATAGGGTTAAAGCCATAGGATGAGAATCTTTCAGGGTTTCAGTGGAATGAATTTTAACCCCTACGCTGCTAAGCGCGACTCACTGACCTTTTGTAGACAGTGTAGATCAAGATCAGACTGCATATTCTGTGCAGTCTGATCTTGGATCTACACTGTCCGATGCGGTGAGTTTTTTTTCCCAGCAACAAGAACTTTGTTATCGCAATGTTTCGGTGTATTCTATTGGCTGGAAATCTTTGTTCTATTGCTCTTGCAAAAGGGGGCTAAATGCATCTCCGTCATACATCATACCGTGCAAGTCATCACATGATTATGGATCTGTTATTTCCATATTTCCTGACAATCAACTGGATATGGAGGTAGAATGGTCCGTTGCCATGAAGAAAATTGACAATAAGCAAAATGTTTCGGCCCAGGTCAACCTGAGTCGATACTTTTTTGCAGATGCATTAAACCTCCTTTTCACAGAGCATGGCTCAAATTTTATTTAGCAGCTTAGGGATTAAGCCGTTATAAAAGGTCTAGTTTATTTGAGTCTTGTTCCAGGAAAAGGGGGTTTAATGCAACTCCGTGATGTATTGTACTAAGCAAGTTATCACATGATCATGGATCCAGTAATTCCATTTTGTCTAACAACCAACTGTAGAATGAAGTAGAATTGTCCTTGTAGATGGAGAAAGTCCACCAAAAGCATAAAGTTTCGACACAGGTCAGCCTCCGTGGACTGCGCAGTCTGACCTGGTCGATACGTTCTGCAGATGCATTAAATTCCCTTTTCATAGAGCATGAGTGAATTATGCTTGGTGCTGAAAGACTTAGCTCATTACCACGTGATCCTGTACATCCTGATGATAAAAACAAACGCTAGTAACTAGAATTTTATCATTTTTTTTTTTCTCACCATGTTTTTATCATTTCAAGAACAAATCTATCGACAGAATTAATCCTTCTCTCACCGCTGATAATTGTTTTGGCGATGGTTATGTTGGTAAGCAGCCAGTGGCTTGGGAAGAATATAGTGAAAAGTACTGGTAAGGGAATCTCCGGGAAACCATAGATAGGTGCACTGGCCGCCATGATATTACTGAAATAACGTTGAAAACAGCAATAAACACCATATAAACAGATAAACAAATCTATCATTTCAGCTGATATGTTATCCTTAACCCTTTGCCACACAATCCCCAGTTTTAACGACCCTAAGCAGGAAGGCTTTTGAAAACATTATGGAAAAAGGAAAAAATGCTGGTTACCAGCATTTTCTCTTTTTTCACAATGTTTTATACTCTTTAAAAATATACAGTCTTACATAATTAAGCCATAATTTGTTCTTTGCAAATGTTTTCGATTTGGATAAGTCTAGAAATTTTGAAAAGTCTAAATATTTGGATAAGTCAAAAAAAAATGTAGTATTACACAGGGTTAAGTGCTGTCAAAATGGACGAGTTTAAAATTTTGAAAGTTACGATACATGTACATGCTCCAGTGGTTCAAGATTGAGAGGTAGGTTACACTTTTAACTAAGTATAACAGAGACGTAGAAATCGATAGACGAAACTAATGATAAATGTTTTAGACGGAACCAATAAGAAACATTTTTACAACCAATCACAGCATCTTTAACATTAAAGGTCCCCCATTGACCGGCCGAGTGTGACAGAGTCTGTAGCAACATCACTGTTAAAGGTCGAATATCACCGCGGCAGGTGAACTTAAAAGGTGAGACATTCTATTTCAAATTATTGAGCTTATTGCCACTTGAAGACTTTTTTATTCCATGTAGTTGACTGCTTTTCAAAACATGTTGGCAAAAGGAGAACTGCTTGTAGCAGGCGATATATATTTTTGCTACATTGTATATTATTCGTATATTAATCCTTTACCACTCAACCTCGAATTTGAACGACCCTGGCGGAGGAGACGTGAAAATATTGTACAAAAACGAGAAAATGCTGGTAACCAGGCTTCCACGTATACAAAAAGGAATATCAGGATCTGAGCTACGTTTGACTTGTTCTCTGCGAATGCTTTCTACTGAGATGGGTCTGAAATGTTCGCGTTTGGTAAAAAACAGTTAACCCTTAATTCATGTTAAATATCCATGTTTTTATCCATATTGGGGCGTTTTTAGCTCGACTGTTTTCGTTGAAAATGTCGAGGTATTGTTATAGCCCTAGCGGCGTCGTATTCGTCGTCTGTGTCGTCATAGTCTTCGTCTCTGTCGTCGTAGTCTGCGTCTATGTCGTCTTGTCTGTGTCGTCATAGTCTGTGTTAGTGTTGTCGTAGTCGTCTGTGTCGTCGTAGTCTGTGTTAGTGTTGTCATAGTCGTCTGTGTCGTCATAGTCTTCGTCTCTGTCGTCGAAGTTTTCGTCTTTGTCGTCGTAGTCTACGTCTGTGTCGTCCTAGTCTGTGATGTCGTAGTCTGTGGTGTCGTAGTCTGTGTCGTCGTAGTCTGCGTCTGTGTCGTTGTAGTCGTCTATGTCGTCGTAGTCTGTGTCGTCGTAGTCATCTGTGTCGTCGTAGTCTGTGTCGTCGAAGTCGTCTGTGTCGTCGTAGTCTGTGTCGTCGAAGTCGTCTGTGTCGTCGTTGTTGTCTATATCGTCTTCGTCTGTGTCGTCGTAGTCGTCTGTGTCGCCTTAGTCTGTGTCATCGTAGTCTGTGTCATTGTAGTCTGCGTCGCCGTTGTCTGTGTCATCGTAGTCTGCGTCTGTGTCATCGTAGTCCGTGTCATTGTAGTCTGTGTCGTCGTTGTCTGTGTCGTCGTAGTCTGCGTCTGTGTCGTCGTAGTCTTCGTCTGTGGCGTCGTAATCTGTATCTTCGTAGTCTGTGTCGTCGTAGTCTTTGTCGTAGTCGTCTGTGTCGTCGTAGTCGTCGTTGTTGTCTGCCTCCGTGTCGTCGTAGTCAGCGTCTGTGTCGTTGTATTTTGCGTCTTTGTCCTCGTCGTGCAACAATTTTGTTATTTTCAAAGACTTTGATATTTTATAATATCTCCGTCATTACTGAAGATATTTACTCAAAATTCGGACTGGTTGTTAACTGTCAAAAGGGGAACCCATAAAACAGAAGCAGGTAACTATCAAACTACTTTTGACAGGGTTGTACCCTTTTTCTTTTCGTATTACAATTTTCAAAAACTTCGACATTTATAATATCTCTGTCATTACTGAAAATATTCACTTCAAACTCAGACTAGTTGTTAACTATCAAAAGGGGAACCCATACAACAAGGGCAGGTAACCATCAAATATTTTTAATACAATTATGCCCCTTTTCAACTTATAATTATTGTATGAGAAATAACAAAAACAATAATGACAATATTGCAATCGGTTTTTTTTTTTTGCATATTTTACTATAGCTTGTATCCTTGTTGCAGGAATAATGGCTGAGCGTAAAGCTGTCATCAAAAACGCTGATATGTCGGAGGACATGCAACAAGATGGCGTCGATTGCGCAGTGCAGGCTCTCGATAAATTCAACATAGAGAAGGACATTGCGGCCTACATCAAGAAAGAATTTGACAAGAAATACAACCCAACATGGCACTGTATTGTTGGCCGTAATTTTGGCAGCTATGTGACCCACGAAACTAAACATTTTATTTATTTTTACCTCGGACAAGTGGCCATACTGTTGTTCAAATCTGGATAACTCTATATACAATCATAACAATACAAAAACAACAAATTTTAGTAAACTATGCTGGGTTAGTCTTTATAAATGAGTCATGCTCTGTGAAAAGAGGGCTTAATGCATCTGCAAAAATTAACGAGCCCGGTTAGGCTGCGCAGTCTGCGCTGGTTGAAATGAGTCGATGCTCTTTGTAATTTGTAAATTTCCTAGGTGTCCAAGGACCATTCTACCTCACAATTTCCTTGTTTATTAAACAAAATGGATTTTATCGATCCATAATTACATTTACATATTGATGACTTGCTTGGTATAATTCATTGAGGAGATGTATTAAAACTCCCCTTTTCCAGGGCTCTACTCATTTCCAATTTTTTAACAAATTGTGTACAAAATAATAAACATTTAAAATAAACATGTTTCCAATGGTATGAAAAACACGGTGGGAATATACGCAGTTGTTTTCCAAACGCAATAATTTCAAGTGATATTAGTAGACACTGTCGCAACATTTTATAAGAGATGAATTTGTGCTTTTTTAATTTGACCCATGCTCTGTTGAACGGGGGTTTAATCAATCAGTAAAAAGTTTCAACCCAGATCAGCCTGCTGAAGCTGACATGGGTCGAATCTGTTTGCTATTCGTAAATTTTCTGCATGTCAAAGGACCATTCTACCTCTGAATTTAGTCGTTTGTTAGACAAAAGGAGGATTTAGGGTTCCATAATTACATGTATTTGATGACTTGCTTGGTATAATGCATCAGAGGTGCACTAAACCCCAGTTTGCTAGAGCATGACTCATTGGATTGTTTTCATATCCTATAAATGTCTTTAACGCTTTTGTCTGTATTTGTGTTTGTTTGTTGATTATCATATTACGTCATCACTAGTATTTCAGTTATCACGGCAGCCAGGCGTTTTTGCGTTCAGATAACTTTCCAAAATGAAAAAGTTTTAAACTTGTCCCACAATACTTACAAATTTAAGAGAGCCATGCTCTGTGAAAAGTTGGCTTAATGCATCTACAAAAAGTATCCACACAGGTCAGCCTGCGTACTCCGCGCAGGCTGACCTGGGCCGAAACTTTTTGCTATCGGTCAATTTTCTGCAAATCCAAGGACCATTCTACCTCTGAATTCAGTCGGTTGTTAATTAAAATATTAAAATGTATTTTTGTGGATTGATAACTTTGCAATGATTTACTTGGTATCATGACTTACTCAGATGCGTTTAGCCCTCTTTTGCCAGAGGATGATTCAAGTGTGTTGTTCGTTATCAAGTACGTTTTGAGACAATCTTTTATTATATACCAGTAAATTTCCCTGTTTAAAAACATGCGTCGCACGCCGATAAAGTATCACACATGGCTAGCCTGGGTCCAAGTGGTAACAATTTTTAACCCTACGTTTACAGGTGTCACACCACTGGTTTTTGGCCATATTGAAAATAGAGTGAAATCGACCATCTTTAAAGCTTCACAGATCGCTTAATGGCCAACCTTTTGCTTTTCCGTCTCTTGCTGTCTAAAGTACGTCCTTAGTCCTTCAAAATAAATGCATTAAAAACAACATGTCAACCGATTGCGTTTTTAGCTAAATCTCAACGAACACGGGCACCCTAGAATTTCCCCTCTCAAAAACACCTGTTCACCCCTATGACCCCAATTTTTTGTTCCTCCAGTGACACAAAATAGTCCACTCAATATACAATAAAAACACATCTAAGTGGTTCCCCACTGCCTAAATTTGAAGCAAATCTAAATTATATACCATTATGCCATCTTAGCTCCATGAAACAGTGCAACAAAAGTGGTACTGCAAAATTTCACATGGGACTACTTTTGACTACTACGACCCGGAAGCAGTCTCGCAGTGGTGCGACACCTTACACCATGTTCCCGGCAGCCACGGCAGCCCCGTTTGTCCGAAACGTGGTGTGCCGTGAGATTTTGTTCGTTTTTTCTCCATTTACCGAGTTTAGTTAAGTCTTTTTACGGTACCTCACGGTATCCGTTACAAGCCGTTGAAGGAAACCTACGTTTACACCATATTACCGGCAGCCAAGGTAGCCACGTTTCTGACAACCTTGGACAACACGGGATTAACGTAATACATCGCAGAGGAACGGGATAAGCAAACTTGTCAGACCGTGATCGCCGGGTTTGCCGTGCCAGATCTTTGGACTTTTGCCACGGCGGAACGGGTTGATCGTTGCGTTCTACTACGGCATGATCGATACCGGTGAAAAAAGGGCTTCCACGTCCAAACACGGATCGTCCCTGAGTCTTGTTACGGCTCGTTACGTGCTTGTAAGTTCTGATGCGATCAAGCTTGCTTATTCCGTTTTGTCCACGGTTGTCAGAAACGGGACTGCCGTGGCTGCCGGGAACATGGTGTAAACGCAGGGTAATAGGGTCTGTAAGTCTCGTTTAGATGAAATGCACTTCCGGGATCACTGGTCGCCATATTGAGATTTTTTCCACTATTTTGCTTATGTATGTACCGACAGTCGTAGCGCTACACTGACGTGTATGTTATTTAAATTTTCAAAAGAGGGTATGGAGAGGAAAGACCGGAGATGACAGATGTTGGTAAGGGTTAAAATATTGTTGAGAAATAAAGCTGTAATTTAAAAACAGGCCGTGGAAATCAGCGAAAATCCGTAACCCTGTTTTCGTACATCGTTGCAATTGATATATGTGCTCGGTCGATTTCTGATCTAAAGAGGTCCAACTAACCTAGTTATGGCAATTAAATAATGCCAGAGCCATGTTTCTAAGCATTCCATTCTAGAAATGCACCCTAGTCCCGCCTTCAGGGTCGTTTAGAAACATATTGCCGCTTTGGTATGTTTCGCACCAGTGTAGTTTCGCACCTAAGTCTCCTTTGCACCATACTTAATGTTGTCGATAATAACAGTTGCAATTACTCGGCCTCATTTTATTCATTTAATTGCCTTAGAGAGCTAGTGACGTACATAGGACCAAAGAAAATTCTTAATTGGCTGTGAATTCATGGCTTCTAAACATATTTTAACACCTTTTGTTGAATTACGGTATTTTCAGGTAAATTCTTCAGTTCACTAGGAACTGGGTAAATAGGCTTAACCCTTTCTAGAGCCCGAATAAACCTTAAGAAATAAGATCTCATAAGAATAATGTTGAGGTTGCCTTTGTCTGGAATGTCTTAGCAAAGCGATCAATGTAGATTAGAGATCAGACTGCACACTTTGTGCAGTCTGATCTTGATCTACATTGATCGCAAAAGCAAATAGAGTGGTGAAAGGCACTTTGAGGTTTATAACAAAGACTGACATGCTATATGTTTTCCAATCAAATCAAATCAAATCTAATGTAGTACACAAGTTAGCAAAGTGTGCGGGAAGACACTCAGGCTTTAATAGAATTCTGGTCTGATTAATGTTCAAAGAAATGGGTATCCTGAAGGACTGCACTCATATTTCTAATTCATGATTTTCATAATTTCATTTCAGATGCTGTTGTTGATTTTTAATATGTTACACAGGATGTCGCTTTTAAACGACTGGTTGGGTGGTCACATGTTTGAAGATCAGAAGCTGACCACCTTATTTAAGCTAGTACGTAGTTCCATGGATGTTGGCTCTACAGCAAAATTCAACAGCTTCAGAACAATTATATTAACTGTGCAAAACATCTATTCAGTGCCCCATAAGATATTATGTATTTTAGAAGCTGTGGATATGCAAAGCCAGTAAAGTACAAAACAAGGTTCATTAATTCATGACAGTCCAAATGACAGCAGATGCAACAGGATGTACCATCAGATGTGACATGCCAGTCATTTTCCTATAGTACTTAGAACAGTAGGCATCCTGTTAGCACATTATCAAATGAGCTTGTGTTTAAACAGCCAGGGAGAAGGAAGCTGTAACAGTTGTGAGAAAAAGAGAAAATGTTGGAAATCCTTTTCCCACAGTGTTTTCTATCCATTCAAAGACAAATTTCACCAGTTGAGCTACATGTCACCTGCTAATCCTCTCAACTTGAACCAGTCCAAATTTTATTTTGTGAGTTAACCTTTTCCCAAACAATTCTGTTCTTAATTACTCTGATGCAGAGGGCTTTTGACAACATTGAAGGAAGAGGAGAAAAAGCTGGTCACTAGCTTTTTATACTTTTCCCACAATGTTTCCTTTCAGAAATAAACCTCATCATTTGAGCTACAATTGTTTCATCCTCCAACATTGCTTTCAAAATGGACATGTCGAAAATTTTGTTAAATGGTAAAAAGTTAAAATAGTTGCATGTGTTATCCTAATGGCACTCTAGTTTCTTCACTCTTGATTTATATACCAGGCCTTAAAACTATTAAAACTTCTTTGTTCGAATAACAAACGTGAATTATTTAACCTTGCATTGTACGCAAAACAGGCATTTATAGAAAGAATGTATTATTTTCATTTGATAAATAACTCATAAAGTTCATTCTTAAGTACTTCTATATATAGTGTTAAATTATAGAAATTAGTTAAGGTTTATTGAGAAAATTGTCGGTGTTCATCTTTTTTGAGGTAGATTTTTGATTTATTTGCATTATAATGTTTGTTTATGTATTATGACTAAGTACATGTACTTGTCTGAATAAATATCTATCTATCTATCTTATACAGCCTTTATTTAATTTAACCTTGCAAGTTGTTGGACCAGAGACAGCCTGGTGATATGATATTGGCAGATATAGGGGTCAACAAGCTCTCTCCTGAAGATAACTTTTTGTGTCTTCCAGCAGACCACTTTTGACAACATTTTGACCAAAGGACAAATTGGACAGAACAAGCAATATCTGCTTTTGACATGTTTTTATGAATGTATACTAAAGGTTTACTCCTTGATTAACTTTTTTCACAATTTACAACAATGCTTCTGAAGTTTTATGCTGCAAATTTGTTTCAGAAGCTATAAGTTAATATATTTGATGACTTGTAACTCTTTACCAAACAGTCCTGACTTTTAAGAACCCTAAGGAAAAATGCTTTATGAAACATTGTGGGAAAAGACAACTAACAATTTCTCCTTTCAACACAATGTTTTCTACCCTTTAATAGGTAAATCGTACAATGTGAGCCAAAATCAATGTGTCGTCTGCAAATGCTTTGAATTTGAAGAAGTCTAGAATTTTATCAGTTGGTAAAGATTAAAAGAAATAAACGTGAGAAGTCTTGAAAATTTCGCAGATATTTATTTTTATTACATTTGTAGTAACAACACTTTTATATTATTCTCATGTTATTCAGATCCCTTGATAGAGCAAATTTCTGCTTTAGAAAAATATTGTTAAAAAATCCAAAATTGTTTATTAATTTACCATTTCTCATGTTTTCAAAAGACTATTTGTGCAGCTAATAAATCTTGTATGTAACTGAATTTCTTTTTTCACACAAGCTCAAAATGACTGAATTTTACTACAAGTATATTGCTTTCACTCTTAAAGGGGCATCAAGGATTTTTGTTCTAAACGTAAGCAAGAATATTCCTTTTCCTTTATTTAGCGAAATCTTGAAACCTACCTTTACTTTTTTCACTAGATAAAATCTGAGGCAAATGGAGAAAAATAATTGAAAGATTGAGATGAAAACATTGTGGCAAATAGATATTCCTTACTATTAGCAGTATCATATTTGGTCACAATGTTTTCAAAAGCAGTCTGCTGCAATGCTATTTTAATTTAGTGGCATTTTGTGGTTAGAATTTAAATACTCTTTTAACTGTTACTGAATTTGAAAAGTACCGGTAAATATTAGCATGTGTTTCTTATAAGTCCAAAGATGGTAATACCATAGCACTATCTATCTTTAGCTAAATGTTCTTTTTAATCACAGCATGTCCAATGATAAATGAGTCCACCATTGCACAAATTATAACATGTGGTCCCTGTGAGGTGTAGTTGTCGTGCAGTCATAGTTCTTTTTAGTGTCGTTCTTCTAACAGGAGAAAGCTCTGATAGTATATTAGTAAGAGATGTTTGTAAATATAGTGTCTCAAGAAATACAAGTTTTTAGCTCACCAGAGCAAAAAGTGCTTAAGTCTTTACCACAGGACAAAACCCTAGACTTGTCCAATTGAGAACATTCGGAAACAGCAATTTAAATATGGCTCGAAGGATGGAATTTGTCTTTGAATGAGTAGGAAACAGTTTGGGAAAAGGAGAAAATGCTGGTTACTAGCATTTTCTCCTTTTCCCACAATGTTTTCAATAGGCTTCTTCCTCAGGGTCATAAAACTCGTAAAACTGTGGTATAGGGTTAAAGAAAGCCTTTTTGTCCCATTCATTATCATCTATCTGTTTTGTGAATTTGTATTTGTCTATTGTTGACAGTTTCTTTGGAACCATCTTGAATTGAGTTTGAAGCTACTTTCAACAGTATTTCTGTCAAATCACAGCTGCCAAAATTTAATGCTGAAAGCAGTCAAAAACTTGATTCAATCAAAAATTAATCACACCTGTAAGTTCACCTTCCCAGGAGTTTCTTAACTCTCCATTGTAAGAATCCCTCACAGGATTCTTCCTCGGCAACTGACTGCTTTTCAGCCAACAGATTTCTGTACCAAACTGACTAAAATTGCATTGATCTTCATCAAATGGATGGATTACAGCTCAAAAATATTGTGTGGACAAGTGTATTACTGGTGTGAGATGTTCAGAAACACAGGGATACTGTATACGTGGATATATACGCGTGTCGAAAAATTTGCGAAATACCAATTACAGACATTTTGCGTATTGAAATGTTTGCGAATTCAAGACACTCGTTATTTGTTGGTATATCTGTAGTAAAATACGCGAACAGAAAAGTTTGCGAATTTTTCAAATTCGCGAAATCGCAAAAATTTCCACTTCGCAAAAATTTCCACTTATACAGTAAGTGAAGTGGCTGCAATGATAATACCAAAATACTCTTACAAATTTGTTGTTATACTCCACAAAAGCCACTTTAAATGGTCTGACAGTTGGATTTTTGTTTATCTCTCTGTACTGAGACAATATTATGATAACAAAAATTTCATTATAATATTATACAGTGACAACAATGTGAATTTCATTAGTAATTTGAGTAAGTCTATCCTAATGGGTAATTTTTTCCCCTTTGAAAAGGAGGTAATGCTTGAAATTCTCTGTGAAGTAAAGGTTTAGAATTGGTCACATAACAAGAATTAAATGTTACAAATTATGCTTGTACATGTATAAAATAACTTTTAATTAGATATTTACAGAATACCTTGAAAGTCTTTGTATTGTCTCAATAGATGTCATATCCTTTGGTGGATTACACAGGGCATAATATCTTTCCGATGAAGATTTACTGGTGTACTTCTCTGATACCAGGGTTCTCTCCCACAAACCCATCCTGGGTTACTCAAAAAATTTCTTTACCTTTAATAAATGACAAGAAGGCCATTATTATAACCCTATACATATACTGACATAAGCCTTTCCATATTGTTTCTGTTGGTCTGTATGTGTAACGCACCAGTAAGCCTCTGCACTGAGACATTTTTTTATGCAAATTGCATGTTAGATTTGAACGTGTATCGCTTATATCAAAGAACTGGGTAAGCTGTTACCAAACAACAGGGTTAATGACTTGTATAAATTGAAAGCACTCGTAGACGAAAAAATAAGAGTGGCTAAACAATTGAAATTCATTTATGGAATGGTAGAAAATATCCTGGGAAAATGAAAAAAAATGCTGGTTACCAGCATTTTCTCGTATTTCCACAATGTTTTCATAAACCGTTTTCTTTAGAGTTAAAAAGTTAAAGGGTTAAACATTTCATTCATATGCCAGTCAGTGCACCTGGTCATGGGTACCTTTCCAAAGTACCATGCACAACACTAATATTCACTGTGCACAGTGGAACAAGCATATTGCATTTTTCTTAAATGACCCTTATCCTGCGAAGCACTATTAGTCCTTTACCGCGCACTCTAAAGACCCAGAGGAAGAAGCCTTTTGAAAACATTGTAGGAAAAGGAGAAAATGCTGGTAACCAGCACTTTCTCCTTTTTCAACAATGTTTTCTACCCTATCAAAGAAATTTCCATCATTTGAGCCATATACTGTATTAACTGTCATCTGCAATTCCTTTCAATTTAGACCAGTCATAGATTCTGTCGTGTAGTAGAAAGATAAATATGCTTTTCAGGAAAGTGTTGGTGAAGATCAGACTGCACTGAACATGCAGTCTGATCTTGAATCTGAACTGTCTTATATGGTTTGATCTTTGAAAACAAAATACTGGAGTGGCATCAATGACTGGAAATTTCCATTTATGTAACTGTCTACAGATTGAACGGGTTCACCAGTGCTAGGCTTGTGCTCTGCGCTGCCTCACCAGGGGCACCAGAAGGTTTGTTGAAACATCATGTTTTAGTGTATCAAGTAACCTGACCTGTGTCAGCATACATAAGTTTCCCTTCTTTTAGAGTGACTCATTGGATTTGGCTTTAAATCACTGTCATACTTTCTGAAATTTCCATCTGTGTTGAAGATATTAGAGCCATGCTCTGGCAAAAGGGGGCTCAATGCATTTCTGTGATGCAATGTACCAAGCAAGTCATCACATAATCATGGATCCAAAAACCAGTTTTGTCTAACAAACGACTCCAGCTATTCGGTTGTCTCTGAATTTAACAGCGGAAACGTAGATCTATCTGTGCGATCGCCCTCGGCAAATTGAGGATTACAAGTTTAAATATCTGCTTTCAAACGTCTTGCATAGTACTTATGCCTTCACACAACTGTAGTTTTGTAAAAGAAACGTGATTCACCTATTTTAGTTTAAGTCCGTCAAAAAAAACGTTATTCTATTGAATACGAAACCGAATGTAGGTTCAACCATCAACCTGTTTACCTGCGCTGAATGCGATCTGTTCTTTATTGTGGCGTATGCATAGTCAGATATCGTTCTCTGATCGATTGCTGAAATTTTCAATTCGCTCGGACTTAAAAAAGCTGACTTAATCCTCCGTAATTGCTTCGTGTGTCTCTCCACATTCTGTGATGAAAAGGAGATAAATTTATGGTAGATCCCGGAAGTGAAGAGATACTTTCGTTATAAATACCGGCCGTCATTTTTGACAAAGTTACATCTGAATGATAGAAAAGGAAAATATGAACGGACTGGAACCCAGGCTACACACGGCTGAAAAAAATCCGTATCTAAACATTGTCATATACGATTCCAAATATGGTATGATGAAGTATATCGCGCGCGGAATACGTACATAGAACTTTGCTATCATTCAGCAAACTTCGGGTGATCCTTGGATCTAGCCCCTCGGCTGTATCACGTACAGTAGCTTGAAATACACGGTACACTTTTCGCCGGATATACGCCGTTTTATCGTTCGTAAATCAATGAAAGGCTCCTCTCAAAAAAGAAAACATAACTTACAATTTTCTATCGAAATCTTTCTAAATACATTTCAATTGACAAACAGTTTGTTTATTTAATTTTTAACGTGGTTTATCAATGCTATTGGAAGTTGTCGACGGCAGATTGATAGATTTGAATAACTTCACCATGGTTGTTTATGGCGTTGCTAATCAATTAACCTAGGCGCCGCCATCTTTAAAGAAAATTTTTGAATGGCAGTTAAAAATGGAAGCCTCCTTGATGTGGACGAAGTTAGATGTAGTTACGGAATCGGCCGAGTTGTGACGAGTGACTGCGATTTAATCGGGCAAAATGTTACGCCATCATATTCATCCACCATTCATAAAAACGTAGTTTTTACTCACTAGACTACGATTTGTTTTTTATTCATTTTTTTTTCTTATTCTGTTTTCGAATAAAATGTCCATGACTGCAATATTTTGTAGTTGAAAATTGTAGGTATATGATAAAAGGACCTTCGGTCTCGCCCGATATTAAATTCTCACACGCTGCTTGAATCAAATACAAGCACCAGGAAAGTAACTACAACATAATTTTCCGTATTTTTTGGATCGAGACAACCTGTTGGATGGATGTTTTTTTATGACAGATGCTTTGAACCTCCTTTTCACAGGGCATGGCTTATGTTTAATCGTTACTTGTGTTTCCCTTCAGGATTGTTGCTTTATGCAAACATGAGGCAACTGGTCGCAGCATACCAAGAAATAACGCATTGTGCACCCACTAGCGGTATGGACGTATGTTTCCGAAAAACATGCGTTTATTCTCCTTCATAGAAAAAAAAAGATCAAGAGTGAATTAACACGTTTTTCTAAAAGCAACGTTAATTTATTCCAACTTCACTACTTTTCCAATTTTTAATGCATATCACGGCAATATATTCTAGTGTATATATTTAATTTCAAAAGATAAAACGAACCTATAATCAATAAATCAATACACTTATACAATTTGTTGTGAAAAGAGTTTCCATGCTTAGCGCGACTACAGGAGCTTTTGCGGACAGTGCAGATCAAGATCAGACTGCACAGAACGTGCAGTCTGATCTTGGATCTATACTGTCCGCTAAGGAGGTGTCTTTCCCCCTAAATAACTTTTGAAAGAACAAAATTTGGGTTTTTGCTGTCAGTTTGCAAGCTTCATTTCACTTATTTAGGAAGATAAGGCTAAAATCATCAATCAGTTCTTTTGACAGGATCTTTTCCCTCTTAGCTATGAAATCCCGTCCATGTACAACAAACTTCTTCGTAAACATAGTGATACGAGCCAATTTTTCTTTTTTCTTTTCATCACAGTTTTCTATTTCAATTGTACACGTTGCGTTCTTTTATGTCATTAAAGTTTTATCGAAAAACAAAAGGGACTATACTTTTAAATTTTTAGAATTAAACATACTCAGCTAATTTTATTGAGATATAAAATATTTCATTAAAAATAAATCATATACAAGAATATTGTACCCTCATTGAATTTGATAGACGAAACTAATCGTGTGGTTTAAAACCGACCAATAGGAATCTTAGATCACGTTCCCAAATGACGTTGTTTTTTTCTGTTTCACTCATTTTTATGCCAGTAGAATATCATATAAAGAGCAAACTGATAGCAACCTAAAAAACACAAATATATATCGGCAAACGTGTTAATTAAACACATACTAGACGTTCTAAAGTTTTACAATATTACAAGGTAAGCTTTTCAAGTTATGTTTTTTTTTTGTAATTTGCATCTGTGAGCGTGTTAACCCTTTACTACACGATCCCGAGTTTTTGAACACGTTATTGGAATAGGAGAAAATGCAGGTAACCAGCACTTTCTCCCTTTCCCACAATGTTTTCTACTCTTTCGGACACAATATTCGCCATCATTTGAGCCACATTTAATCTGTCGTCTGCCAATGCTTTTAAACTGGGCCAGCCAAAAAGTTGTCTTCGGTAAAGAGTAAATCCTTTACCAGACAACACAGTTTAACACATGCTTGTCCAAGCGCGACCCAAAGACCTTTTGCGGACAGTGTAGATCAAGATCAGACTGCACAGAACGTGCAGTCTGATCTTGGATCTACACTGTCCGATAATGAGATATTTTTCGTCCCAAAAAATACCTTTGAAAAAGCAAAATTTGGGCTTTTACTATCAGCCTAGAAGTTTCATTTCACTTATTCAGTAGGTTAAGGGTTAGGGACACAAATATATGTCATGCATTAGATCGCGGCTAGGGGCGACTCAGTCTATTCGTGCGGACAGTGTAGATAAAAATCAGACTGCACTGATCTTTAATCTAATGCCGACCGGTTTACTTTGACATTTTTCCGATGTAAGGTCTTTAAAATCGAAACATCCATGATTTTTTCCCAAAAATTGACTCTTTACCATACGACAGAACTTCAGACTTTTTAAAATTGAAATCATTTGCGGACGACGAAATAAATGTGGACCAAAAGATAAAATTTGTCTTTAATAGGATAGAAAACAGTTGGAAAAAGGAGAAAATGCTGGTCACCAGCATTTTCTCCTATTCCCACAATGTTTTCCAAAGCCTTCACAAATACAACTTGATTGTCCTCGGAAACAATAAATGAAATTGGACTCGGTTTTTCCCCCTTTTTATACGCCGCCGGAGGCGTCGTATATTGGTGTCATCTTCTCCGTCTGTCCGTCCTTCCGTACGTACGTCTATACATCCGTACGTCCGTCCATCCGTCCCTACATCCGTCCGTACGTACGTCCATTTCTTGTGAACGCAACTCTTCCCATATTTCTCGACGGATTTGGATAAAATTTTCACAGAATGTTTCTCATCATGTGACCTATCGCATATTGTCAAGGTTTTGCGATTTGTAGAACTGCGTCATGGAAAAAGGGGGCTTCATGTTATATTTCATTCCATTTCTTGTGAACGCAAATCCTCCCACATTTCTTGATGGATTTGGATAAAATTTTCACAGAATGTTTCTCATCATGTGACCTATCGCATATCGCAAGGTTTTGCGATTTGTAACTGCGTCATGGAAAAAAGGAGTCTTCATGTTATATTTCATTTTTCACCAATATCTCTTTAATTACTGGACATGTCTGAACGGATTTGGACATAATTTCATGAAACTTCATATTTTTATTGGTTAATCAAAGCCAATGACCAATGAGTCCGTCGTGCGTCCGTCTGTCCATCCATCAGTCCGTGCGTAAACCTTTTTGATCACAAGTAACACAATATATCCATTGAGCTACCCAGGCAGGTGCTAGAAATTGCAACACGTTAGTCTCTATAGCTAGCTGCTTGAAATAGCAGCCATGTGGCGGCGTATATTGTGAAAACTCTTGTTTTACCTTGTATTGGTTTTGAAACATTGTCAGAAAAGAAAAATTCCGTGTACTATGACCGTTTAGCTATAGAAATAGTATTTTCAGACTGGACATTTCTCTTGTTTTATACACGTACTTTCTATCCATACTTTTGTTCACAGACATTTAAACTTAAGTTGGATGCGAACATAGATGAAAGGCTGACATCGGCCGATACTTTTTGCAGATGCATTAAACCCCCCTTTCACATAGCATTGCTCATTTATATTTGATACAGAGCACAATGTCTGAACGTAAAGCTGTCATCAAGAATGCAGACATGGCCGAGGACATGCAGCAAGATGCCGTCGACTGCGCCACACAGGCCATGGAGAAATTTAACATAGAGAAGGACATTGCGGCCTACAACAAGAAAGAATTCGACAAGAAATACAACCCGACATGGCACGTTATTGTAGGTCGTAATTTTGGCAGCTATGTGACCCACGAAACTAAACATTTTGTATATTTCTACCTCGGACAAGTAGCCATACTGCTGTTCAAATCGGGTTAAGTTGGATGGCTAATAGACTGCAGAGTGTTGTGTTAACCCTTAGGCTGCCAAACGCGACTCACTGACCTCTTGCGGACAGTGTAGATCAAGATCAGACTGCACAGAATGTTCAGTCTTATCTTGATGTACACTGTCCGATAAGGTGGTATTATTCCCCAAAACATAACTTTGAAATAGCAAAATTTGGGTTCTTACTATCTAATTGGAAATTTTATTTTAGTTATTTAGCAGGATAAGGGTTAATAAATAAATGGCTAGAGCACTGGAAAAGTGGAGTTTTAATCTCCTCAATGAATTATAACCAAGCAAGTCATCAATATGTAAATGTAATAATGGATCCATAAAATCCATTTTGTTTAATAAACAAGGAAACTGTGAGCTAGAATGGTCCTTGGACACCCAGGAAATTTACAAATTACAAAAAACATCGACTAATTTCAACCAGCGCAGACTGCGCAGGCTGACATGGTCGATGTTTTTTGCAGATGTAATAAGCTCCCTTTTCACAGAGCATGACTCTCATACTAGTTGTATCTAATACAAATTTCGGGCTTGCAAATGTATTTTTTGCATATCTTAAAGCACCTGTAAAGCCAAAAATAGGTAATTTTCACCGTATATATTGGATAACCCCATCACAATACACATATATAAGATCGGAAAAAACTCTAACGTGTCAGTTACTGCATTGGTTGCCATAATATACGTGAGCGAAAATGCATGGAGAAGCCCGTCGATTTCACAGATGCCATTGATCGCGACAACCTTCATTATCGTTCATGTATATTCGAACTAGGACTTCGAGAACGTCACTTGATAACATTGCATCTCATTAGTGCTCATTCGGCATACCTCGGTTGATGGGAGCCATCAAATCCCTCGGCTGTATCTGGTGGATTGATATGCACCAGATCGGTACATACCCGGAAATACGCCGGTTTACCGTTCTGAAAACTGTAAGGCTCCTCTTAATAAAGAAAACTTGAGTTTCAATTGTCTATCGAAATCTTTCTAAATATATTTCAGTTAAGTTGGCAAACAGTTCGTACATTCATTATTTATCAATTCCGATTGAAGTTTTCACCGACAGATAAACAGATGTGAATAACTTCATCGAGGTTGTTTATGTCGTTGCTAAACGACTGACAGTGGCGCGCCATGTATAAGATCACGTATTCGCAGTTCAAATGGAAACGAGGTTAGATGTAGGTACGGAATCGGCCGAGTTGTGAAGAGTGATTAGTGCTATGACGTAGTAGACAGGACTATTGTTTACAATTTCAACATTATGTCATCGGAGAGTAAGATTGCTCATTCTGAACCTGTTTTCTTATTTAGATGTAGTAAACTCTTCCTGTATTAATTATAAATGAATAAGCGATGATCAGCCTGTGTCGTTGTTTCTGTTTACGATGTCGATAACTTACATGTACGTTTTTCAAGCCTAGAATGGGAACAAAACGATCAAGTGAATGAAGGGTTTGTTTCGACGCTTTGAATGATCACGTGGCGTTTACGTCACTAACACGTCACTGCGGACATTTACGACGAAAAGTCGGCTAATCGTCGGCGATCAACGATGTAAACAAACAGAGAATGCGGCATGGTAGGATCTGTTCTAGTTTCAAAATTCTTTTTTCTGCCACTGACTGGAACTTTTGCGAACTGCACCTTTACATATCGTGAAAGTCATAATAATCGCCATATTTTTGCATGGTAAAAATGAAATTTACTTTTATTTTATAAACAGGTGGTTTATTCAGTTGGACGCTACTGAGACTTTAAAAGAAAAGACTCTTTTCTTGTCCTCTCTGTGAAAAAGTGTACTATTTTTGCTTGTATTATTACTTATTGGTGCAAGAATTTTCGTAGATATATATTTATATATTGACAGTTTGAAGTCTATAGAGAAATGTGATATTTATTGAATAAATGCCAAATTTGGGGTTCAATGAGTAATCGAATGCGTCGTTTTTAATAAGCATGTGTTTGATAGACAGACAGACAGAAGGGCGGGCAGCGGATGGACGGACGGACAGACACAGTGAAAGATAGACAGACTCTGGCGTTTTAAGCCCATTCATCTCTATAAATCACGGCTGCACGGATGCATTTATCTTTATGTACCTTTTTCTCCTTTTACTAGAACTTCGTAGAGGCCTCTTTCCAAAATAGTGACCGCTTTTGCACATAGAAAGATTGGAATCAATGTTGGAGAGAGAAATTACTCTTACTAGGATGACTGCCCTCAATGCTGAAAAGGGTTTAGCCGAGCTGGTGTTCAAACCTCGTACCTCTGGATTGCAAGCAAGACACGCAAACGACTGAACTAACAAGACGCGTGCGCGCGAGCGCGAGAGAGAGAGAGTATGTGTAAGAGAGGGAGGGGGCAAAAAAATGTGAAAGAAGGGAAGCAACTCTAATATTATTTGTTCAATGAAACTCAGTCGCAGTGACCTTTCTTCCTCAACTACGGAAAATAACAATAACACTGTTCCCATCGGACTTGCTTTCAAAATCTACTTTTAATAATAATTATAATAATCATAATGATAATAATAAAAGTACCACGTATTCTCCAAAATTTCAAAGCATATTATCACAAAACGATAAAAAACTTTTTCCAAACAGTGCTGTCATTTTATCCTTTTCCTGCAATGTTTTCTACCCTTTCAAAGACAAACCCCATAGTTTGAGCCACATTTGATTTGTCATCTCTTATGCAATGTCAAAAATACGATTTTAAATATCAACACTATGTAAATATCAACATACAAGGGACAGCAACTATTTATTTATATACAGGGAAAGATATCCTATTTTAAAACCTGACAGCTACTGTCAATATTTTTTCATGAATACTTGTAGTGGATTGTGCCAACTCTTTACTCGTTCTAATTGAAAGCATTTGCAAGCGACCATTAAAACACAAAGCACAAACGAAGAGATCTGTCTCTGAAACAGAAGAAAACAATGTAAAAAAAGTAGGGAGAAAAAGCTGGTTACCAGCATTTTCTCCCTTTTTTCCCACAATATTTTCAAAGGCCTTATTTCACTCCTATCAGAGATTTAAGAACACGAGATCTTTACAAACGTATAACTAGATACCCTGTACAGTGTAAAAAAAAAAGCTAAGATTCATTCTAAAAAAGTAAATCCGGACTTATAAGCGAAACTCTTACGTGCATCGGCATGCCAAGATTTAATTTATTTTATGAGCCTGCGCAGGCTGACATGGGTCGAAACTTTTTGCTATCTTTAAATTAACTATTTGTCAAAGGACCGGTCTACCTCGTGATTCAGCTGGTTGTTAAACAAAACGAATTTTAGTGGTTCCATAATAATATGATGACTGCTTGGTATCATTCATCACGGAGATGCATTAAGCCCCTTTTTTACGGAGCATGGTTCATATATAGTTGTCTATATCGATGCAGCTATTCATATTTTCCGTTTAATATTGAACGGCACACAAAACTGCAATAACGATATAGGAATCGCTGTTATCAAAATAGAACATAAATAGGTCCCCGGAAAGCAAAATATTGACCATAGGAATAAAAATACGGAATTGCAACAATCTTTCTTATCATGAATATCAAAACTTCACTTCAATACCTCTGGGAAAGTTTTGGATTAACCCTTTACCACACAACCCCGACCTTAAAAAAAAAAACATTATTGGTAAAGGAAGAAAATGCTGGTAACCAGCATTTTTCCCTTTATCCACAATGTTTTCTACCTTTCCCAAAACAAATTTCAGTTTCAGAGTCACATTTATTTTGTTGTCTGCACATACTTTCGATTTGGATAAGTCTAAAATTTTGTGGTCTGGTTAAGATATCAGTAACTGACCATATCTTAATAAATCTACATTATGTTCTACATTCTACAGTATATTCAGTAGGCTTTGAGAATAAGAGTTTTGCTGAACGAAAAAGTGTATCAGTAGTTCTGGCTGCTTGCATGGTCCAGAAGCAGTGCTGGTGGCTTACGTAATACAGCATTAGTATTCATGTTAGCTAGCATTGTTAAGCAGTGCTTCTAGCTGCTGGAATGAACAGCAAGCCCCGTTTTTTAAGGTAGTTACGTACAAAAGTTTCGTAAGTTTTACGTAACTATAGTATGGTGGTATTATTCTGCCACGAGATACGAGATAACTATCATGATTATTTTGGAAAATTACTGCGATAAATCCAAGTTAGCTGGAAATTTTATCTTTTCATTTAAACTAGATAAAATTTCCAGGAAACTTTGATTTATCGCAATAATTTTCTAAAATAATCATGATAGTTATATCGTACCACATGGCAGAAATATGCCACCATACTATAGTTACGTAAAACTTACGAAAATTTTGTACGTAACTAGACTACCTAAAAACAGGGCCAGCGGTATAGATATCTGGTACAGTACAAGAAGAAATTCATATTGCTAGCCAAGAGATACTGTAGATCTTGTATCTCCCATAGTACGATAACAGTTTTCATAATATAAGCGATGCTCTGTGAAAAGGGGGCTTGATGCATCTGCAAAAAGTATCCACCAAGGTCGGCCTGCGCCGTCCGCGCAGGCTGATCTTGGTCGAAACTATTTCATTGCCAACTTTCGCCGACATGGAAAAATCAATACCGGCCAATCTTGCCTGTATTTTTTATATAGAATTATGAAGGGCCTTGGTAGATAAACGCTTATAACTTCATCAATTTTCAGAATTGAAAATTATCTCAAGTGAGGTAAGAAAATTCAGTTCATTCTCTTTCAAATGAACTTAATTTTATAAATTTCGTAAAAGAAACTTTTGGTCTTTTTTTAACTTTAAAATTGTAGGCATGGTTTACAAAGAATAAAGAGGAAAAATACATTTTCCGAGGTTAAAAACTGAAATATTTGTTGAATATTCTTTCTTTGTGTTGAAAATTCAAAATTATCTCAAGTGAAGTCATAAAGCTTATTCATTTTTCTTTAAATTGGTATAAGTTTGAGTCATTTAAAAAAACAAACTTTTGGTCCTTTTTACAGTTTTTTAATGCACCTATCCTATTCTTTTCTTTTTCAGTGATCGTTCGGATTGTGCCAGAATTTACCAATGATGACCGAGACCAGAATTTGATATTAATGAGATTATTTCCATGGATTTACAATCACTAAGATTAAGATTTGAAATTACAGAATGTACGTTTGCTGTTTTTTCCACTCTCCAACTTCTAGATATTAATAATGTTTCCTTGCCATTTTCTTGACCTGTCACATCATATAGAAGGCTTTTAAAAAACATTTAAGAAAATGGTGTAAATGCTGGTAACCAACATTTTTTTCCTTTTCTCGCAATGTTTTCGACTCTTTCAAAGACAAGTTCCATCGTTTTAGTCGTTTTTTATTTGTCTTTAAAAAATTGACTTCAATTTGAACAAGTCTGAAATTTTGTCTTTTGGTAAAGATTTAAAAAACAAATTTAACATATGACTGTACAAATACGACTTCTGCAGGTGATTGTGTAGGATAAAATATGGAAACGGGAGCAATAACTTTTTACAATTTATCTCCTATTTTTCAAAAAACAATTTATTTTCTACATCACTCAAACTGAGTTTGTCTGAAAGTAGCTAGAGCCCAATACCTCAGGCCGTAGCGTACAGGCCTTGACACTGGAGGTGGCTGGTTCCAGTCCCCAACTCGGCCAATTACTTTCAGAAGATTGATAATAGTCATTGCTACACGATGTATTCCACTCTCACCACTAGTTTTAAAGTTGTTTCAACGGTGGTTAGGAGAAAAGGCAGACACTACCTTGGGTGGAATATTGTGCCAAGTACTGGTTATAGAAACTCCAGGAGTGCATGGATTAGTGAGTTGATGGCTATGATATGACTGAAATAATGATGGAAAATGGATCAAACACCAAACAACTAAATCTTGCTTTCCAGGTAATCTGTGTCATTTGACAGCAGAAATATCATCTATGCGCTTTACTGCGTTTTGATTGGCTGATATGCTTCATTTCGCTCCACTACATCCCCTTACAACTGAATCCTTTATCTACTAATTCTTAGGCTGCTATGCGCGACTTACTGACCTTTTGCGGACAGTGTAGATCAAGATCAGACTGCACAACACGTGCAGTCTGATCTTTGATCTACACTGTCCGATAACGATATATTTTCCTTCAAAAAATACCTTTGAAATAGCAAAATTTGTGTTTTTACTATCGGCTTAAAAGTTTTATTTCATTTATGTAGCAAGATAAGGGTTAACTCTCTCACTACCAGTTAAATACATTCTACTTTTTTCGAAGGCTTTAAATAAATTTACGTTGCGTTTGGAGCTGACTCTAGTAAAAGATGAACATGAGGTAGCGGAAGGTGTAGATCAAAAATCAGTCTGCACATTTTGTGCAGTCTGATCTTGATCTACGCCATCCGCAAAACCTATCCAAGGCGACATTGGCAGTTGGAGTTAAACATGTTTTTATGACCCCGAGTTGGTGGATTCTTGAACACATTGTAGGAAAAGAAGAAAATGCTACGTATACTTTCATTTACCCAGTGATTTTTACCCTTCTTTTTCCTTTTTCTCAAAACATTCTAGGAAAAAGAGAAAATGCAGGTAAACATAATTTACCCCTTTTCTTACAACGTTTTCCATACTTTCAAAACCACATTTGTCTTCTGAAAATGTTTACCACTTGGACAAATCTAAAATTTTGGTTTTTGGTAATGGGTTAATTCAAAAACAAACTACATGTACATGTACTTCATTTCTTAATTTTTCTTTAACCCTTTACTAGACGACAAAATTTTAGCCTTGTCCAATTTGAACGCATTTGCAGACGACAATTTCAGTGTGGCTCAAATGTGCCGATTTTTCTTTGACAGGACAGGGTTAACAGCCTTTTCTGCTTTTCCCACAATGTTTTCAAAAGGCTTTTTTCTCAGGGTCATTAAAAGTCTGCATTATGCTGTAAAGGGTTAAATGGTGTTTAATGGCGCATCGACATCTATGGTCATTTAGCGCGCTTGAAAGGAAATGTATCATCAATAGTTGTAAGAACTAAGCGGTAATTTAAAAGTTAATAATACTTCATGAACAAGAATTAAAAATTAAAGCAGAAAAATGTGGAATATATTTATTTCGGTATATGATTGTTTCAAGTGCTAGTAGACTTAGCAACGTGGCAATCCTCATTGCAGGGTCATCCAGCGTGTTTTATATTTATGTCCTAAATTTAAAAGTTCTATATTTTATTATAAAAATCTATGTCTTATAGATATTGTAAGATGTTATTCTGTTTAACGTTTAAAAATAACATGTACTTCATTTTTCATGTGGTATCAATTTGTAAAATATCTTAACCCATAACCATACTGGCTAATTTCAAACACACCATTTGCTTGTATACCCTAAGACTGTACATGTGTCACCGTAGCCAACATATTTTCAAATAACTTGAATGAATTCAAAGTACATATAGGATGATCAACTGGTTGTGTTTAATATTTAAGATCTGTCAGTTAAAAAAACGCATCACACTGCATTTGAGTGACAGATTTTTAATATGTCGTCTGCAAACACTTTCAATTTGGACAAGCCTACTTTTTTGGTGTTTGGTAAAGAGTTAATCTGTCTACAGTAGGGATGTGAAGAATGTTGTGGTAATCGCTGGGACTGTATTTTTTACACTTGTATATTGTATATCACCAAATGGTTCAACTTTAAAAAATTATCTCAGTTTTGCCTTCCATAGTTTGTCTGTTTTGCTCTAGATCTGTACTTTACCTAAAATTAAACAAAAACAGAGGTAAGGAACTACATCCACATCCCCAAGTAGGCCAAAGTGGTCATTTGATTTAGCCTGTTGCTCTCAAAGAATTACAAATTTTGATGATAAGAAATAACTTCATTAACGTAAAATTTATTTAATTCCTTTCCCTTTAAGCTGACGCAATATTGCATTCTGTATTACACACCAAACATTCAACCAGACAAGACCGTTCACATAGCATGGTGTGGCCAATATTTTAGCGAATATATTACAGGCACGTTCATGGTCATTTTTTCAAAACAAATGCTCATTTTGGTGTCAGCTTTGTAATGACCATTCTACTCTCTGCTGTGTCCCTTTTTCTCAAAGATCAAAACCAAAAAGCCTGTATGGGAATAAGTAAAAACCATTACCTAATATGCTGACACAATATATAATATCTATTTTATACACTCCAGACTTCAGACAAGACTGCCCACCTAACGCGGTGTGGCCAATATAGGGAGGAGCTTTTTCTCTAGGCATGTCAATGGTCATCTTCTTCCTTGCTCCATACAATGTGGGTGTCAGCATGAAAATGGCCATGTTGATGTCACTATCGGGGTTATATTACAATGTTTTCCGACATGCCTTGGCCTGACAGTCTTACATGAGAGACGGGCGCAAATATGAAAAGTAAATTGTTTGGGTTGAGGTTTTAATAAGGCTAGGCAGGGATCCTATAATCTCTATAGATGATCTCTGCACCAGGGTACCCAACACACTCCATGACAGTACTATCTTTACCTGCAAATACTTTGCAACAGAAAAGGCATAAGGCCCTATATCCTCTCTGTACATTGGCCATATCAGGTACACTTTTGCAGGCCGGTACCTAGGTTATCAATGTGGGGATAGCACTGTCCACAAAAGCTCCTCTAAAGTATGAAATAAGCATGAAAAATATACAAACAAAAATAATTTTGAATTTAGAAAATTTTAGAAAATTATTAGAGTTTGTTATGAAGAGGTTTTCTGGTACTTGTTTTTTCATTCATTTTGATACAACACAGCATGAAGAGCCAACAATCCAGATGTATTAGGAACAGAGATGCAAGACATTCACAGCATGGGCTTCAAGTGTACAAAGTTTGATTTGCTGATAAAGACCTTAAGTAATACTTTACCAAACGACCAAAATTTGGACTTGTCCAAATTCAAAGCCTTTGCAGACAACAATTTAAATGCGGCTATTAGGGCAGAATTTGTTTTTGAAAGGGTACGATGCATAGTGAGAAAAGGAAAAAAAATGCTTGTTACCAGCATTTTCTCCTTTTCCCACTATGTTTTCAAAAGCCTTCTTTGTAAGGGTTGTTAAAAGTCCGGATTATGTGTAATTGGGTTAAATCTTTACTCTCAGACTCTTTCATAATGAAAGCACCTGCAGAAGACAAATTAAATGAAGCATGTATGATGACAGTTTTCTTTAAAACCTTCTCAAAACAAAAGAAAATATTGTGGGGAAAAAAGAGAAAATGCTGTTTAAAAATATAGATGATTTTTTGCCAGCAGCCTAAATCAACTACAAGAAAGTTTTTCTTTTTGATACCATGATGTGCATTTGACCTATTTACAAAAAAAAAAAGATAAATATTTGTTGCTTTTAACAACCTGATAGCTGAAATTTCTTGTTTTTGAAGTGAAATTTATGTACAGAAGTTGTGTAAGTGGTCTCTTTTTTGATGCTTTGTTATGTCTGACCTTGAAATGAACTTTACACTTTCATACTTTATGTATATTTGATTTAGTTACATATAATTTGAAACTGTTATTGACAGCAACCTGATAGTTGAAACTTCCATTTGTATTATAAAACCCCTGTCCCTGGCCACAATGCATATGTACCGGTAATGGAAATTCCAACTGTCAGTCTGCCGACCTTCACTTGCCTATAGGAACCTAATGTAAGATGGTTTTTTTTTTTATGAACTTTTAGTCTAATACTCTGATTTATTTTTAACCATTAAACTAAAAGTAGGTTTTCCGGGAGCTTCAATCCAATCTTCATTAAATTTGTTACTTTGTGTCATAATGCCTATTTAACCTAACATTTTACATACAGTTCAAGGAAGATATTGTCAGCAGCAAGATTTTGCAGTCTGTAGGTCTTCTTGAGTTAAAGCTTACATGTAAGAACTTTTTACTGGATAATTAATGAATATTTCTACCTCTTTACAATTGAAGTTTTGCCAGCAAACTGATAGTTGAAACTTCCATTTGTGGTTTTAACCCCTGTCCCTGGTCACTATGTATATAATGGAAATTCCTACCATCAGTCAACTGAGCCTCACTTGTTTATATTAACTTTATACTGAGGTAAAGCATTCTCATTCATCAAAAGAACTTTTAGTGCTTAGTTTGAAAATAAAGGCTTTAGAAACAAATTCTTCCAAACATTAAATTTGCCTTTTCATTGTTAATGAACTTCTATACTGTGAAGAGGTTTAAAACTGTCATTTCCTTATTGCTTTAACTAATTCCCAAACAACAAAAATTTTAGACTTGTCCAAACTTGAAGAAGACAAATAAAATGTGCCTCAAATAACAGTTTTTGTCTATGATATGGTTACCAGCATTTTCTCCTTTCACCACCATATTTTCAAAAGCCTTTTTTGCTGTAGGGTTTTAGTGATTGTGTGTTTAAGAGTTAACCTATAATCTGTCATAAATATTCAGAAAGAAACACATTTGAAAACATAAAGATGTTATATGGAAACTTAAACCTAGCAAAACTTTGTACAAAAAAGACAAGTATGAATGTCTTACAACCAGTGTTCCTCCTATTGTGTCCATACTGCCAAGATGAAGTGCATTGCAGACAGGGATTTTATGCACAAAATAATGAAACAAAAAATACACTAAAACCTTCTCTAACTCTACTAATAAAAATTCTGTTGAGCCAAAATACATGTGAATTTAGAAAAATTTAACAATGGTACAGCTAAAAACTGACTGACAACTTTTACCTACCTCAAGTCCATAATCATCCTAAAATTTCCATACAGACAAGCTCATTCCTTCCCTGCAACAGATTTCAATGGAATAATAGTAAACTTCAAACAAAATTTATGATTCTACATATACATAATATTAGCATTAAATCAACACCTACCTAAAAGACATGTACAACAATAATTGATTGATTGTATAGTGTTTAACACTGTTTTAAACATCATTCCGCACAATAGTCTTTCCAAGCCACTGGCTGCTTTCCGACATAACCATCATCAAGACAATGGTCAGCGGTGGGAGAGGAATGAATTCTATCGCAATGACTGTCATCAATCCTCTGAAAGAAATTGGCCCAGCAAGGGATTGAACCCACGACCCCCTGTTCTCAAGCCCTGCATACTACCAACTGAGCTAGTGGGGCTCAACATGTACCACAATGAATGAATGAATGAATGGCAATTCAGCAAGGCATCGGCATCTAGGTCTTTAACCCTTTACCACACGTGCAAGTTTTAACCCTGCTAAAAAACTAGTATGAAATTTTCATTTTGATAGTAAAAACCCAAATATTGCTAGTTCAAAGGTTTGTTTTGGGAAATAATAAATCCTTCTAGGACATTGAAGATGCGTTCTGTGCAGTCTTATCTTGATCTACACTGTCTGCAAAAGGTCAGTGAGTCGTGCTAAGCAGCCTAAGGATTAAAGTCCTTGAGTAAGACAGCTTTTGAAAACATTTTGGTAAAAGGAGAAAATGCTGGATACTAACATTTTCTCCTCTTTCAACGAGGTTTTTTTTTTTGCCCTTTCATAGACAATTTCATACAAAGAGGTACATTTGTCATCTGCAAATGGCAAGTCTAAAAATTTGCCATTAGGAAGAGTTAAATACATTTGAGTAATGCTAAAGAATACATGTACTTTAGAAGATATTGTGGCAAAAGGCATATTCCTCATTTTTCTACATACTGGCATATTCAAATTAAGGTCTACGGCCCCTAACTCTCATATTAAAAGAAGGAGGCTGCGGAACTTGGCCAAGTAGCCTGTAAAAAAACTTCAATGTTACACGATATTTACCGATGAGTTAGTGAGTCTACAGCCCCTAACTCTCATATTAAAAGATGGAAGCTGCCAAGATTGGCCGAATAGCCTTAACATAAACGTCGATGTTACACGATATTTGCTGATGAGTTAGGGGTTGTAGTCCTTAAAATGAATATTGAAAATGCCTTTTTGACACGAGTATTCTCAAAGATACCTGCAGCAAATTTATTCAGTAGGTTACTAAATAAACTAAGTGGATATTTTCCATTAGTTTAAACTTTTACCACACATTCCTAAGTTTCAAAAACTCTTTTTAAAAATATGTCTTTTACCTCTTCAAAGGCAAACTCATCTTTCGAGCCATATTTACGGTCTACAGCTCCTAACTCATATATTAAAAGACAGAAGCTGCCAAGATTGGCCAAATAGCCTTTATGAAAACATCGATGTTACACAATATTTACTGGTGTGTTAGTAAGTCTACAGCCCCTAACTCTAGGACAGAAGCTGCCAAGATTGGCCAAATAGCCTTTACGAAAATGTTGATGTTTACCAATGAGTTAGGAGCCCGTAGACCTTAAATTTGTTGTCTACATAATTATACTTTCAATTAGTACAAGTCTAAAAATTTATTGGTTATGACTTAAAAGACTGTCAAGATTCATGTATTACAATTTCATATCATGTTGAGAGAATATCTGTACAGAAAATTGTACAGTAGATCTCAGATCAGATTGCATATTCTGTTCAGTCTGATCATACCACACAATCCCAACTTTTAACAACCCTGAGAAAGAGACCTTTTGAAAACATTGTGGGAAAAGAAGAAAATGCTGTTAACCAGCATTTTCTCCTTTTCCCAATGTTTTCTGTTTTCTACCCTTCCCAACACAAACTTCAAATTTTGAGTCACATTTATTTTGTTGTCTGTCGATGGTTTCAATTTGGTCACATCCAAAAAATTTTGTTGTTTGGTAAAGGGTTGACCCTTCACCACACAATAAAATGTTAGACTAGTCCAAATTGAAAGCATTTAAAAATGACCAGAGAAATGTGGACCAAATGATGAACCCTGGTCTTTGAAAGGGTAGAAAACATTATGGAAAAAGGATAAATGCTGGTTACCAGCATTTTCTCTTTTTCCCATAATGTTTCGATAAGCCTTAGTCCACAGGGTCGTTAAAACTTGGGATTGTGTGGTAAAGGGTTAAATACCTGATCTGTTCAACTTACAATATAGATGCACTGCTGTGTTGTATATTGTTCTGATATTTGCTGCTGACAAAGTGTCTGCCTTCTTTTCCAAGCACTGCCACTTTGAAACCGTAGTATCTTGAATAGAAAACCCTGAGAAAAAAATAAAAG
Source organism: Hippopus hippopus (assembly GCA_946811185.2). NCBI lineage: Eukaryota > Metazoa > Mollusca > Bivalvia > Cardiida > Cardiidae > Hippopus > Hippopus hippopus. The sequence continues at coordinate 35,309,184 of OX328108.1, read as the reverse complement.
AAAACCTCTGTATTTTATTTTGAAGGAGGGCTAGGGGGACGGGGGGTGGGGTAATGTTCTGAGGCAATGATTTCGAGTAAGTTTATAAAGTAACTTTGTGTTGCTATTTTTTTACTTTTCTGTTTATCTTTGCTTGTTTCATTTAACTCTTTACCACACAAGCGAAGTGTAGACTTGTCCAAATTGTATGTTTTCACAGACAACAATTTAAGTGTGCTTTAATTTGATGGAATCTGTATTTTTATAAGGTAGAATTAAAACATTATGGGAAAAGGAGAAAATGCTGGTTACCGGCATTTTCTCCTTTTTCCACAATGTTTTCAAAAGCTTTCTTTCTACGGGTCATTAAAAGTGTCGATTGTGTGGTAAAGGGTTAATCATGAATATTCTTGATTTTCTCTTTAACCCTTTCCTGAACTTCAAATTTAAGACTCTTCTAAATTAAAAAAAGCTGTAGGCAACAAATCTGAAAGTGGTGCAAATGAACTGAGGCTCTTTGACAGGCTAGAAAATATTGTGGCACAAGGAGAAAATGCTGGTTACCAGCGTTTTCTCCCTTTTCCACAATGTTTTCAGAAGGGGTCTTCATCTGGGTCAGGAAAACAAAGGATTGTTTGGAAAAGGCTAAAATACCAAACAACAGAATTTTTGTCTGGCCCAGATTGACTGTTATTGAATGGTGTTTTATGCCTCTTTCAACATTATTTCACTCATATCACGGCAACAGCTCATATATTCATGCATTTCTTGGATTTTACCAGTACTAGGCTAGAGCTCTGAAGTGTCTTGCCCAAGGACACTCCCAAGAAAGGCCCAGTGGATCTAGTGCTGCTCGAACCCAGGGCCTCCAGGTTACGAGTCCCGCGCTTTACCACTGAGCAACGCAGGACCCCGACTGGTCCAGAGTGAAAGATTTTGCAGATGACTAATATCACTCAAATGATGGAATTTGTCTGTGATAAGATAAAAAACACTGCAGGAAAAGGAAATAATGTTGGTAACTAGCATTTTTTTCTTTTCCCACAATGTTTTCCAAGGCTTTTTTCCCCAGGGTCTTTAAAACACAGGATTGTTTGGCGGTGGGTTAACCCTTCACCACACCATCCCCAGCTTTAACGACCCTGAGAAAGAAGCCTTTTGAAAAGATTCTGGGAAAAGGAGAAAATAATGGTAACCAGCATTTTCTCCTTTTCGCTCAGTGTTTTCTACCTTTCTCAGGACATGTTTTAATTTTTCAGTCACATTGATTTTGTCGTTTGCAAATGCTTTCAATTTGCAATTACTTAAAATTTTGTCCGTTGGTGAAGAGTTAAAGGACAATCTAGACTATTACTCTTTCCAAATTGTTGTTTTGGAAAGAATATCTGAAAAAAATAAAGCAGTTTACGTCTAAGATTAGACTGCATAGTCTGTTTAGCCTGATCTTAATCTACCTGTACAGTTTTTAACTTACCATGTAGATGCACTGCTGACTTGTAGATTTTCTCATTACGGCCTCAGGCAAAGTGTCTGTCATCTTTTTCAAATATTACCACTTCAAAGCCATGGGATCTTTAATTGAAAACAAAAAAAAACCCTCTGGTTCTTTTTTTCTATGGGAGTGGGGATGGGGAATGGGGAAGGGAGTGGGCTAGTTGTGGGAAAAGCTGTTTCCAGTAATTTTATTTTGCTTTTTTTGTTTCTTTTCTGATTTATACACTTTAGATTGTTTTATATCAATATGACTAGTCTTAGTTAAATTGAATTTCTATTGCAAGTAAAATCTGAACTTATGTAACTCACAATTCTATTTTTCTTGCTCAAACCTGTGTTTGTAAGTGAGAAATGACCTGCTGCTGTAGAAAGCTGACTGTATGCATTCTCAATGTGAAAATTTCATTTTTGTACTGTTAATGCAGCTTTACTCATTTTTATCTTCAAGTTTAAGGTAGTTTTTAGTATTCATTTAATCAATTTTTCTTTCTGATAACAGGTTTTAAAATTTTAGAATGGTCCAAATTGAAAGCAATTGCAGATGAAAAAGTAAATGGCGCTCAAATAAGAAAATTTGTCTTTGAATGGGAAGAAAACATCGTGGAAAAAGGATTTTTCCTTTTTCCTCAGTGTTTTCAAAAGTCTTATTTCTAACAGTAATTAAAACACAGAATTGTATATTATAAAGAGTTAATAAACCACACCATTGTTTTATTTGTTTTGTTTTTTAATTTAATTTCATCTTAATATGAGTACATGTACATGTAATCTTAATTTCTTTGCTCTTGCAAAGGAATCAAACTTAAACTTACTATTCAAAAGACTTTCTTGCTCGAATGTGTTTGTAGGTGAATGACCTGCTGCTGTTGAAATCTGTATGCATATCTAACTTGTTAATCACACTTTTGTACTGTAACTTTATATTTATTCCTTTTTGTTTTCTTGAAACATAGAGTGAACTCGAGTTCTTTTGTGTCAATATTTCTATAATTCAATCAAAGACTCCTCATTAACAAAGTACTGAAAATTTTAAGTTTATTATCTGTATCCTATTTCATGACTGTTGATCAACAATTTAAATATTATTTGGTTTTTAAGTTTGTATCTAAGGTAATTCCCTCCTGATGATTCTTTCGCATTTTTACAAATCTGTATGTTTTAGTTCATGATGAAAATTGTTTATGTGTGCAAATTCCTGTCATTACTTTAAAAGAACAGGATTATGAGGATGGATAATGCTTGCTTCTGATACTTTCTGCAATACTTTTGCCAGGGACAGGGGGTATCAGAAACAAACATATTCCAATTGAAAATCTCTAAAGAAAAAAAAAAAGCAATAAAGATTTTTTTCAGTACTACATGTACAACTTTGCCTATAAACAATTCAAGTAAACTGCACAGATGTGATTATTTGTTAAACCTACAGAAAAACAACTTGTATAAATAGAAAATGAACATTTAGGTTTACTTTAATGGTAATGGTACCAGTAAAGTCATATTCCTTGTGTAACTCTTTTCCAAATGACCATTTCATTTTGTCCAAATAGAAAGCATTTGTAGACTATATATTAATATGTGGCTCATATGGTTGGATTGGTCTTTGACAAGCGCATAAAATATGTTGGCAAATAGAGAAAATGCTGATAGCAGTGTTTTTAATTTAAGCCTTGATCCTCAGGGCCTTGAAACTCGGGATTATTTGGTAAACAGCTCAAAATCAATCTACTGTACTTAAGATTACACCCTTTTTTTTTTTGCATTTGTGAGTAAAAATTAAGTTGTTGCTTTATGTACAAAGCTAACTGTTTGTTTAAACTTGGCATTGTCATTTTTTGTATTGTAACTCCATTTTTGTGTTAGAATTTAAAGCAGCAGTTCTTGTATTTCTATATCTTTTTTATCCCCTATGTTATTTTCTTTTATTCATATATTCTTGTATAATTTTTTTTCCCTGTTACTATTTTATTCCTTTTTTTTTTCTTTGTAACTTATTATTTTTTCCTAATTATTTTTATTGCTTTCTTTTCATGTTTCTTTTTTTATTATCGTTATTGTCTTTTTTTTTTAATTCTCAAGTTCATTTCATTCCTTTTCAAGTTTTTCATTTTTCGCAAGTTTTTTTTTAATAAGATGTTTTTCATTATTTTTTTTTTTTTTTTATCATTTATATCAATATAAATATATATATTTTCTATCTTAATTTTGTAGTTGTTTATTCTTTTCTATATTTAGATATTCCTTTTTATTTCTATTCTTTTGTGGTTGTTGTTTTGTTTTATGATAGTTATAACATTCCTATATTTTTCCTGTATTTTTTTTTTTTTTTTTTTGTTCATTTGTGTGAATGTCCTTATTTGGTGTTGAAAACCATTAGCTCAGACACATGGGGGATGGGAACCTGATTACTTACAGCTGAGACAGATATGTTTCACCTTGTGTGTTTTTGCTATTTCAAACATCTATTTCAATGAAGTATCCATATCAAGATAAATTATCAGTGTTCTTGATCCACTATGATCAATACTCAACTCAATCAATCCCACAAATCTCCAAAGGATGAATGGAAATAGCTACTCATGATTTACTCATTACATAGTTGATATTGAAAGTTTAAAATATGCTATTTACAAGATATTTGTTGAAGTATGCTTGAATTATGCTTTTACCAGTATGTGAATGATGTTGACGCATTAAATGTGTAGGTTCATCTAGGCTAAAAGTTCATGAGTAATTAACAAATGTTCCAACAATTAACAAGTGTTCCTAGGCTTGCCAAAATTGTTGAACTCAAGACAAAATGTCATTATCCTCATTTTTGCATTTGAACTTTGAAATAATCTAGCAAAACTTAAAAATTGTGATGTCTTTGTTTTCTAAATGACACCTTGAAACATGACTGGAAATATAATATATGACAAGTTTCTTTAACAATTAGGTCTATATGAACTTGGACTTGGGTGGTAAATTTCTAAAGTGTTTGAAACCAGCCTAGCATTTATGATGTGAACTACTGCAAATTCAAACTAGATGTTTTGTCTTACTGTTTTGATTTAACAGAAAAAAATAATAAATTAAACATCATAAATTAAATATATTGTTGTTGTCTATTTGTTTTCTTATATTAAATAACCTTTATACAAATACTTTGTAAGAAAAACTGCTAAACTGAAATAATAAAAATTTGCATGCGTAAGTTTCAACAGCTGTAGCATCAAGTATAATTAACACATTGAAAAGATTGTTATAAGGTTTTCAAGGTGTGGCTGGTTTTGGTATTCAAAGTATTCCAAAAGCTGATTTGTATGTGTTATTGAATTGAAATCAGACAATGTCATTGCATTTATATATAGACCTGCTGATGAATCTTCTAAAAGCACCAAGACTTTGATTGTCCCCAATATCTATTTGATATTGGTTCCCCAGTTTGATCTAAAATCTTTTCACAGAAAACATCTTTGAAATGTTTTTAAACCAACAGAGATTACATTCACATAGATAGCATGACTTTACTTCCCAATATATTAACTCTTTACCAAACGACAAAATCTTAGACTTGTCCAAATTGAAAGCAGTGGCAGACAAGAAATCAAATGTGACTCAAACACTGAACTTTTCCCTTGGAGGCTAGAAAACGTTGTGGGCAAAGAAAAAAATGCTGGTTATCAGCATTTTCTCCTTTGTCCACAATGGTTTCAAAATTCTTCCTCTTAAGGGTCGTTAAAACTCAGGATTATGTGGTAAAGGGTTAAATACACAATACAACCTAACTTAATAATGATAGATAAAAATACCCTCCTTATTACAAAGGTCAGCAAGGGATGCATTTATAGACAGTCAGATGGGATGCATTTATAGACAGTCAGATCACATAAACTTGAAATCTACAAGTACTATACTGAGGAATAGCAAAGTTGCTATTTTAAATCATATGTGAAAGAAAGGAAATGAATGAATGAATGAAAAAATGAATGAAAAATTTAAGACAATGATGATAAGATAATTTGATCAAGGAAAATTTCAAAATAAAAAGAAAATATTATCCATACGTATATAAATGTAGATCTAATGTATAAAAATAAATGTACCATTAAGCTCTACATATCTACTTGATATACCCTTCAAGTGCCAAACAAACTGTGTAGACATGGGACAGAGACCAGAAAAATTGTCATTTCAATGCTGAACTTTACACATTAGGCAGTGCACATCTAAGAACAGGCTACATTATACAGTCTGATCCTGATCTGCACTAGCCTGAAAAAAATCTAAAGTAGTGAGAGGCACTTGACAGGTTAAGATCCTTTTCATTCCGTGTTAGATGAACCTTATATACATTGACACACACACACAAAAAAAAATGTGTGGTCTTTTAAACCCAGTACCAAACAATCCTGAGTTTTAAAGCCCAAAAGGAAGGCTTTTGCAAACATTGTAGGAAAAGAAGAAACTGCTAGTAACCAGAATTTTCTCCTTTTCCCTCAATGTTTTCTGCCCTTTCAAGGGTAGGTCTTATCTTTTGTGCTGTATTAGTGAAGGTGTCTGCAAAGGCTTTTAATTTTGAAAAGTCTATAATTTTGTTGTTTGGTGAAGAGTTAAGTCTAATATTGAATATGAAAAGACAAAAATATAGAAGTTGTCTTTGTCAGTCTAAAGGTAAGATAAATGCATTCACATAACTTGTGAAAATGGTCTTTTTTTAACTGATAGAATTATTTTTCAATTACATATACTTTGGTTTGATAAAAGGGCTCAGATGAGGTTAACTTTGCAAATGAAACACAGCTGCTGCCCCTGAATAGACCGACAAACCTTTCTGACTTGCCTTGGTCCGTCATTGGTGACAGTTTATCTCTATATTTTTGGTTGTTTATGATTAAAAAATCTTGATTAAAAGACATCAATTTTTCCTGGATCCCACCCAGTAATCAACTCTGTCCTGACTACATGTATCTCTCTGCTGTGTTTCCTGGGTTCTAACCAGTCCAAGGAAATCATCAACTGGGCAAGGACAACCTTTCTGAGCAATGAAGTATAAAATTAATTTTGTTTCACGTATGTTAATTTGAAACATTTTTTTTTTTTCTAAAGATGATTAGTATACTTTATACAAGCCATTTTCAGAATTTACATGAATAGATTTAACTTAGTCTACTAATCAAACTATAATTCAAATTCTGCTTTTTTCATGATCAATCTTATCAAATTTGGATAAATTTAAGATCCTTAATATCAAAAATTGTATGAGATATTGAATTATTTCTTTTCTACTTCTGGATCTAAGATCCTTTACATCAAACATTGTATGAGATAATCAATTAATATTTCTAAGATCCTTAGCAACATAGTAATTGTTTAGGACTTGGGTAAAAAGAAATGCAGTGTTCATTTCAGACCAAATTTGTGTACAAAAAAGATGGCATAAAATCAATGCAACAAGAAGTTAATGGTTGGCTGGGTGGGCCACAAAAAGGGCAATCAGGTGCAGTAACAATTACTTGCCTGTTGATCTCCAGTTTCTCTAAAATTAAATTTTTGCAGTATTTGGTCAATAATGAAAGGTTGATTTTCTTTTTTTTTTTTTTTCATTCTCTCATATTTACAAATCTTTACTTTTGATTGCAACTGTCTTTCCATGTTTTGGTCAGTTACTTTAAAAGTATTTTACCTCAATCAGCTTGGCCTGTACAAAAATTATTTAGAGGCCAAGGGCCCACCTCAGACAAAAACTAAAATGAACCCTGCAGATTAAGATCTTTACCAAATGACAAATTGGATTTGTCTACTTGGAAACATTGCAGACGACATATTACATGTGGCTCAAATGCTGCAAATTGTCTTTGTAGGTAGCAAAACACTGTGGATAAAGAAAAAAATGCTGCTCCTCTTTTTTCTCACAATGTTTTTAAAGGTCATAATATTTCTTCAGGATTACAATAAAGCAGGATCATTTGGTTAAGGGTTAAACAAGACATTTAATAATAGATCAGAAATATACAATAAGAATAGTAAGACATTACATCCACTTTCATTTTTAGGAGTTAAAATCCTCAACCTATAATAAGGTATGCTGACAATACCTTGGTGGCTATTACAAATCCCAATGGTTTACTACCTCTCAAACATGTTTTTAAGTTCATGTGTGTCTTACAGACACACATCATGTTGGGATACCTCAAAATGTATCAAATCTATCAATTTGATAGACATGGTGCCAATTTAAAAGATTCATCTGTTGTAAACTTTTATGTCTTCTGTACCTGTCAACTAATGAAATACTTTGAATACATAGGCCATAAACCTAAAACTTTAGAAACCTGCACACAGTTCTTCTACAAGAGTCTATTCTGCTCTACTCTGACACTCAAAAGCCATTGATGAGCACTGTATGAGCTAAAATGTTAAGAGTCAAAACAAAATAATAATAAGTGTCAGGACTATTATTTAAAGAGTCATACCCAATATACATGTAAATGCTTTCCTGCAAATTCTTGACATGTTAGGTTCTTATTTTTTGTATGTAGCTGTTATAAACGTTGAATGAAATTTGCTGTTAAGTAACTATTATTTTGAGGACAATAATATGTAATTCATACTTAATAAAATAGATGTTTTTAAGTCAATAGCAGGCCATTTGTTTTCCAGCACTTGGTCCATGTTGTCATTGGGACAATAAACATGTCCTTTACTGATCTGTTTCTCGCAGAAAATCTAAATTATATTCATGTGTATACCTGACTGTAATTGGTATAATTATAATGATTTCTGCATAAAGAGAAAGTTAAGTATTTGTGACTCATAAAAATCAACAAAGTTCAGGCTCAATAATCTATGTAAAATCATAAATGATGCAGTAATGTGTGTGATAGAGTAAGTGCTCAATTATTTTGGTTGTTCCATTTGCAATACCCCACTTTTAGATGAATTCTTTGATAATCATGTGTAAAAACATATATATATTTAGTGCAAAGACAACCACTTTTAAGTTTTAATGTGCAATATAGTGAGACCTATAAATAACTATTGACTGATCTACCAATCTACATAATCAATGTAATGTAACTTATCTATGATAGTGTTAGATAATTGACAGTTAATGTACCTATTTTATTGAAGCATCTTTGCAAGTAATGCTAGTAATATTGAAATTATAAGCTGTGATTTTTGTTGATGGTTGGGTTGTAGCAAAATAGGGGTGGTCAAGGAGTATGATCAAGTTTTCACTAGAAGTAGATCTACTTAGTCTTAGAACCATAAAAGGTTACAGGATATTAGAGACATAATGTAAGAATATGCATAAACTGATGTCATGAGGGTCAGAAAATATTTGGAACTGCTTTAAGATGGTTTGTCCTAGAGACTGATAGTGTGTGTTTCATCAACATAGCAGTCTAAAGGTTTAGCAAGACATTATTTGTTGGTCATTTTGGGTTTTTGGTAAGTACCGGTATGTCGTATTGATCTGTATTGATTTATTTGGTATAATTGAAATTATTTAAAAACACACACACACACACACACACACACACACACACACACAAAATAAGTAGGTCTGTCGACAGAGTAAGATTAACATTCATGATACTGTGTCTTCTTTTTTATTTATTAGTGGCTGATTCCAGGGGATGGCCTCATAAATTAAGGCAGGATGTTGTAATTTAAAGGTAGAGTGTGGCATCTTAGTGAAATGGCACAGTTTGAGTGCAGCTCATATTTTGATTTTTTTTTTTTCAAACTTTCCAACTTTTCAACAGTATATGGCAACCATATTGTCTTACACCCTTGACACCATGGCAGAAAATCAGTTTAGAACTACCAGGTTATATTTAAATTATGATTTTTAGGCAGGTAGAAGTATATCAGTCATACCTCAATGTCTCAAATTATAAATATTGTATTCCAGAATGTCAGAAATTGTTGATAAGTTATCCATCATTACATGGAAAGATTTTCTATAATTTTATATGTGCTCAAGTCGACTTTTAATTACCTCTTGTAAAGTGATTCTTACCTCAACAAAGTCCGAATCTGGTCATATTGTAAATCTACAAAGACAAAAATAAACTCTAAGTTTTGTGCAGTTAATAACAAATGACATAAAAATCCAGTTGTTGCAGGTGGAGAAAAATTCTATTTCTTTGTAGGTGTATATTTTTAACCCTTTATCTCATATTAAGGAGTTTTAATGACCCTGAGGAAGAAGTCATTTGAAAACATTATGGGAAAAGGAGAAAATGCTGATAACCAGCATTTTCTCTTTACCCACGTTTTCTACCCCTTAAAAAACAAATTACATCATTTGAGTTACATTAAATTTGTCATCTTTAAAGGCTTGCAATTTGAACTGGTAAGTTTTGTCTTCTGGTAAAGGGTAATAAATACACCAATACTAATTATGTTATCCTTTTACCACACAATCCCCGCTTTTAATGACTCTGAGGAAGAAGGCATTTGAAAACATTACGGGAAAAGGAGAAAATGCTGGTTACCAGCATTTTCTCCTTTTTCCCACAATGTTTTCTACCCTATCAAAGACAGCAGTCATCTTTTGAGCTACATTTTTTTTTTTTGTTGTTGTCTGCAAATGATTTGAATTTGGTCAAGACCAAAATTTTGTCGTTTGATAAAGGGTTATTAGATCTAATTATATGGATATTCTTTGACTTGCCTCAGTATACTGCAGTAGGAATTTTCCTACCCTAAAATTTTTAATTCACTATTAAACAGAACAGAACATTTTACTTAACCTGCACAGATCATCATCACTGAAAATAGGCTAGAGAAAATTCTTCCAAACATTCCCATGCTTGAATGATTTTCACAAAAATGGCTTTCAAAAATATTTTGAAAAGAAATTAACAATGCTGCAGCTAGCATTTGCTGCTTTTTCCACAAAGTTTTCTACCCTACTAAAGACAAATTTCACTATGCAAATCACGTAATTTGTTGCCTGCAAAAATTTTGTTGTTTGATAAAGAGTTAAATGATAATCACCAACATTTGCTGTTCGTTTTGCTGTATACAGCTATCATAAATAATGTGGCAAAGGAGAAATTACTATTAATGAGCAATATTGCATTTTGCCACAATAGTTCCACTCATATTAATCAAACATGAGTTTAATTATTGACTATCTTTATTATAAAAGGATATTTCAAAATCATCTACCACCAATTTCACCAAGCACAGATAACTCTACCCAGAATGGATTACTCTGTACCACATAGTCCTGAATTTTACCACACAGTTCTAAGTTTTACCACACAGTCCTAAGTTTTACCACACAGTCCTGAGTTTTACCAAACAGTCTCAAAAACTCAGGACTGTGTGGTAACCAGCATTTTCTCCTTTTGCCATAATGTTTTCTGCCATATCAAAGACAAAAATCAACAGTTGATCTACATTTATTTTGTTGTCTGCAAATGTTTTGAATTTGGTCCAAAATTTTGTCATTTGGTAAAGAGTTAAAGGATTCCAGGTATTACTGCTTCTAAGCAGGAATCATACCAGGACATGTCTCCATGATGCCAACACTGAACAGTTTCTCTACTTGCCACAATATTCTTCCCCAAAGTAATCTAAATCTATGCTAGATGCCTTCAAATATATCGCCATGCAATGAAGAATGAACCCGCTACAACAAGATGTGGATTTTTATGCTTCTTGCACTGGGCTCGATCTTAATTTAAAATCGTTGCATGTGTGTGACCTAATAAATATCATGTTATTTATTAGGTTGCACACATGCATCGATTTTAAATTAAGATCGAGCGCCAGTGGCTCCTTGTGGCTTTTCTTAGATTTCAAGACAAAAAGCGTAGTATTCCTGAGCTGATTTTACCATTATTTTTATGTTGTCTGTGATCTTCGTGTTATTCAAGGAAAACTTTGTTTTAAGACAAGTAACGATAAGATGTGATTATATTAGAGCTACATATTCAAAAGAAAATCGGAAAGCGGGAGCAAGGAGATATCAGCACTAGTTAAGACGCCGGCGATAATTAGCGGGAAAATAAAACAATCACAATTTGCAATCACTTGCACCATGCTAGATCTAAATTTACACGTACTTTATTATTCATGAAAATATCTGCAGATTACGAATAAATTAGACACTTACTTCTTTTATGTACGGATCAAATTGTCTGGGTCTTTCTACGAAACACCATACTGCCGGCTCAAACGTTGACTATATATATACTCACTGAGCAATCTCGTGCGCGGTTGAGTAGCCTAATCATGTGATCGGGGTCAGCCTAAAAACCAACCAGAATAGACGGGAACGGAAGCCTTTATTGACCCTCAATCGCCTTCACAACTAAAGCCGCCTATGCGGCTACTAAAGATTGATATCAGACTGAAAAAAAAAACATTCTGATCTTTGATCTACACTGTCCGTTTTGTTGAGGTAATCTGGCCAAGAGCAACCTTAAACTTGCAATTATTTAGGTCTTATTTCTAGACTGGCATTGTCTTTTTTAAAGGTTTATTCGGCGCTCTCGGATAACCAACAAATCACTTATTTATAGATGAACTTGGAATTGTACCAATAACATGTCTTTTGATTTCTAAATTCATTTTTTACTTTTGTTTGTACATAAATGGCTTGCATCACACGAAAAGGGACATTCGGACACTTGCGTAAAGTGTCTTCTCGGATCAGCCTGCGCGGTCCGCGCAGGCTGATCCGAGACGGCACTTTACGACTACATTAGATTTTGTTCTTCAGTAGACTTGCGCAAAAAAATAAAATTACATAAAAGCGGAAAGTGTCGTTTCGGATTAGCCTGCGCGGACTGCGCAGGCTGATCCTAGACGACAATTTACGCTCACCATTGACCGACAGGACAAGAAAAAGGGCTTGTTTGTCCGCAGAATGACAAGCAATTTTTTTCTTGATATTTTCTATATAATATAGTTTGGGTGAAAAATCGTTTTTATAAACGATTTCACTCTTTTTTCAACCTTTTACTTCGTCATATACGGTGCCTTTTATTTGCAATATGGCATGCACTGCTAGTGTTTCAATACCGCAATATTTAGAAACGTTTGTGAATGTAGTCCCTGCAGTTTATTGCCACTTTGTATCCAACACTTTCTTTCTTTTTTTTTTTTCTTTCGTTCAAACGTCCGTTCGTTTGTTCGTTCGTTCAAAACTAGGAAGATTGTTTGGTAAAAGCTGTAAATGGATGAATTCAAGGTTGTTAACCCCTTATCCTGTTAAATAACTAACATTCTGTGCAGTCTGATCTTAATCTACACTGTCCGCAAAAGGTCAGTGACTCGCGCTTAGCAGCCTAAGGGTACCAAGTATCGGAGAAGATTAATACCAGAGTACGTCCGTACAGTCTGATCCCGATCCCTCTTCGCAATCTTTGCAACCGACATCAGCCGTTGGTTGAACTGTGAAATGTTCTAATGTAGGCTGTTAAACGCGACTCAAGGATCTTTTGCGGACAGTTCAGATCAAAATCAGACTACACAGGACGTTAAAACTCGGTAAAGGATTAAACCGGTACTCCAAAAGCGTCGAATTTTCTGCTGAATACAGCCAGCTGGTGATATTGCGGTATCAAGAATTTAAGAAAAAATCGATGTATAGAATAGATTAGGTCCAAGATCAGCCTGCTTGTTTTGTGCAGCCTGTTATTAATCTACACTGTCAGCAAAATTGAATTTGGACGCATTAGGTTTCAAGATTAGACTTCTTTTTGTGTAGTTTAATACTGGTCTACATTGTCAGCAAAAAGTTCACTTAATCCCACAAACGGCCGAACAGCAGGGATCAGAACTTTAACCTCAGAGCATCAAAACTTATTTCCTAAACCGAAGAATGAATGAAGTATAAACCGTCAAACAAAGCCCAAATATAGCAATGTTCTTTCCAAAGAAAAATCTCGCTGTATCTGATGGTGTAAGTCTACGATTATGTGAGTCTTTTGAGGGAGCACATTCTGTGCTATTTGATACTGATCTACAAGGGCTACAATGGCCTTTAGCAGACAAAGAGTTAAGGTTGAAACCCGAAAACAAAGTCAGATATACGGTCTTGGCAAGGATTGTAAATTTGAAACAGGGCTACTGTTACGCTGTTACGTAATCTTACGTTTTTGTTATCTTTTACAGCTGCGAACTATCGCGATTATAAATACATGTAGATTATACGCGGTTTATCTTTGCCAAACTCCGGAAAATCCCGAACCTTTACGTATAATATCGGTTATTTTCATCGATTTGTTGATATGCGAGACTGCTGATAAAGCATGTCCGTGAAAGTTGGCTATGTACTATTGGTCAATTTTCTGAATGTCAAGGGACCAGTGTACTTCATAATTCAGTTGTACGTTACACAAAATGTTTTTTTTTTTTATTGATCCATAATTAGGTGATTACTTGCTTGGTATAATAATGCATAGGGGAGATGCACAAAGCTCCCTTCTGCCAGGGCGTGACTTATGTACTTGATTGTGAATAGACAATTATAATAGCTCGCATAGTGCATTTCGGTAATAATAGCTAGGATAGTGCAGCAGCAGTTCTGATAGCTTCCATAGCGCAGCAGCAGTTCCGATAGCCCGTATAGTTCCAATATATTACTTATTGCGGCAATAATTTTAGTAGATAACAGTGAAGAGGCGGTTCTGATATCTTGCCTACTGCAACAATAGTTCTAACATTGCGCAGTTCGGTTCGGTTATGACAGCTCACATAGCGCAGTTCGGTTATGACAGCTCGCATAGCGCAGTTCGGTTCGGTTATGACAGCTCACATAGCGCAGTTCGGTTATGACAGCTCGCATAGCGCAGTTCGGTTATGACAGCTCGCATAGCGCAGTTCTGTTATGACAGCTCGCATAGTGAAGTTCGCTTATGACAGCTCGCATAGTGCAGTTCGCTTATGACACCTCACATCGTGCAGTTCAGTGATGACAGCTCACATAGACCAGTTCGGTTATGACAGTTCGCATAGCGCAGCTCGGGAAGCACAACAGTAGTTCTGAGAGATCACTTTTCAGATATTACAGATCACATACAGCAGAAACATTTCTAAGCAGGAACAGAACATCAGCATGTCAAAAAATTCGAATACTAAGACAACAATTCCGTGTTCTTGCATTGTGCAGCAGCACCACGGGATGACGCTTAGTGCAGCGGCATTTCTGATAATCTATACTGAACCAAAATAGAAACTTCCCCTGTGTTTAAGTGCAGATATACACAAATATGAAAATCAGGATTAAACTAGATTTATATGCATTGAAAGAGTATTTCATTGCGACTTTGTGTGAAAAAAATTATTGCTGAGGGTTTATCCAAAAGTAGTGAAATGGTAGTTAAAATGCGGAAGGGGTCGCTCACCAAAATCACAAATTAATACCGGGTATGACCACCTTCAGCATGAAGGACTGCCCGGCATCGTTGGCGCATAGAACGGTTAAGTGTATTGATTTCGGCTTGTGGAATGTTGTTCCATTCCTGAATTAAGGCTTGTCTTAGCTGAATGACGTTTGACGGTGGAATAGGGCGACGTCTAACATGCTGGTCCAAATTATCCGAAAGGTGTTCAATGGGATTCAGATCAGGGCTTTTGGCAGGCCAGTCATTAATAAATGCAATGTTATTCGCCCTGAGGAAATTCACATTGTCCCTAGTTGTATGTCTTGTGGCATTATCATGCTGAAAAAGAGTGATATTGGCATTATTTTGAAACAGTGGAATAACGTGCCTGGCAAGAATTTCATCTCGGTAGCGTTGGGCATTCAAATTCCCTTCGATAACGACGAGATTAGTGCGAAAGCCATGTGCAATGCCCGCCCAGACCAAGACAGAACCCCCACCCCCAAAACGATCTCGTTCAAGTACGCAACAGTCTGCATAACGTTCATTTCTCCTACGGTATACTCGAACCCTGCCATCACCTCTATGAATGGAAAACCTCGACTCGTCAGAGAAAAGAACGCTATTCCATTGTTGTCTAAGCCAGCGTTGGTGTGTACGCGCCCAATTAACACGATTTACGCGGTGACGTCGCGTCAAAACACAACCAACGTATGGACGACGTGCACGTAGCCCACCCTCGCGCAAGCGATTGCGCACAGTTTGGGCAGATATACGGTTGTTATGTGTACCAGGGGTGTTAGCAGCAGTGGCTGTGGCAGTTTGGAAGCGATTGCGCAGGTGGGTGTTCCGAATATAGCGGTCTTGGCCGCGCGTCGTGACGCGAGGACGTCCACTACGTGGTCGATCTTCCGTACGCCCTGTTGCTTGAAAACGTTGCCTAAGGTGTCGAATAGCACGAGTAGAACATCCAATATTCATAGCAACAGCATTCATCGTCATACCAGCATTAAGCATGCCAATGGCACGTTCGCGTAAATTTTGCGGAATTCTAGGCATATCAAAAATAAAGTAAACTAAAAAGAATTTAATTTTTTTCAACGTCTTTTTCTTATTGACATGAAAGTCTATAAAATTAGACTGAAAGGTTTCAAAAAATATACACGAATTATACTGGTCCGTGCATGCACGTGAAAATCGCTTTCAGCGGGTTTCTTCTGCAAAATGCTTTCAATCGAGTTAAAATTTGTTTTATCGGACACATAATCGTTCGCCCGAATATATGTAGGTCATCTGACATTTTGATTTTTTTTAATAACATTGCATTTGCACTTAAACACAGGGGAAGTTTCTTTTTTGGTTCAGTATATATGTTGGGAAAAGAGCAGTAGCCATCTAGGTTAGCTCAGTTGCAGATTTGATACAGGCTGAAGCATACTTATTCTAGCAAAAAACATTTCCCTCTGACCTCTCACAAGATATTCATTGCATCTCAGCAAAGTTATTATTTTTTCATTTGATGATATACTGGTTATCTTATACATTTATTCATTATTTATTTACCCTAATTGCATATATGCTATACTTGAGTTAAAAAGGTAATTTCCTGTCATTAAATGATAATGAACATTACATGATGCAGATGATTACTTTGAGGACTAGTTGATAATTCATTAATTGAAAGCGAGAAAAAGTAAGAATGGAATAACGAATTTTAGACATGAAGTATCTGTGGAATATTGTTTATCAATTGCAGTAATTTGCTATTTCAATGAATTTCTCCCAAATATACTGTTCTTTTGAAAACATTGCAATCCTGAAAAAACATCTGTGAAAATGTACCTTAGACAATGGAATGCAATCTAAGTCCACACATTTCTTCTGTTTATCTATAAAACAATCTTGATTTTGACTAACTGCTTTCTCAGATGATTCAGAGGCCAGAAATAAGTGGCTTCCGACCAACATGGTTTCGAAGCTGCTCCGTCTTGACCGACCGAGCTTACCTGGTTGGCTACTGCTTTTCCCCCCAACATACATACCAGTAATTTAGTTAATAAATCTGGCATTTTTACCTATGACATAAATACCCTCTGGTATATTTACCACTTTGACTCTGGTATTTTTACCTCTGGTATTTTTACCTCTGGCATTTTAGTATCTGGCATTTTTTCCTCTGACATTTTTACCTACATTCCAGTAACTGTTCTAACAGCCTGTATAGAGCAGCAGCAGTTCTGTTAGTTTACAACAACCGTCCTGATACATGTATGTTGTATAGTAGTAGTCCTGATTTGTTGTATAGAAGAAACAGTTCGAGCATTCGCATTTATAGTGGACATAGTAGTATGTAGGAGGCGATAATTTAAGGTTTTAAAAAAACAAAAACTGGTATTTCGAAATTTGTCTGACGCCACTTACGGTAGTATTCTAGTAATATCACGGCAGCAGTACATGTCCATGTTTTTCCGAGGTTTGCTCACGACATCCATTTGTCGTTAACTCTTTATCAGACAACAAAATTTAAAACTTGTCCAATTTGAGAGTCGTTTGTAAATGACAAGTTAATTAAAATTTGGTGCTGGCGAAAGGGTAGAAAACATTGTGGGAAAAGGAGAAAATGCTGGTTACCAGCATTTTCTCTTTACCCCACAATGTTTTCAAATACCTCCTTCCTCTGGGTCGTAAGTGGTAAAAACCTAGACAAACATGTCACCAAAAAGAGTTGTTGTGTCTAAGTCATGTTTACATCATGGTTTGTTTCTCTATAATTAAAACATCGATTCATCGATCTGAGAAAGGAAGGATATTCTTCACCGGATTATATTTATACATCCATGATTCAGGTGTGGTTTTGGAAAACATTGCGGGCAAAAAAATCGATTTATTTTTCCATTTTTTTTTTACAACTTCCTTTCTTAGGAACGCAAAAAGCTGGGATTGTCCTCTAAAAGGCTAGGTGAAAAATTCAGCATAATACTAAGAACCAATTTTTTTTTTTTCCTTGTCCAGAAGGCCTCACCAGTATCAATCAGAAATAAACAAAGATCACTGTGCAGTCTGGTCGCGATCTGCTTTATCTACAAAGTGCTTCGAGTCCCTCTTTGCGGCAAAGCTGTTGTGCCTTTGCCGACAGTGTGCATCAAGATCTTAGATCTACACTCTCCGACAAAGAAATATCCCCCTCCTCCCCCCCCCCCCCCCCCCTAAAAAAAAAAGAAAAAAATCAGAAATTGCAATATTTTGGGTTTTTAGTATTGGCTGGAAAGTTAGATTTAATTCATTCAGCAGGTTAAGTGTTAAAATATAGCCTGGATGGTAAAGGGTTTAGATCGATACAAAATACTCAGTCCATGAATGTAATGGTCGAACAATTCCGACTTAATTGATTGAAAGTGATTTGTAAAACACTGGTGACTTAACTCTACTAAATGAAAAAAAAAAAGACTTTTTCTATTGAAATCACTTTCAGAAAACACACTAGAAAATTCTCAAATTCTTGAATTTGTCTCTGAAAGTGTAAAAAATATAGTGAGAAAAGGAGAAAATGCTGGTTACCAGCATTTTCTCCCTTTCCCAATATGTTTTCAAAAAAAAATTCCAGCGGTCTTTAAAAACCAACGGAATGTTTGATAGAGGATAAGATACAATGATATAGTTAAACCAGTAAGATTTGATTTCTTTTAGGCATGTTATAAACATACTAAAGACATTTAAACATTAATATCCGAATGAAAAAAAAAGACATTTATTATACTGTATATTTGATAATGGAACATTTTGTGATTTTGCTGTTCTTTAATATATGAGAGGGAAATTTAGCTTCAGTGAATGTTTCTTTTTTTTTTAATATTTATCTAAGAGTAAAAATATATGCTACTATTTGGACATTGTTGGAATGAAATATGGCGGAGACGATGAGCATCAGTGAGGTAACTCTCTGTCTGTCTGTCTGTCTATCTGTCTGTCTGTCTGTCGCTCGGTCGGTCCGTCCGTCCGTCCGTCCGTCCGTCCGTCCGCCTCTCTCGCTCTCTCTCTCTCTCTCTCTCTCTCTCTCTCTCTCTCTCTCTCTCTCTGTCTAAAACAACTATAGCCGTGAAAGGCGCGTTAGGGGTTTGTACAGAAACAAACAAAATGTTTACTGTAGTTTTATGCATATAGATGTTATTTGTTTCCATGGGTTGTAAAATGAGCCTAAGGCCTTAGATACCTCTCTGTCCGTCCGTCCGCCGTCCGTCTCCTCTCTCTCTCTCTCCTTCTCTCTCTCTCTCTCTCTCTCTCTCTCTCTCTCTCTCTCTCTCTCTCTCTCTCTCTCTCTCTCTCTCTCTCTCTCTCTCTCTCTCTCTCAAAGCTCTCTAAGCCATACATAGGAAACCCAGGACATACTCAATATGTACAAAGATGATTCTTGAGATAGGTAAGTTGGTAAATTTAACTGCCTTTTTTCAAAATATCATTCAATGTAGGTGAAAGATAGGACACTTTATGCAGTCTGATCTTTATCTATAGCGTCTGTTAAACCAAGCAATTTTAGTTGCCCTGCTTGGGATCAAACAAATTTGAGTGGTTATCTCATGATTATGTTTAAAGAACAATAATGATTTGGACGATGAAGATATTAGTATATTTGCTATCTACATATAAAAGTCACACAAAAGTCAATATTAGCCCTGGCCCTTGTCTACTAAGCGCATTAGAGCACATTCCAGCTTTGACAAATATACTGTAGATCAATCATCGATCAGGAATCAAATCCAATCGACTTGTCCATGATGCAGGGGTAGTGTGCGCGAGTCTTGACCCGCTTCCTGAAATAAAGTCAATCTGAAAATGATTGATTTTCCCTCTAATACTAGGTACTCTTTGTATACCAGGTTCATGTGAGAACTTATGTTGTATGTTACAAACGATAAACCAGCACTGTTTGAAGAAATGAAAACATCCTGTAAATGACTTGGGAAGGAGGGGAATATGAGCCATACTCGGGCAAAAGGGGGTTTAATGCTTCTCCGTGATGCTTTATACCAAGCAAGTTATCACATGATCATGGATCCTTTAAATCCATTTTTATTAAAGATCGACTAAATCCTGAGGTAGAATAGTCCTCTGACAAGCAAAATATTTAAAACTAGCAAAAAGTTTCCACCCATTTCAGCCTGCGCAGATTGCCGCAGGTTTACATAGGTCGATAGTTTTCGCAGAATCATAAAACTCCCTTTTCACAAAGCATGGGTTTTACGTAAGCCGCAATTATCCTTTTTCTCACAATGCGTAATATTTCTCCATAGGCCTCTGAAACTCCATTGGTCTATCAAGGGATAACGTAATTTTCGTTATCGGACACTGTTACTATAAATAGCACATTGGGGATTCCCTCTGTATCGTATATACTGTAGTATATTACTGTATGGCTTGCAACACGCGAAAAGGGTCATTCGGACATTTTTGTAAAGTGTCGTCTCGGATCAGCCTGCGCAGTCCGCGCAGGCTAATCCGAGACGGCACTTTACGACTACATTAGATTTTGTGCTACAGTAGACTTGCGCAAAACAGAAAATTGCATAGAAACGGAAAGTGTCGTTTTGGATTAGCCTGCGCGGAGTGCGCAGGCTGATCCGAGACGACACTTTACGCAAATGTCCGAATGCCCCTTTTCGCGTGTTGCAAGCCATATACGACATAGCGGGTCGCCAATGTGCTATTTATAGAAACGGTGTTGATTAAAATTTGAGTATATATTCCATGATATACAGGCGATGCACCAATGTGCTATAAGTGTTCAATGATCGACCAAGGACAATACTAGTGTTTCGTGATAGACCAATAGAGCTTCAAGGGCCTGTGATTTCTCTCTGTATTCATCTTCGCAAGCCAAGGTGACGATCACTACGTAGATCTACGTAGTGATCGTCACCTTGGCTTGCGAAGATGCTTTGTGTTGTATAAGGCGTAAAATCTAGTAGTTGGACGTGTACTGGCTGAAGGGGAAAAGTAATACTACAACTGGTTTTTAAATAAAGATTAGTCAATCAATCAATCAAGCAAGCAAGCAAGCAATCAAGCAACCAAAACAATATATGAAATGTTGTACCGGGTTACATAAAAAAAAATGGAAATGCAAACCAGACGAGACATCACAGCACAAGTTAAGAATAGAATTTGGAAAATACGGAAAATAATCTTTTATAAATCTAGAACGAGTTCTGTGCCTGATAACTTTTTTCTACTGCTTAAATAATCCTTCTGGATTTGACTTAACTCTTTCTTTTTTATTCTATAAAATGACCGACTTATTGTAGAACATTAATAGCATAAAGCGTTTCACTAAAACGCTTAGTTGAAAGATTAAAAGAATATATATATAAGTAATTTAACCCTTAACCTGCTAATAAATGAAATGCAATTTTTAAGCCGATAGTAAAAACCCAAATGTTGATATTTCAGAAGTAAACTTTGGAAGTAAAATATCTCCATGTCGGACACTGTAGATCCAAGATCAGACTGCACGTTATGTGCAGTCTGACCTTAATCTACACTGTCCGCAAATGGTCCGTGAGTCGCGCTCAGCAGAGTAAGAGGTAGATCAGTATGATATTTACAAATGGATTAGAACAAAAATACTAGATTTCTTCCTTCAACTGCATGACGCTGCATTACTTGAGAAACAGAAATGGCCGTTGTTTATATTTACATGTTACTAAATTATTCAATAATAGCAGAAACCGATGGCTCAAGCGGTGGCTTACAGGACCTGTAATCAATAGGTGTTGAGTTCAAATCCTTGCTCCGCCAAACTGTTTTTGAGGTTTAATGACAATCCTTGCAAAAGGATTTATTCTTCCCTCAACGCTGAACTTTTTTCGATGATTTGGAAGGCATTCAGTGGTTTAGAAGGGGTATTGTTTGAATTAATGGTTAACGAAATGATCGACCGACCGATCGACCGACCGTACCGTACCGTATGCGTATCCGTATCAAAATGTGATAGATGCCAGATACCAGATTAGACTGCTCGTTCTGTGCAGCAAACGTGCACTGAATTGCGCTTATAAAAGTCTATGGTTTAACTCTTAAACTTCCTTTCTAAAACCGCACGAGTGTTACAGTACCGGGAGTCGATTTATATCTGGCAATGTTCATTCATTAAAATTTGTCAGTGTATGTCTACATAACTGAAACAATAGCTATGTAAAGGTTGATTAATACTTTTTTTGTTGTGTGTAACCGTACAACACTGAACAAATAACCTTAACCCTTAGGCTGCTAAGCGTGACTCACTGGTCTTTTGCCGACAGTGTACATCAACATCAGACTGCACAGAACGTGCAGTCTGATCTTCGATCTACACTGTCCGGTAAGGAGATATTTTTTCTCCAAAAAATAAGTTTGAAATAAGATTATTCTTTTTTTTTTTTTGACTTATTTAACAGGATAAGGGTTAAATTTACTCTTTAAGCTCACAAATATACAAACTTCACCTCTATATCACAAATATACAAACTTCACCTCTATATCACAAATATACAAACATCACCTCTATATCACAAATATACAAACTTCACCTCTATATCACAAATATACAAACTTCACCTCTATATCACAAATATACAAACTTCACCTCTATATCACAAATATACAAACTTCACCTCTATATCGACTGTTGAAAATATAAACCACTGACACACAAAACTTTCTTTTTTTTTCAAAGGCTTGACTAAACAAGCGGGCAGTACAAGTATAGATCCATGATCAGACTGCAGGTTATGTGCAACTCAACCGTATTGTAAGCAGTTGTAGACAACAAATATAATGTGGCTGTAGCGAGTATATCAGTCTTCGAAGGGATAGAATACATTGTGGGAAAAGAAGAAAATGCTAGATACCGACATTTTCTCCTTTTCCCAAAATATTTTAATAACCCGTCTTCGGCAGGGCCGTAAACACTAGATTGTTTCGTAAAGGTTAAGTCTACAGTTTTTTTTTTTATAACACAAAGATGACCATTAAGATAGCCTCATTAGTTATCATAAAAAAATGGCTCGAGGAATAATTAAATTACCTCCAATTAAGGTAAGTGCCGAAGCTATAATTATCGAATTCGAAACTGTCTTTTCTTATTGCTACATTAATATATGTACGTATGAGCCATGCTCGCACAAAAGGGAGTTTAATGTATCTCCGTGATACATAATACAAAGCAAGTCATCACATAATTATGGATCCATTAAAATATGTTGTCTAACAATCGACTAAAGCAAGACGTAGAATGGTCATTGGATATGCAGAAAATTTACAACTGGCAAACAAGTTTCTACCCAGGTCAGCCTGTGCTATCTGCGCAGGCTGACCTGGGTCAATGCTTCTCGCCTTTTTCACAAAGAATGGCTAATGGATACATGTTTTTGTAAATATCCCCTTCTCCAAATTTTATGTTGATGTACAAGGATGTATGTTGAGTTGTTTGCAGCAAATTATTTCAGAAGGCATTAACGTGACTGTCGAGCTGATAAGCCAGCTGAAAAAAAAAACGTGATTGACCGATCGATCGGTCGGTCGGTCGGTCGGTCGGTGGATGAATGGATGGATGGATGGTTCGGTGGATGGATGAATGGATGGATGGATGGATCGATGGACAGACCAATCGACAGATTGAACGATAGATTGATTTCACCGGTTGATTGACTGACTAACTAACCGACCGACTGACTGGTTAATGTTTCACTGTTTGTCCAGGTTTCATCGTTCACGCTGTTCATTACCTTTGTCGAGGACACTATCACAGAAATTCCAAGACTAAAGTCGGGATAGAACCCAAGACTACTGTGTTACTAATCCAACACCTTCTAACCCAGGTCATGCAAGACCCCAAAACATTTTGTATACCTGCAACAGTTTCTGTTAACAATTTTACAAAAGACGGAGTTTTTTTATTATCATTATTTTAAGGCACAGGCCAGTCATGGTCAGACAGATCTACTAGACAAGGACCCGAACGCTATCGCAGACTACGAGAATGATTTTGAGGGGGACGGGCTCTCCACCACGATGTCGGTCGGCACAGGGGTCAGCTCCCGGGGATATATATCTCTGTCCAGACTGAGTAAAAACCAAATCAAAATCAAATCCTTCTCCAGTTTTCCAAATCTGCTCAGTTTGTACCAATCCCCCATCGAGGAGGAGGTAAGAATGCTGAATAAGTTTGTGTATTCGTTCGTTCGTTTGCGTTAGCTTGAATATTTGTTTTGTATCAAGCGCCATTTCCAACATTATTTCAGGTAATAATGGCAACCAGTTGTGTATCTATGCTGTGGCAAAATTGGGTTTTTCTGAATTTCTGTGATGCTTTTCACCAAGCAAGTCATTACATAATCATGGATCCATAAAATCCTTTTCATTTAACAACCTACTGAACCACGAAGTATAATGGTCCTTGGACATGTAGAAAATTGACCAATAGCAAAACATTTCAGCACATGCCAGCCTGCACGGACTGTGCAGGCTGATCCTAGTCGATACTTTTTGCAGATGCATTAAACCCCTATTTTACAGAACACAGTTCAATTGTGTTTAGTGCTGAGTCAGGAATGACCATCGAAAACAGTATGGCAGAGACTTGAGACTCGAACTCATTTCGGCAGAAAGAGAATAAACTGAAAGCAAATTCTCTCTTGACATGAGAATGTTTTTATGTGTAAACCATTCGTCACTGTCCAGCACAAGACACCGAATATAAAATGAAATCAATTATTTCTAAGGGGACAAGCTTAACTCTTTACCAGGAGGCAAAATTTTAGAATCATCCATATTGACAACAATTGCAGACGATAAAGTAAATGTTGCTGTAATGTGAGGTTTAAAGTATAGTCCATGAAAATTGAAAAAGATAGAAAACACTTTTGGGGAAGGAGCAAATGCTATCAATAGCATTTTATCCATTTTCTAAAATGGTTTCGAAAGCGTCTTCCTCAGGTTCATGAAATCATAGTGATTTGACCGGTGAAGAGTTAAACCCCTGTCACACCAGGGCGGCGATCCCACGGCGTCCAAGAAAAAATGCAGAACGCCCAGGTGCGCGCAGTAGGATCGCAAGCATCGTCACAGCAACACAGTGGCATCGCGAGTAGACGCACTGGAATCGTCTAGGACGCCGAGGGACGGCGAGCATTTTGAGCATGCACAAAACAAACGCGTCGCTCGGCGTTCTGAGAAGAGCGCGGTGGGATCACCGGAAGGTCGTCTTAGCGGCGCAGTAAGATCTCCCACAACGCCATGAGAGCTCCGCCGGCGCGCACAGAGGTCGCAGTGCGAACGCTATGGTTGTCAGTGGCGCTTGCATGGAGATTGTATCGTGCGCTCTGAGATGTCACCGCGTCTCTACTGTGCTTATACGGCGCGTCACCGGCGCTTACACAGCGCGTCAACGGTGCTGACACGGAGTGTTGTTTATTTCACTGCGCTCTTAAAACGACTTCTCTGAGCTGCAACGGCGATCATTGCGCTTGTAAGGCGCTTCTACAGCGTCCATCAGTCTTTGTCTGACAAAAACGAACATATAGTCGACAAAGTATGCAAATAAACATTCACTTTCCTTTTTACGAGCATAGTTTTATTCTCCGTTAACTTTTCGAGACCACAGCAAAGAAAAAATTGATGAATAAATGTGTATACACACAATTCGTTCTCAGAGATAGTTCATTGTCACGCCGTCAGCGTAGTGTGAGCGCCTTGAGAACGCCGTGAATGCCCAGTGCACGCAGTATGAGCACCATGAAAGCGCAGAGCACGCAGTGGTAGCGCCATGAGAGCGCAGGGAATCGCTAAGAAGAACTCCGTGGGAACGCGATAACGCGCCATAGGAGCTGCGTAGTAACACCTTCGTCGAGGTGAGAACGCCGTGACATCTCCGTCTTCGCGAAAAATATCCGATTTTTCCTGCGATCTCATTGCGCGCTGGGAAATTAAACAACGCCTTCCCAATGCAGTAGAAACGCCGTATAGTGTGACAGGGGCTTTAAGTACACACTCGACTACTGTGGGTTTAACCCTAAGACAACTCTGAGTAAAGGGCTTACGAAAACTTTGCAGAAAAAGGACAATGCTGGTAACTAGCATTTTCTCCATTTTCAAAAACGTTTTCTTCCACTCAAATATTAATCCTTTAACTTGCACCACATTTAATTTGCAGGCAAGAAGTACTTTCAATATTGACGAGTCTGAAATTTTGTCTACAGAAAGGGCTTAGACTTAAACAAAAAACACAGACATAGGCAATGCCCAGATTTAAAAAAAAAAAAAATGAAATACACAGTATTCAATAAGTGTTCACTTTCCAGGTTTCAGAAGGGAAAAAGGAGAGGAAACGAAAAGTAAAAAAGGAAAAACAGAAAGAAGAAATTAAGAAATTAGATTGGGAAGAATATCATGAGATACGGAACAGACAAGAGGTAGGTACCATGTACACAACCGTCGTCCTCGCCGTCTTTACCCACTGTACTTTGATTACGTTACACTTCTTTTGTACTCCGTAGGATATATTGTATGCATGGTTACTCAAGATAATCTCAAATTACGTTTCACCTCTTTTCTATGTACCTTGCACTTCTCTATATACCGTGGAAGGCATGTACGGTTATTCTAGATACTTTGACTGCATTACAATTCAGCTATGAAGGAAAATTCTTTCAAACAAGTGAATTGTTCATGTAAAGTTACTCTAGATAATTTTAATTACGTTACACTTCTCTATATACCGTGGGATACTAGCCTGGGTCCAGGCGGTAATAATCATAGTTACTCTGTATCTTGCTTTCCTTAGAATCGCGGTCTGCTATTGATCTTTGGCACCTATCTATCTATTTTTTTGTTTTCGTCCGAATGATAGAAAAGGAAAATAATGAACGGACTGGAACCCAGGCTAGTGGGATACATGTACGGCCACTCTAGATAATTACGTTACACTTCTCTTTATACCGTGTACGGTTACTCTAGATAATTTGAATGCATTACAATTCATCTATACACGCAGACTTTTTCAAACAAGTGAGTTGTGTCATTTCATTGATAAAAGTCTTCGTTACAAACTCAGTATAGACTCAATGAAATGGATTATTAATCCTGCCCGAGAACGAAAAATTTCAGTCAGATACCTCACGGTACATAGATGTAGTGTAATCTAATATTTAGAAGGTTCGAGGGTAACCGTCGACGATGTACGCCAAGGTCTATTGTGTTCTATTTGCCGAACACCTTTACCCAGTTTAACCCTTAGACTGCTAAACAGGACTCAAGGACCTTTTGCAGACAGTGTAGATCAAGATCAAACTGCACAAAACATGCAGTCTGATCTTGGATCTACACTGTCCGATAAGGGGATATTTTTCCCCAAAATAATAACTTTGAAATAATATTGCTTGAGATATATACTATCGGCTTGAAACTTTCATTTAACTTACATAGCAGGTTAAGGGTTCAGTTTCCTGTGAGTAAGGATCCTATCGCAAAATTCCTGGCAACAAATAAAATATTGTTTTAATTTCAATCTCGACCAATCAGATGCAATGCTTGAGGTTTTGCATAAGAATTTACATCGTTTTTATTTCATTGCATTTATTGATCATTCATATTTAACCCATGCTCTTGCTAAAGCGGGTTTGATGTATCTCCGTGATGGATTATAGCAAGGAAGTCATCATAGAACTACAGATCCATATAATCAATTTTGTCTGACAACCAACTGAATGAAGAGGTAAACTGATCCTTTAACATGCAGGAAATCGACCGATAGCAAAAAGTTTCGACCCACGTCAGCCTGCGCCTGCTGCTCAGGCTGGCCTTAGTCGATACTAGGTGCAGATGTATTAAGCTTCTTTTTCACCGAGCATTGCACATTCTTTGTTTGTTTCCATAGCAAAGAATGATCCGAGTAAATGCCGTGGCCAGAGAACAACTGGAGAAGTTCGACGAATATGTGAAGTCGATGAACAAGAAAGTTGAAAAACAAAGAGAAGAACGGAGAAAATACAATGAACTTTTACAAGAACGACTTCGGCTACAGCAAGAACAGGTTTTTTTAGTAGTTTGGTCGTTTGATTGATTAATTGATTGGTTGCTTGGTGGGTGGTGGGTTGGTTGGTAAGTTGGTTGAGGTTATGGACATGGTTATCTGATGTTTCTTTTAGCAAACACATCGGAAAACAACCTTCTCCAGCAACTATAGCTTCTCTTCTATTGTATCATCGAACATAGTTCAGCTGTGAGAGAGAAATGACCTCTGTCTCAATGGCTATCATCAATCCCAGGAAATAAAGTGGCCGTAGCTGTGAATCGAACCAGACACCCCTGAGTTTCAAGTGTTGTTAACAGACTAAGCTGCTGTGCTCGACAACAAGAATTTGTAATCATGTTAATAAGCAATGAATTCAAATCTTCTGAAACCATTTTGCAGAAAATCATGTCAATTAACTCTTCTACGGAAAGGGTTACGGAAATGACCGAAAATTGCTGGTGTGCGAATCTGATCGTGCGTTTTTTTAGCCCTGTATGCGTGGGCACAAGTATATTCTTTTCTTTTATGCCGTCTTCCCTCCGGAACCGTCGCATGCAACGTAGAATCCTTCTGTAATCTTTCCTGAAGTTATTAACTTGTTTCCCTCTTGGTAAGAATTACCTTCCTTCATCACGTATCTATCGTATTTATGTATATTTTCTTAAGTGTGACCGCGATTTTTTCTTTTTTCTTCACGCTGTTTGTTATATTCTCTTTTATTCATTGAATAAAAGTTCTAAACCGACCACAACCCAGTTTTATTTGGTTGGCCACGGTCACATTCTCATCATAATCGGCACCATCATCATCATCATCGGTTATGAAAAATATGCCGGAAACATATATTACCTCACTATTGCAGCTGTTTTTGTTAAATGATAGAAACTCTGTATTCTGTCCAAGCCTTCTGAGAAAAAAAGATGTGTTAAAAAACGTTTAAAGCCTTATATGGCTCCAGAATAAACGTTAATTGCATATTTTTCTCACGAAGCCGCAAAATAAAATTTTTAATGTTGCACTGGGTTCCGTTTTTTACTCTCGCGCAGGTACAAGCCGAAAAAAGGCGGTACTCTCTACAAAGGAGAACGTCATAAAAATGAGAAAGAGAAATCTACTCGAATTTTGCGAATGATTTCTAGATGTTTTTTGTCAATTATTCCAGATAAATATTGCAGAGCTAGAATCCAATTACATTTTCCCTACTGGTAGATAGAAAACATATGAGTGGTGAATCCGATAAACTGTAACGTAAAGTGCCCTAAAGTCGTCATGGTCCTATTGTCGTCATTTTTTTATAATCTCGTTTTCTCCTGTTTCCGTGACTCTGAAGATACAAGGGGGGCATATTTTGAAAAGTGAGTAATTTTTCTGTTTTCTCGTTTCTTTCATAAAAATATATGGCTGAAAACAGGTTAACACAAGGCTGATGAACAAGACATATGTTTGTGACAACAATGAGGTCAGTCGTCGAGGATTTCATGACTCTAGGAGTAGCGTTGCGCGACGGTAAAATGTAAACACATGGCCATGTAAATGCCTTTGAGGATAACACTGCTTGGTAGATAATATATTGTTCTGCATTTATAACCTCCCTTCGTATGAGGATGTAACAAATAATTCCAATTAAATGGTATTTATCGTCGATGACGACTTTACGTCCATACTGACGAGTTTTAGAAATACCATTCCACAACTTTTAAGAGAAAATCGTCTGATGAAGTTCCCCGCTGGCGATGGTTTAGTCCATGAAATGGAAGCATTTAGCTATCATAAGGTTGTGGGTTTGATGCCCAGTGGCAGCGAACCAGCCTTTAAGATGGGAGTAAATCACCCTTTACCTTTGGTGCATCTACAGAGTCGACTATTTACTGATAAAAACATTCTAAAAAAATACGAATGCTCATGAAGAACAGTTTCTCCTATTGTCTTATTGTTTTCTAAACTTCAATAGACAAATCCCGTTATTTGAGCTTTATTTCTTATGTTCCCAGAAGGGCGAGAATATAGTCGCCGTTTCGTCTGTCCCATCCGTCCGTCTGTCCGCTCGAAAGGCGAGCATATAGTCGCCGCTTCGTTTGTCCAGTCTGTCCGTCCTTCCCTCCGAAGCAATTTCTCCACAACCCCTGGTCCAAACTGGATGAAACTTCATATATGAACTCCTTAGGATATTGCGCAGATTTCTTTTCCCGGTTGTCTAATTTGAGGCTGCGACTTCGAAAATGGGATCTTTAAAAAGAGTGCTTTTCGGGGAGCACAATCCGTCTCCGACGGCTCCTGTTTTTGTCTGCAAATGCTATAAGTTTAGAGGATGTAAAAACTTTGTCTGATAAAGAGTTAAAATGCGATTTGTGCTATGTTCACATTGCCCTTTTTCCTTCAGTATTTTTTCTTATTCCTCTGAATGTTGACAATTTGAATTGAACAATCTGAAGATCTATGAATTTTGTTTCAATTTCGACCAGTCTCAATAATTGTCTTCTGGTAATGGGTGACTCTAAAATACCTTATTGCTATTGACAGCATTGCAGACAACAGAATCGTAATGGCTAGGTGTTCAAAGTCATGTATAAAATGGAGGAAAACATGGTTGGAAAAGGAGTTAGGTACCAGCATTTTCTCAATTTCACACAATGTTTTTTTCGCTTTGTCCTTGTCTTTTTCACACTATTTTGTATTGAAGGTTAAGACTAAGAGGTAAAACATATATTACAGCGTTCTCAATTTTGTTTTGGAATTTGTATCAAGTTTTTCTTAAAAAACTTGTCAAATTGATGACTTTAGGTCCTAATGACGACATTTGGCACAATGAGTTGACAACATATGGTTTATTATGTCCTAATGTCGTCGGCGTGACCTTGTCTGGTTTATGCACTAATTTCGTGCGTGTTTTTCGCTGTATCACATTGATTTATACATCAAAATCACCGGGAGGAAGTCAGCTTTAATACATCCGAAGCAGGGAACCAGTCCATCGACAGCTAAGTGCGTGAACACTGCATAAGTGCTAAATTCTGACGACTTTAGGGCACTTTACATTACCTATTTGTCCACGCTCAAAACATTCTCTTGTTAAAAACAACAGGGCGTAATCATGACGAAACGGTCATGGCCTTCAAAATACTCAAAGTGCTGCGAGAGCTGTGGTATTCATTGAGGAAGTCCTAAGTTCATCTTTTCTGTGCCAAAGGCAAGTTATGGTGCATTTTCGAGGCTCGATAAGGTACAGATCTAGTTAGCAAAGAGTTAAAATTTCGAATCCCATCCTTGCCAAACGCTGATACAGGACTGGTGCTTTCTTCATTATAAAAGGACTTTCTGTCACCCTAATCATTGTTTCAGTGATCTTTTGAAGCAAGTCGGGGGGAAAAGGAGAGAATGGTGTATGAGTAATTGGAAACAAACTTTCAAAAAAGCCATGGAAAGGTGCACTTGCTGCTGTAATACTAATGAAGCACTGCTTGAAACAAATTTTACTACATACCAAACACACAAATGATGATTAAACCCATTAAATGAGATGATACCTTGGTCATATCAAGGCCGTTGGCAGCTGTCTTTTGTGGGAAATATCAGTTTTTCAATTTTTCCTTCTTCCCTAAAATTAATTGAGTATCACATGCAAATTTTTGCCTCAAAATTGCTTTAGAAGGGCGTTTACAGATGCCTTAAACTCAAAAATTTTCTTACAAGAGGTCTCCTGAACCCTCTTACAAAACTTAAGTGTGATCCCTTTGACAGTCTGGAAAAGAGGCATTGTTGTCTGCAAATTCTTATAATTTGGACTAGTCCAAAATTTTGTCGTTTGGTAAAGAGTTAAGAAAAACTCAAAGACACAAAACATTGTTTATCGAAGATAAGAGAATAATGTGAGGAAGATTATCAATTACTAAATTCTAAATAGATCTCTAAGGATTTCAAAATCATATTTCAGCTGCTTTTCTCCTTCATGATCATTCCTGTGCTGTTTTCTACCCTTTCAAAGATAAATAGTTAATACTATATGAGCCTTGCTCTGTAAAAAGAGGATTTAATGCATCTCCAAAAAGTACGGTATTGATCCTACAAAGGCTGACATGATGGGTTGAAACTATTTGCTTCTTGTTAATTTCCTGCATGTCATAGGACCAGTCTGCCTCATTGTTCAGTCTAGTGGATTTTGTAGAAACCTTTTACCTTTTGTAAATTTTCTGCATGTCAAAGGACCAGTTTATTGTCAAACAAAATAGATTTATGTATCCATGATTATGTGATGTCTTGCTAGGCATAATGCATCCAAAGATGTATTAAACCCCCTTTGCCCAGAGTGCCACTCATACATGAATCTTGAGCATCATCTAACCTGCAAATGATTTGAATTTAGATACCTGGTAGGTTTAAAATTTTGCTGCCTGTTTTAGAATCCGAAAAGTGTTTATGTTGTTGTTTTTTTTTGTCAGGAAAGAAAAAAGTTACGACTACACAGGGGTCCAAGACATCATTTCATTCATGATAGATCTTATCTAAAGACGCTTCCAGAGTCTAAGCTATGCAAAACCACACGTTTAGCAGACGAACTACAGCGTAAAGGTGTGTTACGAACAAGAGGAGATGTGGAAAAGTTTTGGGCTGGGCAAATAGGCAGAAACAGACGAGGCTTGGATATTTTTGCAGCGGACAGTAAACATTCTGGTAAAGTTGTTTGCTAACCATCTTGGTCAAACCAAATACTACGCTTGGTACTTCTAGTTTTAGTCTTTACCTGTCAACAAAATATTAAAAATGTCCAAAATGAAAGCATGAAATCTTTCAGAGGATGAATGGGATGTGTCTAAGCTTGTGGGATTCCTCTTTGAAAGGGCAGAAAATACTAGTATTGTCTAAAAGTAGAAAGTGCTGGATATCCAAACTATGCTAGTTAACTCTTTAACATACAATCCCGAGTTTTAACGACCCTGCAGGAGAAGTCTTTTGAAAACGTAGGAAAAGGAGAAAATGCTAGTAGCTATCATTTTCTCCTTTTCCCACAATCTTTTCCTCTCATCGCAAGGAAAACAAAACCTTGATTTGACCCATATATAATATACAAGGGTTGTTTGATATGTAATGTGTATTGTACGATATCTCAAAAGCATTCGACTCAAATAGTGAAATGAACATTACATCCCTTCAAAGTATTCTCCGCAGTTTGAAATACTTAATTTCAATCTCTGAATCCATTTCTGAAATGCGTCACGGTACGCTGATTTAGTAGACCTCTGAGGCACTGACTGATGGCTGAGCCAAGGGCTTGTCGGGACTTGTAACGACGACCAGATAAGAACTTTTTAAGTTTTGGAAAATGGAAAAAGTCGCATTGGGCTAGATCTGGAGAGTATGGTGGGTGTGGCAAGACGGTAACCTTCTCCAACTTCAAAAATTGCTTCACAAGCTCAGATGTATGTGATGGAGCATTATCATGAAGTAGACGAACATGCCTAAATCCTGACACAGGGCATCGTTTAAGATAATATTTCTTGACCTTTTTTAGTATAACATCTCGGTAATACCAACCTGTAACACTTTTGCCCTTCAGCACCGGAATTTGTATGGCTATACCATCACATGAGAAGAATATGCAATAAAGAACCTTCTTTGTGCTTATGCTTCTTTTGGCAACTACAGGCCTTCTACCGTGTTTAGTTAGCCATATTTTGTTTCCAATTTTTCTTACTGGTTCGAAATAGTGAACCCATGTTTTGTCACCAGTAACAATGTTTGCAAATTGTCTTTGATCAAATTTGGGAAACATTTTGAGCAATTGCTTAGCGGTTTGTACTCATACCCGTTTTTGGTCATCTGTCAATATATGCGGTATCCATCTGGCAGAAATCTTTTGTACTTTCAAAATACGCTTCAAAATGAAATGCACCCGCGATAGCGATATGCCAACAGCGTTGGCAATATCAGGAATCGTGTATCTGCCATCACTTTCAATTATTTCCCTGACTTTTGAGACATTTGCCTTGCCTGTTACAGCCACAGGTCTGCCAGATTTTGCTGCATCTTTGACGGACTCTGTGCCAGTCAGAAATTTCTTTCTCCACCTACGAACTGTCTCATAAGATACCTTATCAGACCCCCCAATTTAGTAAAAATCTGCATTACCGAATGACCGAGTTTTGTGCGAACTTTTATATAAGCTCTAATTTCTTTAATATTCTTAATCCGTTTCCCAACCATTTTTACAACAGTGGTCAACGACTAGCTCTATTGAAATGACTATAAGTTTAAAAGTATGTGGAGCTGAAGGCTCGTGTTTATACCGTTGGAAAGGTATTGAATAGAGCTATTCAAGCATATCATCATCCACGAAATCGTGCAAAGCGTTATCGCGCTGTGGTACAATACACATTACATATCGAACAGCCCTTGTACATGTACCTGTCTGCAAATGCTTTCATTTTGGACGAATGTAAAAAATATTTGCATCTGGTAAAGACTTAACCCAAAATTATTACAGAGCACACAAGTGATAAATATTTAAATAGAAAAAGAAACAAAGAAGAATTTGGCTGTTTACTAGTGATTGTTTCTTTTCCAACAATATTTTTGAGAACAGCTTACTGTAAAGGTGTAAAAAGCTGCACTTGTACAGTAATGTGCTAATCCTTTACAAGCAATTCTGTGTTTGTTCCACCCTGAAGTACAGGCTTTTGAAAACATCATGGAAAATGGCAAAAATGCAGGAAACAATCATTTGCTCCTTTTCCCATCATGTTTTCCAATCTGTAAAAGGTCAAATTCTACCATTCAAACTACATTGAATATATCTCATGCAAATGTCTTCCTTACAAAAGACTTTAAAATTTTGTAGTCCGATAATGACTAAAATTTTTATTTTAAAAGATACAATTCAATTTTCAGCTGTAATCAAAAAAGAAAAGTTAGGAAACGTATCAGGATAAGCTGCTTAAAGTGCTCTCTCCCATATGGTTGAAACAAAATGTTGATATATAATTTTATTATACTGCAAAGAAATTTCTCGTTATGTGATTAGTTAATATGCCACGAACATACATATCATGTACACTGGCAAAACCCACGTAAGAGCAGTTTCCCTTTTGGTAGCCCCGTATACATGACTACACTTTCAACGCAACATCCAAAATGGCGGCATCGATCGATCGATATGAGCCACCCACAAGACAAACATACTGAGTAGCTTGCACCATATTATTACTAGTTTCTCTTGATGGTTGTCATTTAAATGGAAAGAATTGATTTTTTTTTAAAATAAATGGATATAGAACTTTACATGTATTATTGTTTGAAAACATTCTAAAACAAATACATGGAGTTAAAACGAGCCATGCCTTCGTTAGGTAAGCAAATTGTGAAGTGTCGAAACTCATGCATTGTGCCACTTCGCCTTTGGCTCAGGGCGACATGATTCACCACAGCTGTGAACAAGTTTCCAAGTCCCCTGCCACCTGACTGTTCAACTAATAATGTAGAGCTTTTCCATTATCAAATAACATGTACATAATTATTGATGAAATGATGCCAATTTCAAGATAAAAAAACAAGGATGATTAGGAAAAACCATTTTGACACTCACATCCCAGAGTAAACTCCCTTCTTGATTTAAAAAAAGTTCTGTATGATGGTGTTTTTTGTTTTGTTGGGATGTCAGTAGTGCTTGTAACAACAAATTATCTTTGCAACAAACCATATTTTCAGATATTAACCCTTTTCCAAACAACAAAATTTTAGACTAGTCAAAATCGAAAGCATCTGCAGACAACAGATGCAGACAACAGATGAAATGTAACTCATAGACAGAAATTCCACCTTTGAAAGATTGAAAACATTGTGGGAAAAGAAGAAAATGCTGCTCACCAGCACTTTGTCCTTTTCCCACAGTATTTTTAAAAGTCTTCTCTGTCAGGGTCGTAAAACTTGGGAATGTTTGGTAAAAGGTTAAACTAAATCTAGATCAAATGATAGAACTTGCCTTTGAAAGGTTAGAAAAACTTGTAGGAAAAGGAGAAAATTCTGTTTACCAGCATTTTCTCCTTTTCCTACAATGTTTTAAAAGGCTTCTTCGTCAGGATCATTAAAACCAGGGATTGTTTGGTATAGGATTAAATGACACAGTCACTTTGTTGAAGATAGTGTAACATCAAAACTGATTCCATTCATTTACAGTCACAGTAAAATGAACTGTTTCATAAAAAAAAAATCATCATAAATTTTTCATGGTACATTCAGTTGGCAGTGATCAATAGATTCCCCATCATTGTTTATGGGGTAAACTTTGCAAACGAATTCAATCATAGACTTCTCCTTTGTTTCAGTGAATTATCCAAATCAGTGGATGGGTTCACAAAATCCAGAAATACGGATAGAAGCTGACAATGACAGTATTACTGAAGCAACCGAGATCCAGCCAGCACCTAAACAACTCCCGCCAATTAAGAAAAGAAAGAAAAAGAGAAATTCGCCATTGGAATAATTTTTTAACAATTTCACTTTTATTGGCAACCTAAATATAATTAGCTTTTGAGGATGGCACAAATCAAGATCAGATAGCACAGAATTTGCAGACAGATCTTTGATCTACACCCCAAACTGCCTGTTACAAAGCCTTGGCTAAAAATATCTTCAGTTCTAGAGGAGATCTTATATTAGACCTTGAGATAGTCTATTTAGTTCACAGTAAATGAGTAAAGCTCCATAATTATAAGAGTACAATCTCAAAAATTTGAACACTCAGTATGATAAATTTACCTCTTTACCAAATGTCAAAATTATGTACTTTTCCAAATTGGAAGCATTTGTAGACAACAAATCAACTGTTGCTCACATGATGAAATTTGTCATTGAAATGCTAGAAAACATTGTTTGAAAAAGAGAAAAATGCTAGTAACCAGTATTTTCTTCTTTTTTGTGCAAGATTTCATAAGCTTTCTTCTTCAGGGTCATTGCTCACACGATGAGCCATGTTTTTGAAGGGATAGAGCAATATCTCCCTGTTGAAAAATAATTTCAAAAGCTTTCTTCTTCAGGATCGTTAAACACAGAGATTGTCTGGTAAAGGGTTAAACCAAGTTTTAACAACCCTGAAAAAGAATGCTTTTGAACACAATGAGTGAACAATGCTCTCCTTTTCCCACAATGTTCTCTGTCTATTCAAGAATAAATAAGATAATTAAGAAAAAAAATAATCATCTGTGAATTCCTTCAATATGGACAAGTCTTAACCCTTAGGCTGCAAAGTGTGACTCAAGGAATGTGCAGTCTGATCTTGGTTCTACACTGTCCAATAAGGAGATATTTCTCTCCCCAAAATAACTTTAATATAGCAACATTTGGGTTTGTTACTATCAACTTCAAGATATCATTTAAGTTATTCTGCGGGATAAGGGTTAAATTTTGCTGTGTGGTAAAGGGTAAACAACCCAGCACTCCCAAATTGTTGCATCCCTTACTCCTTGCAGACAATTTTTCAATCTTGCAGAGATTACTTTTGGAAATGAAGTTGTATAGTGATATACTGCTCGTCATGAGCAATTTCCTCCTGCTGTCACAATGTTTTAAAATGTATTCATGTTAATCACCTTAATTTCTGTAGAAAACGCGTATTTACAAGGATGTTTCCAAGAATGCCTGGTGCAAATTTGCTTAAGGAGTATATGAGGTACAATAATTACATGTATTTAGCAAACTATTAGGAGATAAATGAAAAATTAATTGTTGCAAACAAAATCTATATTGCCAAGATAACTCATGTAAATGTGTCCTGATAAAAACAAAACTACCTTAATCTAACCCTTAGGCTGCCAAACACAACTCTGTGCACTTTTGCAGATAGTGTAGATCAAGATCAGAGAGCAAAGGATGTGCATTCTGATATTGAATCTCCAGTGATTAATCTTTTGAGATTTTCTTTAGGTGATAAGACCTTTAAAATTGCAAGCATAATGGTTTCTCTATTGGTTGGAAATATTTGTTTAACTTTTTTAACTGTTAAACTGTTTACCAAAAAATTCTAGCATTTTTACCCTTACCACATGACTAAGTCTTTAGACCTGTCCAAAGCAAATGCAGATGCCAAAGTAAATGTGACTAAAAATTGTGGAAGGTATCTGATAGGGTACAAAATATTGTGTGAAAAGTCCACAGCACTAGCAGATGACAATTTAAATAAAGCTCAAATCGTGGAATTTGTAGAAAACATTGTGGGAAATGGAGAAAATGCTGGTTACCAGCATTTTCTCCTTTTCCAACAATGTTTTCAAAAGTCTTATTTCTTCAAGGTTTTTAAAAGTCAGCTTTATGTGGTCAAGGGTTGATGACCTTTATAATCTCTTTATCAAAGGACAAATTACAGCCTGATCCAAACATAAAGCATCTGCAGACAAAGAACTGAATGTGACTCAAGTAATGGGATGTTTTCTACTGTTTAACCCTTAGGCTGCAAAGCGCGACTCACTGACCTTTTGCAGACAGTGTAGATCAAGATCAGACTGCACAGAACGTGCAGTCTGATCTTGAATCTACACTGTCCGATAACGAGATATTTTTCTCCTAAAAGATAAATTTGAAATATCACCTATCGGGTTTTACTATCAGCTTGAAAGTTTCAATTAATTTATTTAGCAGGATAAGGGTTAAAAAGCAAATCCCATCTGTTTGAATTTGTTATCTACAAATGCTTTCGATTTGGAAGTGCCTAGATTTTTGTCTTCTGGGAAAGAGTTAACCCTTTACCACACAATCCTGAGTTCTAACGCCCCTGAAAATAGAAGAATTTTGAAAATATTATGGGGAAAGGAGGAAATGCTGATAACCAGCATTTTCTCCATTTCCCACAATGTTTTCTACCCTGTCAAAGTCAGAAATAATCATGTTAGCAACATTTATATGTCATCTGCAGTTGCTTTCAATTTGGTTGAGTCAAAATTTTGTCTTGTGGCAAAGAGTTAAGGGTTATTTTGAACATCTGTTTACTTACTACTGTCTTAAAAAGAAAGCAACAGATGACTGAATATGTTCTCGTCACATCAGCACTATCAATTAAAATTAAAATCTTATTTATGATTTATATAGATGCAAACATTTTGGCAAAACCAGACATTGCTTATAACGAACAATCCCTCCATTTTCCACCTTCTTACAAAAGTGGTCAGCCATAGAATGGACAAAAGAAAATTTCGTCTGCGGTTGATGATGTTATAATGGGACAAGATGTGTTTGAGATGTTGCGTTGTGTTTGAAATCAATGTGTTATGGTCATGCTGGTGTACTTATTACAGTTCAACTGTTCCAAAACAGATATGGTGAACTAGACTCGAACTCTCAACTTGTGTAGATTGGATCATTTTTGGGAATGAAAGACTGAGAGGCCATCATGTTCTTTTATTATTATTATTTTGTAGTTTTATTATTGTTTGTTATCATCATCATTGTAAATTTTGTAATATCATTGTTATGTATTGAAAATGGTGTTCCCAGTTTATGTTAACTGTTAAATTATAACACTAGTTACACTCTACATTACCTTCTTTACTGAGCGTTTTCTTACTTTCATAGTCCCTATACAAATACCACGAAATTCCAGAAGAGTACTTAATCCGGCGTGAATTACCTGAGGTAGCAAAGAAAAAAACTTGTTTGGTTTCATGGTGGAATACAGTAGTGTAGGAATAGACCTTTGGCCTCTCAAATAAAGGTTTGGGGGTTCAAATCTCGAGCCGAACATGATAAACCTTTGGCAATACCCAAGTTACTGTGCAAGTACTCGTCAGTATTTCTAGACCCGTGTTCACCAACATCGTTAAGCCGTTAATGTTCTTTGTCTTATTCTTGATTTAGAAAGAAACGCAACTTCTGATTGGCTAAACCATTGGGTTTAGCCAATCAGAAGTTGTGTTACTTTCAAATGTAGAAAATTCTGGAGAACAAGTGACAAGAACTTTTTTAAGAATGGTTGGTGGATATGGACCCAGGACGCAACAATCAAGAGTGATTACAGATAGGTTGGTTTAGATTTAGATTAGATGGTTAAAATCATGGTTGTTTGTGTTCAAACAGCGGTTCATTCAATTCACTGCGTTCAAACCAACTATCTAGGCTCTCTTGATATTCCCCTGACAAATTCTACAAATACAGGAACATTCTCAAAACTGGGCTGTTTTTCACATTCATGAATGACTTGATGTCAGTTAGCAGAAGAACACCTCCGAAAGTGCTTTTACAGACGGAGACATTGCTGCAAGTGACCATTTTCTCCTCCGGCCATAATGCTTCTAAATATATTCAAGTATCAAACCTGAATGTATCTGTATTGTTCATATTTAACATGGATCCCTGTACCAAACAATCCTGAGTTATAACGACCTCGTAGATAAAGGCTACTGAAAACATTTTTTGGAAAAGCAGAAAATGCTGGTTACCAGCATTTTCTCCTTTTTCCACAATGTTTGCTACCCTTTCAAAGGACTAACTGCAATATTTGAACCTCATTTTAATTGTCGTCCACAAGTACTTTGGATTTGGACAAGTCCAAATTTTGACGGTTAGTGAAGACTAAACCTAGTACCAAACCATCTCGTATTTTTACGATCTTAACGTAGAATGCTTTCGATAACATTGTGAGAAAATTCTGTCTTTCTTCCCATAATATTTTCTTACTTTTCAAAGGCAAATCCAAGTCTTCGAGCCCCATTTGATTTATAGTCTGAGAGGGCTTTGAACTCGAACGAGTCTGAAACTTTGTCGTTTAATAAAAAAAAAAATTAAACGATACGAACTCTAGGAATATGAGAGTAAGACTTTACTATTCCCTTGGCATCCCTTTCTGCAGAGTAAAATATTAACGAAGAAGACACAAAAAAGCTTAGAATGTCGCAAGAATATAACCACGACATATTACTGTTGAATATGCATTGGGTCTCGCTATATATATATCTAGTTACCATGGCTACAGTCACATTACATGTCACTCTTTACCAGGCGAGAAAAAATTTCTAACTGATCCATATGGAAGCAATTGCAGGCGACAAATTTGATATGGCGAAAATTATGGGGTCTATGAAAGGTTTTAAAACACAGCAGGAAAAAAGGTAAATGCTGGTTACAAGCAATTGTTTTCAAAAAAGAAAAAAAAAATAATAATAATAATAACTTGATATGGCGCAAATCATGGGATTCGTCCGTAAAAGGTTTGACAACATTGCAGAAAAAAGTGAACTGCGGGTAATAAGCGTGTTCCCTTCTTCGTTCAATGTTCTCAATGACTTCCTTTTCAGAGTTGTAAAACGACAGACTTGTTTGGTTAATGGCCAAACTAAATTCGCTCTTGTATAAGACATTGTCTGTATTTCCAATAATTCTTTGACACGCATTGAAA
Source organism: Hippopus hippopus (assembly GCA_946811185.2). Classification (NCBI taxonomy): domain Eukaryota; kingdom Metazoa; phylum Mollusca; class Bivalvia; order Cardiida; family Cardiidae; genus Hippopus; species Hippopus hippopus. Next base: position 35,267,960 of record OX328108.1, on the reverse strand, counting down.
CGTAATTTCACTGATTTCAAAGATTTCAAAGTCAGACTCTGAATGTTGCAGGATAATACATCGACCCATACCTAAGAAATAATCAGCTGAGAATTTCCGGGAGAAAAATCAATGAACAATATTGATTTATGAATAATGAGCCATGCTCTGGCAAAAGGGGGTTAAATTCATCTCCATAGTGCATTATACCAAGCAAGTCATCACATTATTATGGATCCATAAAATCCATTTTGTCCGATAACCGATTGAATTAATAGGTAGAATGGTCTTTGGATATGCAGAAAATTTACTAACAGCAAAACGTTTCGACTCAGGCCAGCCTGCGCGGACTGTGCATGCTAACATAGGTCCATACTTTTTGCGGATGCATTGTGCCCCTCCTCCACAGAGCATGACTTAAATGCTAGAGATCTTTAAGTCACTTTTGAACATTCTTTAGGAATCATCAATATCTTGTATAAGCCCTGTGGTCAAACTCGGGTTCATACCGCCGGTTACAGCGAATATATCGTCGCCTTGGTGCCACACCGGGCCTTCTGTGAGGAACTGGTTGGTTGAGATACAGTCTTCTGTAATACGGCAAACTGAACGCGTCCATTTGGTTTTTCTGGTCAATGCTCGCTTTAATTTTTCCATTCGATAAAATGAATCCGAGATGACTTGAATTCAGGGTTTGCGTCCCTCGCTGGAGTTTTAAATTCCAGTTTGTTTCTATGTCCAATTCCATAAATTGTGTTCGTAACCGAATCACGTTCGTTATCGGTGACATTCGTATATAGCGAATCGAACCGCTATAAACCATAACATCGCCACTTTCATTTTGGACTATTTTCATTCCGTTTATGATAACCTTACATCCAGTGTCACTCTGTTTCTCGAAGTATGCGCGAGTAATTAGTTCCGAACAGCGGAGTAATACATCTGAATTGAAGAATCCTGTGTTGGTGTCTAAGAAGTTAATTGACAAGTCTTCATTCAAACATCTAAAATCATTGAAAATAGGAACTTCATTTATAGATGTATAGTCGAATCTGTACGTCTTAAACGTGTTTCCAAATACAATGTTTGATGACGTCATCTTCGCTTTCCGGTTCAACGATAACTCTGCGTCAATGTTTGAGTCAGACTGGTAAATCCTAGCTGCAGGATGTATAACACAGGATCTGTTCCCGGCGTCGTTGAAGGCTGCGACAAGTTTTTTCTCGTGGCTCACCAAACGAATTGCCTTTTCCGTAGTCATCTCCACGTACACGCCGTGTCGCAAAATCACCGTTATCAGACCGTCATTTGAAATATGGAGTGCCGGGTATGGCAGCCCGTCATCTGGATTGAAGAGTTCCTGTGGTATACTCTTCTGAGACTCGCCAGTTTCAGCTGGGGTATCATTTCCGTCTTGATTGATATTATTTTCACAATAATAAGGTACCGGAATGTGCTGGTTGTATTGCTGATTTATACCCGTGAATACTGGATATTCCTGAACAAAGGCAACAGGGGATTGGTCGTAGATTTGAGGGGCCATAAACTGTTGAGAATTTACATAGTCCATCGCTATCGGCGATTGATACCATAAGTGTTGATCTTGTTCGCCGAGAGTCATAAACGCTGGATTTTGTTCGCCAGAGGTAATAATCCCTGCCTCCGTATGAACCATATGAGAATGGTCAAAATTGCTTTGTACAATTTGTTCTTGATTTTGCGCAGTTTCGATAGCCTCATCTACTTTGTACGCAGTACTTTGGACATATTCAAGATATGTTTCATGTAGTTCTTCTCTGTTTCCGTTTTCTGGAGCACAATTAGCTATCTTATCAACTCTGTTTTCTGGTGCAAAATCAGATATATTATCGACACTATATTCCTCTGAATTGAAGCAATATGCTGTCGTATTCGATGTTGTATTTGTACATGTATCTTGGTTTACCTTTGCTTCGTGATAACCCTCGTTATCTTCGTTTATAAATTCTTCATCTACATGCACCACAGAATGTGTTACACAATTATCATCATCTCCTTCTTTATCAATGTTCACACTTTTATCGACGGAATCGCGAATTTCGCACTCTGTTATCACATCTAGGTTCTCTTCTACTGCTACATTTGTATTTGCTTCATCTCTATGTATATTCTCACATGACATGCCCGTATCTGGAACCAATTCATGTTTTTGAACCAGTCTGTCCTCCGAGGTGGAGGGTATCGCAGATATTCTGGTTGTCTGTGATGTATCGGAACTGACAGATTCGTCGCTGCTATCGTCATCGTCTTCGGACAAGCTGCCTTTGAACTGAATGGGTCTAGGTGAAAATCCTAGTTGTACAGAGCTCTCGAGTTCACCTTCTGACTCGAGTCTATGAAGATTGCAACCACGAGGCATATCGTACAAGTCATGACGGGATTTCTTCACCTCATACCTTGATTCGTCCAGTGGTATATAAAACTTATGGCCGCCAGGTGTGGTAGCTTCTGCTACATTTCTAAAACTCGAAGCAGGCTTGGATTGATCGTATAGTAGCATTTTCTGTGGAACTTTCTGGCTCATCGATGAAAGAATCGGTGGTGGTGGAACTGAAGGGTTAAATGGAGCAAGCACGTGGTTGAACTGGTTACTCTGGTGATTGCCAAACTTATCTATCCTTAAGGTTTGAATGCCGGTCGGAAACGGATGAGTGGTGCTGCCAGAACCAACATTAACTGGTTCACGTGAAGGTGGAGCCCTGTTGCTATCGTCATGACCATTAGTTTGAATATTTTTGCACTTAACACTTTTATCTTCGCTACATGTTTCATCTACTGTTATACTTTCTGTTTGAGTTTTCTGACCTTGTAATACACCGCTGTCTGCCATTGTGTTACCTGGTGCGATAGTTGCGGTTGCCTGTGTTTCTTTGGAAATCTGAGAACCATTTTGACATGTATTTACGCCAATATTTGTTTCGCCGTTTGATTTAACTTGGTGTTCTACGCCAACAGTCTTCTTTTCACCATTATCTCCAAATATCAAATTCTGTCTCAAACAACTGCTTCCATCTTCTCCGCTTTTCTGCTCAACTTCGGTATAGTCGATCAGAGCCGATCCATATAAAGTGTTTTGCGGACATAGAACTGCTGGCGTATTGTATTGATAATTTACGTTCCAATCTACGAAATTCACATCCGTATGTTGAAAATACATAGCTGGTGGGTTATGGAGAACTGACGGATTTTCTATATATCCATACTGGGTATGCGAGTTGAGGTTCAAGAAAGGTTGAGAATATTGTATGTGGTTAAAGTTATAGGTTGGAAAATTGAAATCATGCTGCAGGTTTCCAACATTTGACTGCACATCTTCAATTGGCGGGTTTGTACTTTTCTGCACATTTTTGACACAAAGACCGCTGTCTGAAATGACAAGCTCTTCGCGAGCAATAAATACAGACTCTTCGCCCGAATACGAATATTCGATCCCAGTATTGTCATTCCTTATGTTCTTGCTGACGATGTTTTCGGAAGCCATATTTGTAAAATTGTTTTGCTGAATTCGATATTCAGGTGTAGAAGTATTTTTAAGCACATCATCATTTACCTCGACTAAAAAGTCCATATCTGCAGAACTCCACTGTGGAACTGCTTCTGCCATATCTCTAGCAATATCTATAACAGCTGGCGCATTACTGCTGAAATAATTATAATCCTTCTGACCGTACCACATCGGTGTCTCCATTTTTTTTTTTTTTGTTTTTCATTAGTCATGTGACTGAATGACGTCAGTGTGCTATTTTGCTTGACGTTAATTGGCGCTAGATACGAAACATAAACATCACTGCGCTCTCTGTCTCAGTCGCTGTCTGTCTGTCTCTTTCTCCCTCTATCTCTCTAGCACTCTTTAGTTTGGAATTTAAAGCGGGAAAGCAGCCGATGGCCTTGAAAGAAAAAAAGTATTTTACATGGCGCCGCAAGGGAACTCCAGAAATGCATGGATAATTGCACTTGCTGTCATGATAAAAGGAAATACAATTCAAAACTTCGTTTGAACGTCAGTTTAAATAACGCAGCGACTACGCTTAGGATTTTAATAAAGAAAGTGCACATTTAAAATGAAAGTAGGAAGATAACAGCCTGCTAAAAACGTGTAAAATTTCAAGGCGGTATCTTTTCTCAGACAAAACTGCTGTACGTTATTCCTTGTGGTATTTGTGTGTTTTGAATTCTTTACCAAACAGTCCGGAGTTTAAAGACCGTTTCCGAGGAAGAATCCTTTTGAAACTATCGTGGGAAAAGGAGAAAATGATCCCTTTTTCCCTCAATGTTTTCTACCCTTTCCAATATAAAACCAGCAATCGAGCCACATTTAAATTGTCTACATATGCTTTGAATTTGGACAATTCCCAAACTTTGTCGTTTGGTAAAGCGTTAAAATGATAACCAGATGTTTCAGAAATTTAATTAGTGTATCTCAAAGCAGTCAGAGGCTTGGAAACAATAGTGTGCAAAGTACTGGTAAAAGAAAGTCAAGGATAGCATGAATAGGTGCACTGGCTGCCGCGATATCGGTGAAATAATGTTGAAAACAGCTTTTAAAACCATACAACCAAATCAAAAACTGATGTTCAGCATTTTGTGAGAAATTATGGCAAGCAGCCTTTGAATTTGCGTTATTCAAAATAAACAGAACGCCTCAGCCAATGAAATACTTGTTCTTTATTTTAAGTGTTACACTAAATATCTCAACCAATCAAATTGAGTCACGGAAACAGGAGCTAAACCTGGGTTTAGAATTGTTGATGAAAATGGTCCTTTGAAAGTATGTATAGGTGCACGGGCTTCGTAAAATAACTGAACAACTTTTGAAAATGTGTTACTCTTCAAAAGAGCATTAACACAAACATTTTTATTTAATGAAAAGGAACATATTGTGGAGCGAAATCGATACAAATGTTCTAGCCAGTTCGCCATGCAAGCCTATTATGAAATCATTCGATAGGGCGAGTTTTCTAGCTGAAGTATATTAGAGCGCTTAGCAGTTTTACATACAGTGTAAATCAAGATCACTCCCTGTTGCGGACAGTGTAGATAAAGATCAGACTGCACGTTCTGTGCAGTCTGATCTTGATGTACACTGTCCGCTACGGTATTTTTCCCGATGTGATCAACTTTATAAAACCGCAATATTTTTTACTATTGAGCGGATTTTTTTGTTTCATTTATACTGCACAATATAGCAGCTGAAGGGTTCACACAGCCTCACGGTTTTTACACGTAACTAGACGGACAGTAAATTTCATTTTGAATCGCGCAGTTTCTGATTATCTCCGTATTTTCACGTACAAAGATTACGATTTCTGTACTGTTTCTTGGCAGACAGCGATTTTGTTTTGTTTTAAAGATAGTGTAGGCAGACTTTGTTTACCGAGAACTGCGTGTTTTGGATCGTTTAAAACTTGCCAATATTGCATACGGAGGCTTTTTACACAGTTTGATAGAGGGGAAAAAAAGGTAAGTGCGTTTCTCTGTGTGTCGACGTGTGTACATTAGGCATGTTTGTGTGGATGCATTTGTGCATAAAGTAATGCATGCTTTTGGATGGACGGATGGATGGATGGATAGATGGATGGTATGTACATGTAGATATGTACGTAAATATGTAACCGTAAGCCTTGTGGTCGGCAACTTTTGATTCGTCCGTCCGTCTGTCTGTCCGTTCGTCCGTCCGCCCACCTTCCGTCCGTTCGCCTGTCCGTCCGTCTATCCGTCTGTCTGTCAGTCTGTCTGTCTGTCTGAGAATTGATGATAGTCGCTGCGACAGGATTTATTTTTCTGTCACCGGTGATCATTGTTTGACAATGGTTGAGTGGAAAAGCAGTCAGTGGCTTGGAAAGAATAATGTGCGAAATACTGGCAAACGAAACATCAGACAATCACTGACAGGTGCACTGGCCGCCGCTATATAACTGAATAAATGTTGATACTACTTGTACACCATTTATTATCTGGCAGAAGCACACGTTTGCTAGCAATGTCATTAACATTTTATTCGCCCTCGTACAAAACAAAATGGAATCGTCGATATCAATCCCTCGGCTGCTAAGCGCGACTCAAGGACTTTTTTGCGGACGTGCAGTCTGATCTTGGATCTACACCGTCCGATAAGGATATATTTCCCCCCCCCCCCCAAAAAAAAACATAACACAGAGATCCAGACTAAGAGAGTGATTTTGATTTTAAAATTGAAAATATTAATTATTCTCCACTAAACCCTATGTTATGGGTACGCATTAGAATCGTCTCATCGAGACGATTCTAATGAGTACCTACAACATAGGATTTCGAAGAGAAATAATAGATGTAGAATATCATCACTGTCTCTTAATTAGAGCTCTGATAACATTTAAATTGCTATTTATTTGTTTTTCACTATAGGATGGAAAGTTTCATTTAACTTATTTAGCAGCCTTAAGATTAAAAGCATTTTGCTGACGACATATAATTTCAGAGAAGCGGAGCTATGTCTGGAATGTCATTTAGATTCAACCCTCTGCAGCAGAATAATCAATGGTAACAAACCTTTGTATAGAATACACGAATCTAACGCTTTACCAAGCAACAAAAGTTTAGACCCGTCCATATTGATAACATTAAGCAGTGATCAAATCAAAAATGGCTCAAATGATGGGATTTGTATTTGGAAAGGTAGAAAACTTTGTGGGAAAAGGAGGGAATACTGGTTAACATATTAACATTTTCCCAAAGTCTTTTCTACCCTTCAACCTGGTACCAAATAATTCCGATTTTTGACCACCCCAAAAAGAACTGCTTGCCACCATCCTTTTCTCACAATATTTTCTACTCTTTCAATGACGAATGCCATCATTTCAGCTGCATCTTATTTGTCGTCTGCAATTGGTTTCAATTCGGCAAGTTCTGAAAATTTTGCTATGTGGTAAAGAGGTAAACAATGGATTGTAATTTGTCACATGTAATTTGTCGTCTGCAAATGCTTTCAATTTGGACCGTGCTGAAGTTTTGTGGTATAGTGAAGAGTTCAGTCTTTACTACACGATCTATGTTATATCCGCCAAGACGAAGAAAGCTTCTAAAGACTTTTTGGGGGATCAAAACTGCTGTAACAGGCAATTTCTTCTGTTTGCCCAAAGTGTTTTCAACCCTATCAATGAGTTATCCCACCACTTATACTGCATTAGATTTGTCGTCTGCAACTGCTTCAGTATGGACGAGTCTAAAATTTGTCGTCTGGTCAAGAAACAGGAAATGGATTCATTCATTTATTTATCATGCACGTTTCTTCCTGCGGCCATGATGAAACATATTATAAATGTCAACACGTATCGATCTATACTCTACGTGCGTTATTTCTGTCTGCTCGTGTATTGATGCAGAAAGAAGACAAGTGCCTTCTTTCTCTTCTATCTATTTCATGCATTTCTGCATCAATCCTGCACTTTGTTTTCCAGTCAGCTATTGCGCAGCTTATCGGGGGATAAAATGCATGGACAATTAAGAATGTTTCAACTCGCAGAATTTAAACGCTTTGCCTGATAACAGAGCTTTTGGACTAGTCCATCTTTGAAGCATATACAGTTAAATAGTTATAGCTGAAGCCCTAGGCTGCTAAGTCCGACTCAAGGACCACTTGCGGACAGTGAAGATCAAGATCAGACTGCACAGAACGTGCAGTCTGATCCTGGATCTTCACTGTCCGATAAGGACATATTTTTCCCTCAGAAAACATTTTTGAAAAATTAAGAATTGGGTTTTTACTTTCGGCTTAAAAGTTTCATTTCACTTATTTAGCAGGATGAGGGTTAAATAATGGTATATCTATTTTATAGGGAAGAAAACATTGTGAAAAAAGGAGAAAATGCTGGTTTACCAGCATTTTCTCCTCCTCACACAATGTTTTCAAAAAACCCTTTTCCTCAGGGTCATAAATTAAAACTTAGGAAACTTGGTAGAGGGTTAAAGACTCATGTTTTTGTATTTTATTCATTCAATTAATCGATGAAAATATTCCAGGCATTTCCAAAGGCAGGCGAAAGCCTTGAAGCTCTTATCTTCAACATCAAATTTTGCAAGTACACTCAAAGCTTCAGTCACCCTTTACCACACAATCCCGAGTTTTAACGACCCTGGGAAAGAAGGCCCTTGAAAAAAAAAATATGGAGAAAGGAGAAAATGCAAATGACCAGCATTTTCTCCTTTTCCCACATTGTTTTCTACCAAAGGCAAGTCTTGTCATTTGTGACACATTTATCGTCCGCAAGTAGTTTTAACTTGAATAAGTCTAAAATTTTGTCGTTTTATAAAGAGTTAACGAAGGGATACAAGTTTACGATGTGCTTGCTTGAGGAAGATACTTGTTTCGTCCATGTATATTTCAGCACAATTATTTGGCATCTCTGGGAACTCAATATATGCTTGCTTAATTAACCCTCTACCTGAATAGACAGGCTGATCTGAGTTAAAGCCTTTTGCTTTTGTAAGTTTTCTGCATGTCCAAGGACCGTTCTGCCTCAGGATTCAGCCCGTTGTTAGACAAATTGAGTTTTATGGATCAATAAATTATGTGATGACTTGTTTGGTGTAATGTATCACGGGAATGCATGAAGCCCCCTTTTTTGCCAAAGCATGGATCATACAAATTATGTCAAAAAATATATATTCATGTATTTATGAGCCATGCTCTGTGAAAAGGGGCTGAATACTTCTGCAAAAAGTGTCGGCTCAGGTCAGCCTGCGCAGTGCGCTCAGGCTGACCTGGGCCGAAACTTTTTGTTATTGGTCAACTTTCTGCATGTCAAAGGACTAGCGTACCTTACATGTATGTGTACCTTATGTATCAGTCGGTTGTTATACAAAAAGGATTTTATGTATGCATTATTATGTGACTTGCTTATCATCATGGATCACAGAGATGCATTAAGCCCCCTTTTGCCAGAGCATGGCTCATATAAATGAGTCATGCTCTGTGAAAAGGGGGCTTAATGCATCTGCGAAAAGTATCGACCAGGTCAGCCTGCGCAGTCCGCGCAGGCTGACCTGGGCCGAAACTTTTCGCTTTGGGTCAATTTTCTGTATCCACAAGGACCAGTCTACCTCGTGATTAAGTCGGTTGTTAAAGAAAACAGTTGCTATTATGGATCCATAATTATGTGATGAATGTATCACGGAGATGCATGAAGCCCCCTTTTGCCAGAGCATGGTTCAAATATTCCTGCTCTAACTTTAAGTCAGGGTGTAATCCCAGCTCTATATTTCACAGAACCTGTTTTTCTTTTCCTTCCACGATTAGGTAAGGTAATTAACTAGATAAACTCATAAAAACGCCGTAATTTACCAGAACTTTTTGGGGGCACATAACCATTTCCTCTTCAAGTCTACACTCTTATCACGCGAAGAGAGCCATAAGGATCTTTTGCAGACAGTGTAGATCGAGACCAGACTGCACAAAAACGTTTAGTCTGATCTTGATCTACATTGAATGATCGTTTTATAGAATATGGTTGAAGAGCATAAATATTACTGTGAGTGGACGTTGTCGACTAACTTGAAAATGTACAATGTTTCGTTTACTAATCAGTTGTATTAATAAGTTCTCTCAAAAGATGTATTTATCTGGAAATTTTCAAAATTTTCGAAGGTCAAGATTATACACGAACACGTATACAAGAAATCTATGTTGCAAATATAAAAAAAAAACGTATTTTTTTGCATTTTTTACACTGTTTTCAGCTACAGTGTCTATATATGGGAAAGGGTGATCGGTTCCCATAAAATAATATTTTGCTAACTTCATAAAAGCCAGAGATCTTTACAAGGTTGGTAAAAAAAAGGCTGCGTTCTGTTTTACTGACTGTTTATAGGAACTGAAGTGTGCGATGAAACATGTGGGAGTCTGAACTTGTTCGTTAACAAGAAACTTCTGTTCTTTCTGTTCTTTCTTTCTTTCTTTCTTTCTTTTCTTTTCTCTTTTCTTTCCTTCTTTCATTCCTCCCTCTTTTCCTTCCTTCCTTCCTTCCTTCCTTCCTTCTTTCCTTCTTCCTTCCTTCCTTCCTTAATTTTCGCCCGTCATTCGTTCGTTCCTTTCTTTCTTTGTTCAAATATCATTTAATCTTTCTTTCTTTCTTGTATCATTGTATCATCGTAAAATTGTACCATTCTATCAGTGTATCTTTGAACCATTGTAGCTTTGTCTCGTTGTATCTTTATATCCCAATACCATTGTATCATTGTCTCATTGTATGTATATATGTATGCATGTATCTATCTATCTATCTATCTATCTATCTAACTATCTACCTACCTACCTACCTACCTACCTACTTACACCTCGTTTACATTCTCGGAAATGGCCCGAACTGTTGTAAAGCTAGACAATGTTAGTTATCACTATTATTATGTTATGTTACTGTTTCATTGATCTTCTGAGACCACTGAAGCATTTATTGTATTAATGAATTATATATGAGCCTTTTCGTGACCAAAGGGGGTTTGTTGCATCCATATGATGCATCACAATAAGCAAGTCATCACATAGCTATGGATTTATAAAATCCATTCTAACAACTGATAAAATCATGTGTTAATCAGGTCTTTTGTCAAGCAGAAAAGTTTCGACCCAGGTCAGCCTGCCCGGACTGGGAAGGCTGTTTGGGTCGATATTTTGCAGATGCATATAACCCCCTTTTTACAGACAATGGTTCACATAATTGGCCTGCAACACGTGGAAAGGGGCATTCGGACATTTGCGTAAAGTGTTGTCTCGGATCAGCCAGTGCAGTCCGCGCAGGCTAATCCGAAACGACACTTTCCGTTTTTATGTAATTTTCTGTTTTGATCAAGTCTACTGTAGCACAAAATCTAATGGTCGTAAAGTGCCGTCTCGGATTAGCCTGCGCGGACAGGTTGATCGGAGACGACACTTTACGCAAATGTCCGAATGCCCCTTTTCGCGTGTTGCAAACCAACTTACACTGTCTCGACCGTTTACTCTTTACTCAGCCTCCAGTTAACTCTTTACCAAATGACAAAATTTTAGTCTTCTCAGAATTGAAAGCATTTGCAGATGACAAATTAAATGTGGATAAAATGACTGCATTTTTTTTAATGAAAAAATGAAAATGGAGAAGATCAAATTCTTTTCCCACAGTATTTTCAATGGATTTCTTTTGCAGGGTCGTTGAAACAAATTTTACACCCCTCCGAATTCAAAATACGAGTATTTTAAAACAACTTTTTGACTGGTAAAACTGAGGTTCAGTTCCTTGATGTGGTAAAAAAAAATATGGGAAAAAAAGAAAATGCTGGTCATCTGCAATTTCTCCTTTTCCCACAATGTTTTCAAAAGTCTTCCTGTGCAGTGTGGTAAAAACTCGGATTTGTAAGGTAAACGGTTGTATATAGATTTCCACTGCGACTGAGTTTGATATGTGCCCGTATTTGAGTATTTGGTGGCGGACAGAATGTGCAGTCTGATCTTGGATCTAAACTGTCCAATATGGATATATTTCCCCCAAAAAATGACTTTGAAATGGCAACATTTATTTTGTCTGGAAAAGTCTTACCGTAATATGTAAGACAGTGTAGATCCAAGATCCGACTGCACATTCTATCACCAGATACTACCGTGCCAAATGTTCACGAGCTAGACCCTATAAATGTTTGCCTTAAGAGACGGGAATCTGCTCTTCCCCGACCCCCCCCCCCCTCCCGCCTCATGTGCTCTTCTCCCGCTTCTGCCTACACCTATAGGCTTAACCTCCACCTCATACCTGGATACAGTTCTCTGTTATATGAGACCAGATCGCTGGTTCGAATCCCGAGCTTGGCCATTTTCTCTCCGAAGAGTGATGATAGTCATTACGACAGGATTCACTCCTCTCCCACCTTTGATCATTGTTTCAACGATGGCTATGTGGGAAAACAATCACTGGTTCGGGAAGAATGTTGTGCTAAGCACTGGTAAAAGAAACGCCAGGAAAACATGGAAAGGTGCACTGGATACCATGATATAACTGAAATTATGTTAAAAACGACACTAACAAACAAATGCAAACGATTCGAGTCACGTTTACTATTTCTTTCCAGGAAAAATCATGTCTGACATATTAGTGGTCATGCCGCCTTTAACTACGGATGACTTGGTTATTTTCGCCAAGAATTCTGACCGTCCGCCAAAAGAGGTCCAAGAAGTTGTGTATTTCCCCAGCGCTGTCCACGATTCTGGCTCTAAAGTACATGTAAGTAAATACCCGTTTGTTTTTTTTACATGTTTTGTGTTTAATGTCGTTTTCAACTTTATTTCGGTCATATTACAGGGCCAGATGATGTATCCATGCGTTCCCAGGTTTAACTCATTACGCTACCGTCGCGCTACCGGCCATGGTAAAGAGTTTGAGTATTCTAGGCATTGCACTTTCTCACCGTCCTTGTGTTCGTTTAACCAGTATTATTTGCAACTCTCCCTCCTACCCACTGGCTGCTTTCTCACAAAATCAAGGTCGAAACTATGTTAAAAGATCAGAGAGGAATGAACCGTGTCGCAATGAACGTATTCAATCATTGGAAAGAGTTTTTGGGCAACCCGGAATTTGAATTTCCATCCTCTCGAGCACTAGTCCCAAGTGTTACCACTTAGCAACAATTAGGACGCTTCAGAACTTAAGCATATTACCTTAAAATCCTGAAAACACACGAACACTTGAGCCATTCAACCAACCTACTATTCCGTTTCAGTGTACATTTATAGAGATCGACCAAGCCAGTCAAACTAACGCGGTGATACTGAGCAAGCCGGCCTGGGCTTGGGGCGCCGAGATGGGATCAAACCAGCACGGTGTATGTATAGGAAACACCGCCGTCTGGACGAAATTCTGTCATCCGGGTGACCACGAAGAGAAGCTGATTGGCTGCGATTTCGTCAGGTGACTTCATACCTCATATTTTTACATTTTTACGAATTTTTAAACCTGCTCAAAGTTGAAGGCATTGCAGATTACAAAATAAATGTGACTGAAATTGCGGGATTTGTGTCTCAAAAGGGTTGAAAACATTGTTGGAAAAAGGAGAATATACTGGTTAACAGCATTTTTCTTCTTTTTCCCTCAATGTTTTCAAAAGCCTTCTTCCTCGGGCTCATTGAAACTCGGGACTGTTTGGTGAAGGGTTAATAAACAAATCAGCCGTACTCTATCAAAAGGGGGCTAAATGCATCTGCAAAAAGTACCGAGCCATGCTAGTCTACACGGTACGCGCTGGCTGACATGGGTCGATACTTTTTGCTTTTAGTATATTTCCTGCATGACAGAGGGCCATTCTACTTCCAGATCCAGTTGATTGTAAGAACAAATAGTTTTTATGGATCCATGATTATGTAACGACTTGCTTGGTATAATGCATCGTGGAGATGTATTAAACCCCTTTTTGCCAGAACATGGCTCAAATGTCGTCTGCTGCAAAATTGTCTGCAGCAAGACGCAAAAAATGTCGTCTGCAATGTAAAATTGTGCTTCATATTGACTAATGACGGTTGACGGTAGATCTATTGATTTTTCCAGCCTTTCAATCACGTCATACCGTAGGCTTATTGTATTCCTGTAGGGTCTAGAAGTATTGGACTTGCGGAACATTCATCAATAAAGTACAATTTTTATTTTCACCATTGATCATTGTTTCGAAAATTGTTATGATGGAAAGCAGCCAGTGGCTTGGGAAGAATATTGAGTGAAGTACTGGTTCAAGATACCTCAGGAAAGCATGGATAGGTGCTCTGGCCGCCGCGCGATACAATTATGTTGAAAACGGCGTTAAACATCATACAGACAAAAAAAGAAAAACAATTGTAATTTGTTTTGGGGAGAATAAAGTAGAGAAAAATCTTTGATTCTGGCTGCTCAGTGGCAATTACCATTTGGGTTGATTGAATGGTGTTTCACGTCGCTTTCAACATCATTTCATTTATATCACGGCGACCGCTCACATATACATAGATGTCCAGGATTTCACAAGAATTAGGTTAGGGATCTAAGTGGTCTTGCCCAAGGACACTCCCACAAAAAGATCTGTGCTTCCAGAGAGACTCGAACTCGGGGCCTCCAGGGTAACGAGTCTTACACCTTACCATTGAGCCACGCAGGGCACCTACCTCTTACATGTAGGAAGTATCCACCAACAATTTTGAATTGATCTCTAATTTCCAAGAACTTCATGATTCAGATGAGAAAAGATTGTGGGAAAAGAAGTAAGGTTGAATCCATTGTGGGAAAAGGAGACAGTGCTGGTTACCAACATTTTCTCCTTTTTCACACAATGTTTTCAAAAGCCCTCTCTCTCAGGGTCTTTAAAACTCGGGATTGTGTGGTAAAGGGTTTGAAACGTTGAAGTCATGAGGTTAATCTTTTACCACACAACAAATTTTGGACTCTTCTGAAGGTAGTAGATCCCTAACGCTTCTAGTGCAACATGGAATAAAATTTCTTGTTAGTTGATAAATAAGGATTTATACTGATATAATATTTTTGCACATTTCTTACCGACCAGAAATTCCTTTGATGTCTATCTTGAAATTATTTGTTGATACTTTTGTTAGTTTCCTGAAAAGAGAGGTAATTATTATCTCCCTTTGCAATGAGAATATAGTGGTTTTAGATTTATAAATGATCATTCTAAGAAGGAAAAAACTGAAAAAATGGCTCGGTTAAAGTAGTACAATAATACTCATTTTTAATCATAGCAAATTTTGTAGGATAATATTATAGTGGAAATAGCTGTTTTCCATTAGGGTTCTTAAGTGCAGACAAGAAATCCTACACAGGTACAAATGGAGGGAAGTATGCGGATAGGAAAAATGCTTCTTTCAATGCTTTCAAAATGCTTATTCCTCGGGGTCGTTGAAACTCGTTACTGTTTTTTGAAGCGCAATAATTTGTTTCTTTGCATTTATGGTGTTCAACAACGTTTATTTTAACATTATTTCAGTTATATCGCGACGGCCAGTGCACCTATTCCTGCTTTCCTGGGTTTCTTTTACCAGTACTTCGCACAGTGTTCTTCTAAAGCCATTGGCCGCTTTTCTATATAACCATCATGGGAACAATGATCGGCGGTGAGAGAGGAATGAATCCCGTCGCAATGGACGGCTGAAATAAGATTCCGTACAGAACAAGTCATAATTTTTCTGATCTTGTACAACAAACATAGTTATTGTTTTTCTTCATCTCATTAACCCCCTTAGCGCCATAGGAGAAAACAGGGACTTTTTGCTGACGGCATAGATCAAGATCAGACTGCACAGAACGTGCAGTCTGATCTTAGATCTATACCGTCAGCTTGATTAGTCAAACCTACCCCATAATAATCTGTCCGAGTTGTGGCGGATTGAATTTTTAGCAAGGTCGAGTTTATACATAAGGTGTTGAAAGCCCTAATTCTTTTCTTAATGTAGACCACGGTATTTTGTTTCCTTACATTAGAGCATTTCAAAAAACGCTGTGGTTCAAGGATAATTGAAAATTTCCTCAATTTGCCATATTTCACCTCAGTGAAACCTTGCTGATTGATTTTACCTCAATCAGTTAGTTGTTTAGCACTTAGAGCGTAAATGGTGAATCGCTCTGAACGAGAGACCGTTCAATACGCGACCTTTCCCGCGAATTTACGAGAGGATTTCCGAATAAGGAAACAACAAATCGTCTTTCTCTCTGAGAATAGATTTATTTCTACAATAACTGGCTGATGGTTTTAGCAGATTTGCTTTGCTTTTTAAAAGAATTATCCCCAAATACAATAACGTTTTTAACGTCGTTTTAACGCATCAGCGTTGAAGATTCTCCAAAAAATCAAGATTTTAGACTGACTCTCTCTCTCTCTCTCTCTCTCTCTCTCTCTCTCTCTCTCTCTCTCTCTCTCTCTCTCTCTCTCTCTCTCTCTCTCTCTTTCATCATTCTTGTTCTGTTCTAGATCTTTACGACAAAACTGAAAGCATTTACAGACGGCATTTTAAACTTCATTCAAGAAATTTATTCAAGAAATGGAATTTGTGTTTGAGAGGGAAGAAAACACTGTGGGAAAAGGAGAAAGTGTTGTTTACCAGTATTATCTCCTTTTACCTCATTTTTTAAAGCTTTGTTCCACGAAGACGTTAAACACAGGGTTGACCTTTAACTGTACATACTTTTTCAGACCCTCTAAAATCCTCCCAAAGTGCGAAGAAAAAGCAATATCAAAAACAGTATGGTAGGAGAAAATGATCCTTTTACCATAATCCTTTTCAAAAACTTATCATTGAAAGATCGTAAAAGTTGTGTTTGTGCTTTTATCTTTTATGAACTAGAATGGTTTAAGGCCTTATTCTATGTCGTCTTATATCTTTTCAATCCTTCAGACTCGGACTGGAGAGAGCATCATCAGCAAAGCAAGCAGTCAGTGTAATCACAGATCTGCTTGCCACGCACGGTCAAGGCGGTCACTGTTGCGAGGATCGTAATTTCGGCCAGTGGACGTACAATAGTTCATTCGTTATAGTGGATAAAGAAGAAGCTTGGCTGCTAGAGACGGCTGGAAAATGTTGGGCAGCCAAAAAAGTCACGTGTAAGTGTAACCTAATCAAAGGATGCAGAGTATTGATTGTAGTTTTTCTTTGAATTTTTTTGTTTAAATTTTTTTGTTTAACGTTTAACGCAGTTTTCAGCATTATTTCAGCTAGATAACGACGGCCAGTTTTCCTGTTCTCCTGGAGTGACCGTCACAAGTACTTTGCACATTATTCTGTCCATGCTACTGGCTGCTTTCTCATACAAACGTCGTCGAAACTATGCTCAGCTATGGGTTTTTTTTTTTTCTGTGGCATTGACTATCATGAATCTTCGAACATTTGGGAGAGTTGGAGACCGAACCGACAACATCTGGGTTGCAAACCTGTGCGTTGACGAGTACAGTGTTCATCAAACATTCTAAATTGCATTCATAGTCTACTTTTAGATTTAGAAAGTAACACAATTTCTGATTTATGTTTCTTTGACATTTTTAAAATTCTTGGAAGTTAGTCTAAAAATTCAATCTGGAACGATTGGTGAATAAGGGCCTAGGTGAGGGCCCGGTTTCACAAAAAAAAAAACTTAAGTATCTAACTTTGAAGACTCAGCTCAGCAAATTAAAAGATTTAAGTCTGTTAAATGAGTTAAGTCAGTATGCTTGTTGTAAAATTTGTCTCAAATAACGAACTCAACTTAAGTCGGAAACTGAGTGGGTCAGCGAATTTGAGCAAAACAAAAGGCTGAAAGATTTTTCATGAAACCGGTCCCTGTAGCTTTTCCTCTTCCGTTGTTCGAACGCAAATTTGCACCTGACGACTTTTAAAAAATTCCTTGTGTAAATGTATAATCAAACTCTTGAAGGGTTTAAGATACGACGATTAATATTATTTTCTGTCGCAATGTTTCAATGGTCATCTGTATCAAGGAAAAAAAAAGGTCAACTGGAGAGTTTTAAACCTTTAAAAACGCAATGGTTATGGAAAAAGGAAGACGGTACAACAGGCATTTATTCTTGTGCCCGTATTTTGAGGTCATAATTACATCACTTCCGTTACAGCTGGGATGCTTGTAGCGTCAAGTTGCCTCTCCATAGAAACCGATGCGGATATGACGTCAGATAACTTATGTGAGCAGGCGCAGTCGCCAGAGCCAGTCAACTTTGCAAAGGCTTTCTCTGCAGCATATGAAGGGATTTCCCTGTCTGAAGCTCAACTTCCGGAAAATAGAATGAAGAGCATGAAACAGTTACTAGAGAGTGCGTCACAAAGTGGTACGTATTACATTTCTGGAGTAACGGCAATTCTGGTTGGTTAACTTTTACAACAAAGCAAATTTTTAGTGGTGTCCAATTTGAAAGCATTTTGAAAAACATATAACATGTACCTTGAATTAAGGTTTTGTCCATGGTAAGGTAGAAATGTTGTGGGAAAAGCAACAAATGCTCGTTGTCTGAGTTCATTTCACGTGTGTTTTTTACGCCGCTTTCAACAATGATTTAATTATACAATGGCGGCAGCACATTTTTTCATGTTTTTTCTGGGTTTCACTTGCACTGGGCTAAGGTTCTGAAATTCCTTGCCACGGATACACCCCCTTCCTGCAAAAAAAAATCTTATGCCTCAAGTGAGAATTGATCCCAAATCCCCTGGAGTACGAACCCATGACCACCAATCAAATGACCCTTTTTACATTTTTTCCCCATTTAATACATCACTTCCTCTTTTATCAATATAATGTTGAATACCTATAACGGGCTATGTAGCAATTAGCTGAAACCGATTCTATGGAAAATCAATATTTCTTGTTTATACTCTTGACGTTGCAGGTAAAGTTGATTTTTTAAAAGTAACAGACATCCTTCGCAATGAGGAAAAGAGTATTAATTTTGTTGGTGAGCTTCTCACAGTCGGAAGTCACATATCTATCTTAGCACCGGCGAGTTCCTGTCAGCCGCCTTGTCACTGGTTCACCGCCACTCCCATTCCAAGACACTCTGTGTTTAAGCCTTTCATTTTTTGTGAAAATGTAGAAATGGGAAACTGGACTAAATCTCCGAATTTTGATGACCAGTTGAAGTCAACTTTTCAAACATCCATTGACAGACGGCACCCGTTGTACAAAATGCACGAAAAGGTACGGGGCGAAATGGAAAGCGGAAGTCAGAGCGGGAAGAAGTTACAAGCTACATTGAGAGACCTGGAGCGACAATGTATAACCGAAGTCATGGAATTTTTACGCACGTTTGACGAAAGCCAGATTCCAGACATACATGATATTTTCAGTTGTATTGCGGAATCAGAAATAAAAATATATGTTTAACTCATTTCCAAAAGACAATATTTCAGACTTCCCCAAATTGAAAGCATCTGCAGACGACAATGTAAATGTAGCTCAAATAATTGGATTTTCCTTTGAAATAGTAGAAAACATTGTGGGATGAAGAGAAAGTACTAGTTACCAGCATTTTCTCTTTTTCCCACAACATTTTCAAAGTTCTTTCGCAGGGTCGTTAAAACTCTGGATCTGTTGGTAAATGGTAAACTCTCTCTTGTCGACATATTTTAGACCCATCAGTTAACAGACAACAAATTAAATGTGGCTTGATTTATTTGAATCCTTTCTGAAGGAGTAGAAAAAATTGTGGGAAAAACAGAAAATTCTGGTCACCAGAATTTTTGCCATTTTCCACAACATTTTCAAAATCCTTGATCTTCAAGTTCGTATGATAAAAAAATGCGAAAGAACCCAACAGTGCTGAATGAAAACAAACTTACATTTTTTCTAAGTTTGGAGGAGTCAGGTACTGTAATTTCCAAGCTCTTTTGTCAAATAATTTTATTGTGATTGACTTTGTATTTGGAAAAAAACCATTGCTTGTCCTTCGTATGCTGATCTTCATTTACGCTATCTGCAAACAGAATTTCGTTTTCAGCGTTCCTAGTGAAAGTTAACAATTTTGTGATACAAACGTCGTTGAACAATGCGTGATATATTCATACGCTATTTGTTATGACTTCATTACAAAGTACGTGTCATATAATATTGGCAGTCTGATTGAACTCGCTTTAAAATTTTCGTTAATATTCGTGGATATTTGGGTGAAAGAATCAGGTGACTGAAGTTCATAAAAAAGACTCATTTGTCCGTCTTATTATACATTATATGGTTTGCAACACGCGAAAAGGGACAGTCGGACATCTGCGTAAAGTGTCGTATCGGCTCAGCCTGCGCAGTCCGTGCAGGCTAATCCGAAACGACAATTTCCATTTTTATGTAATTTTCTGTTTTGCGCAAGTTCACTGTAGCACAAAATCTAATGTAGTCGTAAAGTGTTGTCTCGGATTAGCCTGCGCAGACTGCGCAGGCTGATCCGAGACGACACTTTACGCAAATGTCCAAATGCCCCTTTTCGCGGTTGCAAGCCATATATATGTGAGCTGCACTCTTTCAAAAGGGGATTTAATGCATCTCCGTGATGTTTTATACCAAGCAGGTTATCATACATCATTATCATATGTAACATAAATCCATTTTGGGTAACAACTGATTGAATCATGAGGTAGAATAGTCCTTTGCAGAAAAATAAACCAAAAGCAAAAAGTTTCGACCCAGGTCAGCCTGCGCGGATTTCGCAGGCTGACCTGGGTCGATACGTTTTGCAGATGCATTAAGCCCTCTTTACGAGGAGCATGGCTCATACAGTTGCACAGCCAAAACAGCTTGAACTCTTTAACAGACTACAATTTACATACTGGAAGTATTTGGTCCGTGGACATGCATCAAATTTAAAAGTAGCAGAAAGTTTCGATTCATGTCGGCCTGTGCGGATTGCGCTGGCTGACATAGGTCGATACTTTTTGCAGGTGTATTCAGCCCCCTTATCATAGAGCGTGACTCACGTGTATGTATTCTATAGTGGCTCATTTACATTGACAATTATAATCTTGGGGCTTAACATGGTGGCTGCCTAATACAGGCAGTTGCTAAACGCAAGCGCTGGCCATCACAAGTTTTATCTTATGTCTGTGTATAAAGGAAACTGTGCTTCCTTACATCATGTTCGTATATTAAAGGGCAATAGAACCCAACAAAGAAAAAAAAATGCAGGTGTTAGAATGCATTAAATTAAAATCATACCATTCAAAAGTATAGAAAATATTGTGAAGATGACAATCTGTTACTTTGTGGTCGGTCCAAGTGTTAGTCGCATGCAGAAAAATGAATTTTAAACCAGGCAAAAAGTATACAAAAAGAAGAGTGACCTGGCAACTATAAACCTAGTTTTTAAATTAATTTCTCTGCCAGCGACCAACACTTGGACTGACCTGCTTTGTTTACTTTTGGCTGCTATTGTTACTTTAAAAAGCTTCCAGAAAACATTGCCTGGAACTTCATTAAACTATCTTGGCATACAATTAGCTTTATTCAGATGTGCTTATTGCCCTTCGATTCAATAAACCAACTGTTTACCAGACGACTTGTCTATTAGACAAGTCGTGAATGAATATAAACTCTTTATCAGACAACAAAATTTTAGACTCATCCAAATGGAAAGCACCTGCAGATGTCAAATAAGATATGGGTTAAATCATTGGATTTGTCTTTAAAACGGTAGAAAACATTGTGGAAAAGCATAAATGCTGCTTACCAGCATTTTCTCCTTTTCTCACAAACTTTTCAAAAGCTTTCTTTCACAAAATCGTTAAAAGTCGAGACTGTCTGGAAAAGGGTGATACATTAGCTCAAATCATGGGCGTAGCTGTCTGTACGCTAAAAATGCAGTTGCATACACTTTGTAAAAACTTTTGCCAACAAACGTCAATAGAGGCCACCAAATAGTTTCTTCAATTTATTAATTTGTAGGGAAGGCCCCCAGACTCTCATGGGAAATGCCCCTCCCTGGTCTGGGCACTTCGTGCCTTGAATAACACCTTTGGTTTTACTTCTGCGCATACTATATTTTGGGCTAGCTACGCCCTTGAAAATGATGGAATTTCTCTCTGTAATGGAAGAAAACATTGTTGCCAAAAGTTTCCCAAAATATGGTTATGGAAGCAATGAAATGGTTCATCAATTATCCATGAGTACAGAGTTTGTCGGCGAAAAATCCAACTCTTTATAGATGAATCATAACGTAATCAAAGGACTGGGGTTACCCGACGCCGTATTCAACGGTATAGTACGGAATACCGTTAGGGCCATCGCCTATGAATTTGTTGATTTTATAACGCGATGCTCGGTAGTACGATGGTGATAACGCGACAGTGCGATGACGATAACGCGATAGTACGATGATGATAACGCGACAGTACGATGATGATAACGCGATAGTGAGATGATGATAGAATACCGTTAGGGCCATCGCCTATGAATTTGTTGATTTTAAACGCGATGCTTGATAGTACGATGGTGATAAGGCGATAGTACGATGACGATAACGCGATAGTACGATGGTGATAACGCGATAGTGCGATGGTGATAACGCGATAGTACGATGACGATAAAGCGATAGTACGATAATGAAAACACGATATTATATCGCACTATCATCATCGCACTATCGCGTTATCACCATCGTAGTATCGTGATTTCACGTTATCATTATCGTACTATCGAGCATCGCGTTTAAAATCAACAAATTCATAACCGATGGCCCTAACGGTATTCCGTGGTAGAGAGATACAGAGTAAAGAACGTGTGTATCTGACGCTGTATCCCACGACAGATAGATGTAGATAAAATCTGATAAACGATGACACGAAAAAGCATCACGTCTAGCCGACATTAAATCCCACGGTATATAGATTAAAGGCTAGATAGCGGCCAAAAGTAAACAATTGGGTGGTAAAATGGATTTAGAATTAGATCATACAATTCAAACGTATGGAAATTATTATTCAGATGAAAATCTGTTATTGTACGGTCGGTCCCAGCAAGGATCGTATATATTGATATATGATCCCCGGTCAAAGTATTAGTCACTAGGAGAAAAATTGATTTTCAAATAAGGTAAAGGGTAAACAAAAGACATAGCGACCTGGAAACTTTTAACATAGTTTTAGATTTTATATTTCTGCTAGCGACTAACAAGCGGACCAACCGTACAATAACATATTGTTATCTTCTCAACAATTTGCATACTTTTAAATGGTATGAGTTAAATTTAAATGCATTTTAACACCCACATTGTTTTACTTTTGGCCGCTATAGGGCTTCAAGTGCAACGTACTAAAAGTATCGTGGATAACTGGTGGTATATCGCACGGTACATAGCTGAAGAGTAACGTGATAAAAGTATATTGAGTGACCGACGTTATGTCCCACGGTAAGTAAATGAACAGTAATATAATCCATGAATCGTGACTAACCACTGCCGATATATCCCTCGGTGTAACGCAATTATAGGATCGTAGGTAAGCTAAGATGGTATGGGCTGAAACAGCCTTAGCTATTCAATTTATTTAACGATACCTCAAACCAAATATATATTTCCATATGTTTCACCCGTGAAGCAGTCTAAAGTTTAATTCTTAACAGAAAGCAAAATTTTGGACTGATCCAAAATGAAGTGGCTTTTTTTAGACAACAATTTGGAAGTGATTCAAATAATAGTTGTCTTAAAAAGGGTATAAAATGTCATGAAAAGCGGGAAAAATACTTGTTATCAGCATTTTCTTTTTTCCCACAATGTTTTCACAAGCCTTTTTCTGGGACGTTGGAACACGCAATCGTTTTGTACAAGTATTACCGCTAGAAAAAAATCTGTAGCAAACAACTTTGTAAAGATTCTTGTAATATAGGTGTAATTGACATAGTTTTCTTTTTTAAATACATCTATACAGGTTAAGATATTGTGGCAAATGGATGAATAGCTCTTTATATAGAATTTCTACTTTTAGCACGATATTCAAGAAGGTGTTCTGCTAAGTCAGAAAAAGTTGTCAGCAAAAGCTTTCAAGTAAACCTTGCCTGAAAAAGACGCGATTTTTGTAAACATTGACATATTCGGATTAACCTCAAGATATTTCACTGTTTACAAAGTGACAAAATTTTAGACGTGACCAACTCGATAGCATTTGCAGATAACAAATAAGATATGTTTCATTAGATAGAATTCGTCATTGAAAAGGTAGAAAAAATTGTGGAAAAAGGAGAAAATGCTGGTTACCAGCATTTTTTCCTTTTCCTACAGTGCTTTCAAAAGCATTCCACGTCAGGGTCGTTTTACAAAACGGGATTATAAGGTAAAGGATTAACAGTGTACTAAACTTTAATTCATCTAACCTTGACTGAACAATTATGTAATTTAACGAGCCCTCAAAGTAAAAAGGCCTTTGAAAACACTGTGGAGAAAAATAAGAGAAAATGCTGCATAACAAGCATTTTCTCCCTATTCCAACAATATTTTCTACTCTTTCGAAGACAGATACAATAATGCCCGTTTTTAGCAAACATCCGGGGGAGCTGAATATGTGCTAACTTAAAGAAACAATAACTGCCACAAGTAAGCAAAGCGGGTGTTGAATTGCATTGAAATTTAAGTCATACCATTTAAAAGTACGGAATTTATTGTGAAGATGACAATTTGTTATTGTACGGTCGGTCCAAGCATAGGCCTCTGAAATTCCATTGATCTATCAAGTGATAAAGAAATTGTCATTATTGGACACCGTTACTATAAATAGCACATTTGCGATTCCCTCTTTATCGTATAATTGTAGTCTTACTATATACGATATAGAGGGAATCGCCAATGTGCTATTTATAGAAACGGTCTTAATGAAAATTTGAGTATATTCCGTAATATACGGGCGATGCACCAATCTGCTATAAGTGTTCGATAATCGACCAAGGAAAATCTTAGTGTTCCGTAATGGACCAATAAAGCTTCAAACGCCTGCGGTTCACGGTTTAGCCGCTGGCAGCGAAATTAATTTCAAAACTAGATTAAAACCTGCCAGGTCACTGTATTGTTTGGTTTTTTTTTTCTGCCAGCGACTAACACATAGACCGACCATACAATAACAGAGTGTTATCTTAACGACGTATATGACAAATTTTGGCGCGCATCCTACTGCGCATGTATTTTTGTCGTGGATATTGAATCAAAAGTGCATCTGTGTATTTTTTGCACATAATGGTAATATTATTGGTGCACTGAAACAAGTAGCACTTTCTTCGGGTAGTATTGGTGAAGAGAAAAAAAAAATGGATCTTTGAACTGTCATCGTGAAATAATTAAAATGCTGCTGACACGGCGTTACACACCAAACAAGGAAACAAAGGCAGGAAATTTAAAGATGTGGAAGTATAGCTGTTTCCACTTTGAAAATTATTGTTGGAAACGGAGAAATCGCTCCTATTGAACAATTTCTCCTTGTCCCACTATGTCTGCTGAGCTTTTATCCTATTTTTTTCATTGAAAAAAATAACTTCCACAGTGACCTTCAACCTTGTTTTCTGACGAAATAAGCACGGATAGGTGCCATTTTTATTTTTTCTTATTGTTTAGAACTATAAATGCTATATAAGTGTGGAAATTTTAAGAAAAATCTGTCCGTTAGAAAGTATGTATTTATTTAAGATTAACCCTTAATTCGGTCAAATTATCTCCCTTTTTAACTCAATGATCCATATATAACATGCATATTTGTACATTTACCATGCTCAAAACCAGGCTTTTATATATTTTTTGTGCAAAAGTATATGAATTTTCATTGAAATGATGTATATTTGTATATTTTTCCTGTAATTTTCCTGTTTAACTATTTAAGAAAGGCACTTTAAATCCAATATAAGCTGAATTTTGGAACTGTATATACCCTTTTCAAAGGCAAATTTCTCAGAAACAAGCATGGTGACCCACATATTTTTTCCTGTAATCTCCTAGAGACATAATGAACTTTGTATGTGCAAAGTTTTAAAAAAAATCTGCCCGTTAGAAATATTTGTAATATACGTCGTTAACAATATTTCGCATACTTTTAAATGTTATGATTTAAGGTATTAGACCCCTAATGGAAAACAGCTATTTCCACTATAATATTAACCTACAAAATATGCTATGATTAAAAATGAGTATTATTGTACTACTTTAACCGAGCCCCTTTTTTTTTTTCCTTCTTAGAATAATCATTTTTAAATCTAAAACCACTATATTCTCATTACAAAGGGAGATAATAATTACCTCCCTTTTCAGGAAACTAACAAAAGTATCAACAAATAATTTCAAGATAGACATCAAAGGAATTTCTGGTCGGTTAAAAATGTGCAAAAGTATTATATCAGTATAAATCCTTATTTATCAACTAACAAGAAATTTTATTCCATGTTGCACTAGAAGCGTTAGGGGTCAACTACCTTAAATTTAGATGTGTTTTTGGCCGCTATTGGGCCTCTAAATGCTTTTTTGGTACAAGTATATTTCACCAAATTTGTTTTTTTTAAGGGAACTCGATATATGCTTTTTTAATACAGCGTGCTGGCTTAACCCTTAGGCTACTAATCGCGACTCAAGAACGTTTTGCAGACAGGGTAGATCAAGATCAGACTGCACAGAACGTTAAGTCTGATATTGGATCTACACTGTCCGATAAGGAGACATTTTTCCCACTAAAGAAATAACTTTGAAAAAGCAACATTTTTTTTTCCATCGATTTGAAAATTTCCATTTAACTTATTTAGCATTTCGAGGGTAAAGAGGGGTGGCCTCTAAAGCAGGTTTTACTGTACCATTATTTCAGATATATATACTCAAAGGCAAAAGAAAGTATACAGTTTTTGATCGCTCATAATATTCTCATTTTTCATGTTTTTGACCTGAAATCTTTCAAAACACATTGCTACTAAGTTTGAAGTGATACTCTGTCATTAATTTACAAATTGACACACTTGACTGGCTACAGTGCAGGTACATGTCGATTTTTTATATCTGCACCTGCAACCCATTGGACAATCAATATATTGCTGTAAGTCAGTATTTGGTTTCCAAGTTGATAATCTGAAAAAAAGGCCAGCCTTTTCTTTTTTCTATCCAACAATGGAGCGGCTTTCAGAAGCCGATAGAAATTGTGTCGTTAAAATTTTGCAGGCTGGTCGTTCAAGACCAGTCTGTGACTTGTTAGTGGCAATGTACACAAGTCACGGTTGATCGGCTGTGAAGGTGCTGTGAGTTGAAGGAACTGCCTTCTGGTTGACCTAAAGTAATCATGTCGAAGTAAGACTGGTGCATCGGGAGTTGAGGGTGGAATGATACATGAAATCAACATTGCGAGGTCCAAGTGAATCACTTAAGTAAAAATGAATCAGGGTGATGTGCAGTGTCTGCACTCAATCAAATTTAGTCAAATTCGAAGCCATGAACATGGTTTTGAATCATTTGAGATCTGCAATCAATAAATGGGAATGAGATTTGGTAACATCACATGAAAGTGTCTGGAAATTAGGAGGAACTGATTAAAAAGTATGCGAAAGAGAGTTAACTTGTCACAAATACCCATCCAGAGGCCTGATTATTGAAGCAAATTGAGTCTGATAATACTTTTAGAAAATGAAATGGAAACATTTTCTTGTCTTTAAAAGAAATAGGGACCTGCATGGCTTATGAGTGAAGATTTCTCGATCCCGACCTGAGGTGTTCCGATTTCGTGCGAGTTTCCTTTGGCAAGACATTTGAGGGCCCGATCGTAGATCGGTTAAACTCAGGATGAACATGAATATGTTTGCTGAAGTGAGCTTATGTCGTGATATGACTAAAATAATGTTGAGAGCGACGTGAAACACCATTTAATCCATCAACCATTGAAAACCCCCGTCGTAACAAAAAAGTCTTTTGCTAACTTTTAACAAATAACCTCCTTGTTTTTTGTTGATATTGGTGTATTACTGACAATTTTTTGTTTTTGGCGTTTAAAGATGACTGTAGTATCGCAAGAAAAAGATTGCAAGGGCTTAGCTTTTAACTATTTTCCCAAAACAACCAAAATTGAAAGGTGTGTACTTTCTTTTGCTTCTGAGTATATATATATTTTAATGTCTAGAAATACCTAAAAATTCGTCGTCTAAAATTTTGCTGTCTGGTAAAGAGGTGAAAATTAACTTTGACCCTTGAAATAAATCGGATCGTATCGGTAAAAAAAAAATATATATATATATATATATATATATATATATATATATATATATATGTGTGTGTGTGTGTGTGTGTGTGTGTGTGTGTGTGTGTGTGTGTGTGTGTGTGTGTGTGTGTGTGTGTGTGTGTGTGTGTGTGTGTGTGTGTGTCTCTCTCTCTCTCTCTCTCTCTCTCTCTCTGACAATCTGTTGTTGTTTTTTGCTTAAAATTTACCTTTTTTCTCTCTATATCTCTCGGACGATCTGGTTTTTCTCTGCTTTTGCCACAATGTTTTCACACGTATTTAGGTATTATACCTTAGTACATGTTATTTATTTCTTTCTAAAGTCAATATGAAATAGTCAAAAATGTTGTCTTCTTGTAAAGGGCTTTGCAAGTCCACAAAGCTTCGGCCTCGTCCAATTTGAAAGCATTTGCAGATCTATGACAATTTAAATGTTGCTCAAAAACGTGCAATTTTTCTTTCAGAGGTTAGAAAGCATTGTGGGAAAAGGAGAAAATGCTGCTTACCAGCATTTTCTCCTTTTCCCAAATTTTTTTCAAAAGCCTTCTTCCACGGGGTCATTAAAAGTCCATCTTGTTTGAGAAAGAGTGAATGAAACCAAACACAGCAGGTAATTTTTCTGTATTTAAACAAAGTATTTACGAGTACAATACTCGTAGATCACGATTTATTTCAATGGTGAACGCCTCTAAAGTTCAACAACTAGTTCACTCTATTGAAAAGAAATTAACACAAAACTTCTATAGAAATAGCCTTGACTATATACAAGGTTTGTAAAGATTGTAAAAACCTAGCTTTTCTGAAGAAAAACTTGGTTAACACGAGATGGTCATACGTTATGTTACATGTAGAATGAAATTGCGTATTATTTTATGATTATATACCTACTTCAGAGCTGTTTGAGGAAAAACAAAACAGAAAATGAGGATATATTTTGTAGTATGTTTAGTTGTGTGTCCAATGTTCGGTATCTGTGACGGAACGGAGGTCAGGGTCCAAACCTCTGTGGGTGAGGTTATCGGCACGAACACCGACGTGTTTACATTATCCACGGCAAGACGGTTTTACGGGATACCCTACGCAGAAGCGCCCGTCGGCAACTTGCGGTTCCAGAAACCTGTACCCAAGGCTCCGTTCTCTTCAGCGTTGAACGCCACGGAGAAGGGTGTGGTCTGCTACCAAACAGTGTTTTTCGGGATTCCAATATCTTATGAACAGTCAGAGGATTGCTTGTTGTTAAATATTTTCACCCCGTCTGATGCGTCACACAGCAACAAGAAAGCCGTAATGGTGTGGATCCACGGTGGTGGGTTCGTCAGCGGCTCTGCCAATGACTATGACGGCGAACTGTTAGCCGCTTTCGGAGATGTTGTCGTTGTTACGTTGAATTATAGATTGTATATACACGGATTTTTGTCGACCGGAGATCCTATTTTACCTGGAAATCTCGGGCTTTGGGATCAGCAACTAGCTATACAATGGGTTCGTGATAACATAGAAGCGTTTGGTGGTGACCCAAACACAATGACAATTTTTGGAGAATCAGCCGGGTCTGCTAGTGTGGCATACCAAATGTTTTACCCTGGTAATTTTGGACTTTTTCAAAGAGCAATCGCTCAGAGTGGGGGTATAACTGACATCTGGGCCTTTGTTAAACAAGATTCAGTTTTAAACGTACACTCGATTGCTGCACAGGTCGGATGTGAGCGGAGCACGACAGCACAAATTGTTGATTGTCTACGAACAGTTAGCAATGAGAAGTTAATGTCCGTGAAAGATTTACCAGTGCAATTTGCTCCCGTGTTTGATAACGATTTTGTCCAGGATCTACCGGAACGGCTTTTGTCGGAAAATTCAAGAGCTGGAGATGCTTTAGAAACGTTTCATAGCGTAGACCTACTTGTTGGCTTTACAAACGCTGATGGGTTGGAAATTATTGGAACCGCATGGATGCCACTTCTCGGTAAAGAGGACTTCAATAATTTCACAGTGACTCGTCAAGAATTTGAAGAGATGATTGTTCCATATACATTAAAGAATTATTACCTGACGAACTTAGATTTCTACGAGGCTGCAATGCGCGCTGTTATCAACGAATACACAGACTTTTCTGACCCTAATGATGATACAAAACGTATCAAAAAACTAACTGATCTCGCCACGGATACTTTGTTTGGCGTTACTT
The DNA here is from genome assembly GCA_946811185.2 of Hippopus hippopus. Taxonomy (NCBI): domain Eukaryota; kingdom Metazoa; phylum Mollusca; class Bivalvia; order Cardiida; family Cardiidae; genus Hippopus; species Hippopus hippopus. The sequence goes on along the minus strand of OX328108.1, from coordinate 35,238,108 downwards.
CCATCGTAACAGCCGATCTTCACTCTAAATCTCGGGACAAATCAACCTACAGCTACTTATTTGCTGTCAAGCCGGTTGTCCGTATATTACCGATTCCCGCCACTTTTGAGGGTCCTGACGTCATGATGCATGGCGATGATATTTCATTTGTGTTTGGAGCCCATATACAATATGTGGCGGAGCCAGGCAACGAGTTGTTTAATGTTTACCCGGCCACCATGACAATGTGGTCGAATTTCGCGAAGTCTGGGTAAGTTATCTCGCTGCCAACTATAGATTCGACTTTTCTTTGGTCTAAAGATATCAGTTCGCTGCGTTTCAATCTGATTTTCGTCGAAGATTAGCATCTGATTTCGGACGTTGTGGATCTAAGATCAGACTGCACGTTTTGTGCAGTCTGATCTTGATCTTCGCCGTCCGCAAAAGCTATCCAAGACAACATTGGCAGTGAAAATTAATGCGACATGATCCCGTGTTAATGCAAACCTTCAAAAGAAGTTTTTTAAAAAGGCGGTAGGAACAGGAGGAATTTTTCATCTAGTCCTTTTCGCAAACTGTTTTTCGTTGAAGAAGAATAATTCCATTCTTAAAAAAAGAGTGTTTTGTCGCCTGTAAATGTGTCATTGCTCTATGAAAAGGTGGTTTAATGCATTTCCAGGGTGCATTGTACTGAGTAAGTCATCATATTTAATCATTGATGAATAGAATTCATTTTGTCTGAGCCATGGGGTAGACTGGTCCTTGGACATGAAGAAAATTGACAAACAAAAAAAGTTTCGACCAAAGTCAGCCTCCGTAGGCAGCCATGTGTCGATGTTTTTTTGCAGGTGCATCTAACCTTCTTTACAAAATCATGGCTCTTTAATGCTTTCGGTGTTGAAAAGTGTACAAAGTTGCCACCTAGTAAATAGTATTCCTAAATCTAACTATAAACAATCTTCTCATGGTGCCAAAGATACAAGATTAGAACAGATTTGTCAATGTTCAAATCAAATATATGATATCTATGTTTGAGAATTAAAAACATAATACAGATATTAAAGTCTAAAAGCTAGGCTTCAATATAATAGTATTACACTGTTTGAATACTTAAAAACCTCATGTTTAGATCTACTTGCAAACAAAACAATGTATTTGCTGTAAAACTAAGAGATGCCCTTTCAATATACCTAGATTTTCACTAGTTTGCATTTTAGCAGACGCAGATCTGCCAAACTGGGTATTTTGATTCACTCCGAACTGGATTTATCAAGTAAGAAGCGGGCAGGGCCTGTGTTGATCAAAAGGGAACCAATATCAATTTACCTCACTTTGTCAAATATAAAAGTCGTCCAGACTGTCACCTGGGGATGTGTCAGATACACAAACAATTTTTTTATACGAGCCATCATGCCCTGGCAAAGGGGGTTTAATGCATCTCTGTGATGCATGATACCATGCAAGTTATAATATTATGAATCCATAAAATGCATTTTGTATAACAAGTGACTGAACCATGAGGTACACTGGTCCTTCGACATGCAGAAAATTGACCAATAACAAAAGGTTTCGACCCTGGTCAGCCTACGCGGACTGCGCAGACTGGCCTGGGTCGATTTTTTTTTCAGATACATTAAACCTCCTGTTTCACTGAGAATGGCTCATATGGCCCATATATATCGACATTTTATCGCTTGCACAGCGCAATAACGGTCGTCATTACTCCTCACATTGCACTTAAACCTCTTGATTACATTTTTCGTTATAACGCTGTTATGGAAAAGAAAGCTGAATCCGAAAATTATTGAAAAATTACCATACAGTGTCGTTTGGTCAACATACATGTATTTAAAATTGTTACTTCATTAAGGACTTGGTTGTGTAGCTAGCATAATAACTATCCAAGGTAACATGAATAGATTTGTAATCGGGCTGGGCATTGTATGTACTGTATGTTTAACCTCTTTTGTGCAGAGAAATTAACACATTTCGTAGATCCCACCAACAGTGCTATAAAGAGGTTGAGGATACAAGAAATTAGAATCAGTTGTGCGGAAAAGTCAACATATAATTGCACCAAGCTCTGTGAAAAGGGGGCTTAATGCATCTGCAAAAAGTATCGATCCAGGTCAGCCCGCGCAGTCTGCGCAAGCTGGCCTAAGTCGATACTCGTTGCTTTGGGTCAACTAAAATTGCGACCAAGAATGATAGGTGAATACAGGCCAGGGAGAGTGCACAAAGATCCTTCTACATGGATGTGAAAGTCAATCTGTGTTTACACGTTTTCAAAAGGACCAGTGTTTGCGATTTGCAGGATACTACGGGTTAATATTGAGATGGTGAACTACAAGATCATACCAAATGGTGACTATATAATCTATTTTCAGAAACCCAAATACACCTGGTGACGTCATTCAATACCTTAACATTGATTGGCCAGAGTACGGGGATTCCGGGAACTACATTGAAATCAGGACAACACCCGGACCAGCAAAACAAAACTATGGGTCTCAAGCAGCCACATTTTGGTCCCATGTTGTACCAAGAGCACTCGGTATCTGCCCGTATGTGGACCAAACGACCGAGGATATAACTATATCTTCACCGGTCGGCGACATTTTAGGTAAAGAAGAATATATACCTCTAACAAATCAATGCGGTTACAGAGTAAGGAAATTTTTGGGGGTCCCATACGCTGAACCTCCTACCGGAAATTTAAGATTTCAAAAACCAGTGAGCAAGGCTAATTTTAACGAGCTCTTTAATGCTACAGCTGAAGGTGACACGTGTTACCAACCTAACTTGCCAATGTTGAACGAAATCTTTCCACGTTCTGAGGACTGCTTATTTCTTAATGTGTATGTGCCAGCTAATGCTGCTAACGAAACCGACAAGAGAAAGCCAGTTATGATTTTGATTCATCCAGGAATATTTCTTTATGGACAATCCAACAGTTATAGCGATGCTGGAGTTCTAAGTGGATACGGTGACGTCATAGTTGTAACGATTAACTATCGATTATCAGTGCTTGGCTTCCTAACAACGGGGGATTCGTCACTTCCTGGGAATCTTGGGCTTTGGGATCAACAGCTCGCAATTCGATGGGTTCATGATAATATAGCAGCGTTCGGTGGTGACACGAATATGGTTACAGTGTTTGGTTCCGCTAGCGTCATTTACCAGTGTTTTTATCCCGGCAACAAGGGCCTCTTTCAACGCGCTATAGCACAGAGCGGAACCAGTGATAATGTGTGGAGCTACCAAGAGTTATCAAAAGCCGTAAAATACACACGAGCGGTCGCGCAAAACTTTAGCTGTTCTTTACAGAATACTGCCACTTTTGTAGATTGTCTGCGGGAAAAGCCGATTGATGAAATTGAAACATTTATAAATGAGAATTCTGATTTCCCACTGCCAGTAAGGGACAATGAATTTGTTTTAGATACACCCTACGATCTTATAGCCGGAACAACGACCGCGTTGTCAGCATTAGACATGTTTTACAGTGTTGATCTGCTCATGGGTGTTAACAACTTTGATGGTATATTTGACATAATTTTAAATGGCATTGTACTGCCAATTACACAAAAAAAAATTGAAACCGAACACGTGCCTCACTTCTTAGAGATGGTTCTCGGGAAAGCAGCACCACGTGACATAGAACTTGGAACGCTTCATGAATACACGAATTGGGAGAATCTTACATCAGACCTTGCACGTGCTTACAAAGTGGCCGAGATGTTCACAGACGCATTTTTTGCGGTAAATACAATTCGGACCGCGGATCAACATCTCAATACCAAACAAAATAAATCAACCTATATGTACCAGTTTGGTGTCAAGCCAACTACACGACGTCTCCCTATACCACCAACTTTAGAGGGAACTGATGTAGCCAGCAATGGTGACGAGATACCGTTTGTCACAGGTCGCGGTATACAGGACGTTCAAGTTGACGAACTCGGGAAACAACAGTTTAAAACTTACACAGCCATAATGAACATGTGGTCCAATTTTGCAAAAACTGGGTAAGTTTTGGTATCTTTTACCATTTTTAAAATTATTTTAATATGACGGCGGCCTTTTGGACCTTTCTGTATGTTACTGGTATTCAAAACCTATATAGCCATGCTGAAAATGTGATCAAAGTTAAAAACTAGATATGATAAATAAGTATGGAGTCTTCCGTCGTTTTTAAAAATTATCGTTTCTTGGTTTCACATTCCTATGTCAAGCGTCAAACTGAAATCATGTGACGAAAAATTACTCCACTGTTTCAAGAAAAACAGGTCAAAATAGATCAATAAACAGACGCGTCTGTGCCACTGGATATGTAAAAAGAACATGCAGATTGGCAAACCGTGTTAGCCAATAACATTAACAATGAACTTCAGGGTTAAAAGCCATAGAATTAGCCCTAGATTCAAAACTGGCCCCGTTTCGCAGGTTTGACATGGCCTAATTTATAAAGTCTACGTCGCGGATGAAAAAGTAAAAGAAACATCCTAAAACACTCGAAAAACACCCCAGGCCATTCGTAAATACCCTAAACCACTTTTCTAACACCTAAAATAGCGCGTAAAAAACTTAGATACATGGTTTTATGGAAAATAGTCATGAATTTATGCTATCAGTCTTGGGAAAAAATGTCCTCAACCCTCACATAAAAGAATTTTTCATGAAATGGTCAACTGTCAAAACCTGCATGTATTTGCTGGCAAATTGCAACCATCACCCTTTGATAAAGATATAAAGGCGGTTTGTGCACATATCCATACTTAACTCAATTTCTTTCACGAGTACTTCCCACAAAAGTCCTTTCATGCCACTGTCTGCTTTTCCACGTAGCCTTATCATCGTCAAAAAAAAAAAACACATCGGAGAGGGACGAATGTATTCTGTTGCAATGAACATCAATGAACATCATTGAACGGATTAGGTTTTAATAAACTAGATTTCTATCACTAGGTCATTAACTAGCTGAAGCATTATTATTGAGAACTATTATAACAAAGGGAGAACTGAGTGGAAAGTATGGTGGAAAAAGAAGTAATTGTTTGCTACAAGCAAGTTCTCATTTTCAAACGTTTTATCTAAAAAAATGCCCTACCACAGAATCGTACATTGTAACACTGGTTTTGGCTACATATACATGTATGTTTTTCTCTCAACAGGGATCCCAATAGACCAGAACTTGTCACACACATGATCGAAACAACATGGCCCATGTACTCATCATCACGAAACTATCTTGACATTAAACCGGAGATGACGTCAGCTAAAAACAACTTCCGGTCCAGGGCTCACAGTTTTTGGACAGGCTTTGTTGCTGAATCAATGAAAATGGCCGAAATACAAGATTCATGCATAACAAGCGCTGGCAATTCGATCAGATACTACATAAGTATTGTACTAATACTTTTTGTAATGGTTCTGACTCTGTATTAGTTGACCAAATTTTAGACTGGCCCGAACTCAAAGCAGTTTCAGGCAAATTAAATGTAAAATGATCGACATGTATATGAGCCCTGCTCCAGCAGAAGGCAGTTTAATGCATTTCCGTGATGTATCATACCAAGCCAGTCATCAAATAATTATGCATCAATAAAACCCATTTTGTCTAACAACCAGCTGAATCCTATGCTAGAAGTCCTTGGACATGTAGAATACTTATCAAATACAATAAGTTTGACTGTCCAGGCTGACCTGGGTCAATACTTTTTGCAGATGCATAAAACCCCTTTTTCACAGGGCATGGCTTATATATGTGCCATGCTCTGTGAAAATGGGGCTTCAGCATCTGCGAAAAGTTTCAACCCAGGTCAGCCTGCGCAGTCCACGGAGGCAAACTGGGCCAAAAGTTTTCGCTATTCGTCAATTTTCTGTATGTCCAAGGACCAGTCTACCTCATAATTAAGTCAGTTGTTAAAAAAAGTGGCTGTTAAAAAAAGTGGCTGTTATGGATCCGTAAGTATGGCTGGCTTGCATGGTACGATGGATTACGGATTTGCATGAAGCCCTCTATAATTCCCAGAGCATGGTTAATATATATAGTCAGACTTATTTACCCAAAGGATAAAAATTAGTACTCATTTACAGTGCTGCTTGTCACTCTGTTCGTGACGAGTAACCACAATGAAATACTCACATAGTGTCATTTACCATGTACCATGTATCATATTTTGTATAAACCATTTGATGTTTTGAAAAATTTTACATTGGTTTTCATTGTGATAAATGGATAGATATAGATCATACTATTACGGCTACCACAGACTCATACAATTCCACAAGCTGCTAACAGACAGTTTTGTGTTTAATGATGAATAAATACTGACAATGTACCATTTGTTACCTTGCTAAATTACTTCATTAACCCTATACCAATCAATCTTGAGTTTTTCGGATATTTTGTCGTTGGTAAAGAGTTACATAAAAATTTTCAGTCAACATTGTGATTGGTATTATCATTATTATTATTATTATTATTGTTGTGATTCTTTTTAGCCAGAAAAATTTCACTTTGTCAGACAGCGTGGATCCAATATTTAACTGCATGTTCTCTGCAGTCTGATCTTGATTTACACTGTCTGCAAAAGCCATTAAGTTACACAGCCTAGGACCTATTCAAGAACCTTATTTTCATATTCTATCCTTTTCTTCTCTATACAGATATAACATTAAAAATAATGTACTGTGATAAACATAATGATTTAACTGGTTCTTATTTGACATAACTCAGATTAAAAGTGGTTGTTGTTTCTCTACCCCACTACCCCATCCCCCATTCCCCAACCTTTACAAGGTAGAGCGTTTCTGAAAAAAAATTTACCCTTCAAGTGCTTAGCACATAGAAACTTTTTTGTGGACATCATGGATCTAGATCAGTCATCTTTTCGTGACATTGTAGATAGAGATCAGATTGCACATTACATGCATTCTAATCTTGGATCTACACCTTTTGCTCTTCATAGCATATTCAAACCAATACAGTATCAAAATTACACTATGTAAGCAGTTTTTTCCCCTTACTGATAGGGTCCGTTTCAGTAACTCAGAGCTCTATAGGCTACTCGTCTTTCAACTTAATGCAAAAACAAACACTTTACAATTTTCATGATTACATGTTTGGCCTTGGTCAAGCTGACACAATTACACAAGCCACTTTAAAATTTTGTAGTTAGGAGTTACTTGCTAACTTGCTAACTGTCAAGCCAATGGTAAAAACCTAAATTTTGCTACTTCAAAGGTATTTTCGGGGGGAAAATATCTCCTTCTTAGTGTAGACCTAAGATCAGAGTGGACAGAATGTGCCGTCTGATCTTGATCTACACTGTCTGCAAAAGGTTACTGAGTCATTCTTAGCAGTCTAAGGGTTAACATGACCTACATGGACAGCCTTTTGAAAACATTGTGAGAAAAGAACAAATTGCTTGTAACAAGCAATTTTATGCTTTTGCCACAATTTTTCCTACCCTTTCGGGGAACTTCAATTCATTTGTATCAATTTCAAAAATGTCATTATGTAGGTGCTTTCACTTTTAATAAGCATAAAAGCATTTGCTGCTTTGAAGGTAGGAGTTATTAAGCAAACAATTTGTTTGATTTCTAGTAAAGTGTTCGAACAAAAACAGTATAGGGCTACCTTTTAAACTAGACAAAATTTTAGACTTGTCTGAAATCAAAACATTTTCAAACAACAAACTAAATGTGTCTGAAAAGATTGGATTTGTCTTTGATCGGAGAGAAAACATTATGGGAAATGGAGAAAATGCTTTTTAACCACATGGCCATATGGTTAGGGTCATTAAAACTTAGGATATTTCTGTGAAGGGTTAGTTCTTTACCAGTTGATAAATATTTAGACTCATCCAAATTGAAAGCATTTGCTAAAGATAAATTTAATGGTACTCAAATGATGGTACATGTATTTGTTTGAGAAAGGGTAGAAAGGGTAAAAAACATTGTTGGAAAAGGAGAAAATGCTGGTTACTAGCAATTTCTCCTTTTCCAATAATGTTTTCTAGAGCAGTACCTATTCTTGGTCGTTAAAACTACAGACTGTGTGGTAAAGGGTTAAGCAACATTACTGGTACTTTTACAACGTTCTTCTGAGATATCTTGTACAAATATTGTTTACTAGTATTTGACAATACACTGACACATAATGGCACATCTTTTATGATAAAACGTCCCAGAGTCCAGACAAGGTGAAACCATCTTTCAGTTTTTCTATTGCAAGTCCAAGTTCCTCTGAATACATTGGATCCCTGTCTCTGTCTTTGTTACCATCAGCAAAATATGCCTGAAAATGGGGAACCACGATATGTAAAATGTTGTTTAACTCTGGATTGAGAAAAGCCCCATAAATAACATTATTTCATTTAAACCCTGGCACCCAGTGCACCTATCTAAGCTTTCCTGGAGTTTTTCCTACCTGTGCATGTTCTTTGCACAATATTTTCCCCAAACCAATGGCTACTTTCCAACATAATTATCACTGACAAAATATTTAGTGGTCAGAGAGAAGAATGAATCCTGTTGCTATGACTATCATCAACCCTCCAAATGACATTACCCGAGCTGAGAAATCAAGCTGTACCAGGCTGTACCAGAAGACACAATTCTACTGAAAATAATAATGAAAGCATTTGATGATTTAAATACAAAGAGCCATGCTCTGTGAAAAGGGGGTTTAATGCACCTTCAAAAAGTATCGACCCAGGTTAGACTGCACAGTCCACACTGTCTGACCTGGGTGGAAACTTTTTGCTTTTGGTCAATATCTGCAGGTCAAAGGACCATTCCACCTCCAGATCCAAGACTAAATAGATTTTATGGATCCATTATTATGTGATGACTTGCTTGGGATAATACATCACAGAGATGCATTAAAATCCATTTTGCCAGAGCAAGGCTCAAATCAGATGATGGTACATTTGTGTTTGAAAAGAAAGAGTGCAATACCAGTTCAATGAAATGAATTTACCACTTTCCCTGACAACATATTTTAGACTCTTCAAAATTGAAAGAATCTGTGGACAGATATTTCAAAATGTGTGCAGACAAAGAAAACATTGTGGGAAAGGAGAAAATGCTTGTTACCAGCATTTTCTCTTTTTCCTCAATGTTTTTGAAAGGCCTCTCCCTCTGTGCAATTCAAACAGAAGATTGTTCAAAACTTGTCTATATCAAGACAAAACAGTCATATGTATGTGGTCATTTGTTGTTTATATAAAGAAAATTAGTATAACTTAGTTAATCCATTTCTGTCACAACTTACTGCAAAAGCGTCTGTTTGCCCGTCTGTCTCTATCTCTACATCATCTTGTACTCTCTCAATGGTCAATTCTTCTATACCCTGGGGCTATTCAATACAAATATTTTGTAAAATTAAAGTACAATATCAAAAGTTATAGCCAAGCCCCGGTAGCTCAGTCCGTAGCGTGCAGGACTTGAGAACAGGGGGTTGTGGGTTCAATCCCTGGCAGCTCGGCAAATTTCTTTCAGAGGATTGATGATAGTCATTGCGACAGGATTCATTCCTGTCCCACCGCTGACCATTGTTATGACAATGATTATGTGGGAAAGCAGCCAGTGGCTTGGAAAGAAAACTGTGCGGAGTACTGGTAAAAGAGACTCCAGGAAAGCATGGATAGGTGCACTGGCTGCCGCGATATAACTGAAATAATGTTGAAAACGGTGTTAAACACCAAACAATCAATCAATTAATCAATCAATCAAGTTATAATCCATCTCAATTCATTTGGGAAACCTTATGAAAAAAGGAAAGCATTTCTTGTTACACGCAATTACTCCTTTTCCAAATGTGTTTTCAAAAGACGTCTACTTAAAGAGTAAAAAATTCACTCTGTATCCTGCCATCTTTTTTATTGATTGATTAGTGATATACTCCACTTCCAACACCATTTTAGTCACATCACAGCTACAGCTTACTTATTCATGTGCATCCCAGGTTTCACCAGGTTACCAGCATTTTCTCTTTTTCTCGCAAAGTTTTCAACAGCTTTCTTCTTGAAGGATGACAACACTGGACTGATTGGTAAGAGCATTAAGAAGACTCACCTACTACTATTAAATTATGAAAAACAGCTACAAAATTGCAATCTCATGATTGTTTTGGCCAGAATATGTAACAAGATGACAGACAGAGTAGACACAAGATCACGCTGCTAATTCTTTGCAGTCTGATCTAGATCTACCCTGTCTTCAAAAAGCAACCTAAGTTGTGCTAAACACTCTACATGTTTATTTCTTACCATTTCCTCTTCCTCATATTCCACACCAAACACAGGACAAGCACTGTAAACCTTGTGTAATGTTTGTATCTGTTTAACAACTTGTTGTAACTTCTCAACTGGATCTATTCTAAACCCAAGCACGTAACCTCCACTCTAAAAATAAACAGAAAAAGCAAATCAAGATCAGACTAAACAATACATAGAGGACAAACCCTGTAAACTCTGTGTAATATTTGTATCTCAACTGGATCTATTCTAAACCCAAGTACATAACCTCCACTCTAAAATAAACAGAAAGTTTGGTCATCCATAGAAAACTAATCACATCTTAACCCGAAATCCTTCTAAACAAGTGAAATGAAACTTTCAAGCCGATAGCAAAAACCCAAATTTTGCTATTTCAAACATATTTTGGGGGAAAGAAATCTCCTTATTGGACAATGTAAATCCAAGATCAGAGTGCACATTCTGTAGACCTTGATCTACACTGTTAGCAAAAGGTCCTTGAGTTGCGCTTAGTAGCCTAAGGGTTAAATGTAGATCAAGATCAGACTACACAAAATATGCTGGAAAAGCACTGTAAATTTTGTGTAACGTTTGTATCTGTTTGATAACCATTTGTGAGATTTCTATCTGATCTATTCTAAAACTACGTATAAAACCTTAACTCTAAAATTATCAGACAGTGCAGATCAAGATCAGACAGCACAAAAGATACAAGACTAGCACTGTACATTTTGCACAAATTGAATAAAATGTTTGTATCGCTTTAATTGTTTGTTGACTTCTCCACTGAATCTATTCCAAAGCAAAGTTAACTTCCACTCTAACAGAAGCAATGTTTATCTTTGACAATAAAGATTAAATGATATGCTGACAAATGATGCAGGTTATTTTTAACCCTTTACAAAACAATCTTGACTTTAAATGACACTGAGGAAAAGGCCTTTGAAAAATATTATGGGAAAAAGAGAAAATGCTGGTGAACAACATTTTCTCTTTTCCAACAATATTTTCTGCCCTTTCAAAAAACAAATTCTACTTTTTGAGTCACATTATAACATTGATCAGATGTGAGAGAGGAATTCCTGTCGCAATGATTATCATCAATCCTTGGAAAGAAGTTAGCCGAGCTGAGAATTCAAAGTCACCAAGAGAAGTTAGATACATAAACACTTCAAACATGCCTAACTATTACAGTGGTGTGGTTTGGTGTATGTCTCTCCTTGGAAGTTTGCAACAGTGGTTAGTGCCTAGATGGGTGACCAGGCCATTGCACCTTACATTTGGTGGCAGCAGTGAGATTATGACAAATGCCAGACTGGAGTTGCCTTACCCTTGTGTATTCCCCCAGTTATATTTATATATGTCTCGGGGTCGACACTTCTTGAAGGGGAGAGTAATGTCACAGAGACAGGTTAGATATATAAGCACTTCAAACCTGCCTTGCTGTTGAGCTAGCTATTACAGCAATGCGGTTTGGTGTATGCCTCCCCCTGGTAGTTAAGCAATGTGCATTGTGGCTAGTGCCTAGATGGGTGGCCAGGCCATTGCACTTTACACCAGCAACTCCTATTTCAAGTTCTGAACGCTCCCTACTGTGCTACCAGGCTTGGCCTGTATCATACATTGTTACGGGAAATCACTCCTTCCTTACTGCATAGCTTTCCCGTATAAAATCAATGCCTGACAACTGCGTCAGAGAGAATTCTCTTTGGCTCAGTGGTTATGGTATTGGTCTTTTAAACCTCGAAAAACGAGGATATTTGTGCGCACGGGTTCGAATCCCGCCAGGTGCGGTTTGTATTTGAGCTATGCATTTGTTGCGAACTTTTCATGTTCGTAAGAACATAGACACAGACAACCTTCTGTGTATACCCATCCTCAGTGTTGCAGGGTTATGAAAATGGGGAGTTTGTGCCTACCATAGATGGATAGACAGACAGATGGATGCACAGATTAATTCCTGTATATCCGCTACAACATTCATTGTGAAGGGTTACAATAATGTAATTTAGAAAGAAAACTTGCCTGTTGTGAACTTTCCACCACTAAAGCCAGACCAAACTTTGAGTCTCTCACTTTTACACTTTTCTGAAAACAACAAAAATACAAATGGTATAAGCTAAAAATTAGCTATAGTTCTTTTCTCCTCAACACTTCCCCTTTCTCGTAGGCCTACAATTTTTCTTACAGAAGACCACCTTTGAATACACTGTGGCGAAAGGATAGACTGCTTGTATTAAAGGGCAAATCAACAAGTTTCAGATATGGTTAATTTTCAAATCTACATGTATCAAATGGTAGCCTGGTAATGTTGTAATTAGAAAAAAAAGTTAGTAAAAGTACTTTTTTTCAATTTATATTTCTGCTTATTAATTTTTATTGCATCGCTTATCTCCCTTACTTATTGTTGCTTCCCTTGATTTGTGACGTCATAGGAGCGTTTGTTTCAATATGGACCTTGTTTTCGATAGTGAACTGAGCGATATTGAAGACGAAGAAATACACGATTCTGGGCCGGTAAGGCTGTACATGTACGAGCCAATTTTTAGAAGGTGATGACGTCATCATCACCTTCTTATGCCAACCGACAGACTTTTTCCCCCAAGATGACGCATTACACCCCAGTTTCAAGAAAAATAGGTCCTCATAGATCAATGAACAGAAGCGTCTGTCATTATGTACAAATAATATGCGGATTAAAAATCAGTGTATGTCATTTACACAAACAAGGAATTTCAGAGTTAATGTCGTAGAACTCGTTCTAAATTTGAAAAATTATCTCGTTCCGCAGCTTTGACCTGACCTAGTTTATAAAGTACGCCTCACGTAAATCAGTAAAAGAAACACCCCAAAACACCCAAAAACACTCGAAAATTACCAAAACTAATGTCATTATATCTCAAACAACTTTTCTAACATCTAAAACTGCATGCGAAACGCTTAGATGCACGATTTTATGGAAATCAGCCATGAATTTTTGCTATCAATTTTAGTATTTTAGGTCTTTGATCCGCTTTAGGTCGAAGTATAAATACTTTGATTATTTATAGTTGCGTTCGCGTTCTGGGATAGAAACCGAAAGTAGATAACGATTGTAATCAATAAAGTTAAAAATCGAATGCTGATTATTGCTGTTGTTCGGACCCTAAAACAGTGGCGACAAGAATATTTTATACCCTCCGTATACAGTAAACATAACCTGAAATATAAAACGCTGGGTAAAATACAGCAATTTCGACCGTACATGTGACAGCTGGGTGGAGAACGAGGAATACGCTAATCTAAGTTCTAGAGTGGTTTTCTGTAGCGAATAGCATCGATGATGATGATGACAGCTGATTCTTTTATATCCCCATGTGGATCTAAGGCTTCCAGCCTGCTCTGTAATTTTGTTGCACATCAAAAGGTTAATGGTAAGACTTTCGCAGGGCCCGCGCTGCCGATCGCCATTTTCGCCAAATGCGAAAATTCTGAACAAGTGGCGAATTTTTTCTTTAACTGGCGAAAATAACTGGCGAAAGTTTTTTTATCGGCAATTCTTCAGTTTTTGTCTCAACTCACGAGATGAGTGGAGAAAGGGTGAAGCAGGGAACAAGCTACAGGGCGACGTGGGCGAAGAAGTCACCTTCAATGGCTTAACTTCGCCTCGTCAAGCTTGCACGGTGCAAAAACTTCGCCTTAAAAAATTCCCGACCTGGCTATATTCATGAAATATTAGCAATCAAAGACAAAGGGTGACACCAGTTATCCTTTATCAACTTTGTCAATTTAGACAAGACAGCAGAGTGTTATGATCCTTATCTGTTACTAACTCGCTAAATCTACCCCTTTATCCCAAGAAATCCTGTCTTTTTTTTTTTCCCACAGGTAAAGCGTCTGCTTTAAATGACGTCAGACGATCGGTACTGATTCTCAATACATGAATAGTCGTAAAATAAAGCAGAATTACCTCTTCTTACCTCTTCCAAAGGATTAAAAAATCTTGAAAACAATCATTTTCCTTCCTCACATCGGCAACTCAAGCAAAATCTGCAGTGCAGTGCAGTGTTCTATTTTTAACATTCTATTTTTAGAATACTCTACACCTTTTCCTTCCTATCAGCTATTTTATTGTCTATATAGATTACGTCTCTGTAAACCTTGTTAAGTTTAATTCTTTTAAATTTTACCAAGTCCTATGTATGTTTTTGAATCAAGATTGTGGTTGGTCCTCATTACAGCCGTGAAGAAGTTTTTTTTTCTTTTCTCATCACTCTGGACATTACGTGGGGTGATCAGAAAGATCATGGACCACCTCGTTATTTTGAAAACTACTACACTTAGGATTACACAAATTTGCATAGATGAGCATTAATTATCTGGTAACTGACTCACGCTTTCAAATGTTGTCATATTAAAGTAGGTAAAGTATGACGTCATTTTAATGACGTCATATACTGTATTAGTGGTCCAAAATATCGGACGACGTTTTATTTGAGCCGAGAGTAATCATAAAGTTTTGCGTCAAACTCGGAAAGTATTAATCGGAAATCAAAACCGATTTAGAAACAGTTTAAGGGGACTCTGCACTCAAGGAATCTGATATTCGTACATGGATCGGACCGGTTTAGACAAGGGTGCGATACTGTTAAAGATGACCCTAAATCTGGCCGTCCATCAACATCAGTCATAGACAAAATCATAACGGATGTAGAGCAGCATGTAAAACAAGATCGCCGAGATGCTGTCAGGAAAATAGCTGACACATTTGACATTTCATATATAAGTACTCAGGAGATTTTGACTGAGAGTCTTGGAATGTCGCGTGTTTGCACAGTGTGGGTACCTCGGCAACTGACGCCCGAGAAAATGGGGGTTAGGGTCGAAATCTGTTAAGAAATTTCAGAACGCATTAGGGTAGAGGGGTCAAACTTTACTGATCGTATTGTAACATGCGATGAAACATAGGTACACTTTACCGACACTGAATCTAAACGACAAAGCAGCGTATTGAAACATCCAACATCGCCTTCCGCTAGTAAAGCCAACCTTTCTAAGTCACTTGGTAAAGTTATCTACAACAAGTATTTCTGTTCTCCTGTTTTTCTTCTAAATCATGTTGTATCTTTACATACTACAGTCAATTCTGAGTTTTATGCCCACATTATTTAAATAAATTTCACGAACACCATACGAAAAACACAGCCAGAAGTCCTGCGGAGTGACGTCAATTTACACCAAGATAACGCCCTAGCTCACAGAAGCCACACTTGTACTGGAAACTTTGCAAAAACTAAACAAAGAAACACTTGCCAACGCTCATTGTAAGTTAGTCCTGACTCCATGTGACCTCTGACTATTTCCTGTTGTGAAGGATTTTCTATGTGGCATACACTACGAAAGCAGTGAGGAGCTAACCATCGCTACGACCGGGTCCTTCAACGTCACGTGACGCGCTCCCACACGTGCTTCGCGCGTCGAAATCAAGAATGAATACATGCATAGAACTCAAAGGAGGTTACTTTCAAAAATAGTGAACACTCAAAGTTGTTTTTTATAACAATATTCAGATACCGGCACTGGTCCACGTTCTTTCTGATCACCCCTCGTATTTGTAATCTGATGAAAAATGTCAGGGTTTGAAGTAATGTGTGACTCTGCATCAATGGGGTCATAAATTACAAGGCAATCAAAACCCAATTGTCAGATAATTTTCTTTTGAGTCAACAAGCAGATAAAAATCCTTTCTCATTTTTTTCTTTGATAAGCAAATCATATCCAAAAGTGACAGTAAGATTCAACTGTTTTTCACTCAAGGTAGGCAAGCAGAAATTCTTTCATCACATACTTTAATTTCTCCTGTAAAATTCATGGAAGAAATAATATCTACTTGCAGCACAAGTCTGCTTCTAGAGTCAAACAGAATTTAACTACATTGTGTTTTTACTATGTTTTTTTTTTTTTTTTGTTTTAGGAACCGACACAATGCCAACTTTTTAACGACCTCAATAAAGGAGACTTATGAAAACATTGTGAGAAAAGAAAAAATGCTGGTAACAATGTTTTCTATCCTATCACAGACAACATTTAAATTGATGTCTGTATATGCTTTGGCTTTGGATGTGTCTAAAATTGTGTCATGCGCTAAAGGATTAAATCCCCATCATGAAAAAAGACTTTATGTAATTTTCATCGTTCATGTTTTCATAATTGTACAAATGAATTAAAATTGAAAAAAAAAAACATAAAAAAAAAACCCCTTGTTCTCTGTGTCTGATACCTGAACAGAATAAAGGGGGATAAATGGTGGTAAAAAGGAAAGTAGCAAAAAAGTAGAAAGAAATGGTTCATAAATTAAGAAAAGTGGAGAAAGAAATGGCTAATAAATTTGGAAAAGTGGCGGAAAAAAATGGCTCATTAATAAAAAAAAGTGGCGAAAAGTTTTTTTTAAATTGGCGAAAATCGTGGCGAAAGAAAAAAAAAAGCCAGAGCAAGCCCTGCTTTCGACCCATTATTTAAAATAACCTGCAAACCAAAACTTTCATCGTGGCAGAACGATTTATGTTTCATTGTAAGATGCTAAGTGAAAATGAAACTGTAACCCAGTAGTTGGTAGAATCAAAGTTGCTAAGTGAATCATATGAATTTGGGACATTTATAGATGTGTTGAGCGATTTTTTTGTCCAAGGGTTACGGAACATTGTTATTCAGAGAACGTTATTGTGAGAAGAAGAATTGACTTTGAAAAATGCAGTTGATGTGGCTGTAAGTATGGAATTGGTGGAGATTGAAGCATAAAAAAGTAAGGGTCCATGATAAAGTGCTCACACAGTGGTTTAGGGGTGGTAAAGCTAATCATGACAGTCAGAATTACTTTTACAAGAATGCCAAGTGTCATAGCTGTAAAGGTCAGGTCATATAAGTAAGATGTCTCCAAAAAGGCTATAAAAAGACCAACAGAAAATCACAGCCTATGGCCAGACTGGACAAGAGAAATAAAAGAATGTCTAAAATTCACTGACTGAATGAACATCAAACTTTCGGAGTCTGAAAATTAAAATGAGGGAGAATGGCCAATTTTCACACTTAGATCACCGTCAAAATTTTGGAAACCAAGACCTGTATGGATTGCACTAGAGAACAAAATTAAAACAGAATTAGAAAGACTAGTTGATAGTGGAAAATGTCCAGACTTTGAATGGGCAACTCTAAAATTGTCCCGAACAAGCTTATCTTCGTTGTCTCTAGCTGAGTGGTTGAAGGGCTCTTTGCGTAAACTAAGTAGTAAACTGAAAGTTGTCAGAGTTGATAGAGACTGTAATATCAGTGTATCGAACAGCCCTGTGAAAGGTTGGAGGTTCTGTAAAAAACTGAACTAGAAGGTTTGACTGGCACGTGTATATTAACCTTTTACCAAATGACAAAATTTTAGACTGGTCCAAATTGAAAGCACTTGCAAACGACAAAATAAACCTGACTCAAAAACTGAAATTTGTGTCCAGCAGGGTAGAAAAAAATTATGGGAAAAGGAGAAAATGCTGGTTACCAGCATTTTGTCCTTTTCCCACAATGTTTTCAAAAGGCTTCTGTCTCAGGGTCATAAAAACCAGGGATTTCTTGGTAAAGGGTTAAGATATAGGAAAATTATTCTTGTAAGTTGTGTCATGGCAAGTCTTAACTCTTTACCAAATGACAAAATTTTAGACTTCTTCAAATTGAAAGCATTTGCAGATGACAAAATAGATGTGACTCAAAAATTGAAATTTGTGCTTGGAACGGTAGAAAACATTGTGGGAAAAGGAGAAAATGCTGGTAACCAGCATTTTGTCCTTTTCCTACAATGTTTTAAAAGGCTTTTATTCTTAGGGTCATTAAAAGTCGGGATTGTTAGTTAAAGCGTTAAATTTCCAGACACTGAGGTTTACATAGCATGAGAAAGTTGAAACATTGTTGCAAAAGGAGAAAATGGGGGTTGCCAGCATTTTCCTGTCTCAACTTATGTTCTAACCCTTTGATGACTTTTGCCACAAGTAAAGCCAAACTTCAGGATACAAGTCTTATTACTTAAATTTCATTGAAACTGGGTTTTATTTACCATGAGAAAGTTGAAAGCATTGTGGCAATAGGAGAAAACGCTGGTAGTAAGCTTTTCTCCTTTTGACAAAATATTTTCATTACTTTTTAACTTTATTTACATCCTTTAAGGCATTATCTATATTTGTCTGCTGCAAATGCTTTCAATTTTATAGTAAGAAATTATCTTACCTGGTAAACAGGATGATTTTCAGCAAAAAATTCTATCCAGGATGTTGGAAATAATAATAAATAGTGCTTGAAAGATTTAAGAAAAAAGATAACAAAAATGTGCTAAGAGAAACCATTATTCAACCAAGTAATGTGTTCTCTTTCCATAATGTTTTTCATCCAAAAAGTGTATGAATAGAGCTGGGGAAACAATAAACATGTTTAACTCTTCACAACACAGTCTTGAGTTTTAAAGACCCTGAAGACATTGTGGGAAAAGAAAGAATTGTTGGTAACCAGCATATTGTACTTTTCCCATATTGTTTTCAAAATCTTTACCCTTCACCAAACAATCCCTGGTTTTTACGACCCTGAGATAGAAGCCTTTTGAAAACATTACCGGAAAAGGAGAAAATGCTGGTAACCAGCATTTTCTCCTTTTCCCCACAATGTTTTCTACCCTGCTAGAAACAAATTTCAATTTTTGAGTTACATTTGTCATTTGCAAGTGCTTTCAGTTTGGACCAGTCTAAAATTTTGTGGTTTGGTAAAGAGTTAAAGACAGATACTGTCATTAGTGCCCCATTTTATTTGTCATCTGCAAATGCTTTCACTTTGGACTGGTCTAAAACTTTGCAATGTTGCAAAGATTTAAATAGTTGTTTATAGAAATAAGGATATTGATTAAAAAGATAGAAAGTATTATATAATTTCATGTATTGACATGGTTTTCTATTTAATTAAACTGTTGAATTGATAAAATATTACTATTTCTTTCTATAACTCAGCTCACATCCTGTTTTTAATGTCTGTCTAAACTTCTCAAAGGCTGACCGCTTCTCCCTATTTTGAAAAAGTTCTCCTAATTCTCAGGCTAGGGAGAAGTAGCTTCTCCTCTAATTCTGAGAGTTGGCAGAGGCCTGAGTATTAAAACCTGACAATACACTTAGAATTTAAGGAGATTTCACAGTCATGTTTAACCCTGTATTTGATACAGCAGATTATCCATTACCAACAGCAGAAGATGGGTGCATAAAATTAGGCTGGGGACAAAACTTTAAAGAAATTGACATGTGTCATGTGTATTAACATGTATGATTAAAAGAGCAGTCGCACGAATATGTGACAAATTCACAATATATGGGTCATTACTGATACTGTATAAGTGGAAATTGTTGTGATGTGGAAATTTCTGTGATTTTGCGAATTTGAAAAATTTGCACATTTTTTTTGTATGCGTGTTTTACCACAAATATACCAACAAATAATAAGTGTTTTGAAATCACAAACATTTCCATAATCAGTAGGCCAGATCAGAATCTAGGCAGATTTGGAATTAGCCCAGGCAGATCCGAAATAGACCAAATTAGAATTATAATTTTGTGTAGACCAAAACAGATTCTTTTCCAAATTTTTTTAATTATATTAATCCACATGTGTTTACAACTGAGATTGCTCCGTTTAATCTTACTCAGAATTTCTGATTAAAACTTTTATGTTGGTGTTTAAGTTAAATAAGATGGTTTATATGTAGTTGCACCAGATTAAACGAGAAAATATTCCATTTTGGTCTAGGCAGATTGTGGAGCTGCCTAGCCAAACTGGAACCCTATTTTGTTCTAGGCAGAATTCCAGTTTGTTCTAGGCAGATTCAAGATCTGCCTAGATTCCAGTTTGGACTACGACACCCACCCACCTACACACATATATATGTGTGTGTGTGTGTGTGTGTGTGTAAACACACTATCTTAAGCTTCCATATAGACTTTCAAGTTCACCTGCAATATCCTAACAAACTATGGTCATGGTGCTGAAAATATTAGATTCTGTGGGTTGCATATTAGATGATATCACTATTAAAAGTCAAAATGATGATGATGAGTCAGCGTTGAAAAGACAAGCCCAAATAAATATTAAATTGAATTAGGAAAGAAAAGTGATTTTTTACTTCAAGATGAAGCTGAATATTTTGTTTTTAGGGTAAATAAGGATGGCATCTAGCCTTCCAAAAGGAGGGTGGAAGCCATAATGCAAGTTCCTGGACCTAAAACAAAAAAGGGTTGTAATCTTAACTTGCTATTGTCAAGTATTATAGGAAATTCACTCCAAATTTGTCTACAGTAATTGAACCCTGAAAAGCAAAAGTCTATGGGTTTGGACTAAGAAATGTAAACAAGCCTGTGAAAAAGTAAAAAAACAAACAAATCACTTAGTTCTTTAGATATACTGGTGCATAATCAATCCAAACAATCCATCGGGTCGGTATAAAAAGCAGACAATATAGAACATAGAGTTAAGCAGACAATATGCACAAAAAAGGGTAATGGAACAGGTGATAAAACGCAGACAATATAGATAAAGAAAGGCCACATGCAAAATGCAGACAATATAGTTCAAGGTACTCAGAAACACCTGACTTTCCTCTTGGTTATTGGCTAAATATCTTTTCATTTAAAACAAGATTTCTTTAAACTTCACTTATTTCAAACTCCCTGCATTTCTCCCCCCCCCCCCCCCCCCCATTTATTCATTGCTTTGAGGCAAAATAATGAAACAGGTACATATATTCAAAAGCTTCACCTGTATATCATACAGTATAATTACAGTATAATTAATCTATTTTTATCATTTGTATGGTCCCAAAATAGAGGTATCAAGTTGGTAGATTCATCTCAATTAAAGTAATTGAGTCTTAAATAACACCTTATGTTTAGTCTTCCTTCAATTTAAAATGCATGGACCATGTTGAAATGAAACTTAAGTAACAACACTTCCCCCCTTTATACACCGATTTGTAAATAAATACAATTGAACTAATTGGTATAATGTGCTGAATTGAGATATAATCAATGAAAATTTCATCAAAGTCTATTTACTCATTTAACACGTATTTCAGAAAACCTCCTTGAACTTTCTTGTCTTCATTTTGCATATAGCCCTTCTTTGTCTATACTGTCTGTGTTTTATCACCTGTTCCATTACCCTTTTTTTTGTGTGTATTTTGTCTGCTTAACTCTATGTTCTATATTGTCTACGTTTTTTACAGTCCCCAAGCCATATGTAGACCTGTGATCAATAAAGTTAAAAATCAACATTTATACTTGTCATTGCTGTTGAGCAGACTCTAAAAAAAATTACACAAATCTGAGAAAAAGATGTTATCAACCATCAGTTCAATGAAATTTTTAATAAAGTGATCCGCTGTTAAAACCTATTTGCTAGCATATTTCTAGCATCACCTTCTATTAGTACTTTCAGTACTTTGATTAAAGAAACTTATTAAGTTTCTGATGATGAGGATAAAAGTAACTTTTCGCCCACTGATGACGAAAATGACGATGTTGTGCCGGACTTTTCGACGTGTTGAGTATCGCGCGCTATTGAAATACGTCTATTACGGGGCGAACATCGCTTGCAGAAAAATTATTCTATACATGATAAAATTAAGTGTATGGCATAAACTTTGTTTCACGTAAAGCATTTTCA
This sequence comes from Hippopus hippopus, assembly GCA_946811185.2. Classification (NCBI taxonomy): domain Eukaryota; kingdom Metazoa; phylum Mollusca; class Bivalvia; order Cardiida; family Cardiidae; genus Hippopus; species Hippopus hippopus. Next base: position 35,216,152 of record OX328108.1, on the reverse strand, counting down.
GTAGATTAACGTGCGGAATTAAACAAAAAAAGGACGGTTTCAAGACAGTTCCACGACAAGACAGTTCCCCGACACTTTTGAAGACATTTCCCTGACACTTTAGTTTCATGTCAAATAACCTTTTTCTTGAGTTTTACGATTGATAATCGTGAGATGTTAGTTCTAACTATTTGTTGATGGGTCCTTGTTGATATTATTACCTTGTAAAGAATTCTGTAAACATTGACGGGTACAAGTTTATTCTCTCGTGGGTGAAGGGTTACACAATAAATCACGATTTTCATAAGAATATTTTGAAATGCTGTTAACCAGCATGAAATTTGATAAAAGAATATGTTCCGAGATTATTAAGAGTTAATTTTCAAAATTATTTTGAAAATTATTTTAGTTGTATTTCTTACCATACAGAAATACATGAACATCAGAGAGAGGTAGAGGGAATCTACCTGTGTGAAATACTTTTTTGCTGTTTACCTTGTACACATGATCCATTCAATGCAAAAATTTATCATACATGTATAGCTATTGTATGTTCCATAATATAGAGCTTCTCTGTGAAAGTCTTAAACTCTGAATTTTAAGCCGTGGGAAAGGATAGTGTAAATTTGTTCAGTTCTTGTTTGTCTTAGGCAAATTGTTTCAATTTGGGTAAGTCTCAAATTGGTCTACTATGGACTGAGCGGTTAATACTGACATTCCGGTAAAATTGCAGTATAGACGACTTCAGATTCACTGTAAAAACATAGAAAGAGCTGGTAACTATCAATTGGTCCTTTATCCACAATAGTTTCTATTTTTAACTCTTTACCAAACGACAAAATATTAAACAGGTCCAAATTGAAATCACTTGCAGACGACAAAATAAAGTTAAATATTTCAAAAATTGAAATTTGTTTCCAGCAGAGTAGAAAACATTGTGGTAAAAGGAGAAAATGCTGGTTACCAGCATTATCTCCTTTTCCTACAATGTTTTTAAAAGGCTTCTGTCTCAGGGTCGTAAAAACTACGGATTGATTGGTAAAAGGTTAAATATGAATCCCACATATTGGGCACGAGTTCTGGTTTAGTTCCCAGGAACAGTATCTGAAGAGATTAGTACGAGTTGTATGAAAGGTGATCGGAAAAAAAGTCACAGGAAAAAAAGTCATGGAAAAAAAGTCACAGGAAAAAAAGTCATGGATAGAAAGTCACAGTTTTTGGTAGGAAAAAAAGTCACAGGAAAACTTCTAATGTTTTTTGGAAAACACTGTAGGAAAAGTAGAAATAGCTCATAACAAGCAATTTCTCCTATTCCCACAGTGTTTTTGTAGATTTTTTGGGCAATTTCTCTTATTCCCACAGTGTTTTTGTAGAACTTTTGGCATTTCCATCATATTTTTCAGCAATATTTTCTTCGATACATATGAGATATGTAATGACATGAACTTGCAGCTCAATGTACAGGCTGTTGTTTGCGACTTTGAAGATGCTGTTCTACGTTCAGTTGTCGCTGTGTTTGGCCGTGATGTGGATATCCATGGTTGTTTTTATCATCTGACGCAGGCAACTTGGCGGAAAGTGCAAGACCTTGGTTTAGGACAATGGTACACAACAGACCAAGACTTTCGACTATTCTGCGGCATGATTGACGGCCTCGCATTCTTGCCAGTTGATCAAGTTAATGAAGGTCTTCAGTATTTAAGGACAATCACACCACAAGATCCTCCAGAAGCTCAGGACCTACTGACCTACTTTGATCACACCTATGTCAGCGGCTACTTTCGCCATATGCAACAGCCTAATCATCTAGGACAAAACGTAATGAGACTACGCCGTATTCTACCTATGTTCCCACCACAGATATGGAACGTACATGACAGAACAATGACTAACAACCCTAGAACCAACAACATTTGTGAACGTTGGAACAACCGCTTCTTCAACCTTGTTGGTCATCACCATCCCTCCATCTGGCGCATTATTGAGTGGTTTTAACTAGAAGCAGCATCTGTCAACACTACAATTCGTCAGTACGAAGTTGGAACCCGTCCTCAGAACCGTGTTAAGAAGACTTTCGTTCAGCTGCAGGAACGCCTTCACAACCTGTGTAAAGATCTCGTGCTACAGCGTAAAACTTTGCCTGAGTTCTTACGAGGAGTTGGTTGGAATATTCGTTTAAGTCATCAGGTTTAACCATGAAAGTCTTAAATAATGTTGTATGTGCTGAAATACCATTAGGCTATATTGTGCTACACAGTGCAATGATAATACCTCTGGAGTTAATATCATGATACTGGATACCTTAGATCAAGGTATAATAAGATGTTTATTACATGACAACCTTTTTGTTTAAACTTTCTTATTCTAACAGAACTGAAATGAACTGCTGATTGTAAAGTTGAAATGTTAAAAAAATAATTAATCCATGAAAAGGCTCAAAACATTGTGGGGAAAAGAGAAAATGCAGATGGAATTTTCTTCTATTTTAGGCTTGAAGAAAAGAGAAAATGCTAACATATTTTTCTTCTTTTTCTAAATCTTCTAAAGGTAAAAAAACATTATAAAAGATGGGTCTTTATTTAGACCAAGGATTGAAATAAAGTTTATATAAAATTATGTAAGTTGAAGGACAAATTTTAGACTCTTCAAAACTTAAAGAGTTTGCAGACGACAATTTTAAATTTCATGTAAATGGCGGAAACTTCTCCAAAGGGGTAGAAAACACTGTGGGCACTGTTACGAGCAATTTCTCCTTTTCCCACAGTGTTTTCAAAAGACTTGTACTGCAGAAACACCAATCAATCAATTACCACTGAGCCGTGTAGGACCCCAATGACTCCGGAGAAAAGGCCTTTTGAAAACATTGTGGGAAAAAGAGAAAAGGCAGATAACCAGCAATTTTTTTCTTTTCCCACAATGTTTTCTACCCTTCCCAAAACACATTTCAACTACTGAGGCATATCTATTTTGTTCTCTTTAAATGCTTTCAATTCGAACGAGTCTAAAATTTTCCTGTTGGTAAAGTGTTAATTCTTTACCAAACGACAAAATTTTGAACTGGACCAAATTGAAAGCATTTGAAGATGACAAATTATATATTGTTAAAATGAGCATTTTTCTTCTTGGAAGAATAGAAAACATTGTGGGAAAAGGAGAAAATGCTGGTTACCAGCATTTTCTCTTTTTCCCCCAATGTTTTCAAAAGCAATCTTTTAAAAGTCAGGATTGTGTGGTAAATGGTTAAATACGTGGGGTGATCAAAAAGATCGCGGACCACCTCGTTATTTTGAAAACTACTCCACGGAGGATTACAAAAATTTGCATAGATGAGCATTAATTATCTGGTAAATGACTCAAGCTTTCAAGTGTCGTCATAATCAAGCAGGTAAAGTATGACGTCATTTTCATGACGTCATATAGTGCATTAGTGGTCCAAAATATCGGACGACGTTTTATTTGAGTCGAGAGTAATCATAAAGTTTTACGTTAAACTCGGAAAGTATTTATCGGAAATCAAAACCGATTTAGAAACAGATGAAGGGGACTCTGCACTCAAGGAATCTGATATTCGTACATGGATCGGGCCGATTTAGACAAGGGTGCGATACTGTTAAAGATGACCATAAATCTGGCCGTCCATCAACATCAGTCACAGACAAAATCATAACGGATGTAGAGCAGCATGTAAAACGAGATCGCCGAGATACTGTCAGGAAAATAGCTGAAACATTCAACATTTCATATAGAAGTGCTCAGGAGATTCTGACAGAGAATCTTGGAATGTCGCGTGTTTGCACAAGGTGGGTACCTCGGCAACTGACGTCCGAGAAAATGGGGGTTACGGTCGAAATCTGTTAAGAAATTTCAGAAAGCATTAGAGTACAGGGGTCAAACTTTACTTATCGTATTGCAACATGCAATGGAACATAGGCACACTTTAACAAGACTGAATCTAAACAACAAAGCAGTGTATGGAAACATCAAACATCGCCTTCCGCTGGTAAAGCCAACCTTTCGAAGTCACTTGGTAAAGTTGTACATCATGTATTTCTATTCTCCTTTTTTTCTTCTAAGTCATGTTGTATCTATACATACTACAGTCAATACCGAGTTTTATGCCCACATTATTCAAATGAATTTCACAAACACCATACGAAAAAAAACAGCCTGAAGTCCTGCGGAGTGACGTCACTTTACACTAAGATAACGCCCTAGCTCACAAAGCCGCACTTGGACAGGAAACTTTGCAAAAACTAAACATAGAAACACTAGCCAACGCCCCTTATAATTTAGTTCTGACTCCATGTGACCTCTGACTAGTTCCTGTTTTGAAAGATTCTCTTTGTGGCACGCACTACGAGAGCAGAGAGGAGCTAACCCTCGCTATGACCGGGTCCTTGAGAGTAATGTCACGTGACGCGCTCGCACACGTGTTTCGCGCGTGGAAATCAAGAATGAATAAGTGCATAGAACTCAAAGGACGTTACTTTCAGAAACAGTAAACACTCCAAGTTCTTTTTTATTACAATATTCCAATACCAGCACTGGTCCACGTTCTTTCTGATCACCCCTCGTAAGTGATCAAAATTCATTTCTACATGAAATGAACATGAAAACCCATAATGCCAACTTTCAAGTACATGTAAAAGAGTTGTGGCGCCCTATGCAAAGGTAATCCAACTCTTTAACAAAGGAAAAAAAATTATATGTCGGTGCTTCGTCTGTCCATCCTTCCCAACGTTTGTCCAAACTTATCAGGACCATGATATAACTCCTAAGGTATATGAGCTATAAACTTGTCACTTCATAATCAGATACATCTAATTTGGGACAGTGCAATGCACAAGAACAAATCCTATCATCATTATTTTCAGAATTATTTCAATATAATTTATACTCCAATCTGAATAATTAATCACCCTGAATAATACCCTCAACCTTGATTTTTTTCCCTTTTTAATCTATCTCCCTTATCTTCAAAAAAATCAAGATATTAATCTTTTTCTTTTTAATTGTGACTTTTTTTCCTACCAAAAACTGTGACTTTTTTTCCATGACTTTTTTTCCTGTGACTTTTTTTCCTACATTCGTATGAACTTGTTTCTCAAGAGATGTAAAATACATGTTTAAATTGTTACCAAACGTCAAATTTATTTACTCAACTGAATTGAAAGCATTTGGAGTCAACAAATTAAATTTTACTCACATGTTTAGACTTGTCTTTGATAGGGTAGAAAACATTGTAGATAAAGGAGGAAATACCGGTTACCAGCATTTTCTCCTTTACCTACAATGTTTTCAAAAGTTTTTTCTTTCTTCACCAGGGTCGTTAAAACAAAGGATTGTTTGGTAAAGGGTTAAACTAAGTTAAACTAATTTCCAATAAACAATCACATTTTATCGGTAACATTTAAATGCTGTGGATTTGAAATATTCTAATTTTTGTGGTATTTGTCGAAGACAATACCACTATGAGTTCAATATTTAATTTTGAAGACCATATATCATATTTTGTGCAAAGCCGAAGGAAATAAACCCAATTAAACTCAATTTTTCTCAGGCAAACGAGTTTTTCGGTAGCACTCAGATATGCTATTGAAAATGGCATGTTAAAATACACTGGGTGAGGCCATCGATCGTGGAAATACTAATTTTTTATTGAAAACAGCTTCACTTGCTCACAGCCTTCTATTGGCGCAATGATACAAAATTTGTCTACCGATCACTTGGTCCTGGGCTTTTTCGTTCCAAAACCAGCTCGTCCCATGGCTTGTTCATCCAATGATTGCACGCTACTCCATTTGATTGGGCATGAATATTTATAGATCGAAATAATTGATTGTAATGTTGGGAATTAAATGTTAGCGGCCAAAGATATTTCAAAGTCATAATTTTCAGGTACAAACTTAATTTTATTCTATATATTCACATGGTTTTTCTCTCTATCCATCATGCATCCTACTGTCAAGGGACGTTACTCCTGACTCCTCCTAATGATCAAAGGGAGACCACCAATAAACAAATAATCCTAATTTGTCATGAGTACTCTTCCTTCAACCAAAAAGGTATTCATTTGCTTAGTAGGTTGACTTTCAAGCCAATATTTGAATAAAATTTCTCATTTTCTATCAAATTATTAATTCCACACAATGGCTTCCTTGACAAATACCATTTCAGTGTTCTCAACGCTTTGATTTATCATTTGGGTTAGGGTTAGGCTAAACCCTTACACAGATGGCAAAAATTTAGACTTGTCCACTCCACACCGAAAGTAATTGCAGACCACAGATCAAATGTGGCCTTGACAATAGGTTTGAGGGTAGAAAATATTGTAGGAAAAGAAGATAACTGGGTATCAAGACTTATTCCTTTTTTCACCCTGTCCTCAAAAGCCTTCTCCATTAGGGTGGTTGAAGGTCAGAATTTTGAGGTAAAAGGTAAAAGAATTGGTGTGTGAGCCTGGTCAAAAACATTCTGTTTCCTAATTTAAAAAAAATGTACATGAAAGTGTATGCTACATTGTTTGAATAGGAAAATAATAATACTGCTTGCAAGAATATCGAACATGTTTAAAGGGCAAATCTAAAATATTTCAACCCAGTTTTAATTTCCTCACTTTTGTCTGATTATCAGAGAAAATGACTTGTGTCAAATGTGCAATTTCAAAATTTTCATACTGACATGTTCAAAACATTTTTCTCAGTAGCCTGTCTAAAAGACATAATATGGATAGGAACAAGGAAATATCCACAAATCAAAATTGTAAAGATATAATTCAAAATTTGTTCAAAATGCATGTAAGTTGTAAGATCATTTTTAAGAGGGAAATGTCAAAGAGAAGTACCGTATGGGATAAAAGCTGTAACATGGGTTTACTGTCACAAACAAACATTACAGTGTAAAAGGGTGAGATATGCAAATGTTATGTAACCATTTCCTGTATTGTTTCAACTGGTCGGTGATGGATTAACATTTATGACCATGACTAGGGGTAGCCAGATACTGACTTCACCCTTTACTATACAAACCCTAGATCTAGTTTCCAATACCCAAAGAAAGAGTGTTTGAAAAACAGTGTGGGAAGAAAATGATATTTGCTGTTCAAAGAATGATTATTATCCCTTGAACGTTTATATCATTTGAACCATGTCGACTTTGTTATATTGTCCATATTGTCGATATTGAAACAAGCTCTCCTATGACGTCACAAATCAAGGGACGCAACAATAAGTAAGGGAGATAAGCGATGCAATAAAAATTAATAAGCAGAAATATGAATTGAAAAAAAAATACTTTTACTAATTTTTTTTTTCTAATTACAACATTACCAGGTTACCATTTGATAAGTGTAGATTTGAAAATTAACCATATCTGAAACTTGTTGATTTGCCCTTTAAGCAATCTCTAATTCGACCATGTTTTCAAATAATTATGTTCCAGTGTCAACTTTTTACCACACAACATTAAATGTTGACTTGTCCAAAATTGAAAGCATTTGGAGACAACAACAGAAGGCTTTTGAAAAAATCATGGAAAAAGGATAATGCAGGTAACCAGAATTTTCTCCTTTTCTATGATGCTTTCTACCCTTTTGAAGACAAATCTTACCATTGTAGCCAAGCGTAAACTGTCATCTACAAACCCTTTTTAATTGGACTAGTGTAAAGTTTAGTTATCTGGAAAGAGTTTAAAGACTGGATCTTATGGTAAAGGATTAAAAGTGAAAAACTTAAAACCATACATATGTCGGGTTTTTTTTTTTTGTTTTTTTGTTTTCAACTCTTTACCTGATGATAATATTTAAGGCTTGTCCAAATTGAAAGTATTTTTGGATGGTAAATTGCTCAAAGCTCAACTCTTTACCACACAGCAAAATTTTTGACTTGTCGAAATTTAAAGCATTTGCAGACAACAAATTGGACATGGCCCAAATGATGAAAGTTTCAGTGAAAGGGTAGAAAACATATTGGGAAAAGGAGAAAATGCTGGTTACCACAATTTTCTCCTTTTCTCCCAATGTTTTCAAAGGTTCTCTGTCAGGGTCGTTAAAATTCTGGAACGTGTGGTATAGGGTTAATGATGGGAGTTTGCTTTGAAAGGACAGATAAAAAGTATAGGAAAAGGTAGTCAAAATATTTAGACGTATACATGCTTGTTTGCCGTTCAACATTTATCTATAGGACATTTCACATTTTACTTTTCTTTTGCATGTTACGTCTAAACGGGCCCCACTTAGTTCTATGTAGCAAATTCGATTTCTTAAAATCCGAGATAATGTTGAAAAAGCACTGAACTTAACATGAAAGATGATTTAACTGGATACAAATTTACTTTTTTCTCTCTGAAAAAGGGCCACATTCATGATATATTCATCTAGAATTCAATCGTGTAACTTTTTCAACACAAATGCCGCCATATTTACAAGCATATTTCGGGTTAAATAAAGAACCGACATTCCGAACGGTTTTTGAACGAAATCGGGTTACGCCCCCCCCCCCCGACCGGATTGTAACAATGGTTTTGGCAACCAATTTTTTTTTTAACCTTTTAGATATTTTGAACTGCATTCAGTAACGATTATGAATTCACTGGCTCTGTCAATTGCATAAAGATCGGTGTTTTTGCACAATTTCCTGTGGCCAACATGCATTTCAGAATACGAATAAGTGACAGGGTGGACCAACGATTCGAAGGGCTTAATTGACGGTTTTATTTCACGAATATTTAAATGAAGTTCTGTTTACCAAAATTATTTTCATAACCCCCACATAAATTAATGTGAAATGCCTGTATAACCATAGTCCCTACTTGAATCATGTATATTCAACGATCACAACATATTCAGCCTTCAGCTGAATTTAAAATATCGATTGAACAGTTCATGAAAAAACATAATGTATACCAAAACTCAACTAAAATGCTTCCTATCACTAGAAGTAACTGTTTTGGTTAATATAAATGAACAGTTCTAAGTTAATTAGTTTCGGTTTTTGCAGCGCGATGAACGGGACGGACGAGTGTAAAATTTAGCGTCCCTTGGCCTCTTGACAGCAGCACTAGAATTCCAGAAAGTAAAAAATAATGCATTTTGCAGTATTTCTGCTCAAGCAAATTAATGCGAAAATCAAGTTGTGGAATTGAAATTCACGTAATAAATTTTGGCTACACGCGAAACCTCACGCAAGAAAAAAAAAAAAGAGCCATTTTTCCATTATCTTGTGTAAAATGACAGTTTTGCAGTAACTTGACACCCTTATTGACATTTTCTTTGTCAAATTATGCGGAAATACCTATCCATAAATTCACAGACACGAAAAATTGATCGGTGCAAAAAAACGCAGAAACCCATGACACAACAGAATGTTCCATTAGACTTAGCCCGATCAGAGACTTCAGACCGTCTTTTCAGCTTTTTAATTACTTTAAACTGAAAATTTCACAATTGTCTTGATCTAACAGACTTTTTTTTGCTGCAAATCATAAATATGGGTTGCTTAAGCTGTAGTTGAGAACCATTATTGTCCAACCCTCTAATATGAAATCTTAACTACAGATTTACAGCTCAGCGGGTAAGTGTACCCTAAGCGGAAATACCGGTTTTGGTTCCTTCTATCAAATTTATTAGCAGCTGTGAAGAAGGACTAGGAATTTTCTTCAAAACTACTTTATCATAAATCACCTGAAAATATTCAGTGTCGTAATAAAAGGGTTGGAAATATTCACTCTCAGTAATAACAGCGAGTGGTCTGGAAATTTTTTTTCCGTCGTAGAAGACCAAACAAAAAAAAAAAGAAAATGATCCAAAAAAGGTCATAAAAATGCCACTAAAACCGATCTTTCCTTTAGAAACATGCATACGGTCTTGTTTTGGTTGCAGTTCCTAAATTAACATCAGTGAAACTATTGTTTGCATTCAAATAAGGGGTTCATACAAAAAGGTGACGTCTTTCACTTCACAGTACGCAAGAAAACTGGGATGTATTTCGGGTTCATGCACCCCTCTAAAACACGTCGATCGACGATAGATCTAATTCCTCTTTCATGAAGCTTTTCAATATTTGCCAAAGTTATAGTTTACATAAATACTTGGAGCCTTACTGCCGTGCGTTCATTTATGTCCATGTCTTTATCTACGTAAAATAAAGCCATGCACATAAAACATCTTAAAATCCGATATGTAACACTTAACCACTCATTCAAGAAAGTTATCAATCTATTTAACACACCAACTCCAGAAAGTATCAGAAACTCATGTTGGACGAGGAATCCGGGGCAATCGATTCATGATACGTTGGAATGAACTAGATTTGGGACAAATTACTAGGACATTCTCTCGGCGTTTTTTTTTTTTTCTTTATAAATAGTCTTAAAACTCTATAACTGTCTGTTATCGACCATTAGACGATTCAGTACTTCTTTCTAGGCAAAGTTATGTCTGTGAATGAGGGTTGCCCCTTTCTGCAACACTTTAATGGAGGTATAGGAATTTCGTTTAAAAAAATTCTTTTAGTTGCGTTAAGTACACTCTTACACGCCGGTTTCACTTCAAAAATAGGGTAGTGTTAAAAAGAAGCGGATTTAACTCATAAAACGTAAGTTTTTTACAACCAAGTCTTTTAAATCGGTTCAATATTGATTTATCTTGTTACCGATATAAGTTTTATTGGGCATTTTGTATTTTAAGTGTCCAAATTTGTTGCTCAAACAGCGACAAAATTCGATGTCGGAGTTTGCTAAAGAAACCTAAGAAGGAACCGATAAGACCCTACGTACACGATGAATGTCAAAATGTGAAATAACGTACGTAGGGTCTTATAAATAGGACTAGGGAAAAGGTTCTCCTTTTCCCATGAAGTTTTCAACAGCCTTCTCCAAAAGTTCATTTAAACTAAGGAATTTTTGGTATAGGGTTAAATATGTGGGATCAGGGATCTTATATACAGGGATAGGAAACGCGGTATAACTTCCGGTTATTCACTGTCTTCTTTCGAATTGACCGCAAAGGAAAAAACGGCGGCCATCTTAAATTTCGGCATACGACGGTCACTGTTTTAATCAACGTTTTGCTTGGTTATCCCATACGTCCTTCTCAACAGGTAAGTTTCCGAATATTTACATGCTTAGAATATATGTAACATCAATTTTTTCGGAGATTTTGTTTTATATGCTTATTTTGGCGTTAAAAAATCATGACCTAATCATGTTTGACACGTAGGAGATGTTCGGCAGGAGGATTTAGTGACGTGCAAAAGTACTTTTTAAGTACATAAAGTAGCGTCCAAATAGCAACATGTTGGTAAAAATCACGAGATAGAGTACATCTCCTTGTATTAAAGCTAATTTTGTGCTGATTTTCGATTCCCAAGTTAGATAATTATGGGCTCAAAACTGGGCTATTTTCGGTATTTCATCACAAAATGGCGGACCAATGTGGTGAATTTGGCGGGACCCTAGTGATAGTTGTAGCATTCTCAATTTATTTTTAGAAATAAATTTGTTCAGATTTTGACATATTTATAAGCAGTAAGTATTTCTTTTTGTTTTTAAATCAAATCTAGTGATTTTCGATGCCAAGGTTGGATAACTGTGGGCTCAAAAACTTGGCTATTTTCGGTCTTAATTGCAAGATGGCAGCCTAAAAAGGGGTTATTTCAGTAAAGGTGGAAGCGCAGTACCGTACATTAGTCAAAAATGATTGGATCTGATAGTTGGCCATATCCTGAACAAATTCCATTATAGTCTAACCATGTGAAAATAAAACCATATTTTGCAACGTAACTGAAGAATTAAAATGTTACGTTTTGTAAAAAGGAGAAATTTGAAATTCAGTTGGTTCTATATTTTTTTTCCAGATATGTATTGTGAGAGCACAAACACTTCAAAACATGGTTTCAAGAGCTGTCAACATACTGTTGTGATGCATCCTGTGAACAGAAGAATGACATTGAAGATGGTTTTGTAATTCTGCATAAAGTGTGCTAGTATAAAACTGAAGCTGGGCTTGAAAACTTGGAATATTAAAGACCAAATCAGCTGTGAACTGTACAAACCTGCAAGAAAAATGCTAAAGTGAAATTAATGTATTTGAATATGAAAGCTGTGAGCTTCTTCTACCACCAAAGTATATTTAGTATGTATAGCTCAATAAGCCACTAGCAGTATGGATTTATTTAATTATCTGTGACAAATGCTAGTATTCCTGAATGCTAAGTTTTCACTAACCTGGGGAATATCCATACTTCCGAAAACATTGTGAACAAAGAAGAAACTACCGGTAAGTACATGTCACATTTTCTCATTTCCCCAGGAAAAACAAGTCTCCTCATTTCAGTTGCATTTCATTTGTCGTCTGCAAATGCTTTCAAATTTGACATGTCCAAAATTTTGTAATCTGGCAAAAAGTTAAGGATGGAACCTTGCTCAATTTGCAATGTTTCACAACACTTTAGTTGTATCATAGCAGCCATTATACTTATCTATTTGTTTTTGAATTTGCACAACTGTCTGCACAAGCTGCGTGTTGCTTTTCCTCATCAACATATTTTTTGAGTGAGAGAAGTATGCATCTGTGTTGTGCAAAATTCTCTGAGAATCATGATGTTGGTTTCCCACTACTCACACTATTGTCATAAAACACTAAAAGTACATGGATTAAAGTTGACATACTTTTGGTTTCTTCAAACAACACAGTACATTCAGTATCTACAGTCTTATAAGCCACTTGTGGTAAGGAGTTATCTAATAATCTGTGACAGATGCCAGTATTCATGAATCCTAAGTTTTCACTACCATGGGAAATATTTACACATCTGAAAACATTGTGGGAAAAGAAGAAAATGTTGGCAAGCATGTTCTCATTTTCTCAGCAAAGACACAAGTTACACATTTCATTTCTTGTCTGCAAATAATTCCAAATCAGACAAGTCTCAAACTTTGTTGTCTGGCAAAGTGTTCCTGAAGGTTGGTTGCTTTCAACATTTTACAATTGTATCACAGCAAACAATGCAGCTATCCATATTCCATGTATTACTAGAGTTGGGAATGTTTCTACTTGAAAATCTCTGTTGAGGGAGAGAAGTATATTTTGGGCGTTTGTATGACATACACCAGGATTATAATGATAGTTTAATACATGTATACCAATAATATCTCATATACACAATACTTTTACCATCATCATTAACTGCAACTTGCCACAGTGAAAAAGTTTTAGGAGATAAAAGTCTACATTCAATGAAAAAAGCATTTGCGGAAGCAACCAACCATTTGTATGTTACATTTTATCGCAGAAAGATTGGTCCTTGTGTCATACTGTTTTCCAAAGATATCTACAGTGGATTTATGTAAAATCAAATTTATTAGGCATTAAGTTAAAACTTGCTAAAGGAACACATTTTTCAGCACCATTTAATTTTGTAACACACATGTAGCTCAATATTCATGGCTGCCTTGATGTTTTTAGAGAAATTTTAAAATATCAATTTCAACATAAACTTTCTGTGTACAGTGTGAATTTTTTTGAAAATTTAAAAAATGAAAAACGTTTGAAGGAAAGGCAAAAACATAATATTTTTAATAGCACAGAAATCATTTTGAAAAGAATTGATAATGATAGTTTAATACATGTATACCTATAATATCTCATATACACAATACTTTTACCATCATCATTAACTGCAACTTGCCACAGTGAAAAAGTTTTAGGAGATAAAAGTCTACATTCAATGAAAAAAGCATTTGCGGAAGCAACCAACCGTTTGCATGTTACATTTTATCGCAGAAAGATTGGTCCTTGTGTCATACTGTTTTCCAAAGATATCTACAGTGGATTTATGTAAAATCAAATTTATTAGGCATTAAGTTAAAACTTGCTAAAGGAACACATTTTTCAGCACCATTTAATTTTGTAACACACATGTAGCTCAATATTCATGGCTGCCTTGATGTTTTTAGAGAAATTTTAAAATATCAATTTCAACATAAACTTTCTGTGTACAGTGTGAATTTTTTTGAAAATTTAAAAAATGAAAAACGTTTGAAGGAAAGGCAAAAACATAATATTTTTAATAGCACAGAAATCATTTTGAAAAGAATTGATAATGATAGTTTAATACATGTATACCAATAATATCTCATATACACAATACTTTTACCATCATCATTAACTGCAACTTGCCACAGTGAAAAAGTTTTAGGAGATAAAAGTCTACATTCAATGAAAAAAGCATTTGCGGAAGCAACCAACCGTTTGCATGTTACATTTTATCGCAGAAAGATTGGTCCTTGTGTCATACTGTTTTCCAAAGATATCTACAGTGGATTTATGTAAAATCAAATGTATTAGGCATTAAGTTAAAACTTGCTAAAGGAACACATTTTTCAGCACCATTTAATTTTGTAACACACATGTAGCTCAATATTCATGGCTGCCTTGATGTTTTTAGAGAAATTTTAAAATATCAATTTCAACATAAACTTTCTGTGTACAGTGTGAATTTTTTTGAAAATTTAAAAAATGAAAAACGTTTGAAGGAAAGGCAAAAACATAATATTTTTAATAGCACAGAAATCATTTTGAAAAGAATTGATAATGATAGTTTAATACATGTATACCAATAATATCTCATATACACAATACTTTTACCATCATCATTAACTGCAACTTGCCACAGTGAAAAAGTTTTAGGAGATAAAAGTCTACATTCAATGAAAAAAGCATTTGCGGAAGCAACCAACCGTTTGCATGTTACATTTTATCGCAGAAAGATTGGTCCTTGTGTCATACTGTTTTCCAAAGATATCTACAGTGGATTTATGTAAAATCAAATTTATTAGGCATTAAGTTAAAACTTGCTAAAGGAACACATTTTTCAGCACCATTTAATTTTGTAACACACATGTAGCTCAATATTCATGGCTGCCTTGATGTTTTTAGTGAGAAATTTTAAAATATCAATTTCAACATAAACTTTCTGTGTACAGTGTGAATTTTTTTGAAAATTTAAAAAATGAAAAACGTTTGAAGGAAAGGCAAAAACATAATATTTTTAATAGCACAGAAATCATTTTGAAAAGAATTGATAATGATAGTTTAATACATGTATACCAATAATATCTCATATACACAATACTTTTACCATCATCATTAACTGCAACTTGCACAGTGAAAAAGTTTTAGGAGATAAAAGTCTACATTCAATGAAAAAAGCATTTGCGGAAGCAACCAACCATTTGCATGTTACATTTTATCGCAGAAAGATTGGTCCTTGTGTCATACTGTTTTCCAAAGATATCTACAGTGGATTTATGTAAAATCAAATTTATTAGGCATTAAGTTAAAACTTGCTAAAGGAACACATTTTTCAGCACCATTTAATTTTGTAACACACATGTAGCTCAATATTCATGGCTGCCTTGATGTTTTTAGTGAGAAATTTTAAAATATCAATTTCAACATAAACTTTCTGTGTACAGTGTGAATTTTTTTGAAAATTTAAAAAATGAAAAACGTTTGAAGGTAAGGCAAAAACATAATATTTTTAATAGCACAGAAATCATTTTGAAAAGAATTGATCACTGGCTGCAACTGTTCTTTAACAAATGTTTTCCAATGCTGTCCACTGTACGAGGAGCGAAAAGTCAAATTTGTAAAAAGTCCTACACAACTTATACTGTTTTCAAATTGGTCCAAAATCAAAGCTTTCAAAGTTATTAGATAACCTTAAGTTCTCTGACACAGAATAAAAAAACATCATTAAAGAAGGAAAAATTGCTTGTCAAAAGCAACTTTTACTTTGCCACACTGTTAACTCTTTCTGAAACAACACAGAAGTAGACTTGTACGAAGTTTGAGCATTTACAGACAACAATTGAAATGCGACTCAAATTATGGAATTTGTCAATGATATAATTGAAAGCATTTGGGGAAAAGGAGAGGATGTTGGTAACCAGCATTTTCTCCTTTTCCTGCAATGTTTCCAAAAGGCTTCTTTCTCTTGGTCATCAGAACTCAGGGTTGTGTGGCAAAGGGATAATTGCAGATTTGTCTTTTTTTTTCTAATAATTATGCTACTGACTATTTTTTACCAAAGAACAATTTTTTGGGGCCTTTGGAATCCCCAATTGAAAGTATTGGCAAACGACAACTGAAAGTAGATTCAAACGATTGGATTTTTTTTTGCATGGTATTGAACATTGCGGATAAAAATGCTGAAAACAGGTATATGTGCTAGGCTAAAATTTTGTTCTTTTCCCACAATATTTTCGAAAAGCTTTAAATATTCCGAAGTCATCAAACACACAAGGTTGTAAGGTACACAGGTTAATTCGAAATGATGCAATTGTGAAGGCCACTGGTGTATGTAATTGATTCCAATGTATAAAAGTAGGAACAGAGTTGCAGACAGGTCCTCACACTTCACCAGCCTACTTTTTCAGAAAGTTCACTAATTCTTTCCATTTTGCAGGAAATTCTCCTTTTTTTCTGTCAAAGACAGTGATTTAAGAGTAGCTGCAAGCTGAACTGAAAATGTACTGGAAGGTCCATTTAATGGGCAGTGAAGACAATTTTCTGGTTCTATATGCCCTTTGTGTAGCTTGCTATTGAAAAATGGGTATACATGTGTAACTATTAACAGATCTCTGTGTTTACCGGCCTAATACATTGTACTACATACATGTGAAATGTTTGTCACTCCTGATAACATGAGAAGACTTTGACCTGACCAAATTGAAACATTTGGAGAAGAAAATCAGAAAATAAATATTTAATTTCAATGATGCGTATTGTCTATAAACAGAAGAGGACACTACTGACAGTAGATGTATCATGACAGATACACAACTTGATATATCCCACTTGTGATCATGTCAAATACAGGGAGTGGACAAAAGCAGCCCACTTCCAAAACGTTAGACGGACTTAATCCTTCAACAGGCGATGTGTGCTTTTCCCGAATTGTTTGCAATAGATATCCACTGCAGAAATATCAAAATATTTTAAGTTACTACGAAAATGAGGGTTGATTCGGTAATGGGTCGTTTTGGCACCGGGCCGTTTTGATCTCCATTCACAATTTACACTTCGTGTGAAATCAAGACTGACAACATGACCTGTATATCTGAAACGCCCAATTAGTCGACACGTTAAATTTTCCAGATAAAAAAAAATAACACTTTAACTGAAAAAAACAATAATAGAAAAACATTGACATAAACATTGAAACGCATTTCATACTAAACGCTTCTTTAGCGGATATAAAAATTGTCGGAATCGGCAAGGAATTATATTATCTGAAAGGAAGATAATAACTCGCAAGGAACGACAACGGATTATTGGACGCCGTACAGGTAAGTCAGTGAAAAATCGATAATTGGTCTTAACTCCAGTTGCGTTGCCTATCCCTGTGTATATACGATCCCTGGTGGGATGGAATGGTAAAGAGTTAAAGGTCTTCCAGAATTCAAGGACAAACAACAGAAACAATGCCACTACTTACCATTTGTAAATACGGAATGCTCACGTTGAAAGATTCATTGATGTTCGCATGCCACACAAGACGGACATTGGTGATGAAAAACGTTCCTAAATTGCCCTGGTTTAAAAAGAAAAATGACTCAGTAAATGCACTGAAAGACAAGAAATCATACATAAACATAAGAATAGAAGTGAATATTCTTAAAGGATTAACCCTTTACCACACAATCTCAACTTTTAACAACCCTAATTACAGTACAGTTCTCGCGTTTTTTGCTCAAGTCCGCTAGACGCGGCGGACCAATTTGTCCGCGGCAAATCTGCTGTAAAGGTAAAAGTAGGCGAAACGCAGCGGACTTGTCACCGCGGCCTGAAAAAATATCGGGCAGCTTCACAGCAGGAGGTAATCGCGGTGGATCGTGGCGACTTGCGAGAGATCACGGGGGAATACATCGCCGTATGACGGTAAATTTTTATACATAAATATCTGTATTTTTACCCACTGTTTTAGAGAACCACTGTTTTCGGGAACCAAGAACTAATTCTTCCATTACGACCGCAATATTTTCGTACCTTTAAATGCCTTGCCTACAGGGATTACTTTAGTTAAGATGCCATAAAACGTTATATATATCATTTCATTAAATTACAAACTTGTAGGCCACATTTAGTTCTAGCGATATGAAATTTCGAATTCCGGATTAAAAGTGCAATATCATGCTTGATTCCAAAAACCGAAAACCAAAGTTACTACTTCCTGATTGTTTATGATTCAGCAGCGTGTATTTGAGAAGTGGAAAAACTCTGGAATCCCAGTTAATAACTTAACCCATAGAGCGCCGAAAACTCCTAACATACTCTACAATTTAATTTAAAAAAAAAAGACCCAAGAACCAGCATTTTTTTCAATGTTGTTTTCGTCAATGTCCTACAAGAGCGCAAAGTGTAAATCCAAAATCAGACTGCATATTTCGTGCAGCCTGAACTTGATTTATATAAGTCGCAAAGGCAATTATTGTTGTGAAAGCCGTTTAATGGGTTAAAGTGCAAAAACGTGTAATGTAGCATTATCGAAAATTCACCACTACACCCGCGGTCTAAAACTGCACAATACATCAGGGATCTTATATACATATATGTGTATATACGATCCCTGAATACATGTACAACAGGCTTTAGGTATATTTTCATCACACACTCTTTCTAATCCTTCATTAGATGTAACAGATATAGCAGTTATTAGCCATTTCTTTTTTTTTTTTTTCATATTGATAAATAAAAACTGAAAGACAATTTAAAAAATATGTGATACCCTGTATATTATCACACTGTTTATCCTCATTTTCTTAGTCTCTTGATGTAAGGAAATCAAAGGGTAACGAATAAAACTGTTATATATATTTAGGCTTTTCAAAATACAGGTTGGATCGACAAAAATCCGTTCTTTTCATTTCTTTTTAAATAACATATATCCAAACTTAACACAAAGGAGAGGCAAGGGTTGTTGGTATAGCACTCCGGCAGTGTGAAGTACTGTCCCAGTTGTTAGTTCCACACGCACGTGTCATACTAAACTGACTGACACTTTTTTTATACGACCCTTTCTAACCCTTCTTGAATATTTACGACTTAGATTCCGATGATGGATTACCCGTTCATTTGGTAAGTCAAAATAACTACAGATCTGTTTATTTTCTGTAAGAAAATAAAATTTTCGAATAGCAGCGAATGTCTAGAAATATGTCGCTTAAAAATGTTTGGAATATTTTCTCCTTTTTCACCAAAGTTTTTTTTTAAACTGGAAAAAAATGTGTGTGTGTGTGTGTGTGTGTGTGTGTGTGTGTGTGTGTGTGTTTATATATATATATCTCTCTCTCTCTCTCTCTCTCTCTCTCTCTCTCGTCATCTTGCTGGTTTAATCCCACTTGGTCTACTCCCATTTCGTCTACAGATTTTTTTTGTGTAGTCAGTCCCATTTCATCTACAGTCCCAATTCGTCTAATCTCATTTCGTCTACACCCATTTTGTCTACAGTAAGATATGTTTGAATGTATTTGTATAAATTAACTTTGAAAATGAATTTGAATGATTCGTTTAAATTTTTTATATATTTTTTCTTATTTGGTGCTTTTATATGTACAAATCTACAAATAAATAGAAATGTGTAGATACAAGTGTGTTTAATCATCTGAGTTATAGCATTAAGTCATGATATATATTATCCTTACAAAAAGTAAATAGATAAATAATAAATAAATAAAACACTTTAATAATAATTAACACGGGATTTTCTTCCTTTCCTGCGGGGCCGAATTTCGGCCCCATTCCCAATTGAAAAAAGTGTATTTTTTTCCCAATTCTATAAAATAAAATTCCCAATTACACGCTATAGAAAAAGAAAAATAGTCTGATGTATCAGCCCGGGTTTTCCCTGACACACAAATTTTTGCATTTTAACTAATTTTTTGGTTTTCCCTGACACACAAATTTTTGCGTTTTAACTAATTTTTTAACTAAATAACTTCCTAAAATTCATCGACTGCGGGCATTAACCACAGTTCAAACAGGAAATCGGCAATCGTCGTATTTTAGGTACGAAACTATTTGGGGGCGAATGAACTATTGACTGCGTCCACATATTTTCACTCGATTCTTGCACTGACTCGATCATCTGACTGTAAACCGTTCTAGGTTTACATGTACAAAATAGAAAATACAGACAGCTGTTAACTTCTAGGCAACCGCCTCACGTTTTGCAACGAAGTTTCGTAAGGCAAAAATAGAGAACCCAGCTCTTAAATTGATAGTCTTGAACAGGAACAAGGTATGAAAAATACGCGGCCTAATCTAGACCATGAGGTTTTTTTCCCCTAATTTCGAGCGGTTGTGTTTCGGCTTTGTCTTAGCACAGGCATCGGCTGTATAATTTGTGAACAGAGCTTGTCGTCGGCCGAAATGGATACTCTCTATCAAAAACAAGCAAATTCATTCTCGGACGCATAAAGCCATCAGTCATGGGTCATAGATTCAAGATGTTAATTAAAAAGCCGGTATCAGTGTAGCTGTGGGACTAGCGACACATCCGAAGTCATATTACGCAAAAATCTAGTGTGAAGTTCCTCTCCACAACTAATTTTCAACGGTGTGTTCTCTGAACGCCTACCAGATTTAATTAACACCTATCTGGGAGGGGGGATTAGGGGGCCTACTGAGGGGTACTGATATTTATAATTGTAATGGTATAGGTAGGAACTGATGTTGTCATTTGTAAGGTTTGAAATAGTAAGAAGCCTTTTGAAAACATTGTGGGGTTAGGAGAAAAGCATTTTTTCCTTTTTACCACAATGTTTTCTAAACCTTTATTGATATTCCATCATTTGAGTTATGAATAAAGTTAAATGGAATATAAATCTAGCCTTTTATCAATTTTTATTGTTAAAAAGATGCTATTTACCTGTAGTTAAGCATCACAACTATTCCCCAAATAGACCCTCCTAATCCCCAATTCACACCCTATGTTATTTTATAGGAGTAGACGTTCGGGGAACAAACCTTTTCAACAGGGTTTTTTCAATACTGATTAGGTCTACCACAGAATATGACGATTTATCAGTCTTTCTATATATGTCAAAACACACACAAAATCGTTTTCAAAGATTAATCGCCATGGAAAAAACACACGAAAACACATGACAAAACAATTGTCAAAAAGATCTCAACGTATCAGAGGCTCTTCAATCTGCCTTATTTAGCCTTGATAATGACTTCTATCAGCTGACTTGCATACACACCAAATAGAAAATAAAACAGCAAATAATTTCCCCGAGGGAGGGGGGTCGTCTCACAACTTAGACCACTGTAACTAGTATAAAAGACAATAGAAAGCACATCCATCCAAAAAGAAAGAAATTTGAAAAAAAAAAGAGCAGTATTGATTCAGTAGTACATTAAATGCCTTATTAAGTTTACTGTAAGGTTAAAGTGTGTTCCAAACTTTATATGTTTTGTCAACATTATTTTCCCAATTTTGACATTTTGTCGATGCATTTTTTTCCCAATTTGGCCAGGAGCCTTTTCCCAAAATGCCTGGATAAAGCCCTGATTAAGATAATTTTAAAATGATTATATTGTTTATGTACATCATTAAATCAAATTTTCACACCTTCTGTTTTGAAGTGTGCCTTCAAAGTATGGAATGTCTTTAATGACAATTACATGAAAACTTTAATAGATACTTCATGCACTTTAAACAACATGGTGTGAAAATCGTCTGCAGAACCTTTCAAAATTTTTGTTTGGTAATGGGTTAAGAGGCATTTTCATTCTTTTGGCATAATATGTGTACTTAGGGTTTTCATGAGTAAATAAGATGTTCAGTATTAAGAATATTTGTCAAGTTGATCAGGATAAATAATAATATATGATGAAATAAATATTTATTAATTTCTTCTCAAACAAATATTTCTTTTTATTTTCCCTAACTTAAAGCGCACATACAAACAGGGTTAATATTTCCGGTAACCATATTTCCTATGACCTGCAGGTTAATATTATGAAAACTTTGTGACAAAAGGAAAAAGTGTTTGTCAACAGCAGTTTATTCTTTTCCCGCATTGATTTCAGCCTAAAAAACTTTAATTACCACGAGTCCCAAACTTTGTTATCTAGTTTGGTATGGTTTTGGGGTTTTACGCCGTTTTCAACAGTATTTCAGTCATATCACGGCGGTCAGTGCACCTATCCATGTGGTCCTGGTGTTTCTTCACCAGCACCAAGCCACTGACTGCTTTTTTCTCATAGACAAAGTCCATTGGTGAAAGACGGATGAATCGGTCGCTTTGACTTTCATCAAAGGTCGGAAAGAAAGTTGGCCGAGCCGGGATTGGAACCAGCGCGGAACTGGGATCCCTGGGCTACAGAGGCTCGGCATTGTTGTCTAGTAATTTGTATGCTAAACAGACAAAATTAAAAAGTTTACTAAACATTAGTGAATATGACAGGTGTAAACTTGCACATTAGGTGTCATAATCCCTTCTCAACACCTGTCTTGCCCAAGTCTGCATAGGTGTTAATATGAATGTAGGAAAAAAAAAACAGGAAAAAAAAAAACACAGTAATAAAAACACAGAAAAAAAAAAAACACAGGAAAAAAAAAACACAAAGTATATGTAACAAGTATTTATCTACTTACAATAAGTCAAATATGGCTAGTTTATAGATTTTTGGCTCTTTTCTTTATAATATATCTTAACAAAATCTAATATTTTTTGGAAAAAAATGTAGCAGGAAAAAAGAATATAATTATTCGGTCCTTTAAATTTAAAATAACTTTTAGTTGGATATATTAATGTTTAATTGTGTGTGTGTGTGTGTGTATATAAATTAAGTGTTTTTTTACTTTGCACTTAATATTGATAGTCTCTTTGATGTACAAAAGAAGGCAGATCATTAAAACTGTTTTTAACATAAATCAATTTTCATTAAACCATCAAAAATGCTTTTCATTTATGATGGAATGATAATTGCTTGCTTCAATAAACCATCAAGAATGCTTTGATTTATGATGGACTGGTAATTACTTCATTGCTTCCATGGGATTAGGTGATGGTGTAAGACAAATTGCTTTATTGCGTGGAGTCCTTAATTAATTATATGTAATTAAATGCAGTTGGGGACAGGCAATTTATAAATGGTCAGTTGGTGCTTTTGATCTCTGATGTTTTCAGGTAAGTAAAAACATAATTGCCCCTTAATCTGGTTAATTAAATGACCTGTTTTTGTTCTTTGACAACTAAATACTATACATATACATGTATATGCCTTCTGTTTTGTTCCCATCATTACACTACCTTCATGGAAGTTCTTCGGACGAACAAGGGAGGTCTGAAAATTGCGTTTCAAGGGTACATGTATAGCAAACATGCAACCCGGAAAACAAAGATTTGGTGGCGATGCATCAAACATTCCAGTATGTCCTGTAATGGGAGTATTACAACTGACCTACGAGCAGAAAATCCCCAGATTGGAAGGCCACACAATCATCCAGGAGATGCATCGCAAGTTGCTCTAACCAGATTGCGACTACGCATGAAGCAACAAGCAGCCGACACAAGAGATAAGCCGAGCCAGATTTATGCTCAAGTTGTTGCTGACTACGACACTGATGTCACAGCCCAGTTACCTGCAGCAAACAACTGTAAACGAACCATGAGAAACCAACGGCCAACACCAGCAGTTCCTTCAAGTCTTACTGAACTGGCATCCATCCCAGAAGAATTTTCAAAGACTGCCAGAGGAGAATCGTTCCTATTCTATGACAATGGCGCCAACAACCCCCAGCGTATTCTTGCCTTTGCCACTGCAGAATCTCTGAAGCTCCTAGCACAAGCAGCAACCATCTACATGGACGGCACCTTCAAGACTGCCCCGAACATCTTGTCAGATTTTCTGTATAAGGGTTCCCTTCCAGAACACAGCCATCACAGCTGTATACGCCCTTCTTCCGAACAAATCCAAAGCCTGCTATGAAGAGTTGTTTCAGGCAGTACTGGACCAATGTGAACAACTTGAGGTAGACGTATTTGTTGACACTGTTGTTACAGATTTTGAGGACAGTATTTTGCGTGCTGTGATCTCAGTATTTGGCCGAGATGTTAGTTCACGAGGATGTTTTTATCATCTGACGCAGGCAACCTGGCGCCATATTCAAGATCTCGGTCTTGTTCAACATTACAAGGACGATATGGATTTCCGACTGTTCTGTGGAAAGCTTGATGGGCTTGCTTTTCTTCCCTTGGCTGATGTCACAGAAGGCATGGAACACCTCCATTCTATCAAGCCTGATGGTCCTCCTGAAATAGATGACCTGCTATCATACTTCGACCGCACCTATGTCAATGGCAGCTATCGACAGCGTCCTGGCCAAGGGTTGGCATTTACCATGCGAAGAGTCCCTCCTTTGTTCCCGCCGGAGCAGTGGAATGTCCATGAGGCAACAATGAACGGTGACCCCCGAACAAACAACATCTGCGAAGGATGGAATAACAAATTCTACAACCTTGTTGGACAGCACCATCCATCAATCTGGCGAGTCATTGAATGGTTTCAAAAAGAGCAGGCAACTGTCCAGACTATCATCGCACAGGATGCAGTTGGAAGTGCACCACTTAAGAAGACCAAGAAGAAGTACCAAAAGATGCAAGAAAGCCTTCGAAAGTTGTGCAGGGATTGTGTAGCTGGCATTAAAACAATTCCTGAGTTCCTGTATGGTGTTGGATGGAACATCCGTTTGAACAAACAGTTTTAAAGTGAACTGATATGCTGTAAACCCCAAACAATGTGCTATTTAAGTTACATTAAAACTGTGCCCTGTGCTATTTTGACATTCACGGAAGGAACTGTGTGATGCACGGTGTTTTTATTTGATCTTCATGCGAAAATTTGTGAACTGATATGTGATCTCATGTTATTTATCCTTTAATTCACTTATTAATCTTAAATTTAAAAAGTAATCCATCGGTATGAAATTACTATTTATAATTCCATGAAATTTATAAAGTAATCCATTGGTATGAAATTACTATTTATAATTCCCTGCCAAAGTAATCCATTGGTATGAAATTACTATTTA
Source organism: Hippopus hippopus (assembly GCA_946811185.2). Lineage (NCBI taxonomy): Eukaryota > Metazoa > Mollusca > Bivalvia > Cardiida > Cardiidae > Hippopus > Hippopus hippopus. Next base: position 35,191,067 of record OX328108.1, on the reverse strand, counting down.
TAATTCCCTGAAATTTAACCCTTTCCCAAACAAGCCCTGGTTTTTAAGTGTCTGTAGTAGAAGTGTTTTGAAAACATTGTGGGAAAAGGATGAATTGATCGTAACGAGCAATTACTCCTTTTCCCACTGTGTTTTCTACCCGATTGAGAACCTTCTGCCATTTTCATCAAATTTGAAGTTGTTGTCTGCAAACTCTTTCAGTTTGGAAGAGTGTAAAATTTGTCATTTGGGAAAGGGTTAAAAAGTAATCCATTGGTATGAAATTACTATTTATAATTCCCTGCCAAAGTTTATTCATCTTGTGTTATTACTTGATATTAATGTGCTATATTTGAATAAGATACATTCTGTTGTTAAACCTGAAATTTGCTGAAATTCACTAATTGATCTTAACTTTAAAAAGTATTCCATTGGTATGTGCTATTTGAATAACTAAGATATATTAATGCGCTATATTTAAATAAGATACATTCTGTTGTTAAACCTGAAATTTGCTTTGAGTTATTTTTTTTCATAACATTGTGTTTTTTTTTCCGGTCACCGTTAATATATCAATAGAAACTATCAACAAACTTGCAGTACAAATTGAAATAAGATATCTAAATTTTTTGGGGAGTAAAAATTGGAAATAAATAATTTATTAGTGAAAAACATCATGAAAAAATAAAATGTAGACGAAATGGGACTACTGGGCAAAACAGGCGTACACGAAATGGGACTGTTGCGCAAATTTGTAGACGAAATGGGAGTAGACCAACTGGGATGTTACCATCTTGCTGCCATTAGGCCTAGATATTGGCGGATCCTATCCCATCAACATTGCTGAACGTAATGTAATCTTTTGGACTTGAAGTTTATCTCGGCTAGAATATCTCACCAAATATCAGGGTGTATCGTACCACACCGGAATGGATTTAACTTTCGCCAGAATCTTGATCTTCATAGTTTTTGAAAATGTGACTGGAGTTGTCTTCAGCATCTCAAACCTTACAGCATAAAGTTGCTTTTGCAGAGCAGACCAAGATCAGAAAACGTCATGCATTCACATCTTGGATCTAAACTGTCCGAGATTATGAAAGACTTTTTTGTTATATTCAAACAGCCCCAAAATTGTCTTGAAGCCTTTTTCGCTATTTAGGCGCACAACACATACGTCATTCATGCAAGGAAAAGTGATTGAATAGGCATTTAAAGAAGAAGGAAATGGGTTAAAATGTTTACTAAAAGGAGTGAACTGAATTGGATACACAATATTATTTCTATTTCATTCATCATTTTTGGAAAAATCGATATCGATATGAAATTTCATTGTCAATAGAAATTGTTATAACAAAAGAAAGAAAATCACCATTACACTAAATAAAGCCGTTTCCCTTCGAACTGGTAATCGGCTGACCTACTAAAACAACCAAACAGTTATTTCCTCGTTGAGTGCAAAATAAATGAGCCATGCTCTGCGAAAAAGGGTTCTAATGAATATACGCGACGCATCATACCAAGCAAGCCATCACAAAACATACATCAGTAAAATCCATTTTATCTAACAACCGACCGAGTCATGAGGTAGAATGACATGCTGAAAATTGACCAAAAAGCAAAATGTTTCGACACAGGTCAGCCTGTACGGTCTGCGCAGGCTGACCGTAGACGATACTTTTTGTAGATTCACCAAACCACTTTTTCACAGAGCATGGCTCAAATGGAATCGACATCAACGGTAGGAAAGAGTTACAAAAATAAAATGTAGAATCAGGCTGATCGGGTAACTCTGACACTAGTAAGCGGACAGTGAATATTAAAGATCAGACATTGCGTGATGCGTAGTCTGATTTCAATCCACAATGTCTGTAAAAAACCTAACAGGCACTCTAAATTTAGTACCAGTTGCGTTCGACTGCATTCGAATACCTTAAGTAATAATGGTTGCCGAAATAAATAAAGCGGGTGTTAAAATGCATTTAAAAGAGTGGAAATTATTGTGATGACAATCTGTTATCGCATGGTTGGGCCAAGTGTTTGTCGCTGGCAGACAAATTAATACAAAATTTAGGTTAAAAGTTGGCAAGTCATTGTATCTTATGGTTACTTTTTGCCTGATTTTGACATGATTTTTTCTGCCTGCAACTTAAATTTGGACAGAAAACACAGATTGTCATGCTCGGAATATTTTCCATACTTTTAAGTGAAATGGTTTAAATTTAAATGAATGTTAACACCTGCAATGTTTTTTTTTTCGCTGTTGGGCTTTTAATACTGACTTTGTAAAAGACAGCATAAGGTCATGCAACAGCCGTCTGATGACATGAATTTCTTTATATAGCAAATAGCATTGGAAAATCTCATTATCCCCAATCCCCCACTCTCTCTCTCCCTCTCTCGGCATTGGTACTATCTATGCCACAAGTAACTTGGATGAATACTGTGTGGAGTAACGTTATTGTTAAAAGAAATTCCTGGAAAACATGAATAGGTTCACTGGCCGCCGCCATGTAACTGAAATATGTTGAAACGGCATTATACATCCTACAAACAAATCTTGCCACGGAGCCTATGCTATCCGCATCATATATCTGAATAAGGCGACGAATTTCTAGACTTGTTCACTTTGTATGCATTTGCAGACGACAAATTTAGTGTGTCTCAAATGATTGGGTTTCTCTAAAAGAAAAGTAGATAATATCGTGGAACTAGGATGGTATATTGCTTAACAGCATTTTCTCCTTTCCCAACGGTGTTTTCAAAACCTTTTTACTCGGGCTCTTTTTAACGCTCTTTTCAACCCTAGATCGCTGGTACAGGCTTTACCCTAGTTTATCCTAAAAACACTACAAAAATAACTCCTCCATACAAAGAACCAAGAATTTAAAGATCTCAATCTTGTCTCGGCTAGAATATCTAACAGTACATATAGTTGTAACAGATTGCGTTTAACATGCAGCATGATCTTGATCTACATCGTCTGTAAACGAGACTGAAAGGAATTTAAGCTGCACTCGGTGTGTTAAGCGTTTACCAAATAATACTATTCGGCTTTTGAAAACATTGAGGAAAAAGGAGAATGCAGGTAACAAGCAATTTATTTTTTTACTCTGATATTCTGAGACAAGTTCTAACTCAAGACAATTGTGAAAAGTTCATAATCTTCGTCTTCTTCACAGACGCTTCAGCTCCATGTAATTAATGCTGTACGGATTAAGGGTTAAAGCTTATCTACACCCCACAACCAAATTTGGCAATAAAAACAGGCGGAGGTTGTCCGTATATTGTTAGCCCTTTACCAAATAATCCCAAGTTTTAAGAGCCTCGAGAATCCAGTGTGGGAGAAGAAAATGTGCCGATTATCAGCAGTTGCTTCTCTTCCGAAAACGTTTTCAGCCACTGGAAAGACAAATTTAGTTGTTTGAATTACATTTAGTCATCTGCAAATGTTATAAAATTGGATATGGCTAAGATTTGGAGGTCTGGTAAAGAGTTAACACGTGTCATTTGTGTATGAAACCCTAACCCTTTATTTTTTTTTAGAAAATGACGGAATGTTGTCTTGTAGACCAAAACAAAAAGATAATAGGTCGTAATCATAGATATACTAGTCTTTAGGAACGAAAACAATCATCACATGCTCTTTTTCATTTTATCACATGTACATGGAGACAAACACAACCAGTTACATTGCACAAACAGATATCATTTTTCCCAACTGGTTAACCCATTACAACACAAGCACGAATCTAAACGATCCCAAGACAGAAAGTTTTGGAAAACATTGTGGGTTAAGGAAGAAATGTTGCTAACATTTTCGCACAACGTATCCCAACCTTTTAAGCCAACTTTTCTCATTTGGGCCAAAATGCTTTCAATATGGATGAGTTTAAAGTTTTGTCGTCTGTTGAAGGTTTAAAGGTCAAGTTTACCTATCTTCCAACTTTAGAAAAAGAGCTGCCAAATCTGGAGGTTGATAATCTTTATTTTGCAAATTGCATGCGTCTTTTCTTAATCAAACCCTTATATCCCTTCACACTTTGGAAAGTTTAAAACGCTAAGATTTAGTTTACAAACCGAACCTTTTCTCCACTGATCTTCAAATTAGGGGTGTAACGATACATCGGACTATCGATGGATCGCGATGGTGAGCGTGTCGATGCTACTGCATCGATTGTTATGTTGAAAATCGATAACTATCGCCGATAGTTACCTCAAATATCGATAGTTTCGATAGTTTCACTGACAAGAAAGAGCGAAAAAAATACTGCAATTCGCTAATGTATTCGGACGCCCTGAAAGTTCGGACACGTTTAATTATTTGCAAAAATAATTTATTTTTTAATTCTTTCTCTGAACACTTCCAAAAGCAAGTTTTCCTAAATATTCGGACATTCCGTAAAGTTAATTTCCCAAAATATTTGACGGGTAATTTTTTGGAATATGTTTTCAATAATGATCGCCTGCATAATATTCATTTCTGCATAGCAATGTTCATCGTTACGAAAACGAATCCGTCGAGAGCTGATTAACTCAGCGGTAATTTTAAGTCCTGAAATTAGACCAAAATAATTGCAACACTAAGGGTGTTTTTGTTAAAAACTTCTCACCAAAGCGAAAAGTGTGGATTTAGATCAAAGATCAGACCAAACAGTCTGCCTACAGTCTAATCTTAATCTACACAGGCCGCCAAAACCATAACCATGCGTGTTGTCCCTCCATAAGCAATAAATAAATCTAAATCTACTATGAAAAATGAATACTAAACCTCGTTCTTTCTTTTCTTTATTTATCAGTAATCCATTTTGAATGCATTCCTTTTATTTCGGCTGCAAGGAATTAGATTAATTTTTAGAAAACAGCCGCACTTTTTTATGCTGACTACACAAAACGTGACACGACGGGCGTGTCCTTGAAACAGCTATATTACTAAATGCAAAAAGGCTTTATCAGCTGGTGTACATGTAAATCGTGCATGAAATAGGCTTATTGCATGGTCACTTTGAATTGATTGGAGGTCGACCTGCAGCCAGATATAAGTTTCTTCCAGCAGACCAGTTTAAGTGTGTAAATTAAACAGGTGCGTTACAACTCAGTCGCTTCGAATGATTTGTGTGTTACGTCATACCCCTTTTCCAAATTTTACTGCAAATATTTGTGTACCCACGACAGGCCGACAGGCATCTTGTATACAGATGGCTTGTAATATAGATCTACATTATGGTCGTTCTAATTTACTCTGCTGATGGTAAGATGGCGATTTTCAAAGCGTTGGCGGATGGTGTAGATAGACTAAACGCTGTCTGATCTTGGATCTATACCATCCACTTCTGTACTATGACTTAACTCGTATTAGAAAGCTACTCCTTTCTCGGGCTAAAAAAAGGTAAGATATTGTTTAACAGTGTTCCCACTCGCGCAAATTATTGCGTAAATCACGTTATAGAACTGAAATTCACGTAACAAATTCTGGTTACACCCGAGACTTCGCGTAAGAAAATGCATGGACAAAAAAGGCCATTATACGCTTTTCTTGTGAAAAATGACAGGTTTTAAAGTTACTTGTTACCCTCATTGACAATCTTTTTGTCATATCATGTGGAAATAACTAGCCAGAAATTAACAGACATGAAAAACTGATCGGAGTAAATAACACGGAAACCCATGACACAACAAAATGTCTCTGACATTGTCCGATCAGAGTCACTTCAGATCGTCTTTTCAGCTTTTTAATGACTATAAGCAGTAAATTTATACAAACATCTTAAAATAACACACTTTTTGGATACACATACAACAAGGTAAAACCTATTATTTCGGCCACCCCTTTTTTTTTCAGAATGATAATTTCCTAAAGATTTGGAGACTAAACAAAAATAATTATTTTTTCTGTCTGAATATATTGGCCAATTATGGGTAAAATTAGATAAATTCTATCAACTCAAAAAAACCTCAAGGGCTCACATTTAAAAGGTGATTTCTTTAAAAGTTTAAAGTTGCTTTATAATTACTTTTTATTTGGTGTGTTTATGAACCACCAGCATTTGTCAGCATTTTGTGCTTTGCATGCTGTTGTATATCAATCAGACTTAAAAGTTGACTTCCTCAAAAGTTCAGAGTAATTAGGTATGGTAAATTGTTTGTGAGCCATCTGCATTTAGAAAAAATTGTCATTGAAATTTATTGAGTATCTTGCATTTAACTCTATTTTCCCCATTATTTGCTATTCAAAACTATACTCAAGTAGAATTTAAACTACTCAGAGAAAGTATTAGTCTAAAACATGGTTTCAAGATGTAATTTGGTGAAATTCATCTCTTGCAATTCATCCAATAGTATTGCAATAGTATTGCAATAGTAACAGGCAATATCAATACTATTGCAATAGTATTTTTTCCAATGTCAATACTATCGCAATAGTAGATTTTGGCCTCAATAGTCAACCCTACTGACAATATACACAGACTAACTCGACAATGACGTCACACATGCACGGGAGATAAGCGAATCAGGGGAAGTAAGCCATGTACCATTTTTAGGGCCGTATCACAGCGTGACAATTCGGCCGTGGTTTATGGCATGTTACAGGGTGGTATTTATGAAAAATGGCGGACACATGTTTAACTGACATCATTTGCAACTGATTAAAGGAAAAAAACAGTCTGGTCAAAATATTTTAGGATTTGCCCTTTAAGCATTGTTTCTGCAATTTATGTATAGGACAGTAATCAGTGTTTTCATTGTCTAGAAAAATAATTTTACAAAGTACTGGAAAAGAGATGCAGATGCACTAGCTGGCAGCCTTGAGATGACTGGAACCATGGTGAGAATAGTGCTCAACACTAAACATGTAATGATATTGGATAAAGGAACACGCTGACAGTGTGTGAAATGTTCCGACTCATATCAGGCCATACCTTGCAATATTTTGTTTTGTTTTGCCTGCAAAAGTAATAGTTGAGTATGAAGTTTCCAACCCGTGTATAAACCTTGGTAAATTCTTGTAAAAGGTATTCGAAGAAAGAAGGAAACTATTCTTGTAGTGTTTTCGTTTCCTCAATAACCAAAACTTTAACAAACTTAAAAGCTGACCCAGATATTAGCTATCCATAAATCAAGGGTTGCTTAAAGACAAAAAAAAAAAAAGAATCATTACAGTTTAATAACTGATAATGAGATACCATAGCACTATACACAGGAATATATGGGAAAGAAAATAGAAAAAACAGGAGGAGAGAGAGAGAGAAAGACATAACATCACATAACAACATAACATAAACAGTGATAGGTTTAGTTGTATTTGGTAGTATGTAGTAATTGATCACGGAGAGAGAGAAAGAGAGACGGACAGACAGACAGAAAAACAGACAAATAACTTAATCATTAGAACATTTCAAGACAGTCTGATCTGAATCTACACCCATTGCTAAAGAGCACTGAATCGTGTCTTGCCTTCTATGGGTTATGTAGGAGAACACTTATATATGGAGATAAAATATCACTTTTCCCTGAAAAGCAGACAGATATGTTTTTAATCAGATCATGTTTCATTTCTTGTAACCGAATTATGCAACGTTTGACTGAATTTCTCCTTTTTTGTGATGATCACGCGGCACAGATTTGACAGAAAATAAAGCAGGGATTTCTGATTTAAAGTTGGTCAACCGAAGCCTTTGTTGGTACCTGTATACTTATATATGCAGCAATAGATTTTTAATTTATTTGTTGTTTAACTACTATATTTTGGTAATTTTCACATTTCCTCTCGCCTTAATATATTGATCATTTTTTAAAAACATTTATCTTGTACTTAAAACGATACAAAACATTTCAACTTACAGTAATCCTGTAAATACAAGAAAACAGCAAAACCTTTACCTTTTAAGACATAAGTGTTATTTTTTTGTGCATTTTGATCGTCTGATGTAATGTTTTTTGAGATCCATTCTTGCTTTCTCTGTTTAACCCTTTCAGTGAAAAACAGACATAACAGAATTTTTTTTTGCTGACGACATAGATCAAGATCAGACATTACATACATGTAACGTGCAACCTGATCTTAAATCAATACTGGTCGCCTGTTTATTCAAGCGTACAAGGCAACCTGAGTCTCAAAATTTGATATTTTAGCTTTTAAGTATAGTCTGATCTTGATCTATGCTACCAGATTACCTAGTAGAGCCTTAAAGATAAAAAAGAAACAAAAAGCAATTTTAGCTGTTTTACTTTTGGTGAACTGTAAGAGCTAGTTTTGTTTAGAGCAGAATGGGTCGGAAGACTTTCTACTATTAAAAGCCTTAGTTTGCATTTTGAATTACTAGTTTGTTCTTATATTTATATGTAGGGCCTACCATTAGACAGATACTTTAAACAGACATGTCCAGATAAAAGATCTTAACACTGTAAAGAAAGATTTTTTTTTGTCGCAATGTTTCATAAGATAGTGCCAGTGCAGATCCAAGACAAGACTGCACGTTGAACATTTTACCTTTGATTTATCAAGTCCTCTTTAGGCCGTCGTTTGATGATAATGTACATGGAGTCAGAAGTATTCCGATTTCCCTTCAAAAAGTGCAGGGTATAATTTCCTCCCAACTGACTTTTAAGGGAACAATTTCATCCAAGCTAGGGGCCAACACTCTCTAACACAAATAGAAATCGTGAATGAGGGCCAATATCTTGGCCCAGTAAGGCAAGGCTACAATTTTGTTGTTTGGTATAGTTAAATTACCCTTGACTCTTTACCAAATGACAAAGATTTTGATTTGTTCAAAGCAAATACAGTTGTTGTTGTTATTGTTGTTGTTGTTGTTGTTGTATGGTGTTCAACGCCGCTTTCAACATTATAGCATTTATATCGCGGCAGCCATTGCACCTATCCATGCTTCCCTGAGTCTCTTTTACCAGTACTCCACACAGTTTTCTTTCCAAGCCACTGGCTGCTTTCCCACGTAACCATCGTCGAAGCAATGATCAGTGGTTGGAGAAGAAGAGAAGAATGAATCCTGTCGCAATGACTATCATCAATGCTCAGAAAGAAATTGACCGAGCCAGGTATCAAACCCACGACCCCCTGTTCTCAAGTCCTGCACACTACCGAATGAGCTACTGGGGCTCTGCAGCAAATGCAGAAGACAAATGTTGTTCAAATGATGAAGCTTGCCAATGAATGAGTAAACAACATTGTTGGAAAAGTAGAAAAATCTGATTACAGCATTCTCTCCCATCCCATCATCTTCTTAAGATCTTTTATTCCCTTACAGCACAACCTTAACTTTAAAAGACGCCAAGGACACGGGTGGTAAACGGGGCAACTAGCTCCAAAAGGAGTCAATAGTATTTTGTTGCCTCGTAACATACGGGTATTTGCGTGCTAGTTGCATAGATAGAGAAAAATTGTCAACAAAGGTAGGTGTCGATTACTTTAATCTTTGTTTATTTCCATAGCGGAGACCTTTTGAAAAATCCGGCAATGCTATGCGATATAAAAATGACTAAACTTTATTCACCGCTAGCATATGGCATATAAGTATGCAGCGCTTAGATAAAATCTTGGACAAACTTTCGAACATCGAGCGGTAAAACTGTAAATCGGAGATTTGAAACTACGGATTTCCTCATTGAACGTCCAATATATAGCCACTACAATACCTGATGCACCTTCCCTATTAATTTCAAGCCCAGGGAATTACGATATAACAAAAATTGAAAATTTTAGAAGTCGTGTATGTAGAATAATAGCTGAATTTGTGTGCGGGCTAGTTGCCTAGCCCGGGGGGTAGTTGAATAGACAAGGAGGTAGTGGCCTAGTAATTAAAATTCAGTTAACCTATTTGCCCCAAATCTGCATTTGGAACACACGAGTTATATATTCTTTTCATTTCAGAATTTTGAGCTTAGTAAAATTTGTAATATGCAAGTGCTTTTGACACTTTCTAAAATTTGGCATTTGTAATTGGATGACTATGCTATACTTGAAATAGGAATAGCGGCGGACTCGTGACCTGAAAGGTGTCGAGGGTCGCGGGTTCGAGTCCCGGCCGGGCCGCTGGTCACGTGGGTATGTCCTTGGACAGCGCATTCAGAGTCCCAGCGTAGTACTGTTGATACCCAGAAAGCACATGAGTTAGCGAACTTCGCCGTGATATAACTGAAAGATTGTTCGAAACGGCGTAAAACCCCATTCAAATATATTTTTCAGATGGGTGTATTCAAAGGAAAAACTGCGACGGAGGCATTCTTGTCAAGCAGAAAACATAAACGCCATCGCTGAAGTAAAGCAACACAATACCGTGAAGAATTTGGAATTTTTGACATCTTTGCTAGTTTCTGAAATGATGATAAAGATATATGTCAAATTTAACAAATTAAAATACTTTAAGGGGGTGCATCAGTTACATGCATGATAAGGATACCACCCATCCCTTGCAGTTTTTCATTAGAACAACAGGCACTCGGTTTTCAGATCTTTTAACAAGTTGCCAATTCTTAGGACTGTATATAAAGTAGCCTACACACGTTTTTGCAGCTGCTTTTTTCTCAGTTTACACTGTCGTCATGTTTGGGCTGTGCCAATTTCTAATAAGGGTACCAAGGATGTCGGAAACCTTTATAGAAATGAACGCAGCACCAACGTGGAGTCAGTATAAAATTCCGTTGCTAGAAAAAAACCGCAGCTGCGGAACCTTGTGTATTTTATTGATCTCAGTATTTGTGAGTTGTTCAAACATCGGGAAACCGAGTGTCTGTGTCTCGGACACGCCCACTTGAAAATATTATATAAAGTATTACTTAGTCATCCGATGACCGAATGACAAATTTAGACAGGGTCGAAAATATAAGCACTGGCAGACGATAAATATTACTAAGCTCAATCTGAGATAAAAGCTGACTCATGTGTATCATTTGAAGTACATATATTAGGAGGCAACTAACTCCTTGTCTATCCAACTACCCCTTGTGCTAGGCAACTGGCGCGCACAAAAATGTTGCCAGTATTCTCCACATACGAATTCTTTAATTTCCAATTTTTGGGTTTTTTAGTCTTTTATGGGCTTGAAAATACCAGAAAACGTGCATCAGGTAATGTAATGGCCATATGTTGGACGAATATCTAGAAAATCCGTGCTTCCAAATCTCCGTGTTACATAAAGTGGCGGGTTTGCAGTACTGTGTTCGAAAGTTTTGCCAAGATTTTATCCAAGCGCTGCATACTTATATGCCATATGCTAGCGGTGAATAAAGTTTAGTCATTTTTATATCGCATAGCATTGCCGGATTTTTCAAAAGGTCTCCGGTAAGGAAATGAACAAGGTTTAAAGAAATCGACACCAACCTTTGTTGACAATTTTTCTATCTATGCAACTAGCACGCAAATACCCGTATGTTACGAGGCAACAAAATACTGTTGACTCCTTTTGGAGCTAGTTGCCCCGTTTACCACCCGTGAAGGAGTAAGGCTTTAGATTACATTATGAGAAAGGAATACATCATGAGAAAATAGTTACTAGCAATTTCTCCTTCCCCCATAATGCTTTCTACCCCTATTAAGGGTAAATTTCTCCATTTCATCCATCTTTGAGTTGTCGTCTGCAAATGTTTTCCATTCGGACAAATGTAAAATATTGTCATTTGGGAAAGGGTTAAACCAAAGGTTATTAAAAAAATAACAGAACAAATCAATGCAACACTAAAGCGTATTTCATGTAGAATATCTTACAAAACTAGCATCTCTAGTGTAGATCTAATATCAAACTGCGTGTTCTGTGCAGTTTGATTTGTGTCTTCACTGCCTGTATAATGGAGTCTTCTTGTATTTAGATTTAAAAAAAGGAAAATATAGTATAAAAAACACAAAAACTCTTTTTGTTGAGAGATATATATATAATAAAAAAATTGAAATATACATGATAAAGAAACCCTGAAAGATGGTGAATTTGATGGAAATTAAATGTTCGCTTTTTCATACAATTGCTATTTGTACCGTCATTTGATCCGAAAACATTTTGTGGCCTGCAATTCATTAAATATTCATGACTTTAACTCGTCGTCAACCTGAAAAGAATAACAACCTTGGGATGTTAACAATCGCACCATATAAGGATAACAGCCATTACTTTTGTACCCCGTGATCACTAAAGTAGGGGGAAAAATAGTTTCATAAGTTTGAATTTGGTTATGAAAGTAGGGAATATGGACGCGAGAAAATTCCCCGTATCCGTCTTCTATTACAGGTACGGCCTTACTTTTAGTCATCATATAAAACTATCCTTAATTTGAAGTTATACGAAACTGAATCAGAGTATTTACAATCAGAGAATAACTAGATTCGTTTATACGGCAGATGACAAATGTTCCTGGAAATAAAGTTGCTGTCTATCATATTAAAGACAAATGCCACATTTGCTACATTTAGTTGTCGTCTGCATATGCTTTCAATTTGGAAAAGAATACATTTTTGTGCCTTTGTAAAGAGTTAAGTTTTAACCAAAAACCCTCACGGAAGAACCAAAGTGTTTGATTTTATCCATTTGGTCCTGCGAGATTCATTAATCTTATTTTGTAATGAACATGTGCAGACAATTATATCAATGTGTAAAAATAAACATTTTGTATGCTAGTGATCGTTATCATTCGCAGGAAAAAAATAAGCTCAAGAGTCAAGACCTAATAGGCCTAAGAGCAGCTCATGAAATATTTCTCCGTGACGATACATGTCGGCGCTGTCATTATGTCTTGAACCAGCATTTTCTTCTTTTTCCCACAATGTTCCCACCTAATAAAAACAAGTTTTATATTTTGAGTGAGATTCAAAATTTCGTCTGCAAATGTTTTTTTTTTTTTTTTTCAATTTGGACAAGTTGTTTTGTCATTTGGTAAAGAGTTAAGGAAATAAGAACATCACTCGTAATTGTCGAAGAGTGTGTGACAGGGTAGATAAACATTTCATAAGAGGAGAAAATGCTGGTTGCCGGCCTGTTCTTTATTTTTCCTACAATGTTTTCGAAACCCTTGTTCTTCACGGCACTTAAAACTCGGGATGTGTGGTTAAAGGTTTAAGTGTTTTGATTTTTTAACCAATTAAATCAATGTTAAATAATTTGCTTGCCAGTGATGACTACTTATCTTCTTTTTTCTTTCTGATATAAAAAATTTTTCATGTAGATACATACGTGTAATACGACTTTGTAAAAGAGTAAAATGGTGCGTAATTTCGGTTCATTCTTGAATCATTTGTTACACTGAAAAAAAAACACTTACCTGTCTAATCGCAGCGGAGTCATCGCGTCGTTTTTATTGCGTAACCAGACCGCCGTGGTCTGCCAGGGATCGCCACGTTTAAGATCGGTCCGCGTTCACCTGTTTTAAAATCGCCGCGTTGGGTCCGCGCTAGGTCCACCGCGGAGAACGAAAATAGCAAAAAACGTGCGAGCTGTACTGTAAGAAAGCTTTTGAAAACTGGCAGTTCCTCCTTTTTCCACAATGTTTTCTAACCTTCAAAAAAAGAATTCAATTTTTGGGTCACATTTATTTTTTAGTTTGCCCAACTGACACAGACAAAAATAATGCAAACCACAGGGCTATGACAGTACATGATATTTACTTAAAAAATTCAATTACATATATTTGTACAATAATTTATCGCAATAAAAAAATACCTGATCACTTGAGAGATTCCATACACCTGTCACCTTATCATAGACCTGTTCCTGGGGCAACAAGCGTAACTGTTTGTTGTGGATCAGTGCACCACGTAGTTTTAAATCTCGATAGAGCTTTGATGTCTCATAGGCCCTATAGAGAACAATAAAGAAACATAGAATATGGTGAAATCATCATTTCTTTAACTCTTTTTCAAAAAATAGAATTTCAGATTTGACCTTAAAGGGCAAATCAACAAGTTTCAGATATGGTTAATTTTCAAATCTACACTTATCAAATGGTAACCTGGTAATGTTGTAATTATTAAAAAAAATTAGTAAAAGTACTTTTTTCAATTCATATTTCTGCTTATTAATTTTTATTGCATCGCTTATCTCCCTTACTTATTGTTGCGTCCCTTGATTTGTGACGTCATAGGAGAGCTTGTTTCAATATGGACGTTGTTTATGATAGTGAACTGAGCGATATTGAAGACAAAGAAATAGACGATTCTGGGCCGGTAAGGTCGTACATGTACGAGCCAATTTTTAAAGAAACTTATTAAGTTTCTGATGATGAGGATAAAAGTAACTTTTCGCCCACTGATGACGAAAATGACGATGTTGTGCCGGACTCTTCAACGTGTTGAGTATTGCGCGCTATTGAAATATGTCTATTACGGGGCGAACATCGCTTACAGAAATATTATTCTATACATGATAAAATTAAGTGTATGGCATAAACTTTGTTTAACGTGAAGCATTTTCAGTAGATTAACGGGCGGAATTAAACAACAACAAAAAAAATACGGTTTCAAGACAGTTCCACGACAAGACAGTTCCCCGACACTTTTGAAGACATTTCCCTGACGCTTTCGTTTCATGTCAAATAACCCTTTTCTTGACTTTTACGATTGATAATCGTGAGATGTTAGTTCTAACTATTTGTTGATGGGTCCTTGTTGATATTTGTACCTTTTAAAGAATTCTGTAAACATTGACGGGTACAAGTTTATTCTCTCGTGGGTGAAGGGTTACACAATAAATCACGATTTTCATGAGAATAAGAATATTTTGAAATGCTGTTAACCAGCATGAAATTTGATAAAAGAATATGTTCCAAGATTATTAAGAGTTAATCCTCAAAATTATTTTGAAAATTATTTTAGTTGTTTTTCTTACCATACAGAAATACATGAACATCAGAGAGAGGGAGAGGGGATCTACCTGTGTTAAATACTTTTTTGCTGTTTACCTTGTCCACATGATCCATTCAATGCAAAAATTAATCATACATGTATAGCTATTGTATGTTCCATATAGAGCTTCTCTGTGAAAGTCTTAAACTCTGAATTGTAATTTGTTCAGTTCTTGTTTGTCTTATGCAAATTGTTTCAATTTGGGTAAGTCTCAAATTGGTCTACCGTCTACTAGGGACTGAGCGGTTAATACTGACATTCCGGTCAAATTGCAGTATAGACGACTACAGATTCATTGTAAAAACATAGAAAGAGCTGGTAACTATCAGTTGGTCCTTTATCCACAATATTTTCTATTTTTAACTCTTTACCAAACGACAAAATATTAAACAGGTCTAAATTAAAATCACTTGCAGATGACAAAATAAAGTTGAATATTTCAAAAATTGAAATTTGTTTCCAGCAGAGTAGAAAACATTGTGGTTAAAGGAGAAAATGCTGGCTACCAGCATTATCTCCTTTTCCTACAATGTTTTTAAAAGGCTTCTATCTCAGGGTCGTAAAAACTAGGGATTGATTGGTAAAGGGTTAAATATAAATCCCACACATTGGGCACAAGCTTTGTTTTGGTTCCCAGGAAGCAGTATCCGAAGAGATTAGTACGAGTTGTATGAACTTGTTTCTCAAGAGATGTAAAATACATGTTTAAATTGTTACCAAACATCAAATTTATTGACTCAAGCAAATTGAAAGCATTTTGAGTCAACAAATTAAATTTTACTCACATGTTTGGACTTGTCTTTGATGGGGTAGAAAATATTGTAGAAAAAGGAGAAAATACTGGTTACCAGCATTTTCTCCTTTACCTACAATGTTTTCAAAAGGTTTTTCTTTCTTCACAAGGGTCGTTAAAACAAAGGATTGTTTGGTAAAGGGTTAAACTAAGTTAAACTAAATTCCAATAAACAATCACATTTTATCGGTCATATTTAAATGCTGTGGATTTGAAATATTCTAATTTTTTATCATTTGGGTAAGGGTTAGGCTAAACCCTTACACAGATGGCAAAAATTTAGACTTGTCCACTCCACACCGAAAGTAGTTGCAGACCACAGATCAAATGTGGCCTTGACAATAGGTTTGAGGGTAGAAAATATTGTAGGAAAAGAAGATAACTCTGGGTATCAGGACTTATTCCTTTTTTCACCCTGTCCTCAAAAGCCTTCTCCATTAGGGTGGTTGAAGGTCAGAATTCTGAGGTAAAAGGTAAAAGAATTGGTGTGTGAGCCTGGTCAAAAACATTGTTTCTTAATTAAAAAAAAAAATGTGTTATTTTTAATTTTCTCACTTTTGTCTGATTATCAGAGAAAATGACTTGTGTCAAATTATATGCATTTTCAAAATTTTCATACTGACATGTTCAAAACATTTTTCTCAGTAGCCTGTCTAGAAGACATAATATGGATAGGAAAAGGGAATATCCACAAATCAAAATTGTATAGATATAATTCAAAATTTGTTCAAAATGCATGTAACTTGTCAAATCATTTTTAAGAGTGAAATGTCAAAGAGAAGTAAGGTATGGGATAAAAGCTGTAACATGGGTTTACTGTCACCAACAAACATTACAGTGTAAAGGGGTGAGATATGCAAATGTTATGTAATCATTTCCTCTATTGTTTCAACTGGTCAGTGATGGATTTACATTTATGACCATGATTAGGGGTAGCCAGATACTGATTTCACCCTTTACCATACAAACCCTAGATCTAGTTTCCAATACCCAAAGAAAGAGTGTTTGAAAAACATTGTGGGAAGAAAATGATGTTTGCTGTTCAAAGAATGATTATTATCCCTTGAAAGTTTACATCATTTGAACAATGTCGACCATGTTATTTGCAAAATTTATGTTATGAATTTGGATGAATCTATAATTTTGTTAAATGTTGAAATCATTTGGAAAAGGGAGAAAACAGCAGCATTTTCTCTTTGTTCAGAATGAAGCGGTAATGTAAAAAAGGGTAAATTAGTACGTATAACAATTCATGTATTCCAATTTCAAGAAAAAAGAAATGACCTACTTCATGTTGGATTTTCTTTTTGGAAATTGCCATTGCGGAATGTCTGTCTTTCGGAGTTTCGGTTTAAGGCCTATCTCCTTTCGACTCGGAGTTTCGAATAATGTCGGCACAGCATCAGGTTTTAACCACAGCCTAAAATTCCTATAACCAACTTCTTTTGCGAGTTTTGGACTTATTAAGAACTGACTGTCATCGAAGTATTTCAGACACAATTTCGAATGAACCGATGGCAAAAAATCCGTCGCTACTGTCCGGCCCCGGTTTAAACGTTGAATCCATAGTTTCCTCCTTTTTAATTCCTTCGGAAATTTGAAAATACTAATTCTATGAGTTCCCGAATCGACGTTGCAGCCATAGGCTGCACAATTTACCATTTTTTGGCTCAATTCTCAGTTAATACTCATATATCTGCATACAATCATCCGTGTTCCTACTAATGTCTACTGACGGTATACACAGACTGACTCGACAATGACGTCACACATGCACGGGAGATAAGCGAATCAGGGGAAGTAAGCCATGTACCATTTTTAGGGCCGTATATCAGCGTGACCATTCGGCTGTGGTTTATGGCATGTTGGTGGTATTTATGAACAAGAGGGCCATGATGGCCCTGTATCGCTCCACTGGCTAATACGTAAAATCCCTACATGCCAAACATTACAATACTTGGTCAATTGGTTTTGAACATAAGACCCCTGAGACAGGACTAAAATTGGTAGCCCAAATTCATATGGTAAGTAACAAGAAGATTTCTATAGATTTCACTACATAAGCCCATGTAAAACTTCTGACCCCTGGGTTGGGGTCAAATTCGACCCTAGGGCTATAATTTGGGTACTCTTGGTAGAGGCCCACTAGATAAAGCCACATGCAAAATTTGGTAACCCTAGGCCAAATGACTGAGTACAGGGAGATTTCTAAAGTTTTGTCTATATAAGCCCATATCAAAAATTGTGACCCCTGGGGCGGGGCCAATTTTCACCCAAGGGCTATAAGTTGGGCACTATTGGTAGAGGCCTACTAGATAAAGCCACATGCAAAATTTGGAAGCACTAGGCCTTATGGCTAGGTACAAGGAGATTTCTAAAGTTTTTTCTATATAAGCCTATGTAAAACTTGTGAAACACCCCCCCCCCCGGGGTGGGGTCAAATTTGACCCTGGGGCTATAAGTTGGGCACTCTTGGTAGAGGCCCACTAGATAAAGCCACATGCAAAATTTGGTAACCCTAAGCATTATGGCTAGGTACAGGAAGATTTCTAAAGTTTTCTCTATATAAGCCTATGTAAAACTTGTGATCCCCAGGGTGGGGTCAAATTTGGCCCCAGGGCTATAATTTGAAGAAACTTGATAGAGGTCTACTAGATAAAGCTACATGCCAAATTTGGCAGCCCTAGGCCTTATGGTTTCAGACAAGAAGATTTTCAAAGATTTCCAATATTTTTAAGTTTTGTTGCCATGGCAACCAGAGTTTTTGCAGGAATTAAATTCTTTCAAGAAATTCTGAAGAGGACCATAGCAGGATCATTTCTGTGAAGTTTCATCAAAATTGGATGGGTAGTTTCAGAGAAGAAGATGTTTGAAATAAAAGTTAACGGACGCACGGATGCACGACGGACAACAGGCCATGACATAAGCCCGCTGGCCTTTGGCCAGTGGAGCTAAAAATGACGGACACATGTTTAACTGACATCATTTGCAGCTGATTAAAGGAAAAAAACAGTCTGGTCAAAATATTTTAGGATTTGCCCTTTAAAGCATTTGCAGACAAAAAAATTATTATAGCTCAAAACATCAGTTCTGTCTTAGAAATGGTGGATGTGCATTATGGGAAAAGGAGAAAATGCTGTTTACTATTATAAAAGAAAAAAATCCCATATTTTCATTTGCTGTCTGCAAATCCTTTAAACTTGGACAAGTTTAACATTTTGATGTGTGTTAAAGAGTTCAACAAGTTTAAAACAATGTAAATGTTATAACCTCATTTGATGCATTAAATGACAAGGCTTTTCTTTAACAAATTGTACATCAAAATTTTACAATCATCCAAATTTGCACACAACAAATCATATGTGGCTAAAATCAAGGTATTTGTTGTTGATAGGGTAGAAAACACTTTGGGAAATTGAGAAAATTCTGGTTATCAGAATTTTCTCCGTTTACTACGATGTTTTCAAAATCTGTCTTTTTTAGCGTCATTATAACTTGAGACTGTGTAGTAGAGGGTCAAATCTTTACCAGATGACAAAATTTAAGACTCATCTATACTGAAACTATTTTAGAAGACAAGTTTTCATATGTTAATCGTGTACGTCTCATAGAATATAAAGTTTTGACAATCTTTGTTTGAGAAAGAAGCCAGTTGAATGAAAAGAGAGTTGTGTAAAGTCCTAGCAAAAGAAACTCAAGGAAACCATTAAAAGATGCACTGGTGGCTGTAAAATGATTTAAACAAGCATTCTGACAGTATTGCATATTTGACCCATTTTCAGAATTATAAGCATTGTGTCTGTCTTTGTATGCAATGCTTTAATGAAAGCCAGATATATAAACATTTTTCCTTGTTAATGTAAGTTCAGTGAAGAAGTTTTTTCAGTGAAATTTTCTAAGTCTAAGGCCCGTAATTTCGTCAAAAATTAGTGGACATGAACGAAACTCAAAACTTGATCTGTAACTCATGGTGGTTGACTTACACACCGAAAATCAGCTCAATATCTGCCAGCGTTTAGAAAAAAGGTCCGGAAAACTGTTTTTTCAGTGAAAATTTCTAAGTCCAAGGCCCGTAATTTCGTCAAACACCAGTGGATCGGAACAACCCTCACACTTGATCTGTAACTCATGGTGGTTGACTTGCACACCAAAAATCAGCTCAATATCTGCCAGCGTTTAGAAAAAAAGCCCGGAAAACTGTTTTTTCGGTGAAATTTTCTAAGTCCAAGGCCCGTAATTTCGTCAAAAATCAGTGGACTGGAACGAAACTCGAATCTGATCTGTAACTCATGGTGGTTGACTTACACACCAAAAATCAGCTCAATTTCTGCCAGCATTTAGGAAAAAAGTCCGGAAAAGTGGATGGACAGACGGACGGACAGACGGACCGAGTGCAAACCTAAGGTCCCCTTCGGCTTCGCCGGTAGGGGACTAATAAGGTTGAAAATGGTGATTTGACACCAAACTCAGACAAATGAAATGAGAAAGTCATACCTATGCACAGATATCACTGTTGTGAATAGTCTGGGAGATCCAGGTATCTATCAATAGAAAATGCATTTGTAATTAATGATTTACCTCTTTACCAAATATTCCAGAATTTTAAGATCCTCCCAAAGGTGATGGGAAGAAAATTGCTAAAAAAAGCAAAAGAAAATACCAAAAGAATTGACATACAAATTATAAATGTAAAATAATGTTTTCTTCCCTTATATTATGCGAATGCTTTCAAAGTACATGAGTCTAAAGTTATGTATCTTGGAAAGAATCAAAAGAAGTTTATAATATCACCAAGTTAAGAAATGATTAATACCGAATTAAGTAAGGCGATAGCTGGCGAACTATCATTATAGAAGGAAGAAAAATGTAAAAAAAAACAATATTTTTCAGCGGTATATGTATTTCCATAATTGGTCGCAAAGGTTTGTGGGAATGTCACATAATCATGTGGGAAAGTATTCAAATAAGTGTGATGATGTCATATTTGATCTCATAGAAAATGACAGAGTTAAAGTTTGCAAAGCGACTAACCTATTATTTGAATGCCAAATTTGCACATTTCTAATGCTTGTTACCATCCAGTTTCTTTAAGTTTCCAGAGAAAAGGATAATTTGTGGTATTAATCAGTGTTGAACATATTTCTTTTCCAATACAATAAATCTTACAAGGCCTTTTTAAAAAGATCTGTTGAGCTGTACTTATAAACAAAATAAATTAAAACACATGAATTTTCAATTAGATGGACTTACCAAGTTTGTAAAGATGAACTCAAACCTTGTGTTGTTACATTTTGTCAAAACATACAAAGCCTCTGTGGTTCCTCTTAATTTCTAGAATAAAGGAAAGCATACCATGACCAATTATAATGTAATGATAAACAATCAATTTCCCACTAAGCCAAAAAAATTACCGAGTAAAATTACCAAAACATATGAAAAATACAAAAAGAAAAGTCTGGCAAGCTACAAAAAGTTGGTCAGAGTATGACTGGTTAAAGAAAACATTCTTTGAATTGTCCTTTGTGTTTACAATAAATATAAAACAGTGCCAGAGACAACATACCACTGGGAACCAGCATTTTCTTCTTTTTCCACAATTTTTTCTACCCTTTCAAAAATAAATTTCAACATCTGAGCCACATTCATATTTGCCCCCTGCAGGTTCTTCCACATGGGAAAAGTCTCAAATTTTGCTGTCTAGTAGAGAGTTATGTAAAATCAAAATGTAAAACAAATACTTACAGACTGGGCCTGCTTTGTTGATATGTTGATAACACAGTTAAAACCAATTGCTGTAATACAATGACAAAATACCAATCATCTCATAACCATAACCAGATTCCTCATCGCAAAAATATTTGGATCTAGTTTGAGGCACATTTATCATCTGCAAATCCTTTCATGGATTAGTCCAAAATTTTTGTTGTCTGAACATGTAACATAAAACAACTAGGTCATCCATCCAAGCACTAACCATAACATCTTGCTTAAACCCTTAATCAGACAACAAAATTGTAGACACACTGAAATTGAAAGCATTTGCAGACAATACATTGAATGCTGCTCAAATGATGGGATTTGTCATTGATAGGGTAGAAAACATTGTGGGAAAAGAGAAAATGCTGGTTACCACATGTTTTCAAAAGCGCTCTACCTCAGGGTCATTGAAATACAGAATTTGTGTTGTAGAGCTAACTGTCACACAGAGAAATATACCAAATCACATCACTGTTGGAGCTAGCTCAACAGCAATGCCTTTTTATTAATAAGTGATTTACTAGGATTTCTCAGTGTATTATTTTTTCAGTTTTTCACAGTGAATAACATCACTAGTGATGACATAGTTTTAGAATGTTTGCCAGAACTACTTTTTTTTCCTATATTGCTCACAGTCTAATGTTTCTGTCTCTCCTTCAAACACTTTTCAGTAAACAATAGCACAGTGAAAAGATTTTCGGTACAGTCTTTCCAAACAGTCCTGAGTTAACGATCTTGTGGGAGAAATCTGTTGAAAATATTTCGAGAAAAGAAGATAGTTTTTGTTAGAGTGAGCTCATGGAAAATATTGTGGAAAAACAAGAAAAATACTACCAACCAGCATTTTCTCCTTTTTCCATCATGTTTTCTATCCTATCAGAAAATCTAAGATCTTTTGTACAAATTTAGTATTTTGTCATTTGGAGATGTTTTTAATTGGGGAAAGTCCTAAACTTGTCATGTGGGAGAGGGTTAACTGTTTCTTCTTGTAATTTCATATGGCTGGTTTTAAATTGTAAAGGTGCAAAACAATGCATGCTTTCAAATGGAGAGATAGATGACGTAACATACCTTCGAGCGTTACGTCATATGTAGCGTCGGTTGCTTCTGCCAAAAATGGATCATGTGTTTGTAAAGAAAAGTCCTATACGTGTATACCTACCATTCAAGATTGATAATTATTAGCAAACAAAGGGTGAATTAGGAATATAATAAATAGAATAATCAACTGGTGGTGTGTGATATTAAAAATCTGTCACTCGAATGGGCTTTGATACGGTTAAAAACTCGTTCTTCGGACTCGTTTTTCAACTGCATCACAACCCATTCTAGTGACAGATTTTTAATATCACACACCACCAGTTGATTATCCTCTATTTATCAAACTGCTCTTTGTGACATAAATCTCCCTTTTCAGCAGTCTTGACTCAGACACTTATATACAAGTAAACCAGGAGAACATAAGAGGGTAAGGCAAATCTAATCCAGCATTTGTCATAATTCAACTCAAGCCACCAAACATAACTTGCAGCAGCCTGGTCGCTCATCCATGCACTAACCAGAACAAAATTTAATGCTGCTTAACTGTCACTTAGAAAAATACGCCAAACCACCCCACTGCACAGCTAGCTAAAGAGCAAGGTTTGTTTCAAGTACTTATACATCAAACAAATCTCTATGAAATGAAAATTGTGCTAAACATAATTATGTCAAACCCCAGTAAAAGGCTTGGAGTGGTGTCTGTGGTTGTGAGGTAGAGTGTTGGCCTTGTAACCATAAGGTCCCGAGTTCAGTACCCGGAAGCGGGTGTTGTCTTTAGGATTGTCTAATGGCCCACGCATTTGGCGTAAGTACTTGTATATCTCCAAGGAAGCAGAATCAAGAGAGATTAGTGTAAGTTGTAGGAACTTGTTTCTCAATCAATGTCAAATGAATATGTTCGAACTTGAATGGCTTGGAAATTAGTATTGTGCAAAGCTGCAGTAAAATGAACTCTAAAAACCCTAACCCTATAGGTGCACTAATTTCTATAACATGACTTGATATAATTTTGAAAGCCACTTAAACACCTAAAAAACAAAGAAGATGTGGGAGTTGAATGTGATAGTGTGATAACATACAACCTCTTGCCTTATTCAGTTTATTAGAGCATGTTGATCACATAACTACTTACACAAGTTTACACGAGGCATGTTCAGTGAATGCCAAATTATCCTCAAATTGGTAACAATAAGACGACCTGAAATAGAGCAAAAAAAAATTGAGCCATGCTTTGGGCAAAGTGGGTTTGATGCATCTGCATTAAGTATCAGCCTAGGTCAGCCAGTGCACTCTATCCAGGCAGTCCTGTGTCAATACTTTTAACTATTGTTAAATTTTTGGCATGTCAAAGGACCAATGTACCTCCAGATCCAGTTTGTTGTCGGAAGAAATGGATTTCATGGATCCATAATTTTACGCTGGCTTGCTGGGTATAATGTATCAGAGAGATCCTTCTATTCACTTGCCAGTGCATGGCTCATATAAAGAAAATCTTATACTATGTGCAAAATTTGCCATATGCTAATTCTTTCAATATGGACATCTCTTAACTCTTTACCAAACAACAAAATTATAGACTGGTCCAAATTGAAAGCATTTGCAGATGACAAAATGAGTGCGACTAAAAAATTGATAGTCTTTTTGGGAAGGGTAGAAAACACTGTGGGAAAAGGAGAAAATGCTGGTTACCAGCATTTTCTCCTTTTTCCACAATGTTTTCAAAAGACTTCTTTCTCAGGGTCGTTAAAAGTCGGCATTGTGTGGTAAAGAGTTAAACTTTGTCATCCGGGTATAGAGTCCATACCTCCATATTAACTCTTTACCAAATGACAAAATTTTAGACTATTCCAAATTGAAAAGATTGGCAGAAGACAATTTAAATACAACTCAAAACATGAAAATTGTCTTTCATAGAGTAGAAAACATTGTGTGAAAAGGAGATGCTGGTTACCATCATTTTCTCCTTTTGCCTCAATGTTTTCAAAAGGCTTCTTTCTCAGGGTCGTCACTGCACGTTTTTGCACGTAATGGTAACAGAAGTTCGGGGTATGCAAACAAATATGGGGGTTCAAATCTAAATAACATTATCACTCTTTGGTATCGATATCAATGACAGCTTGCTGATAGTTGAAATGTTTTCAAACAATATACAGATACAAGTTTTCAAAGATAAAAGATTTTGAGCTTTTGAAAACACTGGGGGAAAAGGAAACTGTGCTTGAAAGGATAAGTTTATCCTTTTCTTACACTGCCCGATTCCACAGAAGGTTTGATGTTTATTGCAAAATCCAGACAGAAGATAACAACTGATCATACACCGTTACTAAAAATTGCACTTCGGCCATCCGCAACATTTTGGATACAATGCAATTCCAAGGGAAATGATTCAGAAATGTTCCTGTCCAGCAAACTGATGCTTGTTATATGTCGCATTACCATTGGAATAGTTATAGACGATGATGGATAGCAGCCATTCTATTTTTGGATTCAGAAAACTCGTCCAAGAGAAGTAATTGTAAACGTTTCGCTGCAGGAAATTTCTGAAATTTGACTTTTTAAATTTTCAATTGTGCAAGTTTTTGTGTGTTCCAGTACGTATTAGAGGAACTGAATGTATGTGATATTTTTATTTTAGACGTGAATCACATACATTTATACGTGATCCCACACATATGGATGATTATAATAAAATAACTATATAGAACTAAATCTATCTGTAGACAATATTGCATGTTGAGATATTGCTGATGACAAGTATTTTATCTATTTGCTACAAAAGTTTCAAAAGTGGTGTACTGCAAGACAAAATAAGATGTTACAGGTGATAACATGTCAAATATCAATGCTTCCTAAATTAAAACCGAAAATATGATAGCATGAGGTGAAAGTGCTCATTACGAGCAATTTCTTCATCTGTCACAATGTTTTCAATAAGGAAAACATGACAAACCTCTTTCTCCATTGTTTCCTTTAGTATCTTCCACTGCATCAAGTTTATCTATTAGTTTTTCACCAGGTCGCATCTTCATCTGACTGTAGATAAAATAAAGACACTTCAACAGGAACATCAAAAGTCTGTATTGTCCCACAGGAACTGTGGATAAATCAATCAAGCAGATGACAAAATGTAGACTTGCCTATATTGAAGTATTTTAGAGACAATAAATGTAAATCAAATGATTGGATTTATGTTTGAAATGGTAGAAAATAGGCAAATGTTGGAAAAGCTGTTTTTGAAAGCTCTGTTCTTTCTTTTTCTTACAGTGTTTTGGAAAGCTGTCTTTCTCAAGATCATTAAAACCAAAATTGTTTGGTAGAGGTTTAACCCTTACCACACAATCCCAGGTTTTAAACATCCTTGGAAAGAAGCCTTTTGAAAACATTATGGGAAATGGAGGAAATGATGGTAAACAGCATTTTTTTTCCTTTTCCCACAATGGTTTCTATTCTTTTAAGGCAAATCTCAACATATTACTCAAAAAATATTTGTTGCCTTTCAATTCGGACTAGGCTAAAATTTTAATGTTTCATGTAGATTTACAGAAAACTGCAGAAATCTGTTCTATCATTGCTCCATTGTCAAATAGATTAAGAATTTTTCAGAAGTAAACAAGTGGATAGAATTTCGCTCTCCCAGTTTGGAACAAGTCAAAGATTTTGGATTAGTGAAATTACCCTGCATTAAACAGGGTTCCCTCTGGCTTTTTTTTTTCTTGCGCCATCACTTTTGCCAAATGAGAAAAGTTTGCGCCAAACTGAAATAATTAGAGCCAGTTGGTGCCATTTTAAAATGAAAGTACCAGGGGTCAGGCATAATCAAGAATTGGTCTATAAATTTTCATCGCATGGTTGTGTCAATAAAAAAACAAACAAGAAAACATTTGTTTTCATCAGATTTCATAACTCATATCTATGTCTTTTACACGAATATAGTAAAAAAAATATTTTTGTGAATAATGGAAAAAACAACATCTATTAATTTTAAGTAGATCTATCTTTAATGTTTGTAAAACCACTGTAACAAAAGCAGAAATAGGTCATTGACAGCAATTTCTACTTTTGTAACAAAGGTTTAAAGAAAGACTTTTTGAAACATACAGAAGTTTAAATTGTACAAACCAAACAACAAAGTCAATATGAAAAAAAAAAAAATGTTAAAAAAAAAAGAAAAAATTTCTCCCTTAGAAAGAAATTGCTTCTGTAGGGACTTTTTTTTTTATCTGTATCAGTATAAAAAAGTTAAAATATCAAAAAAAACCAAACAAGTTTTCCGAAAAGGTGGGCGATTACTGGAGGAAAAACGACATAGAAAATGCCGAGGACGACGATAACATTACGGTCCGGGTTTTAGTCAACGCCAACGGCGACACCGTCGCCATTTTGGAAACCCGCTGTATTTTACCTGCGATCATGATTCATTTGGACATTTAGTAACATTCACGATTGATATAGGCCACTGGTCTTCAATACTTCCACTTTCGGACAGTTTTCCAAAATAAATTTACAATTTTTTTCTAGCCGGATGTTTATGTTATCGAAAGTGTATGTATATTCCGATAGACAGGTGTAATTGACATCGATTTGTGAAGTAATTTTGATTACTTCGACGCCGTTGTTTATTCCAGCTGATTTATTTCACTTTCATCGATGGATTGGCGATCATGCATCCATGCATTGCAGTGAAGGGGGCCAGTTTTAAAATGTTCGGCATCCCGATATGAAAAAATATCGGTGCCAGTCATTTTCGCCAATCGGCATTTTTTGGCGCCACATTTAAAAATCTATCGCAAATGGCGCCAAATGCAAAGCCCAGCGGGAACCCTGATTAAACCTTGAATGCTTTTAACACATTTCTTCTTGCTTGCCATTTTTTAAAGCATACCACTTCTACATACAAAAAGGCAACAAAATAAATTCCCTCTAACCACTTTTATCTCCACTCTCCCTGGAGTTAATCCTCCCGGTTAAAAAAAAAAATAGTGGCGATACCTCCGAGGGCGAACTTTTTTGGTGGCGAAACCTCTGTAAACAGTAACATCAAGACTCAAGTAGTGTTGACATGTTAAGAAGTTAAAGCTATTTCACTAAAACTTCTAGTGGTCACTTACTTCGGACTTATATCGAATCTTACATCTCTGTCTTCCCAAAGTCCATCAGATGACATTTTGTGAGATGAAATGGTCAAATTATTCAACTAAAATGGGTTGTTTTCCTTGACGATGGCCGCTTATATCACGTACACAGTGAAATTCCAATGAAATGCAACCATAACCGACGGCCCCCTTTGCCCGATGAGGAAATACTAACGGTAATCAACAGTGGTTTGGTCGCGACCTGGGATCGTACACGTATGTTCTACGCAAAGTGGGAATCACTACAATTTTAGAATTGTCCTGGCAGTGTGGGAATTCCCGCTTTGTTACGCAGTGTAATAATTCCTACTTTGAGCAGTAAAACTCTAGAATTGCTCATCCACTGCTCAGTTTAAAACCTATATTCTTCTCTTTTTTTTAACCTTAAATATTGTAAGTACAGTATTATTTAACTAAAATAATAAACAAAATGAATGACAAAAAAACATTAAAACACACAAAGAAGGAAGAAAATATTACGAAAGAGAACGAAATAATCATTTTTATACGCCCGTCGAAGAAGGGACGTATTATTGGATCACCCATGGCGTACGGGCGGGTGTCCGGGCGGGCGGGCGAGGTCCAGTTCTTTGTCCGGAGCATAACTTTGTCATCTCCAGTCCGATTGACTTGAAACTTGGCATTTGTGTTTGTTGCAATAACATGGAGTGCAGTGCGAAAGAACCATAACTCTACCTCGTGCTGTCTTTGAGTTATTTCCCTTTGATCGTCATTTTTACAGCATTTTCTGCTTGTCCAGAATATAACTTTGTCATCTCTTGTCTGAACATCTTCAAATTTGGTATGCATTATTGTTGAAAATTTACGGAATGCAGTGCACAAGTACCATAACTCTTCCTAGCACGAATTTTGAGTTATTCCCCCTTTGATCTTCATTTTTATAACATTTCTTGCCTGTCCGGAGCAAAACTTTGTCATGTTAAGTAGGAATGACTTGAAATATGGTATGCTTACTTGTTGCAATATTTGGAAGTGCAGTGCACAAGAAATGTAACTCTACCTTATGCTGTCTTTGAGTTATTACCCTTTGATCATCATTTTTACAGCATTTAGTGCTTGTCCGGATTATAACTTTGTCATCTCAAGTCAGAACAACTTCAAACATGATATGCATGTTTGTTGCAATATTATGGATTACAGTGCGCAAGAACAGTAACTCCCGGGCGGGCTGGCGGTCATCTGGGAGGGTGGGCGGTCGTCTGGGAGGGTGGGCGGTCGGCGTCCAGTTCTTTGTCCGGAGCATAACTTTGTCATCTCCAGTCCGATTGACTTGAAACTTGGCATTTGTGTTTGTTGCAATAATACAGAGTGCAGTGCGAAAGAACTGTAACTCTACCTCGTGCTGTCTTTGAGTTATTTCCCTTTGATCATCATTTTTACAGCATTTTCTGCTTGTCCGGAATATAACTTTGTCATCTCTTGTCTGAACATCTTCAAATTTGGTATGCATTATTGTTGAAAAATTACGGAGTGCAGTGCACAAGAACAATAACTCTTCCTAGCATGAATTTTGAGTTATTTCCCCTTTGATCTTCATTTTTATATCATTTCTTGCTTGTCCGGAGCAAAACTTTGTCATGTTAAGTAGGAATGACTTGAAATATGGTATGCTTATTTGTTGCAATATTTGGAAGTGCAGTGCGCAAGAATTGTAACTCTACCTCGTGCTGTCTTTGAATTAATTCCCTTTGATCATCATTCTTACAGCATTTAGTGCTTGTCCAGAATATAACTTTGTCATCTCAAGTCAGAGAGACTTCAAACTTGGTATGCATGTTTGTTGCAATATTAGTTACGGAGTACAGTGCGTAAGAACAATAACTCTACCTAGTGCGGATTTTGAGTAATTCCACTTTGATCTTCATTTTTACAGTATTTCTTGCTTGTCCGGAACGGAACTTTGTCACCTCAAGTCAAATTGACTTGAGACTTGGTAAACATGTTTGTTGCATTACCTGCCCTTTACGATTATTATACCCCCTCGACAACTGGCGGTGGGACGGGCGTATCTTCCGACAATTTGCCGCTCTTGTTCAGGTTAAGATTCCTGCTTTGTCCAAAGCATTCTTATTCTAACCATGCCACTTATTGCTAAAAAATCATTAAAATCCATTATGCAATTCTAAAATTGTACCAAAGAAATTATAGAACTGCGCAACAAAGTGGGAATTACTTTTTGCAAAGGGCGCATTTATTATCTCTGACCATGCAATTAACTCATAAATAGTCAATTGTTTAGAGTAAAAAAACGACCAAAGGTAAGACATCTAGATAGATAAGTATTGGGTCATGGCTATAATTTTACGTCTGTGTTTTTTGGACACAAAAATTCAGTATTAGACTACATACATTGTGCTGGGAACCAACATTTTCTCCTTTTCACACATTGTTTTCAAAAGGCCCATTTTTAAGGGTTGTTAAAACTCAGGATTGTTGCAAAAGGGTTTAACCATATGGGGTACTTAATTCTGATCCCTCATCCAGTCTCATATTGTCCTTAGGAACAGTGTACTCTTGCCGACTGAAATTACAAATGGGTTTTTCCAAGTAAGTGAAAATGCACAGTATGTATGCATGTAGTTCTATGCTATATACGGATTTACGCCAGAGCTCCTTCAGACAATTTTGTTATGTAGGTCATTTTTGTGGTTTCAGCCATATATTTAAAAAAAAAAATAGCACATGATGAAGTGAAAGAGAGACAGACAGACACACATAGAAAGACAGAGATCGATCTGTATTAATGAAGAGAGGGTTGGTATACCAGATAACCAAAAACAAA
This sequence comes from Hippopus hippopus, assembly GCA_946811185.2. Classification (NCBI taxonomy): domain Eukaryota; kingdom Metazoa; phylum Mollusca; class Bivalvia; order Cardiida; family Cardiidae; genus Hippopus; species Hippopus hippopus. The sequence goes on along the minus strand of OX328108.1, from coordinate 35,160,723 downwards.
CAATGCAAGTCATTTATGATACAGACAGAAAAATGGATCCACAGACAGTCGAGAGACAGACAGACAGACAGACAGAGCTAATTTGATTAGACTTCTATCATGTAGAGTGTTTTGATAGTTAAGCCCTTTTAAACCTACCTAACTGTTAAGCTAGCTTTTACAGCATTGTGGTTAGGTTTATTTCTCTTTGAGAAAATAAAGCAACATTTGCTATGGTTAGTGCTTGGATGGGTGACACTTGGTGGGAGGTGGACTACTCTTGGTGGGAGATGGAGTCTGACAACTGCCAAACTGGAGTTACCTTACCCTATATATCTCCTTGTTCATTTACATATACATGTAAGTCTATGGGTTGAGACTTCTTAAAAGGGAAAGTAATGTCATATCTGCAAACATGGTCTATAAACAGTATACAGGCTGAAGGTCGTGATGCAGGATATTTGTCCGTCATATGTCTTATTCAGTGAATGGAATCTCACATTAATGTTTACATATTATCATTTTTCTTTAACTTATTGACTAAAATATAGAAGATATTTGCCAAGGCTCGCTTCACATGATTTTAGATACGATCTTTAGATCCTCTATATAAATGATAAAATGAAATAATAATAAGAATACATCAGATGGATGCGAGAAAATTTTATTGAAACTAAAAGGGGGTAAAATAAAATAAATAGGACGATAAGACTAGATTATACACATATATATATCACGAAAATCAGTTAAATCTTCATCAAATGAATAAACTTGGACTGGTCCAATTTCAAAGCATTAAATTTTGCAGACAAGAAAGTAGATGTCTCCCATATAATTTGTCTCTGAAAGGGTAGAAAAACATTGTGCAGGAAAAAAGGAGAAAATGCTGGTGACAAGGACATATGCATGCAGTGTTTTCTATCCTTTTACAGACAAACCCCATGATCAAAGCTCCATTTAATTTGTCATCTTTAAATGCTTTAAATGTGAATGAGTCCAAAATTGTTTTGTCCATTAAAGAGTGAACTCTTTATCAAAAAATCCAAAGTTTAAACAACCCTGAGGGAGAAGGTCTTTGAAAACATTGAGGGAAGAGGAGAAAATGTGGCTTTCCTCACAATGTTTTCTACATTTTCCAAACAAATCCCATAATTTCAGCCACATATTATATTGTAGTCTGCAAATGCTTTCAGATTGGACAAGTCCAAAATTTCAACATTTGGCAAAGAGTTCATTTCATTTTATTAAGTTCATATTTTCTGTTTCCTTGCCAACAACAGATAATCCTCATAATCTGTAAGTTTCCCCTAGTCGCCATCTTTACATGCTGAAGGATTTACTGAGGCCCTCACAGAGTAGATCCGACAATTTCTCGATGATACCACAAATGTATGGTCAATTCCGATCTTGAAATCAGATGCCTTATATTTCTGAAAGTATAAACACAATGAAAATTCTCTGTAGCTTTCTTAAATCTTTAGATCCCCAGCTTGACTGATTTCTGACAAGGATTGATGACAGTCATTTTGGACGGAAATTGTGTCTAGCACTGGTTAAAGAAACTCCAGTAAAGCATGAATACAAGCAGTGGCTGCCATGATATAACTGAAACAATGTTGAAAAAAGTATTACTCTTTACCAAACCACAAAATTTTAGTCTGGTGCAAATTGAAAGTATTTGCACACGACAAGTTAACTGTGTCGAAAACAATTTGACTTGTATCACAAAGGGTAGAAAATCTTGTAGGAAAATGAGAAAAATGCTGTCACCAGTATTTTCCAAGCCTTCTTCCTAAGGATCATGAAAACATGGGATTATGTGGTAAAGAGTAAAAACACCAAACAAACTAATAGCAAACATTCCCCAACTTTAAGGTGTCTACAGTTGATGCTTTTTGAAGCATTGTGGGAAAAAGAAAAACTGCCTTTAACAATCAATTTCTCTTTTTCCCATCATGCTTGCTACTCTTTCAGGAACTTTTGGTCATTTCTATCAATTCCAAATGATCATCTGTGGATAACTTTAATTTAGAAGAGCCCAAAATTTGATGTTTGGGGAAGGGTCACAAAGCAATTTACAAGTCCTCAATGGCTCAGTGTTCAACAATTTACTACATAATCCCATGTTTAGGAAGAAGGCTTTTGATTACATTGTGTGAAAATGAGAAAATGCTGCTACAACTATGTTTTTGACCTAACCTAAAATAAATTTTAATTTTTAAGTCACATTTATTTTGTTGTCTGCAAATGCTTTCAATTTAGATAATCTTAAAATTTTGTTGTTTGGCAAAGAGTTAAGGCTTTATACATTGCAATCAGGAAATCCTTTTCAATCCCCTCTGAAAATGCTGGTCATAAAGGAGTGTCCTTTGGCAAAGCACTGTGGGGTTCAAACCTTTTTTCCCTGAAATCCTGGACATACATGAATAAGCAAGCTGTTGCCATGGTATGACTGAAATAATGTTTAAAGCAGTGCAAAATATTCATTCATTAATCAATAGGATATAGCCGTCAGTATCAATCCAAGATTCCATATTACTGGATTCTTTTTGTGTGTTTTGCTAACTCTGTCACAATTACCTTGCTCTGACTCTGAAGCCATGTGGAATGTTCTGGTTGATATGTTTTACTACAGCGTGTATACGACAGTTCCGAACTAGACTGGTATATACCAATAACATCACTGACTTCAGTGTAGACTTGATCCTCCTCCGAAACTCTGTAAATGGTCTTGCGTTCTTTTGGGGAATCTTTGATTATATTTTGTCCAACAAGAAATGGAGTTAAAGCCCTGAAATATACTTAAATACATTAACAGATGTCAAATTTTGCCCAAATTGAAGGTATTCTCAGACAACAAGTTTAAATGATAGAATTTGTCTTCCAAAGGCAGGAAAAAGTTACCAACTATTAGAGCAAGGCGGGTAATTCCGACACTTTACGCGAAAATTTGACTTCTTTTGTAAACCTGTGTTCATGATCGGTCCTACGTGTCGGGTTTAGCCGAACTTACCGTTATGCGAGATATTTGTGTATTTTACGGTTCCTTTTTGCCATAAACTGTGTTGATATGAACGACTTTCTAGTTGATGGAGTATCTGGTAAACCCAACATCTTTCATCTAAATCGGACACCCTCTCAGAGTTTTAAAAAAATCGAGCTGCCTCAATACAAGGCAAACTATTAAAAGGATTAAACTGTAACCACTATCTTAAAGTAATTCAATTAACAGACTGTACCCCTTTCCCTGAAGAAAAAATCCAACTGATAGACTGTAACAGTGCCATGGGTTGGTTCTACAGATGTACTGTAACCTCTATCTTGCACTTGTACTGATATAAACTTAATTAATTCAGATTTAAGAGATGACCAATGAAAATAATGCGCACAATACATACAAGATAAGATTTCATGTATTTAAAGTCTGATCGACGTGTATTTTGTCCGCAATCTACCACAATTATGAATCGGGTGACAGAATTGGACTCTCTGGGAAAAAATCTTGGTCAAACCCGACACCGCAGTTTGTTGCGCACAGTCCTGTCTGATTAATCTGTTTGACCTCTAAAGTTCAAAATAATGATCATATTACCTATTTATTACTAAATGTGGTAAGGAAAATTAATTGTATCAGATTTTATACTTACCGGTATTGGGTGCGCCTCTTATGGACTTTTATAAGACGATTATTTTTGAGAATCGGCAAATCGGGTGGTGTTTCTTAAACCCTGATAGTTCAAGAAAGAATGTTCCTCAGTGTCATTGATCTATGACATTACAAATACATATGATGTCATATTTCTTGGAAAAAATCATTGATTCTAGGAATAGGTATTGGAATACGAAAGACTTATTCTGAAAGGTGTCGGAGTTCTCATAATGTCGGCAATACCCGAACTTGCTCTATATCAAGTTTAAAAAAAACTTCTATCTTTGAGTTTAATTCTTCACCTGACGACAACATTAAAGATCAGTCCAACTGAAAAGTATTTGCAGACAATATTAACTGTGGCTCAACTGATAGAGTATGGCTTTAAAAGTGTGGAAAACATGGTTACCAGCATTTCCTCCTCTTCCAACAGTGTTTCAAAAAGCTTTACACCTCTGGTTTACTAAAACCTGCTTTGAAAGATCAGTTTTACTTGCTCCTGAATTGGCTTCAAAGGAAAAGTTTAACTCTTCACTATAAAACAAAATTTTAGACATGTCTCAATTGTAAGAACTTGCAAACAACAAGTGTGGCTGAAATGATGAGATTCCCATAATGTTTTCAAAGACTTTTTTTGTTAGGGTCATTAAAACTCGGGATCATGTGATAAAGAGTTAAACATACAACTATTATGGACAATTGTATGAAATTACTTCGATTCAACATCATAGAACCTCCAAACTTGGAATGCTATGTCACCGCCGTAGTTGCTGAAGTAGGTCCATGAAGTAATGTTCCCAGATACGGTAAACCTCATATCTGTAACATTAGCTACAACACTGCGGTCAGCTGTCCCATGTTCACGGCGTTTGTATATTTCCTTGTCAGTAAATAGATCAACATTCTGTGTAACATCTTTATCTGTAAATGCATAAAAGTACTGTTCAACACCAAAAGTTTACATTAAGTCTTGTTCAAATTAAAAGCACTTGCAGACTAACTGAATATGGCTAAATTGATGTGATTAGCCCAAGAAAAGCTAGAAAACATTACAGGAAAAAGAGAAAATGCTGGTTACTACCAACAATTTTCTCCTTTTCTGATATTTCCATTAGCAGGGTTAAAACATGGATTGACTGGTTTCTCAAACAGAATTCAGCTGCATCTAACAAAATTAACCCTTAGGCTGCTAAGCGTGACTCGCTGACCTTTTGCGGACAGTGTAGATCAAGATCAGACTGCACATTCTGTGCAGTCTGATCTTGGATCTGCACTGTCCGATACGGAGATATTATTCCCCGAAACATAACTTTGAAATAGCAATATTAGGATTTTTACTATGGAATTGAAAATTTCATTTTGGTTATTTAGCAGGATAAAGGTTCACTTCTGTAAATATTATAACAAAATATATGTACATACATGTACATTAAACTCTTTTCCAAATGACAAAATGTCAAACTTGACCAAATTGAAAGAATTTGTAGACAACATATTCATTGTGGCTAAAAAGATGATTTCTGTATTTGAGATGTTAGCAAACATTAAGGGAAAAGGAGAAAATGCTGGAAACTAGCATTTTTTCCTGTTCTCCCAGTGTTCTCAAAAGCTTCCTTCCTCAGGTTTTTTTTTTTCAGAACACAGAATTGTTTGGTAAAGGGTTGATGAACTATCAAATCCTTTCCTTTCGGCTGAAAGACTATTTTTGTAAGTAAGAAAAAACTGTCTTACAAAATTGTATCCATATCATCAGACTCTTTATCAAACATGAAGACTTTAGATACATCTACATGTATAAATAACGCATCTCAAGACAACAGTGTGGCTCAAATGATGGGATTTGTCTGTAGGGGTAGCAGACATTAACCCGTTGCCACACAATCCCGAGTTTTAACAACCCTGTGAAGGGAGACTTTTGAAAACATTGTGGGAAAAGGAGAAAATGCTGGTAGACAGGATTTTCTCCTCCTCCCACAATGTTTTCTACCCTTTCAAAGACAGATTTTATTACGGTATATTAGCCAAGTTAATTTGTCTTCTGCAAATGCTTTCAATTTGGACAATTCTGTAATTTTGTTGTCTGGTGAAGAGTTAATGTGAAAAGGAAAAAATGCTGGTAATCAACATTTTGTTTTCTTTTTAGTGATGATGTTCATGAAAGCCCTTTATCTCAGGGTCCAAAACAAGTGTAGCTTTTTACCGAACCACAATATTTTTAATCCAGTCCAAACTGAAAGCATTTGCAGATGGCTAAAAAAAAGGTAGCTGAAATGATGGCATTGTCTGTCAAGAGTATACAATACATGTTTTCTATAGTCTTTTTCTTCAAGGTTGTTAAAATTTAGGGTTGATAAGTAACAGTTGATACTGGAAAATACATACGCAAACATATCAGTGGAGAACCAGTCAACTGCCCAGAGGGTAAACAAGCTCTTACTGGATCCCCGCTTCCTTTGAAATAGCCATCTGTGCACTTATATGCTATGTGCTGTCACAAAAAAAAAAACATACATACGATTGAGTTTCAGCAAGTAAAGTATAGCCTTGTGAGACAGGTCACTGTCCTCCATGGCTCAGAGGTCATGGATTGATGTTGGGTTTGTAATTGGAAAATCTTGGCTTGATCTCTGCTTCCAGCATTTGTCATATTTAGCAAGGCATGGCATGGCAAAGCCCAAGCCTAGTACAGATGATAGCCAGGAAAGATTTGATTGATTGTATTGTGTTTATTTAATGCAGTTTTCAACATTATTTCAGTTATATCACAATGGCCAGTGCAGCTATCCATGCTTTCCTGGAATTCCTTTTAACAGTACTTTGCACAATATTGTTCCCAAGCCACTGGCTTCTTTATCACAGAACCATCATCAAAACAATGATCAACAGTAAGAGAGGAATGAATCCTTTTACAATGACTTTCATCAATCCTTGGGGAAAAAAAATTGGCCAAGATGGAGATTCAAACCAGCAAGCCCTGTTTTAAAGTCCAGTATGCTACTGAATGTGCTACCTGGGCTTGGCCTAAGGAAAGACATACTGGTACATGAATAATGAAACTAAGATATGGTTCTAATACTTTTGACAGTGACTGCAGGTAACCAGCATTTTCTTCTCTTTATTTCCACCCCTTGAAAAAAACAAATCATCCTCTTTAAGCCATGTTTAAGCCTTTTATCAATCAATTGCAAGTTTTGACAACCCTTTGGAAAGAGTCTTTTGACAACATTTTGGGTACAAGAGGACCATGATGGTCCTATATCGCTCACCTGAGTAGGCCCTGATCTATCGATGTGGGGCAGAAAATGCAACAATTTGAAATTTGATCAGTCTTGAATTTTGTCATTATTACCATGGATACGAGTTACAGAATAATCCAATGGGAAGTTGTAGCAATAGCTGATCATATCATCAAAAGGGCAACATAAATCTAATTTGAGTAAAAAAGGGTACAAAACATTGATTGTAATTGATTACGTTACCAGCATTTACAACTTTTTCTTTTACCTTATTTCCATACTATGGCCAAAATTTGAAGTATTTTGGTAAAGGGCCACTAGATGATTCTACATGCCAAATATGAAAGCTCTAGCCCTTACGGTTTGGGACAAGAAGATTTTTAAAGATTTCCTTCTTTATCTCTATGTGAAATCCGAGAACCCACAACATAGGGCCAAATTCGACACTATGGCCATAATTTGAAGTATTTTGGTAAAGGGCCACTAGATGATGCTACATGCCAAATATGAAAGCTCTAGCCCTTACAGTTTGGGACAAGGAGATTTTTAAAGATTTCCTTCTTTATCTCTATGTGAAATCCGAGAACCCACAGCATAGGGCCAATTTCCACTCTAGGGCCATAATTTGAAGTATTTTGGTAAAGGGCCACTAGATGATGCTACATGCCAAATATGAAAGCTCTAGCCCTTACAGTTTGGGACAAGAACATTTTTAAAGTTTTTTCTTTTGGTTGCCATGGCAACCAGAGTTCTTCATGGAATTCAAATCTTTGAAGTATTCTGAAAGTGAATCACCTAAGGATCATTTCTGTGAAGTTTCATTGAAATCTGATTGGCGGTTTAGGAGGAGAAGATTTTTTTGTAATTGTGGACGAACGGACGGAGGGACGGACGGACAACGGACATTGACCGATCACAGTAGTTCACCTTGAGCACTTCGTGCTCAGGTGAGCTAAAAAAAAACTGGAAAAAAAATTTTATTTCCTGACCGACCCTACCTACTGCATCTAGGACTGAAACCCGAAACACAGATATTTATTTAGGCCTCGGTAATATTGCAACAAACATGCATACCAAGTTTGAAGTCGTTCTGACTTGAGATGACAAAGTTATATCCCGGACAAGCACCAAATGCTGTAAAAATGACATTCAAAGGGAAATAACTCAAAGACAGCACGAGGTAGAGTTACAATTCTTGTGCACTGCACTTCCAAATATTGCAACAAATAAGCATACCAAATTTCAAGTTATTCCTACTTAAGATGACAAAGTTTTGCTCCGGACAAGCAAGAAATGCAATAAAAATGAAGGTCAAAGGGGGAATAACTCAAAATTCATGCTAGGAAGAGTTATGGTTCTTGTGCACTGCACTCCATAATTTTCAACAATCATGCATACCAAATTTGAAGATGTTCAGGCTGGAGATGACAAATTTATATTCCAGACGGGCAGAAAATGCTGTAAAAATGATGATCAAAGGGAAATAACTCATAGACAGTACGAGGTGGAGTTATGGTTCTTTCACACTGCACTCCGTATTATTGCAACAAACACAAATGCCAAGTTTCAAGTCAATCGGACTGGAGATGACAAAGTTATGCTCCGGACAAAGAACTATTATAAAGAACTTTCTAATTCAAGGGCAAATAACTCCAGTCGTTCCGGTCCGATTAGACCCATAATGGAACTCATCCCAGATCTTAGTCATATATATTTTGACCAAGTTTGGTGCTGATTTGGTTGATATTTGTAGATGCTAGAATGTAAACAAAGTCAAATATAGCAATATTTCTAATTCAAGGGCAAATAACTCCAGTTGTTCTGGTCCGATTAGACCCATAATCGGTCTCATCCGAGATCTTATGGTCATATATATTTTGACCAAGTTTGGTGCCGATTGGTTGATGTAGATGCTAGAGTGTAAACAAAGTCAAATATAGCAATTTTTCTAATTCAAGGGCAAATAACTCCAGTCGTTCTGATCAAATTACACCCATAATCAAACTCATCCAAGATCCTATGGTCATTTATATTTTGACCAAGTTTAGTGCTGATTGGTTAAAAATTGTAGATGCTAGAGTGTAAACAAATGCAAATATAGCAATTTTTCTAATTCAAAGACAAATAACTCCAGTTGTTCTGGTCCGATTAGACCCATAATCAAACTTATCCGAGATCTTATGGTCATATATATTTTGATCAAGTTTGGTGCTGATTGGTTGATATTTGTAGATGCTATAGTGTAAACAAAACAAGAAGATTTTTAAAGATTTCCTTCTTTATCTCTATGTGAAATCCAAGAACCCGCAACATAGGGCCAATTTCCATACTATCTCATACAATCTTGGTGCTCAGGTGAGCTAAAAAAGGAGAAAATGCTGGTAACCAGCATTTTCTCCTTTTTCCACAGTGTTTTCTAGCCTTTTGCAATCGAATCAGATCATTTAAGCTACATTTAACTCACCACCAGAGGACAAAATTTTGGACTGGACCAAGTTGAAAGCATTTGCACATTACAAATAAAATATAGCTCAATGATGATTTTTGTCTATGATAAGGTAAGAAACAGCATTTTCTCCTTTTCCCAATATGTTTTCAAAAGCCTTCTCTTTCAGGTTGTTAAAACATAGGATTGTGTGGTATAAAGTTAATTGGTCATCTGCAACTACTTTCAATTTGGATAAATCTAAAATACTGTTGTCTGATTAAGAGTTCTCACAAATGGGTAGACCTGCAAAGGGACAGAGGATTAAAATAGAAAAGATTTTTTCCATCTGTTCTTTCTTTTCTTAATGCCTAGAGCAACAAATAAACCCAAGAAACATTTTTAGTCTACAAATAGGACTCATATTATTGCAGTTTCAAGTTTACTTTTGTCCAGAATGTCTCAGCAAAGCCAAAAGCGTAGATCAAAGATCAGTCTAAACGTTTTGTGCATATGGTCTTAATCTACACTGGCCATAATGGCAACTATAGTCATCAAAGACACTTTAATGTTTGATTCTACAATAATTTTGTCATCCCAAAAGATTTATTTACTTACCTCTCCAACGTAAATTTTGTCATTTCCTGCCAATCTCGTAGCTCTGTATCCCAAGTTTGTATCGTCAGTACATGTAGTTCTAGGTCTACATTCTGTTTAGAATAAAGAACTACATGTATGTGAGAAATTAATGACTGAATTATAATATATGTTTATTTTTCATACCGATTGATACTAGAGTTATACTCCTCTGTTCATCTTTTACTAAATGCTCTCATGTTTTAACATCCCCATGTTGGCTTTTGAAAACATTGTGGGAAAAGGAGAAAATGCTGGTTACTAGCATTTTCTCCTTTTCCCACAATGTTTTTATCAATTCAAAAATTAAACTTAAGAGCTACATTGAATTTACTGTCTCCAAATGCCTCTAATTTGGTTGGTGCTAAAATTTTGTCTTAATGTATCGAGTTAAACCTTTACTAAACAATTCCATGTGTTAACAAACCTTACATAGAAGGTTTTCGAAAACATCTTGAGAAAAGGAGAAAATGACAGTTACAAGCAACGTTGTTACATAATGAATTACGGTGAGACTCCGTTATGACAGTGCAGTATATCACTACCCCAGTACCATTACAAATAGAGTTTCCTACAGTTGATATTTATCCTTTCCAACATTTTTGGACTTGTCCATATTGAATGCATTTGCAGACGACAAATCAAGTTTGGCTGATCAAATAATGGGATTGTTATTCATAGGGTAAAAAACACAGCAAAAGGATAAAATGATGGCTACCAGCATTTTCTCCTTTTTTTTCAATGTTCCCTAAAGCTTTTTTTCTGATATTGTTAAAACACAAAATTGTTTGGTGATGTGTAAATTCAAAATACTGATCTAGAACTGACCTCCAACTCCGCAAGTTTTCCGACAGTTATGCCAGGAGTAATCGGGATATTTTGAACACATGTCAGGTGTTTCTTGAAGGTCTGACTCACACAGACTAGACTGGTCTTCACACACAATTGAGGGTTTCGAATTCTCGTGGTTAACTGAAAGAAAATTGAAACATTTGTATCAAATTAACACTTTACCAAACAATTCCTTTTTAAACAGCCCTGGAGAAAAGGGTTTTGAAGACATTGTGGGAAAAGAAGAAAATGCTGAAAATCGAAACACTTTAATTAAGTTAACACTTCATCCAACAATCCAGTGTTTTAACAACCCTGGAGAAAAAAGGGTTTTGAAAACGAACGGCAAGAACTACATTCATTTTTATTTAAGACACATTTTGTCATCTGCACTTGCTTGCAGCAGAGAAAATCTGAACTTTTCTCATCCAGTGAAGAGTTAAGCCTGTACCACACGCAAACATTTTAGACTTGTCAAATTCGAAAGCATTTGTAGATGACAAACAAAAACTTAATGCTTCTAAAATGATAGTATTATTCATGAAAGGTTAGAAAGCATTTTGGTAAGCAGCATTTTCTCCTTTACCCACAATGTTTTCAAAGGCCTTTTCTGTCTTTGAAACTTTGATTTTTGTATGAAAAGTAAGAAAACATTGTGAAAAAAGGAGAAAATACCGTAAACCAGCATTTTCTCCTTTTCCAAAAATGCTTTCAAAATCTTTCGGCCAGGGTCTTTAAAATTTGGAATTATGTGGTAAAGGGTTGGAGATAAGTGAACACATCATTCGCATTGTAAGACTTTGAAAACAATTTTGCAGCATTAGGCTTTGTCTACATCCTTCTAGGATACAAATTATCAACAGTAATTTCAGATTTAGAAAATGTGGCTACAGGAACAAGAGCACCACATGTGGTTGCCAACAATCTGTTGCAGTTGCTTTTAGAAATAAATAGATTTTAAGTAAAAATTCGAAGTTGAAAAAGTTGCATAACTGTGTCAAAAAATATGCTGACAGTTACCTACCCTTGTTGTAAAGATTCCCTTTTGATAGTTAACATCTAGTCCATTTTTAAGTAAATATCTATAAGTAATAACATAAATATTACAAAATGTCAAAGTTTTTGCAGAGAGCAATATAGATGACAACTGGGCTATGACAATACTTCAGTGTTTTTTTCAAAAACGGTTAAGGTAAAAATTTTGGTGACTTAGCAATTCCTCAGTTTGCTACAGTGTTCATATATGTACTAGACAAGACATGTAGGAACACTGTAGCAAAAGGAAGAACTGCTTGTCACAAACAATTTTTCCTGTTGCCACAATAGTTTCTACATCAGGATCTGCCAGACAATAAGCATTTTAACCCCTTACCAGCCAACAAAATTGTATACTTGAAAAATTGGAAAGCATTTGCAGATAACAATTTAACCCTTTACCACTAAACCACGACTTTTAACGACACTGATAACCAGCATTTTCTCCTCTTCTCACGATGTTTTTCACCTGTCTCAGAACAAATTTTAATTTTTGAGTCGTATCTTTTTTGTTATCTGCCACTGCTTTCAATATGGATGGGTTTAAAATTTTGTCGTTTGAAAACGAGTCAAATGTGGCTCAGTTGATGCAATTAGTCTTAACACTTTACTACACAATCCCAAGGTTTGACGACCCGAAAAAAGAAGCCTTTTGAAAACATTATGGGAAAAGGAGAAAATGCTGTTAACCAGCATTTTCTCCTTTTTCCACAATGCTTTCTTTTGCCTATACAAAGATAAGTTCCATCATTTTACCAGCTTTTATCTTGTTGTCTGTAAATGCTTTCAATTTGGACAAGTCTAAAATTTTGTTTAGTACAGAGTTAAACAAGTTATTTTACTTACACAAGCAAGTTGGTTCCATGCCAGTCATTTCTCCTGACGGTAAACAGGCTCTATGGAAATTCCCAGAACTCTTCAGTAGGTTAGCAGTACATTCATATTTTGCAAACTAAAATAAACAAACAAAAGGAGAACTTTTGTTAAAAAACAAAATAAATTCTATACCTCCATAAAGTACCTTCAGAGAAAAACAGTCCTTCAAACCCAAAAAGTACTACATGCAGAAAAGTCAAAATTTAAATCTTGACAAGACTAGTCCAAATAGAACACATTTTCAGATGAAGAATTAGCAATTACAAAAATGGTCCATAAATGGGTAGGATACATTTTGGGAACTGTAGAGAATGCTAGTTACCAGTATTTTCTTTATTTCCCATACTGCATTCAAAAGTTTTCTTTCTGAAGGTAGTTAAAACCCGGGGACTGTGTGGTAAAGGCTTAGGTAAAGCCATGAGCTCTGAATTCATAAAGTGAAATTTTTTTTTATGTCATACAACAGGTATTACTCTGCTGCTGTCATGATATGCATGTTGACAGTAAGCAATATCACATCAGCAAGAGAAGATTTAAACAACTATCTGTTGATTGATTGAATTTGTGTTTATTTATCGTTACCACCAGTTGCCCATATGGGCTATACCCCCTGAAGGCTGTTAATATTGTTACAAGGGATAGTTCAGATACAGGATGAAACCCATCCTAAGTTACGCCTGGTTCTTTAACGTGCTCGGTGTATAGCAACATCGCACGGGACTTTGGTTTAACGTCTCATCCGAAAGACTGTTAGCAATTTAAGATGGCCAGCCTTGGGAATCAAACCCACATCCTCAAGTGACCCAAAACATCATGTTCACAAGTCTTACGCTCTACCAACTGACTATGCGGGCTCGTCAACCATCTGCTGGAGAAATCATAGTTTACGTACCTCTCCAGCACTAAGATGATCTGTACCAACAACTTTTGTCACATTGTTGTCTCCACTCAGGGTGGCAGTGCACTTTGTGTCTGACTGGCACTCTAGAAAATTTAAAATATAAGTAGCAATGATCATTCATTTACAAGGCATTATATCTGGGTAATGCTCTGGCAAAAGGAGGCTTAATGCATCTCCATGATCCATGGTACCAAGCAAGCCATCACATAATTATGGATCCATGATATCCACTTTTTATCAAAAATCACCTTAATCATGAGGTAGACAGGTCCTTAGACATACAGAAAATTGACCAATAGCAAAACCTTTTGGCCCAGGTCAGCCTGCTCGGACTAAGCAGGCTGACCTGGATTGATACTTTTCGCAGATGCATTTAGCCTCCTTTTCACAGAGCACAGCTCATTTCTTTTGATTTCAACTCATGCAACCTGATGAAACAATTTTTTTCTGACAATTTTGAAAAAATCTTTGTCCAAGATGTTTAATCAACATGAACTCTGGTTTAATGAATACGGAATATTATGCTGTGGTGACTTTGATGGTGCATGTATTTGATTCAAACCGCGATAGAAAATTTGATATCGCGCGAGACCGAAGGTCAAGTGAGATGTCAAAATTTTGTTGCGCGACGAGAAGAAAATATAAGCGCCAGGAAAGTCACTACAGCATTATATTTCTTTTATCATATACCACACCTTTCCACAAAAAAAATATTGCAAATGTTGACATTTTATTCTAAAACAGTAAAAAAAGATAAAACAAAAAATGTTGTAGTAGACAATAACTTCGTTTTTATGAATGGCGTATGAATATAACAGTGTAAAATTTTGACCAATCATATATCAAATGATTACATAAATATAGTGCGCCTGAGTTACCTCATTATTATGTCATCATATCGTATTTGGAACCGTATTTCACAGTGTGCAGATACAGATTTCTTTTCTGTCATGTGTGGTATTTTTTCTGCGTGCGACACATGTATTTGAGCCAAAAAATTTTCAGGTATATAATAAATGAAGATCTCCTCTGCCAACAATATTTTCCCACTTATCACTACATTTACCTCTTTACCAAATAACAAAAGTTTGAAGTTGTCCAAAGTCATAGCATTTGCAGACGACAATTTAAATGTTGCTAGTACTAAGACATTTGGTTGTGAAAGAGTAGGTTACCAACATTTTCTCCTGCTTCCACAATGTTTTCTAAAAGATTTCTTTCTTTCTCAGGGTTGTGTAAATTTCGGAATGTGTTGTAGAGGGTTAATCAATATTCAATTCATATTTCATAAAAACATTTCAATATTTACTTTGTTTAAATTTTTTTCAATATTTTTTTTTTTTTAATACAAAGTGCAAAAAATAACTTTACTCTTTACAACAGGACAAAATCTTTTACTTATCCATTTTCAAACCTTTCCCAGACAAGAAAATAAATGTGAACCAAGTGAAAAGACGTCCATGAGAAGATAGTAAAGGTTTTGGGGAAAGGAGAAAATACTGGTTACCACCATTTTTTCCTTTTTCCAAAATGTTTTCAAAAGGCTCCATGCTCAAGGTTTTTAAAACACTGGATTATTCAGTATACAGGTAAGTTACTTTACTGCCATATCAAATTTCTGATTCCTTAACCCATCATCACACAATCCCAAGTTTCAACAACCTTGGAAAATCAGACTTTGAAAATATTGTGGGAAAAGGAGAAAATGCTGGTAAACAGCATTTTCTCCTTTTCCCACAATGTTTTCTACCCTTCCCAAATGAATTTTAGTTTTTGAGTCACATCTTTTTTTTCGTCAGCAAATGCTTTAAATTTGGACTAGTCTAATAATTTGTTGTTTGGTAAAGAGTTAACCCTTAACCACACAACAAACTTTCAGACCTGTCCATGTTTAAAACATTTAAAGAAGTAAGGTGAATATGGCCCAATCAATAGAATTTGTCCTGAAAATATAGAAAACATTGTGGGAAAAGGAGAAAATGCAGGTAACCAGCGTGTT